>VMOF01000024.1:64186450-64420868 GCA_011764245.1 Trialeurodes vaporariorum | reverse complement strand
TTTCCACTGTGCGGGTTGCGTCGGACAAAAGTGAAGGCGAGCTCAAGTCGACCGAAAAATTACCTCCACCGTCAGAATCGGAATCGGGCCCGAGAAAAAGAAACTCGTGTGTCCGTTCCCTGCTACGTCTTCTTCTTTCCTCTCCTCAATTTGTTTGTTTGTTTCTTCGTTTGTTTCGCCTCTTTTTTTTTTTTTCGTTTGTCGCCGGCATTCGATGGAATGGATCAATCTTGTTGCGTTAGCGTTTGCTAACAGTCCAGCACATTTCTAGCGCCGCCGCGCCGCGCCGCCCTGAAGCCTGGAGCCCGCAGTTGAGAGCAAAGTAAAGGAAGAATAAGTCTACAAGGGATAGAAAGAGGTAGAGAGGGGGTGCAAGGGTGATGGGAAAGGGGGAGGGTAGATTTTTCAGCAGGTACGAGAATATCAGTAAATGACCATTTGGCGGATTGGCGCAAATAGTGGCGCCAGAATTTACGCTCACTTCCTAATAGTCAAAACAAGTAAAAGCACAGCCGAGCAAAAGGGAGTGGTAAGCGAGTGTGCGTGTGTGTGTGTGTATGTGGGGTGTGAGTGTGAGTGTAATGAGCATTGGAGCAGAAAAAATGCGATAGAGTATACTTGTGTCTCATCCTCATCTGTTAACTAGCCCTCAACCCTTCCGTAATAAAGACGTTGTCTTGTTGATCAAAACTACAAGCGGCATCGGATGCTGGAAGTGGCGTATAGAGTGCAATCTGGCGAAATTGTGTTGTCATTTTTAAACCCATGCAAAATATCGAATGCAAAGATTATCTTTTTTTTTTTTTTTTTTTTTTTTAATATATATATATTTTTCATTTAATCCATTTTTTTTTTATTTTTTTTTTTTTTTTTTTTTTTATAATTTAACAATTTATTTGAAATCCCCATCATCAATTACTTTTTTCATTATTACTATCACCATTCACCACCATCATCATCTGTATTTCATACGATCATAAAAATAAAGAAACAAACATCAAACATTGGTGCTTTAAAATATATAAAACATATAAACATTTAGTTACAAGTAAATATAGTCGAAAGTTGTTTAACCATAAGAAAAAAACAATTTTTGTACATCAAATTTGTATACAAATAATAATAATGTGCTGGTATAATGTTATAAAAAAAAAAAAAAAAAAAAAAAAAATCACTGCTCATCGAGTCGTTCGTTTTTTTCCCGAAGAGTTAGGGCTGAATTTTAACACTATCTTCGAATTTCCCTCAAAACCTCCTTAATTTTAAAAGTGGAATATGAAACATACATGTGGAGGATGCAAAAGAGGATTAGGGTCTATTGGCGGAAGATTTAGGGAGAATGTGAGGTGAGAGGGGAATCGTGAAATATTGGATTTTAAAACTGATGAAATACATTAATAAAAGTTCAAAATGACAGAAATAAATGGAATGGATATGTACCCAGGAAATGAAAAATTGAGGATGGAAAATATATTGAGATTTGAAGATCTCAAGACTAGTCCGGATCAACCTTGAGATTTCCTCCAGATTTTACCGTTTTCTAACTTTAATTTGAAAGTTCCCGGAAAGCTATGTATTGCATCTCTTTGACATTTCCTTCATGCAGGTGCTCCATCCCAGCAGTTCCATTGTCCAATATTTGTGGAGTTCAAACAGCAAATTTGTAAGTTGATCTAACAAATTTTCTCGCGCGAGAAAGAAGGTGATACATATTATAAAGTTTTAAATTACATGCATAACAGTCAAAATTTAAGCCAAAAGTATTGATGGAAAGCTAAGAGTCATAAAACTGAGGTTTTATTGAGATCATTTAGACCATGCTTTTCTGGACCATCGAAATTCAAAAATAAAATATGTCAAGGGATGTCAATAGCTGTCAAGGGTGGCGAATAAGATACGGAGTAAACGTATGAATAGTAAAGGAACCAATTCGAAAATGTTGAGGGTGAAGGATTCACATAAACATAAACAGTACGGTATTGGAAATGCAGTGACAAAAGCAGCAGTTAGATGCCGCCGATGAGAGGAGAGGGTCCGCTGCGTGCGATAAAATCATATGCAATCTTCCCCGCCGTTCACCCTCTGTCGTAAGAGTCGCTGAAAAATATAAACTGATGAAAAATAACAGATTCCTTCCGCGGAGTATCGTCAAGTGACCGCGACTAGTGTAATTGTTTGGCCGCACTGTCGGAAAAAGTGGCTCATCCGGTGGCCAAGATCACAGGGTTATCCCTTAACCTCGGATATAAGTCTCTGTGAGACAAAGACTAAACAAGAGTCGCAATTGAATGGAAGGCCTGCGTAGTCAACGCAAATAAGAGATCGGAAACGCGGGCTGGCCTCTAATTGGCTGTAATCGTGGTGCCAAACTGTTTCAGGCCTTATGGAAATTAACACGGGGGTTTCGTTCCGGGACGTTTATATTGAAACATGTGCAAAATTGCCTCTAAACAATTAATACGAGTCGATTTAGCAGAATTTTCTCAACAAATTGATACCAAGGTCATAAGTGCCTCTTTATTGAAAATTCGAAACGACTGTCTCAGTTGAAAAGTACGCACAATAGTGTGTTTACATGCTTGGCGTGTGTTTAAGTAACTCACTATTATGTGTACTTTTCAACTTAGGCAATCTTCTCGAATTTGCAATATACTGGTACTTGTGACCTATCAATTTGTTCGGAAAATTTTGCTAAATCGACTCGTATTAATTGTTTAGAGACAATTTCGCACAGGTTTCGAAATAGACGTCCCGGAACGAAAACCCTGTGTTAATTTCCATAAGGCCTGAAACAGTTTGGCACCACGATTTCCCTCCATTTCCAGCCAACCAGAAGCCGATTCTTATCAGCATTGTCCACGCTGGCTCTCAATAATGCAATTGCGACTCTTGTTTACTCTTTGGTTTCACTGTATCTTCATGCTGAGAAGTGAGATTTACAGAGGAATGATTCACAGCCGATTTGTCGTACCGTGAGCAACCGTCATATAGGTGCCAAAGAAAAATTGTCTCTCATTGGGCTCTTCTAGACAAAGTGACAATATACTTACAGATAGGAATCTCTTATAACTAGTGAGCAACTTTTAATATGACTTTTGTTATTATATATGACTTGTACAAATAACAAAACAAACTTACTGGCTCAAAGTATTGATAAAATTATTCTACTCTATTCTATCCTATATTCTATCCTATTCTATCCAATTCTATCCTTCTCTATCCTACTCTATCCTACTCTATCCTATTCTATCCTATTCTATATTTTCCCATCCTAGTCTACCCCCAAGGTTATAGATTAAAGAGGTATGCTCATCTGACTTCGCACCGTGAAATCGGTAGCGCGCAGTTCAAAATCCAGATCCACGATGGCCGGAAAAAGCAGAAAACATTGTATACGCTTTCCAGAAAACATCAGGCTATTTTCTGCTTTTCTGGAGAGGGAGACCGATGTTTTCTGGAAAGAGTATATACAATGTTTTCTGCTTTTTCCGGCCACCTTGGATCTGGATTTTGAACTGCGCGCTACTGATTTCGTGGCGCGAAATCAGATGAGCATACCTCTTTAATCTATAACCTTGCATGGTCTACCCCATTCTATTCTAATATTTCTTTTTGGCCACAAAATCTGTCGTTTCTGCCCACCGCGGAACGTCGCCAGATTTCAGAAAAAAAAAAACCGGAGACTTTATAAGAAACGATGAGGCAAGGGCAATCATGGGCGGATACAGGGAATTGTCTTTCTCTCTCTCCTCCCATTTGAAAACGTGAGTTAGGAAAGGACAGAAGAGGGGACCAAAGTCACGTGATGGCCCCCTCTGCTATCCTTTTCTAACACCTAAGTTCAAATGGAAGGAGAGAGAGAAAGACAATTCCCTGTATCCGCCCATGGGGGCAATACGTTTCCCTCACAGTTCGGCACCGCTGCGCTTGTTGCTATCGCCGATGGAAATCAAGAAAAACCACGCGCTATTGCATCGAGGACTCGCCCCTCACCCACGGCCTCGGGTCAGTTCTATTTTCGTTCAAATAAATCTGAACGCATTAATATCTGTATTACGCATTCCATCCGTATACCAGCAACTAAAGGGAAGAACATTGGACTTCGACCACAACTTGTAGATAGCACCCCCTCTTTTATTCCAAATGGAGAAACTGACCAATTTTTAATACCGCATATATATATATATATATATATATATATATATATATATATATATTATATATATATATATATATATATATATATATATATATATATATAATATTGATCCGATTTTTGTGCGCTTTCATATTTTTTCCTTCGACGGCTCTGTCGTATATAGCTGTAGTCAGGCATTTGTCTTTCTCTCTCTTTGCCTAGAAAGGACAGATATAAGGGCTGAAATTATACTTGACGGCCTTACTCTCTGTCCTTTTCTAACTTATATGTAGCCAATGGGCAAAGAGAGAGAAAGAAGAATTCCTGGCCTTAGCTCATCATATACTACCCGAAGAAGCGGATAATAGGCTCCTGTTTCTTAAAAGTTCGTATCCTGTTATAGGATAGTCAGAAGTTTATCTTCCAAGCCGTTGAAACTTGATCTGTGTTATGGACGGGGTGCGAGGGATGTCCCAGCTACAGTCAAGGAAGCACGATGCTTCCTTATGTTGAAATAACTTTAGGTCTGCATCTTCTGGAATATTTGTGAAACTAGCAAATCTATTTACGAATGGATTCTGTAACAAGGTAAAGATAACATCAATATGAAATCTGGCTTTTGGTGTCACCGCAAACAGCACAAACTAAACGGAAACTTGAAATGATTCGACAAACTCCCTCTTCAAATATCCGAACAGCTGTTTCGGCGGGGTTTTTTTTTTTTTTTTTTTTTTTTTTTCATTTTAGTTTTCTTCCCGTTTTTAAATCCAACCACCATCTACAAGAAAATACAATAAGCTTAGATGATTGAGAAATTTTAGAAGAAAAACTCTCGATACAAAATAGAATCCGATTTGTACTGGCGGATCCAGGAGTTCTACCCACGCTCGTCTCATTTTTTAAAACATGTGTTAGAAAAGGACAGCTTAAGGACAGCGGCAGTCACGTGATTTTCGCTCCGTCCTCTATCCCTGTTTAACCCATGCGTTCAAAAGGACTTAAGAAAGAAAAAGTGGGAGAGAGAGAGACAAGAGAGATGAAAGAGGGGAGAGAGGAGAGGGGGAGAAGAGATTAGAGATAAAGAATGGAGATGAGAAAGAATTAGAAAATATAAGAATTAAGATGAAGAGAGAGAGAGAGATCAGATAAGGAGATCGAGGAGAGAGAGAGAGAGAGAGGAGAGAGAGAGAGAGAGAGAGAGAGAGAGAGAGAGAGAGAGAGAGAGAGAATCTCCAGGATCCACCGATCACCTGAGATCACCGGTGAGGAAATTCGGCGATATACTTCGCTCATGTTACAAGACAAATTTTATCAGCTTCGGGGGGTGGTGGCTGGTTGAGGCGATGTCTAAGAATAGCTCGTTAAGGCGACACGACTATACTTGGCGGATCGTGGGTGGTTGGGTGGTTGCTTCGGAACGGGAGGGGAGGGAGGGATGTACCGGCGAAAGTGAACTTTATTAGACAGTCCTCGCAACCCGTTCGGCGTTCGCGGTGCTTGTTTCTGAAACACGGGGCGTGGGGTGCCAGCGAGAGCGCGACCGAAATCGGGATCCCCGAAACTTTTCGGGAACAGATAAAAGGGACATGCGGAGAGGGTGGGAGGGAGGAAGGGAAGGGACTTGGCTTGGCGTAGTCTTCGGGAAGAAAGAATTGATTACCAGCAGGAGCAGAAGGCAGGAGAGCAGCAGGATCCCGATCGAAGAAGAGAGAGAGAAGGAGTGAGAGAGAGAGAGAGCGAGAGAGAGAGAGAGAGAGAGAGAGAGAGAGAGAGGAGAGAGAGAGAGAGAGAGAGAGAGAGAGAGAGTGACATTCCGCGATTACCGGGGATTCAATCAACGGAGCGGAGAGGGGTGGTGGAGGGGAGGGTAAGGGTGCTTCCGCTCGAGCGGTTCCGTTCTTTTCCGCTAGAGCGGGCCTGCGGGCGTGTGGGTGACAGGTTCGCGTCTTGATTCGCGCGCTCGCGATGATGCCAACTACGCGACGCGCATCCTTCTCGCAATCGCAGCCTATTTCAGACCGACTCCTCTCTGACAATCTTGAAGGGCACATTTACAGAGTTTGCACACTGTTTGGAAATTATTCCAGGTCCCAATTTTTTCCCCCTTTCCACGCTCACGGAGAGGGCTCCCGGCTGTCGGCTCCGGGGGAGAAAGTACCTGCGAATAAGTCCAGCACGAATTTGAATTTTAGGAAACCTGCCGAGATCTACTTTCTACATCTACGTATTTTTTTTTTGTTTGCTTCTCAAGCGATCGGTATACAACATGTAGAAACGGTGACTTAAGGAAAGGTAGTTGCTCCGGCGAAATGTGTTCTAGGCAACAAGCGGTACACAAGCCAGTTGAATCCAAATGAATGCAGACTTGGAGTGACGCCTTACGCCTATACGGAACTTTTACAGGGATCCCCCAAAACAACAGACAACTCTCGCCTACTATTGAGCGGTGAACATTGACCCAATCAAAATGTACCTTTGAAGTCAAAATTTCAATTAATACAGGCATACCATTTGGAGAAAAGTTTCCTGAAACAAGTATTCTGAAAAAAAAAAAAAAAAATCTTCATCGTGTTCTTTAAACCATGAAGGCTGTTGACTGTTGTTTCGATGAGTTCAGACCAAAAAGCTTGAAAACTAGACACCTGTCGCAAGCTTTTGTGCTGGGTCTCTATTTGTCTCAGAGTCTAGTTTAAAATTAAATCGTATTTCTAAAATGCAATCTAAGTAATTTCAATGAAAGGCATTCATTTATCTGACAATGAATCCAACTTTTGACGATGTTTCTTTGTTGACTCAGCATTTTTCGCAAAATTTTGACCATCAATAAGTCACCGCACTTAAAGGCGCGTATTAATGCCTCGGGAGTCAGGAGATTCTCATTTCCTCCCGACAAAAACGTTTAATTATTTCATCAGACTTTATTGGCTCGTTGCTCCTAAGCGAACAGTTTTAATTTTTGCGAACAAAAACGAAACTATAGATTCCACTAAAATGATGTCTTATTTTTGATGAAATATAAGGCGTTAAAATGATGTCAATGCAGCAAAGTTTCTCCCCACCTTCCCTCCGGACGAGAGTGATTACTTAAGCTGCGGTAACATTCATAGGCGGATACAGGAGTTTCAGTGGCAAAGCGTGAAATCTGACAACAAATGTATTTTCTCCATTTAAATTCACCAAAAAAGACGAACGCTCCAGTCATCGTCGATGACCAGGCATTTCAACCTTTCTAATGTGTTTAAATAGGGGAAAAGGAACGTTGCCAAATCGCACGCCTCGCCACGGAAGAGTTTGTCTTTCTCCCTCTCTTCCCAATCTTCCCATTTGTAAGAATGCGTCGGAAAAAGACGGTGATAGGGGCTTAAAGTCACTTGAAGGTCCTCTTCTGCTATCCTTTTCTAAAACATGTGTTCAAATGAGGAGTGATAGAGACTGACGAATTCGTGTTTCCGCCCATGGTACCATTTCCACTTGCCTTCTTATCTTGACGAGATCCGATTCAGCCACGAATTTGATACACTTCCCCCTCTTCACTCAAATCCTCCCCCTTCCTTCTTCCCAAAAAGCTTAGGTGAGTGATCGTACGGATTTTGATTCATTGATAGTGTTCCTCCATGCTCGTATGTTATCGATACGCAGGCTTTTATTATTACCGAGGTTGATTGTTTTCTCATCCCCCCCTCTGCTTCATCACAACCAAAGATTGAGAGGAAATCTCCGAGATTTCTCGATTTCTCCAAACAATTTTGTTCTTCATCTCTCAATAGCCTCTCACTGTATTGCTTTGAAGTTGTAAACAGTTAATTTTTCTTCAAACTATTAAATTGATACAGTAGCGTAGTTAATCGGGGGAGGGGGTGTCAATTGGGTCGAGAAACCCCCCAACTCTTCATCTTGACACCGAATTTTTGCCCTGAAAACGATTTGTTTATGGCATTTTCAAAGACATTTTACCAAATTTTGACCTGCGGACAACATCTGTACAGGGAGTCTTTAAAAGGACCCACCACAAATGTGTCGAACTCTATGAAAATATAAAAAAAAAAACCGCTAAAACACCTCGATGTTCTATTTTTAGAGACAGTTTCAATTTTTTTAGTTATTCATTAAAATATTCGACCAAGAAAACAAAAGTCAGCTCGAAACATGAATGGAAGAAGAGCTGAGTTCAGCTTTTCAAAGCAGTCTTTTTTTGAAAATTGAAAATTTGGGTCGCCATTTTTCCAGCCTAGCTCCCAGGAGGAGAAGAGAAAGCAAGATGTACTCCAAAAATCGTATTTTGAGATTTTACCACACATGTGTTCTGTCGTAACAAATAATCGAAATGTCCCGTACATACGTTTAAAAGATGGAATTAGATGAAAAATTGTATGATTTTTACGGATTGAGTTATCCTTGAATGGTTCTTTTACAACGTTGCTAAACGCAGTAAGTTCAAACAACGCTCATATTTTCCCGCTTTAAAACACTTTTGTAAAAGGACCGATGAAAGGAAACCTAACTTTTGAAAAGCACTGAAACTATCAGATTTTTAGCTTTTGAATTTGTTAAAAGAAACTTTGAGGCAATGATTGCTACAGCCGAAAACGCCCAGTTTAATTCACTTTGGGATCATTTTTAATGAACGGCGCGTTTGGCTTGCTTAGCCCTTACGCACACGAATTTAGAAAAAAATGTCATTGTAATCTGAAACAGTATACCATTTAATTGAACGAACTTTTCTCACATGATTTCATGTGGAAGTCATTATTTTCGAATTTCTATAGGGCTCCATGCACTTTCTTCATATGTTCATATAAGACGGGTGTGCTCGTTAGCTCGTGAAAATAAGAAGCTGGTTTTTTGACTGCGAACATTGAGTTACCTGGCAAAAAAAAAAAAAAAAAAAAAAAAAAAAAAAAAAAAAAAAAAAAAAAATATGTGATTTGGGAGTAAAATCCATGGTTCCCCCCCCCTTCCCAAGCACCCGAGCACTTTTTTAAAGTCAAAAGAAGGCACCTCAGATTAATTCAAGACGGTTTTAAAATTTCCTTTGAAAGTCCTAAGGACGTTGAACGCCCATTTTTTCTGGGATGAGATATATGCGATCTGCAGTACCGAAGCGTGCTATCTGGCTACGTAGCATTTAGTCCATTTGAACACATACAAAAGGTCGACTTCGATGGTCATTGCCGATTCCCAAAAAATTCGATATTTTTTATGGGTTTCAATGGAAAAAATGTAACGTTGGCATAGAATACACGGCGCTTCGCCAATGGAGATTTGGTCATCGCAACGATCAATCAAACTTCAAGGAAAAATCCTGATTTTTTACTTTTTGATTTAAATGGATGTGCAATATCCCAACGGATGAATGATGGATATGCTAAATTGGATCGCATTTTGATCGCTTTTTTTTTTTTTTTTTTTTTTAAACCTTTCAATTTTTCTTTTCTTCTAAAGTCAGAATTTAACATCCGTTGTGATAAGCGTTCAAAGGAAAGTGTTTCCAGAGGAATAGTTGGAGAATGTTGAAGGGTACATTGTTCAAAAAAGATAGGCAGAAATCGATTTTATTAATTGTATTTATTTATAAATAAATATATTTATATAATATTTTTATTAGACTAATCATGTTTTGTTATACAATTTCATTTAATTTTCTGGACTAGTATTATACTTTCCTCGTATATTCTTCAAATTTACAAAGAAAAAAGAGAAAACATTAGGCATTAAGTAAGAGGAAATGAGAGTTTATATTACACAAATACAATATGTTACACTGATTAAGTAAGCCTAGTTTCAAGTAAATTTACAAGTTGTACATTTTCCATAACATCAACACCCACCTTTTTTAATTTTATTTATTAATTTATCTACTTCCTGTTTGCTTTATCGACTTTTCAAATTTACACTACCAACTTAAAGTTAGTTTTACTCTATAGAATATAAGCCCAGCATAATAGCCGGAGATATAAAATTGCAAAATCAGAAGGAACGAAATTGTTCAAAGAAAGATAAAACCAATAATTGCTTTGGTTTCTCTTCAGCAAATGTTAAACAGAGGAGAATTGTTACAGGTATTGCATCAAATTTTAATTTAGTCTCTTGACGTTTCCAAATAAAATTAGAAGCATTTCATGAAGTCGAAAATAGTCAAACATCGGAAAATGAATTAAATAATCTCAATTTCTGAGTGCAATTAGTTCTAAAGTACAAATAAACAAAAACGGAACCAAACAGTCTGTGGAATTAGTGAAACAAGTTTGCGATCATTGCAGTTAAATTTCGAAGTAGATCACGCTTCTTGTATTTACTACCTACATTGATAACCTTTCAAGGGTTGGCAGACATCGGAAGTTTGCTATTTATTCGGTTTAAACTGAGAAAAAGTATTTTGGATGTCATACTCGACAAAGTGAGTAATAAGTTAAAAAAAGCGAGTAAGTTAACTAACAAACAAATAAATTAGCAAATAGACCAATTTATAAGGTGCTTTCTTTTTTCTCCTCCTCGTTTTTCTTTCGAATGATACCTTCATGGAATTTTGGGAAACTAAAATTACGCGTTTTTCAAGTAAGAACTGCTCAAAATGAAGATTGATTTTCTGAATGGTAAGTTGTTACAAAAAATATAAAATAAATAGCGAAAAAAACCAAGGAATAAACACAAAATTTATCAAGAAGTTGTTCACTTATCGGTGATTGAAATACTAGAACATTTTGCGTTACAAAAAAATAGTTACATGTTGCGTTTCCTTTGATATTTTCTCATCGATCTTTCGATACTGGTTGATCATTTAGTTTTCATGAAACAGTCGGTGAAATGTCAGTATTTATCGAATAATTTCTAAAAGGATAGTATAACCATCTGCCAAACTTTTCTTCCATGGAGCTCTTGTAAGGTCTTTCTGTATGTAAATGAATGTCAATTTGGCAAATTGACATTCATTTACATACAATTGAATTGAATTTGATTTATTATTTACATACAATTGAATTTGCAGACAAAAGTTCGGTGAGAAAAATGAAGAGCTTATTACAAACGTCTAAAATTTACTCTTGAATTTTAGAATATTAATTGTAATTTTTTTCCTCGCAGAATTTCAGAAACGATTTCAGTATCTATTTTTCTGCGAGGAAAAAAAAAACATTACTTGAACTACATTCAAGGGTTCTACTTCTTTATTTGTCGCCTTTAAAAGCCAACTTCCAGAAAACCAATTTTTTAATGGGTTTAAATGAACAAAATACACTATTGCCAGATTTCATAATACCCAAATGGCTCGATGTAAAGTTTATTACAATTGTATTCAATAAGAATACGGCAAGAGTCGAATACCTAAGTCTAGTTTGGTCAGAAACCAGGGAGCAAGAGCAGAGCAGGTTGATTTATTGAGGGAGGTCAGGGAGGCGGGTTGATCAGAAATATTCAGTTTGAATCGATGCCAATAAAATGAGATATTTTAAAGTTCGCATATTTCGAATAAGTACGTCCTTACGCCTTGAAGGAAAAACACTGCAACTTCGGGCACGCATCAAGAGAAAGGAAAAAAAAGAGTAGAATGAAAGAGGAAAGCGGAGGGGCAATAGTATCGGTCGACTGGCGAGCATTCTTGAGGGAAATCTATTCATCAACGGCCCCAGTCTCCGGCTTCAAAAGTATTTTATTCTCGCTTGGTTCTTCGCGCAACGACTTCATTACCATTGTAATAGTCGCAGAATAATAAAAAAAATAATAATAATAAAAAAGGAAAATGAATAAATTTAATGAGAAAATAAAAAAAGCAGGGAAAAATTGGTGACTCAGTAGAAGAAAAATTTGTGCTCGATGCAACGAAAATGACCATGAAAAATCAAACATTTGATCTTTGAAATGACATCGACGCAGTTAGATTAAAAGAGCAAAAACTTAGTCTTTTTAGTTCTGAGACTTTTGTTTAGTATACTTTTTATCAGAATCTTTAGTTTTATCCGAAATATTCTCTTGACATTGTCTACAGAAGCACTTACAAGTAGGTACTATATACGTGTATCAGATATAGGTTGGTAGAAAAGTCTTTGCCGACAAGTGCTGCCATCTAGCGACGAGAAATCACAGCGCATTCCTCCTGCAAGGAACATCGAATGGGGGAGAATAATGTGCCCTCTACGCGCACAACCCTCGTGTTTGATCGACTCAAGCTGAGACCAAGACTTTGTTCGAAGGAGAAGCACCGAGCATGTATATCAGCACACAATTTAGCTCTAATCCTTTCCTTCTCTCTTAACCAATGGTAAAAATACAATTTGATTATTCCTTCTGCGGTTTTTATTCAGAAAATGAAAGATAAATAATAGTTAAACGCATTGCAAATATCAAATACTGAAGATTTGTTAATGGACTTATATAAATTCGTAATGATGATGCATAAGAACAGATTGTTTAGAAACTGATAAATTTTAAAAACTTCGAATAATTTGTTGTACCTTTTATTTATTTTTCCACGCCTGCAACTGAGGAACAGGCTTCTTGAGTTTAGAGGGTCATAAATGTGAAGAAATTTATTTTATTAAAATTACAGTACTTTCTCCCTTTAGCCCCCTTTGAAAGAGAGAAATGAGGGGTGGTAAGAAAATTAAAACAAAAATTAAAAAAAAAAAAACTAATTAAAGAAAGAGCAGCTACCCGACTTGCAACTTAGTATTACAAGAACAAGAAAGCATTCGTTCCTCACTGTGAATTTTATAGTTTAGTACTGGGCAAATGGTTATTAATCGTGGCTTCAGGTGGATTGTATGAAAGAAGAGTAACAAACAAACAAAAATGGAGATAAGAGAAAGAGAGATGAGAGAGAGAAAATAAAAACTTTAAACTGACGTTTTAAAGTCGTTTGAGACTAACGACAGAAATTACTTAAAATAGAGTCAATGACATGAGTACACGGTAAGACTACTTACTCAAGTAGCACCAGACAAACTTTGGGGACAAAATCCTGCTGCGGCCCCATTGAACATGTGAAAAGAGGGGGGGGGGGGAAATAGCCAGAATTGCAAAGTTTTAGTACGGCGTAACCTCTAGCATTATCCAGAATGGTGCGCTGCTTGGGAGTAGTGGGGCACCTGGGATGTTAGTTTAGGAAGGGTATGGATTGAGACCTCCTTCTACGGTGCGCCACTGCCTGGGGACGACATTTTTTGAATCTTGAAAAATGTTTCTGGAACTTTTTTTTTCTTAGTTTGAAAGGAGATGGACATTTTTGAACTATGCTCCACGCATTTAATGAATGGATAAAGGGTTGTTCATTTTCCAAAGAACACAAATTAAACTGATTTGGTTTAATTTCATTTTATTGTATGTAACAGAGAAGGAAAACGCTATTAATCTAAAAGAAAACTAACAAATAAAAAAGACAAAATTTTGAGAATCATTTTTGGACAATTAAAATATTTACTTTGATTTTTGGAGAAAGTATTGCATTCTTTTTTCTTTTCTATACATTACGAACAAAAATTTACAAAAAAAAATATTACACTGTACAAACAAGCAACATACATATATTTACTGATTTCAATTGATCAACAAACTTTAAAAGTTTCCAATGAGTGCCGGAAGTCAGGCTTCAGGGATCAGTTAAGATGTGATCCCTACAGTGAAATGATGAAGAAAAAATAATAATAGTAATAATAATTATTAACCACCAAATTGACAGTACGAAGAACGATTGGTGAATATTAATTTTTTTAATACCTCTACGCAAATAGCCTTCCTTACCAACTAAAGATCGATTGATCTGATTCAAGCTATTTAGGAACTTTTCCCTTTAAATAAAGAGCAATTTTTGGTGATTTTCGACTTATATCCCTTCGACATTTTTTACTCCTTTTTCCTTACCGAGCATGAAATAATCTTGGGCACGACTGACATTCGAACGGTGTTGCACTATTCCGAAGCATTATTTTAATTTCCTTTTCCTTTTTTCTTCACTCTATTATTTCTGTACTGCAAAATGCAAAGTAATTAGAGTGTAAAGACTTACAGAATCAATGTGATGGGTGAAATACCGTGCGGATATCAAACGTCCAAGTTTATCTGTTACAGCTTTTCTTAGACTCATAAAATTAATCATTGGAGAAAAGTAAAAGTTTTAATTTTCACGTGAGTTTTCGGTATCATTAAGCTACGTAACAAGGCCTGCGTGATAGGAAATTTTGGCATTCACATTCAACGTCTGCATACAAAACATCAGTCTCGTATTAATGAACCAAACATACTTTTGACACCTTTTAAATGGCTGTTGGTACCGATGTTTTTGTATGAAAACGCCATTGATTACAATTATTCCATCTCTGAAAGCCTTGAAAGATTTTAACCGACGTTAAAGCACCAAATCGGCAAGGAAATAGAGGGGGACACACCTTTCCGACATTTTAAATTAGGATAATATAGATGAACAAACAAAAAAAAATACCGATGCATCATCTCGTCATCGAAATTCAATATTACTGACTATTGCATCGAATAAACTTTAAAGTCATAAGCCTGAAGGCAATTTTGAATGTATTGAATAGTTGTTATCGATTAAATGATTCGAAATGGAATATCAAACAGGCCTGGTCACGTGGCAAGGATATAAAAAATGTACACCATGTTTTTTCACTTTCACATAACTACCTAAAATTTAGTGCGGAGCAGCGATCGGCCAGCTTCACTTGACAGCGCTGTCCGATTGACTAATTTTACTAGGATTGCTCGATATGAGGTCTGGCGTCCGCCTTGAGGAGGCCTCAAGACCATTCACCATTTTTTCGATGCTCTTCAACTCGTTGGCTGAGGATGAGGTGGTCGATGAGGACGACGAATTATTCGTAGTGGGTTGAACCGTTGAAGCGGGCTCGTTGCTCACTGATTTCGGAGAATGGAGCAAAGATGCCGGCGACGAGGAGCCAGACTTGTGTTTCGATTGCACTGATGAGGATGAATTGTTGATCGGTGGAGGGGGTGGGCTATTGCTACTGGTGCTATTCCGTGCCGATTTCGGTTGGACCGTCTCGAAAGCGGAACCACTTGACAAGGAGGAAAGGGTACTTGGAGGAAGGCTTAGGGGTAGGCCGGGGTATGGAGAAAATCGATGACTGTTATTGGCCAAAGATGAGGCCGCTTTGAGGTGGTGCGCCGTAGCGGCTTGGTGATGAGCTGCAGTGGCCGAAAGACCGTATGCGGCTGCGGCCGCGTGGCTGAACAAGGCTGGATGCTGGGCGGCCAGGGCCAGCTGAGCGTTGAACAGGAGGCTAGGATGTGTGGCCGCTGCAGCGGCCGCCGATGAGAAGAGTGAAGAAAGTGGGGGTCCGTGCCCGAGGAGTGGGTGCCCTCCTGCTCCCTGGTATAAATTATGAGGGTACAGGTAAGGGAACAAATGGGGTGAGGGGTGGATTGGAGGTCCGACTGAGATGTTGGGTGACGGGTAATCGCCGGTCCCTTTGTGGCCTGAAACATAACAAGAAGGGAAAAACAAATTATAATCGTGCTCAAATACATTGTGTAACTTTTTTTTTATCAAGTAGAGTTGATGGTTACAATTGCTTTCAGGTCTTGTCACTCTGAGCATATAACATTTCGACAACAGCAAAATTTAGCCGAAACAACTGAACGGACAAATAAATAAAATTGAGTGCACATTTGGTTGGAAGGAGTCACTATTCAACAGGTACCGATATAAAATGGACGATGAAAACCAAACTTTCCCCAGATATGCAAAGAGCGCTCAGTTGTTGGTATACATTTTCGAGACAGGATTATTCAGTTCTTCCCGAAATTCTCCCTAGTCCTATTATACCATTAGCAAATGATATTTTAAAAACATGACTAGTAACAAGGATGGCACACTGTAAATTAGCATCATTGATAGCAAGTTATCATAGCAATAATTTGTGTGCAACAGAAAAAGCGACAACTTTGAAAAAATCAAATTTACTAAATTAAATTATCGTGACCGAGAGGGCTAAGATAAACTGAAATTGAAAAATATAAGTATAAATTAAACAAAAACTGAGACAAAACGTCGAATCCTGTCCTCTTTTCGGACTGATTAAAATACAATGATATTATTGAAGACACAGATACAAAGAAGAAAAAGAAGAAATGTTGACGCCTCAAAACGAACCAAGTTAGAATAGCCATCTTGCTGCCCTGTACCCATTTCGTTATTAACAAGATCATAAAAAACTGCAAAGCTGGTTAACTGATTCATTGGAGGCGACGAAAAAATTAAAAGAAATAAAAAAAAAAAAAAAAAAAAAAAACATACAAAAAACTCAGAGAAACAAAATATGAATAATTACGAGAGACATTCGCTGTAAATTCAATCTATAAGATAAACAAATCGGCGGCGATGGGAGTACCGCAACTGCGCTCCAAAGATTTGCGGGTCACGAAGGGGAGGGAGAAGAGAGAAATTGCCGATTCTTATGGCGCGGCGCGACATCGGCACACTCATGGCCAAGTATTTATGGTAATAAGAGGTCAGAGGTTGCCGGACGTTGCAAAGTACTCGACAGGTTTCGAGGAAACATCACAAACTCATAAACATTGAATATTCGGGACCGTTTTGATTATTTCTTTCAAATGATAGAAAATAAAAACTTAGTTGATTATTTCATGTTTTTTGGTACACTGAAAAAAATGAAATTACTAAACAAGCAATTCAGTTTTGTAAAATCAGTAAAATAAAGCACATGCTAATTTTACTTGTTAATTTCGGTGAACCCTACTAAACTTATGGCTAATTTTACGATTTGAATTGTAAATTTTGCGTAAGTTTTAGTAATTTTTCTATTTGGATTGCAAATTTTTCAATCTAACTAGTACATTTTACAATCCAAATCATTGTGACTTTTGCATATTACATGGCTGTCTTGGCGTGACAGCTATACAACTTGCAAAAATTACATTGCTTTGAATTGTTAAATTTACAATCCGATTGGTAAAATTTATGATCCAAATTGTAAAATTAATCAAAATTAAGCAAAATTTACGATCCAAAACGTAAAATTAGCTATGTGTGTAGTAAATTTTACTAAAAATGGCTGGTAAAATTAGCCTTTGGTTCATTTTACTGATTGCACAAATCTATTTTTTTCAGTGTACTTTCTTCATTAAATTTGCAAATAAGTAATAGGCTAGATAATTTAGCATTATACTGCTCAAATTCAAACAAAAATGTAATTTTAATGACGCAAACTCATATGATAATTAATGAAATTAATAAAAGGAGGGATTACTTCCCAAAAATGTATCAAAACAACGTGTGTTTGGAGCCGTATTAACCAATGACCAGGCCCGTATCCAACTCATATATTTCGGGGAACTAGATTTTAGGAGGGGGAGGGAAGCATCTGAAGTTCTTATTTCTAGGCAGGGAGGAGGTTCAAAATTTTCTGTGACAGGCCTAGCCTTAAAATTATAAGGGTTTGCTCTAGATAGGTATTCATGGCTCGCCTTTCAAAAACAGGCTCTTAGATGTATTTTAGAAATTTTGCACATACCCCTAAAGTACTCAGCAGTAAAAAAAAATTCGAGAGTTCTCATGTATTTTAATAAATCACATTGATCATTAACTATCGGTATAATCTTTCGTGATTACCGAAGGTGATCGTACAAAGTGCCGGTGCTTATCTAGACAGTAATAAATGGTTTGTAAAAAGTGAATTGTAATCTGTTATCCTTTCTTGGTACAACAGCGCAAGCGCTGATAGTAGAATTGCCGATATTTTTCTTGGAATTTCATCTCCTAACCGAAATTTCAAGATTCTTTTGACGGTGTTTCATTGATCAGCCGAATATTTCGTGAAACCTCCCTGGCAACAGAGCAATGATATTTTGGAGAGGGGCACACAGCGCACTTCCAAGGAATCCTGCTCAGGTTGGTTTTTCAATATTTATGAGACGACAATTTCGCGTTTCTCTCTCTCCATCCCACAACATTTCTTTTTACTTGCTCCGCTCAGTCCTTGCACTCGGCCCGTCGTCAACTGGCAACTGCATTCTAATTTGACAATTTATTTTCATCAACGAGCCCCCCCTCCCGGCCCTCTTTCACTTGATTCCCATCTCATACTGCAAACACTATCCCTTTCTCATTTCTATCTTTATTAACACTTCATAACTCAACTTTAAAAAATAAAAAAAAATGAAAAAGGGATGGGAAGAGCGTCGGGGAACGTAAAAAATGCATCCTTTAAATGTTACGGACAACATGAAAGTAGTTATGAAAAAAAAATAATTGACTCAAAAAAGGAATGTCAACTAATGAATTTTTGGATGACTGACTTAATTTTCTTATTCATAAAAAATAGTCCTTACTTTAGAAGCTACTCTGTGCGCTTAAATAGTCAATTACCTGCAGTTTCTTTCCACAACAGGTAGGGAACACACAGTGAAAAGCTTATTAAGTTTCGTTTTAGAAACAAAAAATTAATTGCCAAGAAAAAAAGTCAGAACATTCAGTTCCAAGACAAGCAGTTTTCTACAATTTTCATAAGTTCTTAGCGTAAAGAATGAATTTAGATTTCGTGCCATACCGTCCCATAATAATTGCGCGAAGAAGCATGGCAATTTTAGCTAATTTTCAGGAGAAGTAAAGCAAATTAATTAATTTTTCAGACTCGGGTAACTTTTTCCGACAAGTCCCTTACAGGTGGTTTGGGCCATTTTCAGTATCACGGGCATTATGAATTCACTGTGCGACTAGCGGTTACAAAGGAGGAATCTGACGCCTGGAATTTGCTCCATCAATTTTTTTGACAAGAAATTGACTGCGCGCGCATCGCTTTCCATTGTTATTTCGCATAGCTGGGTCGGGGATAGGGCATCTGATCATACTTCTCGGTGCTTACATTCGTCAGTTCATAAAATGTCGCCGTAGCCGCCGCCTTCGATGCAACTGCCTTGACGGAGCAGACAGTGTGCACACGTCCATAAATACATTGCGCCGAGTCATAAATTCAAAGCAGAGCTCACGCGGCGCCAAATCAACTGTCATCTATGACCGTGTCTATGCAGTGTTGTCGGGCGGTGAGAGAAAGGGATAGAAATTTGCCAATAGATGGTTTTTGTGATGACTTATACCTGAAGTAGCCAAAAAAAAAAAAAAAAAATCCTAGCATGAATCGAAACACCGCTAAATTTGTGGGTCATTCAATGAATCAATTGCTGTTCCAAAAATAGAAATCCGTCACTATAAAAGTTTATCACGAGGCTATTAATATTGATTTTTAAAGTATGGATAACGGTAGATATCAATGAAACGTGATACGAACTTTTGCTGTTTGCGTGAAATTTTGCGTAAGAAACGATGAGACCATCAAAAAGTTTCAAAATGTTTACTAATAGAAGGGTACTTGAGGAAAAAACGGAATTTGATGGCTAAAAAACGCAGGTTTAGTGACGGAAACATACGAGTAAGCTGTAAGTACTTTCTAATTTTTCACCTTGATCTCATACTTCACACTGGAAATTTTTCATATGTACTCCGCAGCGTGGAAACTTTTTAGAATAGAAAGGTCTAACACCACTGAAACTACATTTTACGCCATTATGCTTTCAATTTTCGAGGGATTTCCCCTAAGATAAGAGGGGACATTTAAAAATTGTCAATGCTTCAATCGATTTTGCAGCATGGATTCGCATGAAAATTACTTTTTTATTTGTTACCAGACGAAACGTTGTAACAAACAAATGAATAATAAATCATGGTTAGTTTATTCAACTTGAAATCATACTTTCAACTTTGATATTATTGATTCATTTTAAATCAAGCAATGTATCCAAGTAATAAATCTCATCATGACATCGCTCCAATTAAGATAAGAGGCAATTGTTAAGATTATAACTTTTCAGAGTCAAAATAGAAACTTACAATAATTTGCGCCAATGAGGAAAAGTACCGTAAAATATACCCGCTTGAACAGCAAGTGAATTTAGACGAATCTACATTCCTCCATTTAAAAGTAAGGAAAACAATCGATTCTCAAAGAGTACAGTGATCCTCTAAATTTATACTCTTAAAAATTGGAATGGCGTCATTGATACAAATGGGAGGAACACAATACTCGATCGATTGTTCACGAGCCGTCGCGTCACTGCTGCTAGCAAATAAACTTTCGGGATTTTCCAAGTATCGGGTGATAACTGATGCTTGTGGGGAGAGAAAAAACGCTTTTAACGCGCCATAGCTAGTTGATTGATCACCGTCAGCGGGTCACCTTTGCTGCACTATAACATGACACCCATCAATAAAATAAATCGAATCATTCGATCGAAAAGAAAAAGAAAAAAAATCACCGAGAAGACGATTAGGAATATTGACTTGTGAGCTTCGGCGTCAATTACCGGGATATTCATAAAACTCGCTTTGATACAATATAATAATAGCTGTTTGGATTGAGCCGAGTTTAGCGCCAAGTGTCATGATGTCTCGCCTTTTGCAAAGTTTTTTTTTTCTCTCACTCCCCCTCTTCCTCACTCCTCCTGATTATTACTGGTTCAAATCACTCCATCTCAATTTTACTGCTCTTTCCGCAGGCCCGGCGCGGTGCCATGCAGCGCCGCTTGCAAATGAATTTGAATGAAATCAGCATGAGTTGTTGGTCTCTCCGCGTCCTATTCCTTTAATAGTTTTTATCCAAGCATCAAATTCTGTGCGAGTGAAGGGAAATTGCTTTACATCACTTGACGTTTGCTGGGGAAAGATCGAGGTGTCGCTTGTATTAAGTCAAACTGTTTGACGAGCAATGACGATCTTGTTGAAAAATTGCAACACCAATTTATTCAGTCTCAGATGAGAAGAGGCTCGGAGACAGCGAATTTCAATGTATAATGGATGGACTGGGTAACAGAAGGGGGGAGCCTACTTTTTTAATGCTATTTGATCAAATAAATGATGAAAATCCCCCCACCATCCGGAAAAAAATGCTTCTGGTTGAAAGCAGTCATGAATTAGGGTAAGTCAGCTGACGCCCTTTAAATTATGTGAAATACTTTGATAAAAAATTCTGATCTTAGGAGGGATACACGCCTCTGAAGAGAAGTATTTTCTAACACAAAGCCTTTCAAATAAGTCTGTCTCAATTTGAATCTAGTATTGAACTTCAAGCGATGAAGCAACAAAAACGAGTTCTTTTGGATATGTACACTGAAAAGTGCATCTAACTGGGCAAATAATGCATCACGAAATCGATGGATTAACTGCGCGAAGGGACTTGCTGATGTTAGAGAATTACATAATTTTCAAAGCAGTTTTACTTGTTAAGTATGAATTAATGAGCCTTGATAAAGCAAGACTGGTACAAAGTTGCGAGAAAAAACGTTAAAGTCAGAACGTTCACTTCTTTTACTTAATAGGCAGTCATTATAGAATTCAGTATTGCTCGATAATGGTTTTGGGCAGAAAAAAATCGGCTTACAACGAAAAATCAGTATAATCGAAAAGAGGGGGGAGTGGTGGGTCGATTTCAATTTGAAGGAATGAAATAAACTTACCAGAAGGACCGGGTCCGCCATTATCCTTATCGGATGGTGAGCCTGCCGTGGGTCGGAAACTGGGCCCGGACTCCGAACAACTACTCTCCGGCTCGCTATCCAGATCTTGTCCATGGATCGAGGCCGATGCTGACGATGGGGGCGGCTGGCTAAGGGGGTGAGGTAGCGGGTGAAGGGGGTGATATTGCACTGACGCCAACCGGCGACGCATCGCTTCCTCCGCAACAAGAGAGTCTGCGACAGGTAACCATCCTATCAGAGAGGTATAAAATAAATTTCATCAAGGAATGATAATATAATTAAATACATTGAGATAGTGATAATTACTCACTTTCTCGCTTTCTGACATAGATTAAGTTAGTTAGGCTTCCATCGAAATCGTGAGGTAACAATTGCCAAATCTTACTCAATGTTATGCATAATGGGGCAGTTGTAAGAGGGCTAAAGATCTGTGCATTTAACACAAAATTAAAATTATTGGGCACAATGAGCAGAGAAGAAATGTACATTTGGTGTTTCCCTCAGAGTCCTGGAATCAAAGTTACACTCGTTTAAAGTTGCGAAAAAATTACGCTGATCATGCTTGACGTTAATTGAGTTGATGCTGTGAGTGATAATTCAAAGCCCAGTAAATGATAGTAAAAAAAGCTGGCAGTGAGGTTACATATCTAGGTCAAAGAGCAGGACAATACCTATTCTTTGATCTGGGGCATTTCAGGTCAACCGTACCACCCAACAAATCTTGAAATTTTGCGTGAATATTTGTTTTTGTTTTTATTTTTTTTTTTTTATCGTACTTATTTTACCATCAATTCACGGTTGGATGATAATCGAATATAAAAGATTTTGTAAAAGCTTTCAGTCAGTTTGTATCGGAAATATATTTACCTGCGTGGTGGGAGTGAAGTGAATGCAGGGGTGTATCCGAAGTACCAACTACGTCCAAGAGTTTGTCGTCCTCCGGTTCCCCCCGGTGTGGATCTGCTGACCGCTTGTCGCTACTATTGTGCTTCTGCGCAGCCAGCAAAGCTTGCCTGTGAACAAAAGAAAAACACAAATATTCAATAGTGTGTGATTTAGAAATTCAACAAAATCAAAAGGTGCTCCAAGAAAATGCTTGACGGTCGAAATCAAAAACTTTGATTTTTTGGAAAATCGCACGTAAAATTATTGATTTTCTGTGCGGTAAATATGCTCTCTCACGCAAACATTATCGGAAGTAGAAACGTCCGTACCACCTCTTGACACGCATTACGAACCAATTTTTGTAGAACTTAGACAGGGATCGTGGTACGGCTTACGATTCGGCAATATTACTTTTTGTCAATTTAAACCCATACAGAGGCGGATCTAGAAGGACATGGGGACACGTCGCCCTCCTCCACAAGCCTCACATTCAAAAGAGAAAAGTCCAATAATGCTTCCTGCGATGCACCGAATTTCAAATTTCATAGGAGTCCCCCCCTCCAGAAAAAAAAATCTGGATCTGCCACTGACTCTTGAAAAAAAACAGGGTTCCAGGGTTCAATGGAATCTAGTGGATACATTTTCCATAGTCAAACTGTAGCCTTCAACACTGTTCATTTCGACAACTGATTTCCAAAATGGTTTGAACAAAAAAACTTCCAGTTTATTGTAAAAAATTGACCGGAAGGTCGGGTTGAATCACCATTTCGAAAATCCTGCTAATCAGGCACCATGGCCTTCAAATCTCCCGTTTGAAAAATAATTCCATGAATGGTACGATACTACTTTCAGAATCAACCTCTGTATGCACCACAAGAAAAAGTAAGCACGATAATAGTCCGATCGGTGGAATAATTGTGAAGGCGTATGACTTTAAAGGATCTTAAATAATTGAAAAAGGAGTCAAGCACAAGGCGCGTGGGACCAATTAATACGACGACACAATGGACATTACTAAAGCAGTGAGAATTGAGTACACTTTTGAACCGTTTTCACAATTCCAGTCATCAGGGTGTTGAAAATTTTAAATAAATGTCTTGACGGACTAAAGAACTCTCCGCGCTTGATGAGGGAATATGAAGGATAAAAAGAAGAGTGAAAAGCGAGAGGGATCTCTGGGAGTGTCAGAACTGAATAAGTTCAAAAAAAATTGTGTTGCCAGATCTTTTGAAAACCTTCAATTTATGCATCAATTTAGATGTCAAACACGAGGCAAAACAAGAAGCAAATGTGATTGAGGAAGCAAAGGAAAACTTGTTTTGTAAGTCGGTTTGTCTCTTCAATCAAAGACATCTCAACCCGACAAAGGAAAAGAGAAAGAGTGAGAAATGGAGGAAGATCGGTGAGAAGAGTTTGTGGGGGATGAAACGAAAGTTACATACCCCGGGGGGAGGGGGGAAGAGAAAATACTCTAAGACATTTTCACGAGAAAAAAGGAAACTTGTTCGAGTATTTGCGAGAACGATGAGCGGGTCAAAAGCCTTTAATAAGCTTTGAATTAATAAACCTCCGCCCTCCGCACTGCGCTTGTCGAGAGTTTGCGTCTGTACTACCCTTTTCCAAAGCATCCTTTATCGGGAGCATTCCCTCTTCCTTCCTCCACTACTTAGATTTAATTTCTCCCTCCGTCTTTAGACAAACCCCTCCCTCCAAAGGATGTTCGGCCTTGACTCCATCCTAAGAGCTTTCATTTTCGGTACGGTTCATTGTCAAGTTTTTTTTTTTCAAACCCTTACCTTCTCTTCTACTTTCTCGCACCCCTCCCTCTTTCTCCTTTCTTCACTTTCTATCGCCTCTTACGTTCTTTCTCTCATTTCTGTTCTTTCTCTGTTACCCGTTGGAAATAAAAATAATTAAAATTAGGTCATTTATTTTTTTTTCTTTTTTAAAGAAGGTTGCTGAATTTTAACGTCAATTCAGGGCTAGTTGTCAGTTATTTCTCATGTTTTTTTTTCTTTTTCTATCCAGATGTAATTATTGTGAACGTAAGGAAGTAGTACTTCTTTCCTCAAATGAAATTAACAAAAACCTTTTCGGAACGACAAGAAAGGGGGCAGGTTATAAACGATCGGGCTGCTGTTTTTTTTTCTCTTTTTATTACTATTCATTTTGGCGAGCGAGAAAAGGTTACAAACTGCGATTCACGTTCCTAAGTAGCATGAAAAAAAAAAAAAAAAAACGGTGCAACTTTGTATTTGATCTGAACAAAACATGAGAAAATTTTGTATGGGATATTTTTAAACACTTCACATCTTCACTAGCTTCCTTTGCAATCCCTTTTTCTCTTTACACCCCACTCTCATGCCCAAAATATATATATATATATATATATATATATATATATATATATATATATATATATATATATATATTATCTTACTCTAAAACAGAAACAAAAGCTACGACGAACATTCAACCGAATGAAAAAGAAAGGGGAGGGTGGAGGGAGGCAGCGGACTATGCAGCGTTCGCGTCTAAGAAAATGAATGCAATATCTTTGGCATCGCGAGGAGGACCTGAAACTTGCGAAGATAGAATCTGTTGTTAAGTATGTGGGGCATTCACAGCGCCAAGTCGAAGTGCATACGTGTGTGGGGAAGGAGGTGAAAGGGGTAGGGTGTGAGAGTGTTCCCGTAACTCGCCATCCCTTGAATATTTCATCCCTTGACTTTCTTTTTCTTCCATCTCACAATAATCAAGCCCAGTGAATTTTTTGGACAAAGGGCGATTTAATTCTCCACGTTCACGCACAAAGTAGTAATTATTTTCAAAAACGGATTACAATGTACAGCCTTACATGGATAAATTGGATCTTACACTTTGACGTTACCGTGAAGCTGGTTTGTCTTTCCTCACCTCCCAAAAAATTGAAAAAAGTTAGCTTCTTAATATCAGCGTTGTTTCAAAATAAAATGCAAGTTTTTGGATGATAGTAACTGGACATACAATTCTATATAAACCCTTCTTATAGAAAATATGTTATTATGAAAGAGAATGAACCATTTTCTCAGAATGTTTTTTTTGCCAAAAATACAGTTTTTTTTTTTTTTTTTTTTATGGAAAATTGTGACATATACGAGGCTTGCTAATAATTTTTGGAAAACTGCGTTCCACACACTGATATTCTAATATGATCTGAAAGCGTATGAAGATTGGGGAACAACTATTATCTGCCCCTCCCTGAAATTTGGTTTGCCAGTGACCATGCTTTGTACACCCCTGAAAAATGTTTTGCCTGTTCATATAAGAATAATAAAATCAATTACGATTTTAGCTGAAACAAACTTCATCACAACTTTTTCAACTCTTCACACCATCAAACGACCCTATCAGGGTGACGTTAATTTTGAGACATGAGGAATGATCCATTATACTGAAGTCCGAAATGAATGTCATTTGCTGCCTTGAAAACGAAGTGAATAGTATTTTATTAGAGAAAAATTTCCAGTTTTCAAAACTGGTTGTGAGTACAACAGAGGGATCCAATCTTTTGAAACTGTGGTCAGGACGTTCCTTTTTTTTTTAGTCCAAAGTTTTCCACCAACTGTCTCACTGAGCGTCACCTTTCTTCTCGGAATCTTTTTCTCGAGTTCTGTTCCCTTTCCCATCAACTCCCACCACCTCCTCATTTATTTAACCCCGTCTCTTCTTGCTTGCACAACTGAATTTTTTAATTCCACAAAATTGCGCGCATATTTTTGCTCGGTTGAGGGTGAATTGAAATGTTACCAGAGGAGAGGAAGGGGTCACAAGTAGACAAGGAATAACTCAGAGCAGACACTTTTGAAACACTTTACCCTCTTACGTGATGCTCTACCACGCTAAGCAGCTATACGTCGAAAGGACTGTTTTTGTACGGTCTTTAGTACAAAGGTGTGTTTTACTTTTACAGCGGCCATGATTTAAAGTTAAACATAAACATCCAGGAAACATCAAATTTTCACAACTCGTCACAAGAGTTACATGTAAACTAATTAAATGTATGCACGTCATAACTAGGAGGTTACAATCGATTGACCCATTATCATACCATATCTCGTTGTTAACGAGACGTGCTTGCTTTTAACCGACCAATCAGTAAAACTACGCGAAATATTACAATTCTTGCTTTAAAGCATATCTTTTTGATTCTGCAAATTTTACGCGCAACTTTAGGAAATATACTCTACACATAACGTGGATAGTTTCATGACTAGTGGCTCGTTAAGATTTAGGCCAACTGCACAAGTTATGATGATAAAATGGAAAATTAACTAATAAAAATAAAAATTTGGTAACATCTTTCTATGAATAATTATTACTGTCGTTACGTTACTATGTGTACTTATAAATCTCATTGAATGACAGCGTCCTCTTGAGACCCATACGCGGAACCTATCTGAATCTACACTCTACAAAGCATATGCGTCCCAAAAAGGATAATGAGATCTCTCCCATTTTTAGGGAGAGCTTGACCTCCAACGAATAGGTGCCATTTAAATCAGAATTGAGGCGGCAGTTGGGATAAAGGCCCATAATATAGAAGCTATGCTCTATACAAGAGATTCCAATTAAGATTGAATAGAGGTTTTCAGTTAAGAGCAATCCTAGTGTTTTATGGTAGTTTATTCCTTATATCACCTCAATTGTCAGATTACTCATTACTACAGCGCTTACGATTTTGCATCTGCGGTGGACAATCGTGCTTCTTGTTCCATTGTTTAAACTGCAATTGAAAGTGGAGCATAATGCTATAGCAGTACACAAAACACGCCTATGCACTTGCTGAATGTGAATCAAATTTGCCTGGCTCAGCTCGGACGATGGATTTTTATTAAAATTGAATCCTACGGATCGGATATATTATGGCCGTTCTTTGAACGAGGTCCGGTTTCTAGCAATGCGGCGACGGTCACGACTTTTAATTGTTCGGTTCGAACTGTGCTTTGCCGACTGATTTTTTCTATTCTTAAATCAAGAGAAAAAAAATCTTTCAAAGCCGGTTCGAGGGCAAGTTTCAGCAATTTTTGTTCCACTGTTTCTACTGTTTCACAAAACCAAATCTTTGTCACATTGATACCTAACTGGTGAGTTTTTTTTCCCCCCGCAACATTTCCTTTGGAGCAAGGAGCCTTGCTGATCAAAAGGAAGAATTACAAAAGAGAGGATATGTTGGAATCTAAACATATATGAAATAATTGAGCTCAAAGAGAGGATTTAAATTGTGGTTTCTTTGTTCTTAATCGGAGGGATAAAAAGGCGATAGTCAAGAGATCTTCACTTACTTTTTTTCCCGTTTGCCCGCTCCGGTGTCCCGGAAACCTTTTGCAAATGGGTTGTTATCAATTTTTAATTGCGTTATCTGAAAGGAAAGGAAAATGCAAAATAAAATGTTAGTTCACAGAGATATTAGAGATTAAGTAGGGACAGAAAATCTTTATTCCAAGTTTGAATTTGGATTATTGATGTAATACATTGGTAAGCTAGTATAGTATAAAAGATCGACACTTTCTACTTTTTTTTCATTCGATTGAGTACTATGGCGAAACTATGATCTTCGAATATTTACTTCAGTCAATCCTGGCAATTTACGTTCTCTTCAATTGTCAAGACTGGCGCCTTTAAATTAAAGTTTTAATTACATGTTTTCTCAACTTTCTCCTGTTGGTTTGATTTATAAAATTCTTCCACTCTGAAATCTTTAGAAAAAAGGTTATTAGAGCCGAGGATTTTGCTGTTGTTTGGTGATAAAACAAGAATTAAATGTCATAAATAAATCACAATTTGGTATGATACTCACTTTTTCATTTTGGTAGGCGGTGACTGCTATAAACTCTGTCTCTTTGAAGACGTACGTCCTGAACGTTGAATAAGGTAATTTTAGAATGTCATTTGCTCGTACCAAATGAAACCTAGGTTGATATTTGTGCATTGAATTTAGGATCGTCTGAAACATAAAAAGTAAAACAGAAAGTGAGTTCATGGGTTTTAAATTTCATTCTTCAATCAAAGACTACGCACAATACTCTTGACGTATCTTAAGAGAGAGAGACGGGAATAACATATTAGCGCGTGATTTTTTATCAATGTATACGACAACTCCAACGTTCATTGGATATCACTCAGTTGTTGACTAGGATCAAGCAAATGTTTTTTGCTTTTAAATAATCAGGTTGACGTCATTCTAAATTAGCATCCAAGTACTTAAGATGGTCTCTTCCCAGATAAGCAGACCAAAGTAATGAAATGACATTATACTGAAGTATCTAGGTTCTTAAGATAGTCCTTTCCCAAAAGAGTAGACCTAAGAGATGGAATGAAATCATACTAAAGTATCCAAGTTCTTAAGATAGTCCGTTCTAGAGTAGACCTAAGTAATGAAATAACGTCATACTAAATTCGTATCTAAAATCTTAAGATAACCCTTTCCGAAATGAGCAGACCTAAGGATGAAATGACATCAAACTAAAGTATCTAAGTTCTTAAGATGGTTTTTTCTGGAGTAGACCTAAGTAATGAAATAACGTTATACTAAATTAGTTTTTAAGTTCTCAGGATAGTCCTTTCTGAAATGAGCAGACCTAAGTAATGAACTGACATCATATTATATTAGTATCTACGTTCTTGAAATAGTCATTCCCCAAATGAGCGGACCGAAGTAATGGAAAGGGGAAAAATTAGCAGACTGCGAAGCAGTCAGAGAAGAGATTCAAATCGATTAATCACAAATGAATTCTATCTTAATTATTCAAAACAAAAATTTCGCTTCGCGTCGGACCGTCGCACAATTTCAATTTCTTCCAACTCGGAACCTCCGATTTCGAAGAAAGCTACACATCAAAAGACATACAATTAAAAGCTCCCACCATGGCTCACTCCATCAGACATCATACAAGGGGGTGGGGGAGGTGTAGGATCTGGATTCCGGCCTCCAAATAACTGGAAGGTTTTAACACTTCCATCACTTAACGCATTTTGACGCCTGGAAAAAGGAATTAACATACACCGCATACGTGTGGGAACATAATACGTATAGTTATGCATGTATGCCGTATGCGGACCGAATTAGCCGCGACTTTTGTTTTTTGTTTTACTTTTTAGGGTATTAATAAAAATAAAATACAAGCCAGGAAACCAGTCTCATTCGAGTTTGATCGCGTAACTATGGCAACGCGCATATCAGATTCGATTTTCTTGTTTTGGAGTTATTTGATGTTTGATTTCGAGACTGGACCGTCTGGACCCATCTTTTACATCGTTGCCAGTTGTTGGAGAAAAAAAAGAAAGGCCTCCTACTTTGCGTTAGTTCAAGCAGAGCTGGTGTTTAATGCTCATCTGATGAGTTTAAACTCACCGATGATTCCATCGATTGACCAATCGGTTTGCACAGATCAGTTCAGTCGATGACTTTACTCAACGAATGAAAATACTCGAACCTGTAATCTTTTCTGAATCGGTGGAATCACCGTAAAATGATCAAAATATCCGATTTTTTTTTTTTTTTTTTTTTTTTTTTTTTTTTTTTTTTTTTTTAATAAGTTGACGACTTCATTGATTGGAAAGAAAATAGACCAGAGGACGTTTGTGCATGACAGTCATACACTGAGCGGAGCTGTACACTTTTTCGGTCAACCGGTACACAATGGTTTTAGATTTTCAAAAAGTGGTCAAAACCGAGAAAGTGAATTTCTTATCATTTTGCAACTTTATAAACTTTCAAGACCGATTTTAATCACACGTTACTTTACTCACGTTATTTAAATCTAGAAATGTTACAAGGAAGTTTTATATTAATAAGCTTTAAAAGGTCGAAACCGATGATTTTTGGTGACTTTTTTCAATGATATTTTGCCACTTTTCTTCGGTCTCAGAAATTAGTGTGATGGTATCATGAAAAAGTCTAATAATTACATACGAAACGTCATTTCTGAGTTGGAGTAAATAAATTTAAATTATTTCGGTTAAAAGCGCGGGTTATTTAAATAAACCAATTAGATGGCGTTTCAATGAACGGAGTGATTTAAATTGACGAATATAAGATGCTGATAGTGCATTGAGCCATAGTGGTGATGTCATAACTAAATCTCTCGATGAGAATCAGGCGTATTTTCTTTTGTGAGTTGGCAACCCCTTTTCTACCTAAATCTCTCGATAAGAATCAGGCGTATTTTCTTTTGTGAGTTGGCAACCCTTTTTCTACCATCGTTAGATCGTCACCCGACGCGACGAGACACCTGACCAGGTTTCGTGATGCAGTGACCAGTCACCTACATTTCCAAAGACTGATTCTAATCGCCACGAACTAACTGTTTTCCACCGGCTTGTATTGGATTTTCTTCTTCTCTTGCATATTGATGGGTTGGAACCGCCGTTTGTCGATTCTACTCTTTAAATATGCGGAGAAACTGTTTCGATTTCGAGTTGTTACGGATTGTTGAATCAAGAAAATTGTTCCGAATTTCACATAAAAATCTGTTGATTTAAACATTTAGCTGTTTTGTCAGTTTGACGGTTACATTTTGATAATTTATCATTCTGTTTAGTAAAATTAACGTTTACAAATTTGCAATCACCCTTTTTAATAATAGAAGTGTTAATGAATTAACTATGTCAATTTTTTTTTTCAATTTGATGATCTGTTTTGTCGCAGTCCAAACGAGATAATATTTTGTTGATTTAGCATTCCGTTTTGTTGAATTAACTTTTATCATTCGACGGTCACTACTTTTAACATTGGAATTATTAAATCAACTAATTTTTTTGTCCTCCAGCGTATTGATGGCCGATTTCATACAGTAAGAATATCGCGGGTTCGCGTAAAACGATCAAAATGATGTTGCAAATGGAAGATTGTAATGTGGATTGTTGATTGATGCAGACGTTCCAATTCATCAAGTCTGACTCAAGTCTTCGCCCCCTTCCCTCCCACTCAAACATTGTGCGCTATCCTCCAGACACGAGAAATATTTCGCGGCTTAAGACTCAGCGGCATTGTTGCATAATGCATTTAGAAAACCGTCCGAAGCTTTTTCCTTTTCTCCTGTCACGGAGAGCTGAGCCGAGGGAGACAAAAATGTAAAATTCTTTATCCATCACCAGTTTTGCCATCTACGGTTGAAATTATCAGGATTTCACATTGAGTCAAGTGGGAAATTTGAATGTTTTCTGATAGAAAGTGGCAACACTGTCCATCACGTGACCAGTCACCAGAGCTGAGCGCGAGCCCGACCGAACGCGGCTCTAAAATTGCATAAGTGCCGATCCGGTTCGTCAATAATTCCTCTACCCCTGAATTCCAGATATCCGTTTCCATTAACCTTTTGGTGGATTTTTCTTATTCGAATCCTGCATTTCATTTGTCTTTGGTCGTACAATGTACAATGTACATGTCAAACGGCAAAGTCGGTTGACGGCCCGTCATGCGAACATAATTGAAAACGAAAGTTGAGCATAATATACAAATACAGAGAGTGCATCGGAATGAATTTGATGTTTCACAAACCAATTTATTTTTCCAGCAAATACGAAGGAAACATCCTCGGATCACCAGTAAAAGCTCGTGAGCTATGAAACAATCGGTTTCCTTATTTTAAACATCTGCTGTGAACCAATCGATTATTGGATTTCAACGGCATCACTTAGAATCGATTTTTTTTACACAGGCTCAAATGGCATAAAAATGCACGATTGCCAGGCAAAGTCCTGTCTAACAACACTGCATTTGCTCCACTTAAACGCATGTAAAATATCGAACTATCTAGGAATAGGCGATGACTATCGAATACGCCCTTTCGTATAGGTTATCATTATATTTAGGGACTTCAGTATTAACCAATGGCGCAGCGTATTCCTTTTTGCAGTGTTTTATTTGCCTAGGTAAATCCATTTAAAGTGTTGAATTCAAAGGTGTTCACAGCTTACCCAATCATTCGACCTTTCTCGTGATTTTAAATGGATGCAATCCAACGTTGCCTGATTTCACACACCGCCACTGACATAAAGGATACTTTGCGGTCCGGCTATATCATGTGTAGCTCCACTAAATCGCCTTGTAAAAATAAATAAATGAATAAAAAAAAATATAAAAATATATAAAAAAGGTTGTGCAACACGAAATTGAAATATCTCGATGAACGCTCCTGCCAATCGATTTCTCGAAATCGACAAAAAAAAACGACCCGACGGCCACTTCCAAGATTTTTTCGAGCTGCTCCCGCACAAGGTTTTATTATCGAAGAGGAGAAGAGGAAGAAGAAGGAAAAGCGAAAGAAAAAGGAAATAAAATTGTTGTCGCGCCAAGAGATTCGAACGATTAAACTTCGCGAGAAATCAAAGAAGCGATGGGGGGAGGGGGAGGGGGTGGAAAGATGGAACGCTCAAGATAAAACGCGAAGTAAAGGGAAAAAAGAAAAAAGAAAAACGAACGTAAGGACAGGGGGTGGACGAGAGGCGAAAAAACACGAGTATTGACGACAACTTCTGAGGTTTCTCCCTCTCTCTCTCTCTCTCTCTCTCTCTCTCTCTCTCTCTCTCTCTCTCTCTCTCTCTCTCTCTCTCTCTCTCTCTCTCTCTCTCTCTCTCTCTCTCTCTCTCTCTCTCTCTCTCTCTCTCTCTCTCTCTCTCCCTCTCCCTCCCTTTTTCTTGAAGTCATTAAAATAACGAGGCAACTTGAGTCTTAGTCCTCGGACGAGACGGGGACCAACTTGTGACCGGTTAAGAGGTATGCAATTTGTTAACCACGTGGACGGTGAGGGGCGGTGAGGAGTGAGTTCGGTATAATTTGGCCTGTAATGAAACCGTCTGTCGCCACCGCTAGCGCCCAAGCGCCAGTCATTTGAACACCTCTTACATTCATGCATATACATGTGTCTAATGTACAAGCAAACTACCCGCGCGGCCGTGCACACTCGCACTGCCTAGACATTAAAACAATATAGGTACAAGCCGCCACGGTCGCTACTCACCGCACATTGAGCAGAATAGATGTGATTCTTGGACATCGAATCGGAAATAGAAAGAGAAAGTAAATAGAGGGAGAAAATGGATAGGGGAGGGGAGAGAGGAATGAGGGAGGGAGAAGGAGGGAGGAAGAGAGAGAGAGAGAGAGGGAGGAAGAGAGAGAGAGAGAGAGACGGAGAGAGAGAGAGAGACGGAGAGACAGAGAGAATGAGGGAAAGAGAGAGAGAGTGAGAGAGGGATGTAGTTCACAATGTGATTTTTGGACATAAAGTATGGCAGTTTCAAGGGTCTGAAATTTGGCGTTTTTTATGAAGAAAATTATGGTAATTGATGGCAGAGAACAATCTTTGGTTTTTTCCTAAGTGTCTTGGTTTCGGAAATACACACGTGTGAAGTTGCAAAAAATCGTGTGCGTAGTGACGTCACTAAGCCTTATTCCCATTTAAAACAATGTATTTTGGGCCAAAATCTCATCTCCGGAACAATAGAACTTCATTAGAAACCATAGGCATCTTTGTTCTCGGCTCAGTACTTTCATTTCTTTATAAAATAAGTAGATTCTTGGAATCTACTTAAAAAAAATAAAAATACATAATTTCAGACCCTTGCAAGTGCCCCATTGGAAATAGAAAGGGACTTCAGACAAGATGTTGGCGAAAATACGCCTCTATACTGGGAATGAAACCTCGAGCTTATACGGTTTTTGCAGTCATCAGGTCAGCCAGGCAGCGTCTCGTTCAATTTGACAACAATAGTTTTTTCCTATAAACGAAAGTTACAAAAATCGATTCTCCAGGAGGATTTTTATACTCAAGAAATGCATATTAAATTGGAAAAATTGCAGGCTTGGTAAACAGCTCTAGTCGCCGCAACATTCAGGTGTCTTTCAACAGAATCAATTCATTGACGTCACCAATTCAAGACGTCCCACATTCTCAAAAGTCAAAGAGTTGTTTCACTGAGCGTCGTCCTCCTATACGCGTGCGTACTCAAATTTGCATGGTTTTATACGGCGCACCGTTAATGATGATGACAAAACGAAGAATGTCGCAGGGACACCTCCCCTCCCCTCTCTCTCTCTCTCTCCCTCCCCCCCTCTCTACGTTTCTTCGTTTCTGTCTCGCTTGCTCCCTCGTGGTTTTCTTCCTAAGCCTCACGGAATGGTGTGATGTTGGCATGTTTGCCACAGAGCGCCTGCCTTTTTGCGGATTACTCGCTGGCCGCCCGTAATGATAGTTATTACCAGCGAAGCATTTACTTAAGTGCGCTGGCATGTCAACCAGTAATATTAAGAGAGAAAGACGAAGACGGAGACAGACTAAGAGGAGGATGAGGAGGAGGAGAAGTAGAGGGAGAAATAACGAGGAGACGAGAGAGAGGAGGGGAAAAATTATATACATCTCTTATCTTTTCTTTGCGGTTTTTATTGTTTTCTGTATTATACTTTAAGCTCGTTGTCACTATATACTTCAAACCGTTGTTTGTAAGCCCATTTCTTTTCTCCGTTCGTTTTGGTCGATTCCTTCGTCTCTATCTTTTCTTTGATTGTTTACAGAAAAAATAAAATGAAAATAGTTGATTTAACAATTCTATAATGTTAAAAGTGGTGATCGCAAAATGGTTCAAATTAATTTAACCAGAGGGGATGCTGAACCAACGATACAGTATTGTTAAAACAAACAAACACCAATGGTGGATACAGGGGGGGGGGGTGATCGCTTTCCCCGTTCGGCCAAAAAAAGGGGGGAAGGAGAGTTAAGGGGATAGGAAGAGAGAAAATATGAAAAGGGGGTCTCCGGGGGGCAAAAATCCCAAGGTTTGTCCAACCATTCCCTACGGAGGCATCAAAGTCATAGATATCGATATAATTGTCTTTGTCAAGAAGTGCAATTTTTACTGCTGGTTTATGATTGCAGAGTCGTGATCGGCACACAAAAGGTCTCCAAGTTTGCTGGTTTGTTGTTTGATGGGATGATGTAGAGGACAAGACACGGCGAGAAGACAAGGCGCGACACTTTCACCGACAACAGCGCGATGCAGCGGTGAGAAGCTATAACAATTAGTGTTAGTGATGGCGATAATTTACCGGATGAAATGGGGAAACCTTTGAGGAAGATAAGCCGGGTATATATAAAAACAAATTGCGGTAACGATAAAAAACGCCGAATCTGGAATACTTCCGACTGGAAAGGAGGCCGTGCAATTTTAACGATTGATAGATCACTCGCAATAAAACAATTAAGAAGAACGGACAGATGGATGTCTTCATGAAAAAAAATGGCGGATTAGAGGCTTATTGAGGAAAACATTCCGTTATTGGCCTCCTATGTTCCAGGCGCCCTCAACTGCTCCTTATCTGGATGGCATTGTACCAGCGTTCAGCGGGCACAGAGATATACTGGAAAAAAGGCATGCAATGGGTCTGTTGCATACTTTTGCTACAACAATATAGAACCTTGATTCTTATGTAAGATTCGGCGAAAATAACGATGCGCACATTACAAAAACGTTCAAAATCCACTCATTAACTCAGGAAATCACTTCAATTTCAAACAGCCCGCGCTACACTAGACACTATTTGCACCGGTATACTACTACATAGACGGACCCAACGTGCATAAGTAAACAACATCGTAACTACAAAATGATAAAATTTCTTTTTTAATACGTGAAATATAAGCTGCATTTGCTGTCTGGTCTTTTCGGTTTATCAAAGATTATAAAATAATATAAGAAATGTACGCATCTGAACGAAACATTCCAATGTTTGTAAGTTCTGTTCATGTTTACATAAACGAGATGGTTCCATCTATGAAGTTTTAAGTCGGAGATAAAGTGTCTAGTGTAGCGCGGGTTGTTTGAAATGGAGGGCATTTTCTGAGTTAATGAGTGGATTTTGAAAGTTTTTAATATGCACATTGTAATTTTCGCAGAATTTTACATTGGAAACAATGAGTTATATTGATGTAGCAAAAGTACGCAACAGAACCATTAGTGACGTAGAGTGCGATTTCGAAACTATGCAATTCGTACATTTGAACTCATGAAAAATATCGAGCTATTGGGTGTTCAATGAACATGTATTCATTCGACCCTCCCGGTGGGTTTAAATGGACTCAAATAACGTAACCAAATTGCACGTTCCGCCACTGGAATTCGCATTTGAGAATTGTATTTTATCTAATAAAAATGTGTTTATTGATGTCTTCTGGGGTTGCGGATTGCATTCATTCTGTCAGAGTATCTTCGTCTTTGCCAGTGCCCAGTGCACTTTAAAAAAAAAATAATAAAAAAAAAATCCATTGAATTTGTCAGAGAGAAAGGCTATGGTAATGCTCTTTCTCTAAAACAAAGCAACTCGCGCGCGCGATTTTCGACAGATGTGAGCGCATTTTAGCAAGGAATTCGCATTCACTTTAAACCATATTAATTTAGGAGGACCAAGTGAGAATTGAAAGTCTCTGAACATTTGTTTGGTTTTTGCGACTAGTGATAATTCCGTCAGTTTGGGCATTTAAAGTCATACGCAGAGTCAGTGCACTGCCTGGGGTTCGTCCAATGTGGCAACAGCGAATTCCCTCCATATAAATATATGTAAAATAATCGATATTTCCGGGATTCATTGAATCCTTGAGAAATTACCTTTGTTCAGGTTCAAATGGAAGAAACATGGTTTCCAAATGGCACGAGCCACCACTGCGCGGCTAGTAGAGTTAAGAGTATTCCACTATGTGATTACAGTCCATTTAAACCCATTAAAAATATCGAACGATTGAGCGTTCGGTAAACACATTCGCATTTGACCTTTTACGTGAGTTTAAATGGACACAGTACAACGTTGCCAGATTGCACGCTACGCCACTGTTATTAAGGGTATAGCTGCCATCGCTTTTCTAGCACGATTTTACACAATGATTGCTACTCCCAATGCATGGATACCAAAAGCTTGTATCAGACAAGCCATTTGGCAGAGAGTCTAGCCCTGACTGAATACAAGAAAAATCTCTGGGAAAAAAGTATCCGAAGTAAGAATGAAACCTCCTTTCGAAAATAAGCACGGGCAAAGCCTACAATCTGGCAATGTTGCATTTGGCTCATTAAAACCAAAGAGAAATATCGAACTTTTTTAAAATCGGCAATGACCATCGAATTCGACATATTCTATGGGTTTAAATGGACCAAATGCCATGTTGCCAGATAACCCGCTTCGCCCCCCTGAAAATAAGGTACTAAAGTTAGTCTTACAGCAACCGCATGCACAACACAGAGTTTCCAATACATTTCTTCAATCCCTCTCCCTGATTTTCTTATTCTTTTTGATTTTCATGACTAATTTTTTTATATCTCTATGATTTCCTCCTCCGTTTACTGGCGTTAATAGGTTGGGCGCGCATCATTAAGCCCGCGGCTATAGCTATATAGTATACGATAGTTGGTCGGGGACGCAAAAATAATATGCGCGATGTGTCTCATGCTCAATGCTCATGCAGTCGGCCCACAATGACAATCAGAGGAGTTGAGGAGTTGAGGACTCCCCATAAAGGGCCTTAGATGGGCATCTCTTCGCGCGACGCGTCCCGTCAGCCGACGTCTGTCGCCTCTATCCAGTGGAATTCGTCCAAATTGCTCAAGTCTTATAGTCTTCTCTCTCTCTCTCTCTCTCTCTCTCTCTCTCTCTCTCTCTCTCTCTCTCTCTCTCTCTCTCTCTCTCTCTCTCTCTCTCTCTCTCTTTTTTCCTTTTCTTTTAATGTGCGCATGTGCCGTATATAATCTTAACTTCAACCTCATCCTCATTTTCTGGCATCCATGTGAGCAGGCGCAGCCTCGTCAGATTCACTCATTGAAATCGTTCCTTTTAATTGAGGCGTTGGGAGCAGCAACAACACGGATACAATGCATTTCAAACGGGAGAAGTGTTGTTTTTGCACTCAAATCGATCGCGCCTCCGATAGATATCCGCGGCGGCGCTGATGCCCGCGCGCGATGCTAGGTGCATGGTGATGGTGGCAGCGACCGTGGAATTGCGAAATATTTTTGCGGCACATATAAAAAAAAAAAAAAAAAAAAAAAAAAAAAAAAAAAAAAAAAAAAATGGAGAGGAAGAAGAATAAGAAGAAAAATAGGCCGGAGGGTGGGGGGGGGAGAAAAAACCGTGATTTTGATGGCCGCTCAGGCGCCATTCTCGCCATGAATCGACTGGAGCCAAAAGCTCCATGTTTACGCCGTTGAAAAAAATAAATAAATAAAAAAAAAAAAAAAAAAAAAAAAAAAAAATAAAAACGAATACGAATTCTGTTATTAATACAAGATTCTACAGTATAATACTTCAAGATTGATTGCCCAGGAAGAATTTCTGGTATTTTCTCATCGGAGTAATAAATCTGCTATGTTTACAATGATTCTTTAAACCTTTAAATACCGCAAGTTAACTATATAACGCGTTATCACTTATTCATTCAAATCAGGCGAGGATAGATAAATATTCCTTCTCTGCAGTGGTCGTTTTTGCCTATGTCATTAATTGAAGGCGCCGAACGACGCTACGTTAATCCTTCTCTCTCTTCTCTCAATGAAACACTTGGGTTAGAAAAGGACAGAGTAGGGGTAGTCACGTGATGTTCGCCAACCATCCCTTTCTAACACATGTAATCAAATATGAAAAGAGAGAGAAGGACAATATCTCGGATCCACTAGTGTTGCAAGAGATTCCGAATGGTGACCGAAAAAAATCTTTCCTGAAATAAAATAATCAAATCCGATCGAGTTATATAGCTTTTTGTTTTATCGGCCCTGAATGAAATCGTGTCGTTATCATGAAGCGCGCGTGACGATGGGTTTCCAATGCGGCAACCTGCGACACATTTGGGAGGTATTTAAACTACCAAAAAAAAAAAAAAAAAAAAAAAAAAAAAAAAAAAAAAACGGGAACCAACTCTTTAACATCCAGAGAGACTTAACGGAGGCAGGAATGAGAAGCAAGCAAGTTGAATAACTAACTCATTATAAAAGTCAGATTATCATCTTTCCAGACTCTGGATCCCGTCTGCCCCGTCCTCCAACACTGCCGGTGATAGTTACGACTAAAAATAAATCTACTCGGGTACCAATTGATCTCGTTAAGTTGGGACACACCGTTCGTTTCTCTGCGATAGTCCCTATCCCAAGAAGCACCTAATTATCTTCCAAAAAAAAGGAAAGAAAAATCAAGGGGAAGGAAAAAAAAAAAAAAATCTGATGAGCTGAGACGCGCCGCTGTTGAAAAGTAAACAAGAAAAAAAAAGAAAAAAAAACCAAGGAAAGGAGTTAATGTGAAAGATTATTAAAGACAAAAAGAGAAAGAGTTGGAGTAGCCGTAGTTTATGGTAGCCAAACCGAAGTTTAAGAAGCTCGGAATTCCAATAAAATGTTCCCGAAACAGTGGTTTTTTCCAGGTGTTAAAGAATGTGTAGTATCATACCTGGAAGTAGAGAAGACGCATCGCGCCGGTGTTTTCGAGTCTTCAAGCGCACGGACAAAACACACAAAATCTGTCTAAAATGAAATCAGAAAGCGGCATTGCCATATTTTTGGAAAACTTTTTTTTTTTTTTTTTTTTTTTTTTTTTTTTTTTTTAAGGGAGAGTGAGGGATGGTTTCCTGCCTTTTTTTTCTTGCCGAAAGATTAGAGAAAAGACCTCATGCCAAACTGTCTCTATGGAGCAAATCCTGAAGTTAAAAACGTTTAGCATGGAAAGAGAGATTCGCTTGTGGAAGAATGTGTACAAACATTTTTTGAAAAGAAAAAAGTTTGAATACTCCTCGAATACTAATACATGGATCATAAATGGGGGGAGGGGGGAAACCTGAACATAATAATTATTAAAATTAAATTATTCTTTGTTTAGGGTTATTAAAAATTTAAAGGTCGACAATTCAAGGTTTGGGGTCAACAATTCTTGGCATAGCGCTAACAAGGTTTTTATTTTTTATTATTTGATTAATTTCCATATTTTTATAAATCGAAAAAATGATTATGAAAGGTGCCCACGGACTTCGCATTGAATGTTTTTCGAAGTTCTTGAAACTTTTCGAAGAAGTCTACAAATTTTAAATTTATTAATTATTTTGGAGATTTGACATAATTTTCGGATGGCTGTATCAAAATAAGGTGGAAAGTTGTTACTTTTGTTGAGGGTTCTTCACTTTCAAACAGAAAACACGGGAATGTCGTAGAATTTTCGATGATACTCAGATAATTTGTTATAGTTGATAGATAGTGTCACTATGGATTTCTTTTGATTTTGTTTCCTTTTTATTTGAACCCTTCTAATTTCTACGATAGAAAAAAAAAAAAAAAAAAAAAAAAATCGTCAAATTTATTTTTGGCGCATTCATCGAATAACAAATTAATTCCTCTCGAACTCGAGACGACTTAATTCAAAGTTTTTTAAGTGTATTATTCATGGTGAAGTTTATATTGCAGAAATAATCGCTTCTTTTAATTAATTTTTTATAGAATTATTAAGTCACTTAAATACTAATTAGATTCATAACATAAAATTTTATCAATTTTTGTTATTGAAATTGCTTCTTTACCGAACTTCAAAAAAATTGAAATTAATTAATACGTATAAAAATTATTAGATTAAACAAATAATTTTTCGAAAATAACTGTATATATTGATGAAATTGATCTCTTTTGCTGTGACTTACAATATCGCGTTCACTTTTGTCTTTTCACGGGGCAGAGTGGCAACACTGATGGAGTGTTAGTTTTACAAGACCACTCTCACACATGAAAGAATAATAAACGAAGAAAAAGGATCATAAAACATAACCCTATCGATACTGATAGCATCTATTTCTTGTTTCTGTCTCACACATACACATAATCACATTTAAAAAAAGAAGTGTACACTCTCACACGCGAGAGCGGCTGTTATTTTGGTACACGATTCAAAAGCACGCTTAGGTTTTTGTTTGATCTGGTCTCCTGATAAAAACGGCCAGTAGCTGTCAGACTTGCTCTCTGCTCTGGTTTTTTGGCGCGTCGCGTCGTCGAATTTTATTGACTGATTTTTTTTTTTTTTTTTTTTTTTTTTTGATGATAGCGATGATTTTTCAATAATGCAGTTGATTTCTATACATTTTAGAATAGGACTAAAAGTTTTATAGGCCTTATTTCACACTCATATACCATTTTTATTTCTATACTGTTTCTATCTGGATGGTAGACAGTGGCGTAGCGTGCAATTTGGAAACGTGGTAATTTGTCCATTTAAACCCATATAAAAGGTCGCAAGTGAAAGTTTTCACCGAACACCCAGTTGTTCGATCTTTTTCATGGGTTTAAACAGACGAACTGCAACGTTGCCGAATTCCACGCTACGCCACTGATGGTAGACTGCAAAGAATATCAAATATGATATTTTTCACTCCATAAAATTTGTCACTCGAAAGAAGAAAAACGAAATAAGGGTAAGGTTCATATGTCGTACATTTTATCGTTCTCTAAGAAGCTGAAGGGAAATAAAGATACAATTAAGTTGTCACAATTCGCACCCATTGCGCACCTGCGCAAAGGGCAAAAGCAACGAAGACCATGAGCCACCACTATTTCAAAGTTATCATAAATGAGCTACTCCTAGTCACCTGTTGAGTGTTGACATCCAACCAGCCACCGAGATTAAAAAAACGATGGTGTATTGTTTTATTCGCAGAGCAGCTTAAATATTACCAAACTTTTAACCCGTCCAAAAAAATCAACCCTGCTGTGTTCCTCATTTTTTACTCAAATTTTATTTTTCTAAATTTTACACTGAAAAAAAAATAATTCCTAAATTCTAGTAATATTACTAAAAGCACAAAGATATGTGAAAGCACAGGAAGTTTAGTATCTTGACCAGAAAATTCTGGTGTTAATACCAAAATATGGTTATAAAACTAGACTTTCCTCAACATTTTTAAGAACCATGGCAGATAAACATTAGACTTATGGTAATTGTACCATCCCTTACAATACATACAGGTTCACATATTGTCATGCTTCTTTTAATATTTTTTTTTCAATATACATTTCATCACGAGTTTTATGATTTTTACGCCTTAACGACATAGTGTGTCCGGCTGTTTTGAACGTAAAACCAGGTTTTCTCATCATAAGATGCCTCTTTCTCACCCTTCTCGCATGAGTGTCCATGTATTTTGACCCGCTGATTTCAAAATCGGCCTTAGTTTTTACTCAAAACTCATATTTTTTTCCAGAATTTCGAGTTTTTAGCTAAGAAAACGTAATTTCGAATTTACGTAAAATCTACGCCGGTTTAATGAAAACTGATAGCATTTTTGAAATCGGCGTCTCAAAATACACAAGATGGCGATGATGAAGTGAAATAGTAGGTGTAGAATTATTCTAAAACACTAAAAATTAGAAAAATCAACACTGATGGATGGTGAATGTCGTTGACACATTATGTCGTTTTTGATGCTTACTTGAGTTTTAGGATTATTTATCTTCGACGGGGTTCAGTGGCGTCGCGTCGCGTGCCATCTGGCAACAATGCAACTGCTTCCTTTAAACTCATTAAATATATCGAATTTCCCTTGTGCACTTTGCACCCCCTGAATGGGTCTGTTGCAAACTTTTGCTACAACGATTAAAGTTTCATCCAATGTCAAATCGCCTGAAAAGTCCATTGGTGGCATCAGAAAGTCATAAAATGCAATAATAAACTCACAAGAGGCGTTTAATGAAATCCGAGATGGCGGAGAATATTGAGCAGTTTGTATGCATACACCACGAACATCCAAGGATAGCCAACCTCACAATATCAATCACTACCAATCACAACGTAAACAAACACATAACCTCGACCTCCAGTGAGGTTGTCAAAGTTGGCCATCCTTGGATGTTCCTGGCGCATGCATACAAAGTGTTCGATATTTCTCCGCCATCTTGGATTTAATTAAACGCCTCTTGTGAGTTTATTATTGCATTTTATGACTTTCTGATGCCACCTATGGACTTTCAGGTGATTTCACATTTTATTAGACACTCTTAACCGTTGTAGCAAAAATTTGCAAAAGACCCATTCGATCTTTTACATGAGTTTATATGGATAGAATACATTGTTGCCAAATTGCACGCGACGCCACTGACGGGGTTGCAAATAATCAGTCACCCGATTGTTTCCAAAGTTGTTTCGATTAACCCTGCACCTGAATCAACTACTGACTGATTAGCGGTCGGTGAAGTACGCGGGCCGCCCGACGCCCGTTCCGTTCCGTCGGCTCAGCCAAAGAGAAAGAGAATGAGGTTATTAGTCAAGAGATCGAAGTATTTACACTCGCGACCACTTAAAATGCGTGTGGTCGGCGCAATAAGGCGACCGCGCGCCCGACTGCGTCAGTCGGATAGATAGGCGATTGTCGATTGTCAATTGTCGATGAGCGTACTCCGCGATTGGCTATTGGTCGTCGCAAGTCGCGCCGCTTTTTTTCAATCGCAGAACCGCGATTCAACTCCAATTACGAATCGGTGCGGCATTTTTTTTTTCTCCTTTTTTCTATCTCCTTGTTATTTTATTCATTATTTTTTTTTTTTTTTTTTTTTTTTTTTTTTGTATTTTTCTAATGGGGGCGAATTAGCAGTAGGTGATCGCAAGGTGACTGAGAGGGGGGTGGTAGAGGGTATAGAGGCAGTGTTGCCAGATCGAAAGTAAAAAGCCGTATCGTCCCCATTTACATCAATGTAAAACGTACGGCTTTTTTACCCCCAATCCGGCAACACTGTATATAGAGGAGAGAGAGAGGATTCTCGGCGTTGTCCTCGGCGCGGTTGTGCTCTGATTTTGCCACTCGCAACAATGCACTGCGCAAGCGCCATAGAGGTCCGCTCTTCGAACGTCCAACGTCCATCGCATGATAAAGTTACCGCGATGCCAAAAAAAAACTCGCTCAAACTCATCATATAGGATCAGCGTTGGAGTTTAATAAACTTTTATAGAATTCCTTTCTTCAACGATGATTCCATACGCACATTTTTAGGAAGTTATATAGTTATGACCATATTTTGGTATTAACACCAGAATTATTGTCTGGTCAAAGTACTAGACTTGCTGTCGTTCACATATCGTTTTGCCAGTGGCGTAGCCAGAAATTTTTCAAAGGGGGGGGGGTCCGAGGTCCAAAAATGTCATGGGGGGGGGGGGGTCCAAAGATACTAATTTGGTCAATTTTGTCTGAAAACGGAAAAAAATGACCTTTTTTTAGGACAAATTTTGGTGTCAAGGGGGGGTCCAGGACCCCCCCCCCCCCCCTTGGCTACGCCACTGCGTTTGTTCCTGATAATATGACTAGAATCTGGTATTATGACTATTATTTTTCCGTGACAACGCTGATCTCTAAACGAAAAGCGTATATGATTCACAGCGGGCCTTTGTTTTTGGAAGAGACCGCCTTATTCCTCAAGTGGGTATACATATATTTTTTTCATCTCCACAAACTTATTCGCACTGTGATTGGTAGTTTCCAAACTCGACACTTTCATAACGCTATAAAATTAAATTAAAGCAGCTCCCCCCTTTCGAGCAGAATTCGTAAGGGAATACGGAAGTAGGAAGATTGTGGAAGGGACGAAAGGGGGTGGGGGGTGGGGTGGGGGGCGCGAGAGATATATTCGCGATAAACAGGATTACGAGCTGTTAAGTTGCTATACGGCGAATGCGGGGGGCGGGTCCCGAAGCTGAAACTCACTTGGCGTTCCCCCGTGCTTTTCGGAGCGCTCTCTGAAATCAAGGAGGGTGGGGCGACATCGAGAAGAGGGCAGGGGGCGCTGCTCGAAGATAAATTGACACCCAAGGGTTGTGGTAGCTGCGGCGCGGCGCAACCCTCCACCCACCCCCACCCCACCCATCCGCCGCCGCTCACCCTATACGCCCGCGCGGCTACGTCAGCGCAATTTTCACACCGCTCAATTGCGGACGATCGGTGTATCCGTCCGCCCCCTTCAACGCTAACGTTCGAAATTCAGTGTACGCCGCGCGCCGTGCCAACCCGCAACCCGCAACTCCTCTCCGCTTCTTTACGTTTTTTTTTTTTTTTTTTTTTTTTTTTTTTTAAACTTGAGGGATGCGTTGATGTATCCCTTTGCATCCCTACCGATTTCGTGCGGTGGGACGCGTCGCGTTGAATTAGAGTCTCGTTTGATCTAACCCTCCTCGCGAGGAAACTGAACCGCGAATTGCGTTGTGCTGGGGCTAAGTTGCCGGGTCGTGCTTGCATGCATATTACGTCAAAAAAAATTGAGGTAATCACTCCAAGAGCTCATGTTAGTTGTGATGGAGGCGTTTTGCCCTGTAGGTCTGTAATCTTTGGTACCCGGGAAACAAAATTGGTGCCGCTCTATTAACCATACACGCATAAAAGATTTGTGTGTCATAGTCAGAAAGTATACGATAAATTTCAATACTGTAGCATGACACTTTAGCACAGTAAACTATTCTAAATATCAGTTAGAATAAGTTATCGGCTATCCTAATTTTACCGCAAGTTACGTTGCATTAATTTATCATATATACTATGGTAAAGTTTACCATACTTTCTGGCTGACTTTCTTACATTCTTTTGTTTTCCGTTACACAGTGAGATTCCCTCTCCTCCACCCTCTTCCCAAAGTCACACACAAAACATGACATACATTGAGAGGCAGATGGTACCGGTATGACCAGAACATCGGAGTCGGAAAACTTCCATGACAAAAAGTTGCAACTTGTGAAAAGTCTTCTAAGAACTGACTATAGGCAGCAAAGAAGAAAACAAGGGGGGGGGGATATATAAAATGATACAGCATTATGCGAGAGTACCATTTACTGATACTAAAATAATCATAAATTTGGCATCGGAGGATGCAGCGGTTCGTTGATTTGACTTTGAAATGAAGTAGGCATGGCGCGCAGTAACAGTTTTAACACGTTCGAATTTGTCAACGCGGATATAAATTGCGCCGAGTTCATTGTCTTTTTTTGCACTTTCTATACCTTCTCTTTCTCTATTATATCCCCTTCTCTTACTCTCCTCTCCCCCCCTCCTCTCTCTCTCTCTCTCTCTCTCTCTCTCTCTCTCTCTCTCTCTCTCTCTCTCTTCTTTTCTCCCTCACTCTCGCACAAAGCTCTTTCTTTCTTTGATTACATCTAAGCTTCTTTCTCAACACCCATTCCCCTCTTTCCACATTTCTTATCTACCACTTGCCCTTTGACGTTAATATTCATGGAATAGTCCCGAATTCCGCCAAACAGCGCCGCAGTTTTGAGAATTGTTTTGACGATGCATTCAGCCCAGCGAGCTGCGTAGAACGGTGTGTGAGAGAGAGAGTGAGAGAAAGCGATGTTTTTCAACATTAACAAAAGTAAATATCAATTAATAAAGAAAACATAAATAGATAATGACAAAGTTTTTTAGTGTCCAAGGGGCGAAATTAAGACTATGAAGTCTTCTTTTCCATTCCGCCCCCGGTACTTATATATATATGTATAGTGGCATAGTAGCATATAGTAGTGAGGTATATACAGTAGCATTGCAAGTAACCTTAAATCATTAAAGCGCATTCGGGTACTTTTCTTGTAGTCTTGTGTAAATTAAGATTCTTGTAGAACGATAAGGTGGGGTGCTGACAAGCTGAAAATTCCCACACCCCCTTTTTTATGTTTCCAAAATTCTAGTATTCTCTTCAAAGGAGGTGTATAGGTTCAGATCAATATTACCTCCAATTATAAACATCGACATGGAACGCGCAGTAGCTCTTTCGAAGAGAGGCATTCATAGACTATTTACGTGCCTGAATTTCGGGAGATACAAAGCTACGGATTTTCAGTTCATTTTTGTGCGTGGGTCTGTGAAGGGATTAAACGTCTAACATTGCCTTATACCATGATTACAATCAGCACAAATCAGGAACATTTTTCCGTTTTTTTTTTTTTTTTTTTTATTTCAATTATTTCTTTTTCTAATTGCGTGTTCCTCCACAATGGGGACGAAAAAGAGAAATCATAAAAAAAGAGAAAAAAAAATCTTAGGGCGTTTCGGCCCGTCCATGACCTCAGGCAAATACCTGCGAAGGACGGCTTCTGATGAGTGCGGGTATCAGGGGGGTGGGCCACCGAGGATGAGCATCTCCAAGGAGCAAAAAAAAAAAAAAAAAAAAAAATCCGAGGAACCAGGGAAAAGAAGACAGAAGATTCCCATACAGCTTTTTTTTTCTCTCTCCCCTTTTCTTTATATTTTTCTTCCAAATGAGATAATAATGCTCTAATGGATACTCTATCTACAAAATGCGTGCGGTCTACTATAAAACGGATTGTTATTACCACCTTGTTAAGTGCTACCAGTTTCAAGACAGCTCTGCGCTCTGGGGCTCTGGGGCTTCCAACGTGCTTCTTTCCTCGAGGCCTTGCCCCTTATCAAATCCGGCCATTATCACACACATACAAACACAAGCTTATTAAAGCCTCTACATGCATACAGACACGTAAACACACACAAACACATACACACACCGAAACATCTTCTCAAACCTCCCAGCGTTAGCTCAGGGCAGCTTCGACAAGTCCGCGCCGTCCGCAGGTTCAACGGGGGAGCTACCTGAAGTTACCTCTCACACTCAGCGGCGCACATTGAGGAAAACAAATTAGCAAAATATTGAGCCGGTATTTTAATTTTTTTCCTCTTTATTTCAATTTTCTTTCTAATGCCCTCAACAGAAATCGGCAATACTGTTTCTTTTGGAAGGATTTTCACGATAAAGTATAACTGACAAATGAAAGAAACAAGCACAATTTTCTCACCTGGAGAGTTGTTCTAAAATTATGTGTCCAGATAGCCACTCTAAAACACTTGCATTTTTGTTTAAAACTAATTTCCACCAATGAGCTATAACTTTAGAGTGGCACATCAAGGAACGTTCCACTGGTTCATTGTTGTCACCTAGGGCGCCGCCATCTTGCCGTAAAAATCGATTTTGAGGTTAAGTTTTGTAGGTTGTTTCCGGTCGTTTCGTAAAAAAACTCGGGCATCGCCGGAAACGACCTACAAAATTTAACATCAAACCTTGGAATCTGCCGTCCAAATTCCCCTTTTTCCGGGATTCCTTCTACCCTGTGTCGCACAAGGTGGACCAGCCCGCTGCCACTCTAAAGTTATAGCTCATTGATTTCCACTAAATTAATTGCAATTTTTTATTTAAGGTTAAAAAATTTTGCGAACAAACCAGAATCAGATCGTCCATACTGTTACACTTTCGGATAGGACGAGTAGCGAGGCGTGAAATTTGACAACGATGTACTTTCTCCATTCAAACTCACTGAAAGAATCGAATGCTTCGGTCATCGACGATAACCAGATGTTTCGACCTTTTTAATGTGTTTAAAGGGGGGAAAAGAAACGTTGCCAAATGGCACGCCTCGCCACTGGATAGGACTCATTACGTGTACCTGCCTCTCTATTGCTATATAGATCGTTGGTTTGGTTTCCCCAACGAGCTTACGTCCTTTTGCACAGCCAACAGTTGAGAAAAATATCGTTAAAACTTTGGAGAAGTTTTGATCAATAATTTGGGAAATATTCGAAATCTTTGGAGTCTTGTCTTACTTTTCAGTCGAAAATTTCCCTCTTCTCACACACGCATTTCAAATATATGGAAATAGAGAGAGAGTTTTGCCACTGAAAAACTATTACTTCTCGCCATCAGCTTTTTGAACCGATCGATGTTTCGCAAATAAAGACTTTAATGCTGAAGAAGGAAAGAAGACGAAATTGAACCAAAAAAGGGGAGGTCCAACGACTAAGTCAAGAAAATCGGCTTTTCTGACGTCACTATCATCATTCGGGTCTTTTCTAGTGACATATTAACTAGACCCTATCTCTGAAAGGGGATAGAAGCTTTTTCTATAACTCTTCCAACTCTCAATTTCGATGGAGCATCATTCAACCTTCTACTTTTTGCTTTCCTCTATTTCATAAGAATGCATGTTTTTCTTTTACAACTTTGGGAGATTTAGAGACAATAAGGACTGATTCTCTTAATCCTCTGTTTATTCTTGATTATTATCAGGTTGTATGAACTTTATGTTCTATTTCAAATATACTTTGAATCGAAAAGTTTTTACCTATCTTACGAAAAAAATCCATACAATTATTTCGTCGTTTTCTCTGCACACTTCTTTCATTTTAATAAATTAACATTTGAACGTATATTTTCCCGAAGTTTCAATTTTTCTACTTTCAACACTTCAAATCGCTCTGAACACAAACATTTGTTAAATTTGCCCGCGTTCAGACAAACATAGCAGACTATTAGCTTTGTTTTACACTGTTGTACCAACACCTCACAATTTTCCTCGCGGTGGAGATCAGATCGGATTAGTCAGAGCACGTCACTCATTTTTCAATCACAGCGCGACTAGAGAGTATTTGGCTACAACTTTTTTGTTTACAACGGGAATTCCACAACTCCGCGTCATCGTACGTAAACGCAGATCTAACGCCTCGCTGCAAGCTTGCCGTGTCGCCACATTTGCTAAGAACAGTAAAGAACAGAGGGAAAATATGGGGAAAATATGGGGAAAATATTGACAAGAGGAAGATAGAAGTTACGGTAGATTTAAAGTGAGCAAAAGAGGAACGGAGTGTGTATCTTGGGCGCATGTACGAAGAGCGAGAGAGAGAGAGAGAGAGAGAGAGAGAGAGAGAGAGAGAGAGAGAGAGAGAGAGAGAGAGAGAGAGAGAGAGAGAGAGAGAGAGATCAGTGTCTCTTCCGAAGAGCAAGCACACACAGTAGCCGGTCTTTGTCCGGGCGCAAGTTGCCTGTGACAAAGGCCGTCGCGTCGCGTTGCGTCTTTCGTCCGTTTGCCATGGCGGCGGTGGCGCTTCCCAGCGGCGTCTTTGACGAAACAAACTAACCTCGCGCGACCGACTCCCGTAACCAGAAATCTCTCTCTCTCTCTCTCTCTCTCTCTCTCTCTCTCTCTCTCTCTCTCTCAATCTCTCCCATTTATCCATTAAACCATTCGAGTTGGACAAGGATAGACTTAGGGATGACTTCCCTTCTCTTCCCATCTTTATCCCGCAGGTTTAATCAAATGGACGATTAGAGGAGAGAGAGAAAGAGTAAGCGAGTCGGAGAGAAAACGAGAGAGAGAGAGAAAGAGAGAGAGAGAGAGAGAGAGAGAGAGAGAGAGAGAGAGAGAGAGAGAGAGGCAAGAGGTGGAAAGACAGAAGATTCCTGGTTACGCGACTGGCGCCTTTACGCCGTTTCTGTCCCCGCTTCATCTCTCTCCCTTCTATCCAGCTCTCTCTCTCTCTCTCTCTCTCTCTCTCGCACGATTTATTACCCTTCCCTTTCTACACCGACAACAAGCGGACTGGGGATCAGCGATGCAATGCACCGTTGCCTTTCGTCGGGCCCCGTTGCTCGTTGCTTGTTGGTCGGTGGAAGGTGGATGTGGTGGATGGGTGAACGGTGCGCCGACGCCCGACCCTCGACGCCGCCTCTCGCGCTCGTGTCGTCACTCTGCGGTGTCGCCCTTTAATTTGTATAATTTGGTTCAAACTGATGCAGTGATGATGATGTCATAAGCAGAATTTCGATTGTGGTTATACTTCATTTAAAACTATAGAAAAGAATCGAACCCTGAGGAGTTGATTGCACCCACAGGATAGTAGTCGATACTGTTGTTAAAAAAAAAAAAAAAAAAAAAAAAAAAAAAAAAAAAAAAAAAAAAAAAAAAAAAAAATACTGTACTATCGACGAATTAAAGATTGTCGCGAGATTTTCATACATTTTCAGTTATGGGTGGGTGTGTGGGACTGATCTGTAATGGCTTTTCCGCTTCAACCGGACCGACCTCTCGCTAGCAAAGTGTGAGGAGTATGAAGAGTGGCCGAACCGGAACCTTGAAGGCGAAACTTTGCTCGTGAAAATCTCGCGACAATCTTTAATTAGTCGATAGTACAATTAACCATTACGAATAGCAGATTTTGTTGGCAGCCAGAAACAGAGACAAATAGTGACGGATCACTACGCTAAAATACGTAGAGAAGATTTGAGGCAAACTGAATTTTCGGGGATTCAACAAAATAACATGTAAAACAACAGTCAACACCTTTTGATGTCGCATGGTGTTGGATGGTGAAATTCGGAAAACACGGGGGGATGGGCGGGAAAAGAATAGGATGGTGCTCACCATTCAACATCATGCGACGGTGACTGTTGTTTTGTTGGATCCGCGAGAATTCAGTGCCTCTGCTGCAGCCAGTTATTATAAAAAAAAAAAAAAAAAAAAAAATATAGTACTCCGTTTCTATTTGTCTCTGGCCAGAAAGCACAGTAAATTTCACAAGACCAGAGTGTGGTAAATGCAACGTAACTTATGGTAAACTTAGGACAATCGGTTGTTTATCCTAAATCATAGTTCACAATTCTCTGGGGGAATTACCCATAATTTCTTGATGGCGCCAAAATCTATCTGTTATGCGTTAGGTTAATTAAACCTTACTTTTCTTTCCATACCTGCTATTCCATTAAATTCCACATTTTTCTTTCTTTTTCTGAAGCTTGAGTGTCCTCTTTCGCCAATTAGGGCCCAACAGACAAAATGGAAGGGAGAAGAAGGAAAATGAAGGAGGGAAGCGTTACATCCATGCACTGGCGCAACCAGGACGTCTTCCATCTCTCTCATTTCCCATGTGAATGTATATAAGTAGGAAAAGGACAGAAAGAGGGGGCTTTATCCCGTTGTCCATCCTTGTCTGATATACGTCTTTTAATTGAGAAAAGAGAGAGATGAAGAAACTCTTGGTACGCTACTGCATCCTTGTCCTTCCGAGGTGACAAGATCTGAGTCCGTTAAATCCCATCGCTCCGATTAGGATTCGAACCCAGGACCTCTGAGATAGTGTACGTAGTTGCGATGACCACCAGAACCAAGGAAGCCGACTGGTGGTGAGAGATTCCTATCTTAATCTTCAAAATTTGCATGAAAAAAAAAAAAAAAAAAAAAAAAAAAACTGGCAACAAAGACTGTGGTGCCAAAGGACACTGGTTCGAAGCTCGACCGATGCACCAATTAACGGAAAACGGTCACCGGGTGGGGCTGACAGTTAGTTGGTGTAAACTTTTAAAAACTCATCGCGGAAAGAGCAGGACGCACGCTGAGGAGGTAAAGAGAGCATATAATAGCCGTAGCCAGGATACTGCGTATTTCACTCTTATCCCATTTGAACGCATGTGTTAGAAAAGGACAGAACCAGGGGCTGAAGTCACGTGACAGCCCCTATATCCATCCTTTTCTAACACATGCGTTTAAATGAGCTAAGAGAGAGAGAGAAAGAGAAAGACAATATCCTGGCTACGGCTATATGAAAGAGAGGAGTGCCGAAGTCGGAACACGTTTGAGATATAGTTGAATATCACTTAAGCCGAGGAATCATTCGAATTAATTACCCCGCCACTGCTTCTTCATTTCCTCCCCCTCACCCCCTCACCCCCTCCCCCTCCCACACCCCCTCCTCACCCCAACGCACCCATTCCCCTACACACAGAACCTCTCATCTGTGTCTTTCTTTGCAAAAGACACAACACCACGGACACTTAAAATATCATTATCGGAAGAGTATATTTTATTCCTCTTTTATAATATGAATAATGATCCCTCCCCCCCCCTTCGTCAACCCCCTTCTGACCGCACGGTCACCGCGCCGCGCTGCGGCGTTTCGCGTTGTCGAGGGAATACACGCAAATTACACGCACTAACTTCGCTTGTAATTCACCCGTATTTATTTCACTTTAATTACCCACGTACAGGAGCGCGACGAGAGTTTCCTCATCTCTCTCTCTTTTCTCCATTAAGAAACGTACGTTAGACAAGGATGGACAAGGGGATAAAACCCCCTCTTTCTGTCCTCTTCCTACTTACACATTCAAATGGGAAATGAGAGAGATGGAACTCGCGACCGCTGCTCCTCATTCTGGGATTCTCTGTAACCGCTAGTTACCGTCTCGGTGTTATTCGCTGATTCCTAGCAGTTTCGGCTGGTTACTGATTTTAGTGAATGACATCTCAGGCAATTAAGGGCTTAATGCTCCACCAGGTTTTGAGGTTTTCCCCGCGCGAACTGATTTTTTTTTTTTATTTCAAATTTTAGTTTTTATTATTTTTATAAGAATATATAAAGATTATTGTCGTCGAAAAATACTTTAAAACCATGTAATTGAATGTTAACCGTAAGACTGATAGTTACCTTACTCAAATTTTAATTAATTTTAACGTAAATAGCACGGTTTTGCTCCAAGTTTCTTTTAACGTTAATCTTATTGCAGGGGCGGCTCGTGCAATTTGGCAACTATGTTTTCCCTCCATTTGAATACATGTAAAACAATCGATTGCAGGTGAAGCGCTGCTTCACTATCGAATCGATTATTTTGCATTGAGTCAAATGGAGGGAAAACATTGTTGCCAAAATGCAAGAGCCGCCACTGTCTTATTGTTATCCCCTCTAAGTAAAAATCGATCAACGGCTGTAAATATTTAGATCGAAGGAAAGTCTTTAAAAATACATACCGTATTTTTAGTAGGAGGGTACTGATAACGTCGACACCCACAACGTCGACTCGCAACGTCGACAACCATAACGTCGACAAAAATTCGGTGTCGACGTTATGGGTGTCGACGTTCAGAAATCGCGACACCGCGCTCGGAAATGAACATCGACACCCACAACGTCGACACCGAAGTTTTGTTGACGTTGTGGTTGTCGACGTTGCGTGTCGACGTTGTAGGTGTCAACGTTGTCAGTGCCCTCCTTTTTAGTAGATATTGAAGAGTTCCTCAAACTAATGAGTGTAACTTATAACAATGAATCTGAATAATCACCTCTAAGTTTAAGGTTCACAAATTGGCATAATACTATCAGCACCGCCAAATACTGTACACTCTGGTGAATATGGAAATTCGTCTCTCTCAATCTTATATTTTACTCATTTAAACCCACGTGTTAGAAAAGGAAAGAGAAGGTGCACATATACTTGATTTGTAATCCGTGCCCTTATCACTATATCTCTTTCTAACAATGACAACAAACCTCTGGCGCAACCAGGATCTCTTCCATCTCCCTCATTTCCCATTTGAATGTATAAGTAGGAAAAGGACAGAAAGAGGGGGTTTTATCCCGTTGTCCATCCTTGTCTAACATACGGTTTTTAATGGAGAAAAGAGAGAGATGAAGAAACTCTCGTTGCGCTACTGAAACAAACAGAAACATGCAGAACTGAAAACAGAGGGACGCAGGTCGCAGGTAACCACTGCATTTGCTAGTGCAATTAACAGTGGCAGCTCGTACAATTTGGCAACCATGCTTATTTGCCATTTCAACCTACGTGAAATTGTCGATATCTTGGAGTTACAATTGTACCACATAAAGATCGATTGTTTTACATTGGTTTAAATGAGGAGAATACAATGTTGCCATGTTGCACAAGCCGCCACTGTAGTGTAACCATATGCATACATCTTATGATAAGGCCCTCTTCGTTACCAGCGCAGTGATTGAAAGTCTTGCTAACTTTGACAGTCCGATACAATTAGAAAGCCACACTCATTAAAAACAGAAGAACAAAGCAGTGTAAAGTAAAAGAGTACATGAATCATATGCGTTTTTTTTCCTTCTTCTTTTCAAAGGGTAATTAAATTTGGCGAAAGATCAGTCGAACCGCGCTGGAACGGACACGCCGCCATCTAAAAACGTTAAATGTGGTCATCAAACGGTCACTAATCAGACATTAATCAACTTCTATCAACTCATGTACCGACGACTTGTGGACATGGACTCGAACACATCTTAAAGAGCTAAAAGAAGAAGAAGAAGAAGGAGAAAAACAAAACAAAAAACAAACCGCAGGGCGCAGAAAAAAAATAAAAACAAAAGCAAAGTAGCGCCACCCGCCACACCACCGCCGGCGAAGTAATCTTATCAAGAGAAAGGGAGAGAGAGAGAGAGAGAGAGAGAGAGAGAGAGAGAGAGAGAGAGAGAGAGAGAGAGAGAGAGAGAGAGAGAGAGAGAGAGAGAGAGAGAGAGAGAAAGAGAGTGAGAGGGACAGCCCATAAATGTAATCATGCGCGTTGAGGTCACGGTGGCGGGCGCGGAACTCCGGTAGCCGCGAGAAAGAAGCAATAAAAACGCATATAACTTGGGAACGTTGAAATCGGACTGACGTATAGGAACTGAGGAACAGGGGCACGGAGGAACCTACCGGCGGGAGGAGCGTTAAATGCATCCTAAAGACGCGTTCCAAGGTTTCTTTTTTCTTTCTTAAAAAAAAAAAAAACAAAAAAACAAAAAAACAAAAACAAAAAAACAAAAAAAACAAATAAAAAGATTTACTAAGGCAACCGCAACTATGCAAACAGAACAAGCGCGCCGGCTGGCGAAAAGGCTATTGTTCTGCGGCTATTATCAAGACTCAGGACTCGCGTGCCTTAAGCTGCAATACTCCGCGAAGTAGCTTTCACGCCAAAATACCAATCTTTGGAGGTACTTGCGCAGTGGCGAAGAAAGAGCTTGCGGAAATAAAATAGCTGGTTAAAATTTCAGAGACACCTTCTAAAATTGCAGGCGAATGCATGCCAGTGATCAGTAGCGAAATGAGAAATGCTCTATGTCTCCCTCTCCCTCTCTCTCTTCAATTGAAGCACGTATGGGAAACAAAGGGAATAAAACCCGTCTTTCTATCCTTTTTCTACTTACACATTCAAATGTAACATGAGAGAGGGATGGGAAAGATTCTGGCTATGCGCAATAATGCAGTAATGCCAGAGCCTGCGAAGGATTGTCTTACTCTCGAAGTCTAAATAGGTTCGCGTTATTCCATAGATCCAGCGTTTGAACGAAAGTAATCTGATTTAGCCTTCAATTTAGTAGATATGCAAATTGAATTCAGAATGGAAGGGTCCAAATAAAAGTATGTTTGCAATAATATGTACAACTCAATATGGCTGTAGTTTGTGCAAACGATAGCGCTACTAAAGTAGAACTCATGTTGTAAGTGTGCGCCTTAAATTGATCAGGTATGCAAATCCAACTCTAACGAGTCGAAATAGTTGCAGAAAGCTCAAAGACGATATAGGGTTATTTTAATAATGACTAATCCTTCATCTTTGAGCTTGGAAAGCGTTGTCTCTCATCTCAATTGTACTTCTCCCGGAGGATCTTTAGCCGTGGTTTGAGGTAAAACCTTATAAACCTTATAGGTGTACGAGGAGTGTCGTTTTACGACCCCTTGTATTGCTCTGATTAGAGGGCGAGACTTTTTTGTTCTCACCCTCAAACCAGTAGGTTAGCTGCCCATCGGATTGCCTTGTGAAAGAGTCATACTAGTGGTTTGGTCAAAACCAAGGTTCGTAATACCGGACCTTAGTTAACTATAACTACATCCCCACTCATCAGTACCGAGTTTGCCTAATATACAAATTGAAGTGAAACACTGATAAAGTTTATCCTCCTTAACTTACATTATCAACACTGTTCAATAATGGGGCTCTTGCAAACTTTTGCTGTAAGCAAATAATTAGTCCAATTTTATGTAAAAGCTAACAAAAATCACAAAAATCACACTGAGAAAGTTTAAAATTCAGTAATAAACCTACATTACTACTTAAAAGGCAAGATCGTAATGGCGGTTCGACGCAGGTATCATGGGAGATTCCTATCTAATATGCCACTTTATCTTTGGAAACACAGAGGTGTGTTTCAATTTAGATAGGAATCTCCCATGATACCTGCGTCTTTCCGCCAATAAGTTCGATTCTGAGAGGGAATTTTGTGACTTTTTTAGTGTACTCATCGTCATATTTACAGGTTTTCATGCAAGAAAGAATCAACTCTTCAATCCCGCGTAGCGAAAGTTCACAAGAGCCCCATTGCTGATTAAAAAAACACCAACATGTAGAGCCTTAGAACTGTGCCATTTGCGCGGTAATATAATTGTGCTTGACGTTTATTCCAAGTCAGTGGCGTAGCGTGCAATATGGCAACGCTGCGTAATGAGTCCATTTAAACCCATGTAAAAGGTCGAATGCGGAAGGTGTTCACCGAACATCCAAACAGTCCAATATTTTTAATGAGTTTAAAAGGACGCACTACAACGTTGCCATATTGCACGCTACGCCACTGTTCTTTGTAAGTGAGTCAGGGCTGCCGTTTTGCGTATAATCAATGCTATTTTTCAATTCACCGATGATTTCACCGGTTGAGAAAAGATTACACAGTTCAGTTCATGTATTACTGTAATGAACTAAAATACTCGCATCTGTAATCTTTTCTCAACCGGTGGAGTCGTCGATGACTTTAAAAAACTTGCGGATATTTTGATTAACTAACGGAGTTTTCACCGTTTAAGGAAGGATTACAGTCTTACAGATCAGAGTATTTTCGTGCATTACAGTCATTTACTGAACTGAACTGTAATCTTTTCTCAACCGGTGGAATCATCATCGGTGAATAGGAAAATAGCATTGATTATACGCAAAACGGCAGCTCTGAAGTGAGTGTGAAAACTGATTTTGAGTTTGTCCACGGCAGGCGTTGCTGCGACAAGGTGCGCATGCGCAAACTCAAACACCTCCAGTAACGCGCACGCAGGCATATAGAGGGAGATTCCGATAATTTCATTATGCGGATCAATTGCAGGGGGCACCGAGCCGACAAACTAATTACAATACTTAATTGTATAACGAACGAGCATCGGAGGGTTTTAATTGCTATTAAATATAAAATAAACTAGAGGCCACACCAACCGCGGAGGGCGCGGAGGTCGGGAAAGGTGCATGTGCAATGTGCATTGTATCGCATTGCATTATGGCAGGTGAGTAAATAAACAGCTCTAGACGTGTAAAATATCTCGAGCGGTGATCTCATCTAGATTTTAGCATGCACTCATGGCTTTACTTTACCAGGGGTCTCTGGTGGGTCTGTGCGGCCGGCCGGCGCAGAGCTTATAGACATCCGAGCCACGGAGCACCACGCGGGGTTGCCTGACTTCGAATTGAAAATATATTGACAGTGCGGGGCTCTTGCAAACTTTTACTGCGAGCAAAATGAATAGTCCAATGAGATGTAAAAACCAGCAAAAATAGTGGCGTCAAAAAGAAAAAAGGTCATCAGATTTTTGCCCCCCTCCCCCACCCTCAGCCGAACTCGAAATGACGCCCCTGAGCAAAAATCACGGAAAGCAAACTGAGAAAGTCTGAAATTTCAGTAGTTAACTCAATAACGGCAAGATCGTAATGGCGGTTCAACGCAGGTATCATGGGAGGTTCCTGTCTATTAATGTCACTTTCTCTACGGAAACACAGAGATATGTTTCAATTTAGATAGGAATCTCCCGTGATACCTGCGTCTTTCCGCCATTAAGCTCAATTCTGAGCGTAAATTTCGTAACTTTTTAGTGTACCCATCGTTATTTTTACAGGTTTTTATGCAAGAATCAACTCTTCAATCCCCTGTGGCAAAAGTTTGCAAGAGCCCCATTAGTCAAATGGGTCTGTTGCAATTTGTTGCTAAAGTGTTATAAAGGGTCAATTTGCAAGTAAAATCAAGGAAAATTCACAAAATGAATGCACCACAAAGGCGTATTTAGAGAAATCCAAGATGGCGGTCAAATGAGCTGGTCAAAATATGGGGGAGCCCCATCAGTAGCATATACACACGACAGAAACATGGGCTAGAATGTGACTTCAGTCCCTATCTCTTTCCTTCTCTAGTACATACACTCAAACGGGGAAAGAGCGAGAGAGATCAATTCGTCAAATCAATCAGAAATAGGTCTCGATTCTAAAGAGCTAACGTTCCCTATATTCGTATATGCACTCGACATCTTTAGGATGAAACGTGGCATCATTGTTGTGAGTGGTATCCGCGATGTGTTAGTGTGCGAAAAAACGCAAAACACATTAATTGAAACACTGTGTGAGATGACGCGCCGCGATGCCCGCGTGATGGTTGGTTATTACTAAAAGTGAGTATGAAACACTCGCTGCGGAAAAAGCGCACTCACACATACATAACGTCGGTCCGTCATCGTTGTCACGGTGTGTGAGCTTGCGTACAAACACGCACAAAGGCACTGCCATACAGTGACACAAATTAAAAACCGTGGTAAATTGGTTTTTGCAGAGAATCTTTTCTGTACCTAAACATTTGTGCGACGAAGTCACTAGACTCTGAAAAAAGTTATTGATGGAAGCTGTGATGGTTTTTCAAGTAAATAAAATAATAAACAAAAACAAATGATTTGGTATTTGATAGTGATTGCAATCATTGAGGTATATGTTTTTTTTTTTTTTTTTTTTTTTTTTTTTTTTTTTTTTTTTATGAAAAACGGATCACTACTCCGGTATCTAATTACTCTGAGCGAAATCACTTCTTTAAAAACAAGGAAACACGATTACTTGTGACAGTTTTCCTTGCGCGAAGTAAATTCTGATTGCATGAAGGAGAAGCACTGTCACAATTAACAAGGAATCTTTTACTAGTATAGCAGCAGACATTTTCCTTGGGTTAAAGGAATTTCCCCTCTAGGAAAGGAATTTCACTGTGCAGTTTTTTTTTAACACAAATGAAATACACCTTGGATGAAAGAAAGCGTTCTCTCAAAGTACTCTTTGAATCTTCACTGTCAACATAGAGAGAGTGATGAAATTAAGATATGCATTTCCCATTAATTATTAGTGTCCAACGCCACCACTAAGTGCATTCAAAAGCATTCTATGCGATTATAGGAAGGGATTTTGTGAAATTACACGGAAAAAAAAGATTAGTGAAATTAACCATACGATAGCTGATTTTGGCACCTGCTAGATGTTATGGTAAACTTGACCAGAAGTATGGTACATTTACCGATACTTTGAGTAAATTCGACATGCAATCAGGTAACATCACCTAGTACCTAGTCAAAACATAGTATACTTTTGGTTAACATTGCCATAACATCTAGCAGGTGCCAAAATCAGCTATCGTATGGTTAATTTCACCGTAGTTTTTTTTCCGTGTATAATGCTAAAATCGTTATTTTTGGAGGTGTTTACATTTAAATCGACCCCTAAATCTCTTACAGCAAAAGTGTAAAACACGAAAACTGGCGCGAATGTAATGAAATAAACGAGTTCAATTTGAAAAAAAAAAAAAAAAAAAAAAAAAAGTTTTGCAAGAGAGATGATTGCATGGTGGGGAGGGGGCTGCCCTGAAGTCACGAGGGTCAACTAATTTTCCAATGGTCATCTGGACACACAGGTCGCTTCCTTATGGGGTAAACGGTTAATGTAACCATTTAAAAACTAAGTTATTTGTTTAGCTAGTTAGAGATTATATTGTAAGAGAAAATAAGTTGCATGATAAATCGATAGATTTAGTTTCAATGTGCTTGTTTAGACTAAGTGTCTATAAATAATAAACAAAAAAAAAAAAAAAACAAAAAAAAAAAAAAACAAAAAAATCTGGACACACAACGAGTCCTCTGTGCGTCTTGCGAAATCGCTCACACTTCTGTGACCGCGCTGAGCGGGAAGCGCAAGAGTGTGTGAAAAACTCCTTCCTCCACCTCGAGATGTCGAGTGGACGAAGGAGAGCCTTCTAACACATTGAGACGGAAAACAGACGTGATGAATGTGAGAGTTGAGTCTTGATAAACATGTTCGGAAGTGAAGTGCCACGCTGGAAAGAGAGAGAGAAAAAAAAAAAAAAAAAAAACACCTTTGCTCGCTCGTGTAACAAATGCACTACCTATTTCATTGCACATGCGCAAAAGTGCAGCTAAGCGTGCGCTTGTGGTCAGGAGTGTTTGTATAAATGGATGGTGTGCATCGAGCTATTTCGGAACTTAAGGCGAATCTTCAAGGAATGGAAGCCAGTAGCGCACCGAGAGTTTCTTCATCTCTCTCTTTTCTCCATTAAGAAACGTATGTTAGACAAGGATGGACAAGGGGATAAAACCCCCTCCTTCAGTCCTTTTCCTTCTTATACATTCAAATTGGAAATGAGAGAGATGGAAGATATCCTGGTTGCGCCAGTGATGGAAGCTCATTCGACCGCAAGGCTACATAAGTACATAACATACCACTGCGAAGATGGTGAGAAATTTTGACAATGTTTTAGTGCGTCAGCGCGCAATCTAGCAGCGTCGCATTTAGTGCATTTAACCCCCTCCACTCTCGAGACATTTTGTTAATTTTTCGTTAATTTTTTTTTTTTAATTTTCAAATTTTATTTTAGCTTTTTTAACAATTTCATTTATTTTTAGATTTGTTGTATTTTTTTAATTCCATTTTTTTTCTAATTTGGTTTTATTCATTTATTATTTATTTATTTATTTATTTTTTTCTTGTCCGAATTTTTGTCGAATAAATGAAACACTGTGATGGAATTTAAGTATTACTTTGTCGAATATATTCAACATTGGTGAAGAAAAGGTTAGTTAAAGTCATGAAAAATATCGAAATATTTGAGATGCAAAGTGCACTCCCTTAAATCGAACTTTTACATGGGTTTAAAAGGACTAAATGAAACGTTTCCATTGATCACCTTTGTTACTTTATACGTTGGTCAAATACCTTGGGCTCAAAAGGGAGATATATACATGTTCCCACCATTTATCCTTGCATGCAAATGGCGAGGAATCCAACGGACAAGGTTTTATCTTCGAATCTCACATATACACAGAAAAGAAAAGCTATAATGGATGAAAAAAAAAAATTATACAGCACGGGTATGGCTGTGTAGTTTTAATGCATTTACTGAGGCGTACTTTGTTTCGAAAGTTGGCAGAAAGGGCAATATTTTCTGATCGGGCTATTAAGAGTTGACCACAGAGTCCTCAACAATTTGTAAAAAATTCTCTGAGCAAGTTAAAAAACACGATATCTTCCTTGTACAGTGAACTTTTACACCTGTGACTGAATTGAAACTGCAAGGGAATTTTATGGGTGGCAAGATAGTTTTGAATTCAAATCACTGTAAAATAGAAAATGAAATTAACAAAAAGTCACCCAGCTGATATCCTGTGATTCAAAAAGTGAGTTGTGACTTTTCATGTTTTTTTTTGTTTTTTTGTTTGTTTTTTTTTTTTTTTTTGCCGGATATATTTTGAGACATTCTACCACACCACAGATAAATAGCAATACAATGAAGAACCGAGCAACAGATTGCAGATTGGTTTAGTTTTAACAAAACGTCATTGTCAAACTGTTACACATCGTATCTCATTTCTCCCGGTGAATTTCCAAAATTTGCACTTAAACTGCGGATGGAAGCGAACTCACAGCAGCCCATTAAAAGACACGTGGCGGAGAGAAGTCAAGAGAACTTCCCGGAAGGGATCGAAACTGTTTTGCGACACCCCGCAGAAAATATTCAAATTCTGCGAGTTTACTGACCCGATCTCGCCAGGGGAACAAAAATGACTGTAACAGGCGCAACGAAAATTATTATGATCATTCGATGACGAAAATGATGATATCTTGCGCCCCAAAATGTTGACATTCAATTCGAGGGCAATGCCCCAGGAAGCAGAAAGGCTTTCGAAAACAATAGATATGCTCTTCCAAAAAATATCCTCACTCTACGATAGTGATCATTTTTGAGAAATAGCAGACCCAAAGTATCAGAGGCCCCTCTTCTGGCAATAGCCTCTATAGCGGATCCAATGAGATTGTCTTTCTCTCTCTCTCTCTCTCTCTCTCTCTCTCTCTCTCTCTCTCTCTCTCTCTCTCTCTCTCTCTCTCTCTCTCTGCCCATTTGATCGCATGTGTTAGAAAAGAACAAACTATGGGCAGTCAAGTGACTTTCGCCCCCTCTTCTTTCTTTTTCTAACATATATGCGTTCAAATGGGTAGAGAGAGAAAGAAAGACAATATTTTGGATCCTCCAGTGAATGGCCTCAATTGTGAGGGGCACGATTATTCGGACACCGCACCAGTCAGTACTGAACAAGTGACAGTAAAAAAAAAAAAAAAAAAAAAAAAAAAAAAAAAAAAAAAAAAAATCATCCACTTGCGATGCTTATCAAATCGGAAAAAAACCTACTGTAAATAAGTGCCGAAGAAGCGGAGATACGGGGAGGAAAAAAAAAGAATGGGAAAAAAATAGAGGATCCATAAATTTTTCGGAAACAGGAAGGGCTTGGTTGACGTAGCGCGGCCGGTCCCCGACAGCCCCAGGGCAGGGCCAGTGCACAGGAGCCGCTCTCGCGTCTGAGCTGTGACTCTCCGAGGTATGCCCATCAAGGGCCGGGCTACCGATATCGGGCCAAGGGGCCAAGGGGCTCAAGGCGCGTGCCCGAAGGAGGTTCTCTGGGTGAAAAAAAAAAAATATGACATCCTCACTCGATTACAATGAGACCATTTAAAGTTGAGTTGGAGAACCGATCATAATTAGCTTGACAATATTGCTTGCTGCTCCTCCGGGTCGGCCGGTGGGCAATCGTGAGCATTGTTGCCAAAATGATGAGAAAAAAAATAAATATAAAGTAAGGGAAAAATGTATTTCAAAACACCGTTAACAGAAGCTGTGGATTTGAAAATAATTTCGTGGGGGGGGGGGGGAGACGTGAAATGCGAGATGTGCTCTTCACCTCAATTTTACTTTAATTTTTTTTTAGTCACAGAAGATTCAGTTTGATTACACCGAGAGAAATCACTTCTTTAAAAACAAGGAAACACGTTTACTTGTGACAGTTTTCCTTGCGTGAAGTAAAGTTCTGCTGCACGAAGGAGAATCACTGTCACAACAAGGAATCGTTCACTCGTAGCAGACATTTTCCTTGGGTTAAATTAATTCCCCCTCAGTCAATATTTCACTGAGCAGTTTTTTTAGCACAAACGAAATACACCTTGGATTAAAGAAAGAATTCTCTCAGTGTATTTATTTCTTTTTTCCAGAGGATAAGCACAATTTGACAACCTTGCTTCGAGGGCAAATCGGCGGGTATCAAACTTCATCTGGCGACAGTCGTTTGTTTTCAATGGAGCGAGCAATTTCTTCTAACAACCCTCGTTGATTCATTGATTCGTTGATTCGTTGATTCCTCCGCGTACAAACGGCGACGCGACGCGACGTCGACGGACGTATTTTCTAGAGACTCATTCATGATTTCCTTGCCATTCATCACTCTCGCCTCGCCTTGACTCAAACTCATCGCATAACGAATAGTTTCAGTCTCGAAAACGTCTCTTCGATCGGTTCCGACGATTTCCGTCCCCCTCCACCCCTCCCCCTCCCCCCTACCCCTTCACCCCAAACGCCCTTCTGTCTATACGTCCCTTGCTACTCCCTGTGGAAAATCACCATGCGTATATGATCATACACTGGTGTAATCACTACCTGGATAAACCAAGCATGACAAACCTGACGACGGGATGAGACCGCATTGCAACAGTCTACTGCATTTTTTTTTTTTTTTTCGATGTCAAATACGATGTATAAATCAAATTACAAATTAATGAATCACTTACCGCAATGAAAGTAAGATATGGAAATTAAAATTATAGGAAGGAAGAATGGAAAGGTTGAGACACTCACCTGGAACAAACAAAGAAAATGAACTGGATTAGTATTTAAAATCTTGAAGAAAATTTGAGTAAAAAAAAAAAAAAAAAAAAAAAAAAAAAAACATTTTCCAAAATTATTTATTTTACTCACATTCAACATGAACGCTTATGAGGCGTCGACTTCCAAAACCGGCACTATCCTTCGGAGCAAATTTTGAGTGAAACACAAAAAACGGATAGCAAGTTCAATGCTGATCGATGTTAGTTCAATGTTTTCTAATGCTGATAGAATACGGATAAACCTGGTTTTGGTTCAGTTGAGTTTTTTCATAGCATGCAGAAGAAGATGAAGAAAAAAATTCGCCCCGCCTCCATTTTTTCATAAAGTGGATAATGCCGGTTTTGGAAGTCGACGCCTCACATATGTACAGCATATCACGTGCAACAAACAAATAACTTAAATTGAATTTGGATTTAAAGTCTTGTAGACAATTTCTGGGGGGATACCAGTTTTCTTATTATTTATTCTAAGTCTCCGAGTGAGACAGCTATGATATCGATATGTAGAGGAAAGCCGAACTTCTCAAATCCTCTAATAAAAATTTAATTTTGTTTGGACCAAAGTTACATATTCCTCAGAGGAGGCACCGCTCAGACCTTAATCGCAGCCTAAAAACTCAAGTTGAACTTTGACAGTTTCCTCTTTCTAAGCTTCTAAAAATACATTCACTCTTCCGATAAAATTTACGTTTTGCCGCACCGACTTTCCTCTCTTTTCTAACAACGATTTTCTCTTTTAGTTCCTAATTGTGATTCTTTCGTCAGAGAAAAAAATAAAATAAAAACAAAACAAAAAAACAACAATTTTTATTTTATCACCCTTATCCTGCCATTAACTCCCGTATGCAGAGCTGCCGATTTGCGTAGAGTTAATGACATTTTTAAACTCACCGATGATTTCACCGGTTGAGAAAAGATTACATTGTTCAATTCAATGTATGACTGTAATGCACGAAAATACTCTGATCTGTAATATATTTTCTTCATCGGTGGAAACGCCGTTAATTAATACAAAATATCCGCAAGTTTTCAAAGTTATTAATACAAAATATCCGCAAGTTTTCAAAGTTATTAATACAAAATATCCGCAAGTTTTCAAAGTTATCAACGACTCTACCGTTTGAGAAAAAATAAAAGGCGACAGTGTTTTCGTGCATTGCAGTCCTAAACGAAACTGTGTAATCTTTTCTCAACCGGTGAAATCTTCGGTGAATTTGAAAATGCCATAAAATCTACGCAAATCGGCAGCTCTGCTCGTATGTATCCCATAATCCACCGAAAAAAGTATAAAGAAAGTGCGAATTTTTAAAATTATTTCAACAAGTCGGTCACAGCACTATGCTGCGACTCACAATCAAGCAGAGCCACTTCTCGATGAGAAGTCTATAGCGGTCCGCTAATTTAGAAGAGCATTTGCAAAGTAGCTATGGCGGCGTAATTATGGCTACTTTAACAATTACCGCAAGAATTTCATGAGGAAGGAGAGAAAAAACGAGGTTGTGATCGCAGCGAAAAGGGACAGTGAATTACAACTGTATGGAAGCTGAGTGTATATTTCTACAGGGTGCTCCGAAACGAACGCTTCGTCTATCTGTTTGTTGCCTTGACTGACATACATAATAGAAGAAGTCACAATGTTTTTGATTGTAAAATTTACGATTTTAATAAAAAAATTACAATCCGAGTTGGAAAATTATTAAAATTCAAGCAAAATTGTTAATTCAAATTGTAAAATTAGCAATAACTTTAGTTGGTTTTACCAAAAATAACTAGTAACATTAGCGTTTGTTTCATTTTACTGATTTTACTAAACTTATAATTGATTTTTTTTTTAATTTCATTTTTTCCGTGTAGGAAAAGAGATGGAGGCATTTTTTACTTAGAAGATACTTGCACTCAAAACACCGACAGAACTTACTTAATTTCGAACTCTTTTCAGCTTTACGGGACTGAAAAGTGATCATAGTAATAAGTAACGAAATCTGTAAATTAATCTATTTCTAGACATTAAATTAAAACGAAATGATTTGAAATCTCCCTATCTGAAGTTATATGGGCGCATCTGACACAAAAAAGTTTTCGTATTATGGATGCACAGTCGGGAACAGAAATAATTTCTTATGACTCCTGAAGGTAAGCTACCCACAATACTTATCTCAATGAGTATAAATAATACAGGAGGCCTATAGCAAAGCTATAATCTAAGGAGTCGTCTGACAATTTTATTTCGCGAAATGGTGGATTGACAAGTTTCTTTAATTTGAGCCTGTCCGAACGTATCAATTTATTAGTCATTTATATAGGACTAAGCCACCTGCGGATCGATTCTTTATGCCATCATTTTCATGGGATCATCGATAAATCGTATTTTAAGAGCCACCACTGGTCAGAATGATAACAATTTCGATTAATTCCGAAGGTTACAGCTTGCCGCGGTACCCTCAACTCGATTGGAACACTCAATAGTTTTAGGCCATTGTCTTACTTGAAACGAACGCGGTGGGGCCGAAAATTGAATATTTTTTTAATTTTTAAACACCCTGTATCTGAGTATGCGTCGGCACACGAATGCGGAACGTAATAAGCTACAACACGAATTTAACATTAAAGCCACTCGCGGGTGTCTACGGACATGGCCGGGGCCCCCCCTCATTCACTCGGACAACTTCCTTGCCCCCTCCCCCCTCCACCCCTCCCCCTCCCCCCTCCCCCTCCCCCCTCTCCACCCCACATGTGACAAATCCCAAATAGCTTTTATCGGATAACTTCTGAAACTCCGCGCGCGGCCTGCTGTATATTGCGCTTATTGTCAGTCCACCCGCCCGGCCGACAGAGAGTATGAGGATTGGACGTCGTAGGAGGGCCCCACCAACATGGCCCTTTTCGAACTCTCGCGGTCATAACAAAATGACACGATGGAAGGCCCTCCTTTTTCTTCGTGATGGTGAGGCACGAATCAGCACCTGATCTGAGTCATTACCCACCGCGCGCGGCCTGATTGTGGTCCTCACTCGAAATAACTGGGTAAACTGGTTGGTTCGGAGCCAACTCTTGATGCTTTGGCCCTAATTTAATTACTAAGTTTTCGGTGGCCAGAAGGAAAGGCAGTTTTTGCACAAAATCACGGCCGACAGCTGAAAAATAATACAAAACAGATTATCCTGGCACGCCTGCCTGTTCTCGTCGACATGAAAGATATTTTCGACAACTCGTACAATTACGTATATAATCAAGGGTTGAAAAAGCAGAATATTAAATTGCTGAAAACTGCGAAGTTCGCCAACGACTAAAGTTATTCAAGCGCGGTTCAGGTTCGGAAAAAATTTCGGTATCGAAATTATGTTCTTGGATATTTCATCGACAACTGTGTTATTGAGAAGGGATAAACCTAGTAAACAAATATTTGCAGCCATTCAGGTTTATGGAATGAGTTTAGCCCAACGTTTGAAAATTGCATCAATTTTCGGCGATTCTTTTAAGATGTTGATTTATTGCAGATTTTTCAGTCTCTCAGACAAAAGTTCCTTGAGCAGTATAGGAACGCTTATGAAACTTCCGGTTAGTTTTTGGAAGGAACGTTGATGTTTTACTCTGCTTATAGAAATCATTTCGGAGGACACAATGTGATTATCTGTACGAATTTTTAAAACTGTAAAAATCCTTAAAACTTCTGATGAGAATTTTGTCGTCCACTAAAAATTTTAGCGCAGTTTTCCTATAAAAGGCCAGCGGTGCAGCTTATTATCATATTTATACACCACTAAAGCAAAAGTGTCAGTCTATCCAAATAGAATGCCGTGTATTTAGAATTTTATTGTAAAGGATTAAGAACTAAGCCTAGTTTATTATAAGTAACGTCTAGTGTAGGATACATTCAATAAAAAAAAAATAAAAAAATCAGAGCGTATGATTTGCCAAAGCGTCGCTACAGCAAATATTTTTAAAAAGCGAAAGAGCAACACCCAGTGGCAAAGCGTGAATTTTGGCAAACATGTATTTTCTCCATTTAATTTCACCAAAAAAGTCGAACGCTTCAGTAATCGGCGACGACCATGCATTTCGACCTTTCTAATGTGTTTAAATGAGGTAAAGGGAACGTTGCCAAATCGCACGCCTCGCCACTGGCAACACCGCTTGCAAGTCTTGAATTACCATTGTCTTTAAATTGCTCGTCTATAGTATGGGAAAAAAAACCTTCAGTTAAAGACGCGAAAAAGACGCAGTTTTCATAAATATTTACAATATCGATGATCCCGATTCTGAGTGCGCCAGATATGAGCGAAACGGAAGAGCAAAGTCATGGAGGAGGGTTTTTCATGCGAGGCGGGGGATAGGGGTGAAGGATAGGGGGGCGGGGGGTGCGGCGTTGAGTCAAGAGCCATAGATATTCATGCGAAGAGTTGTTGGTAGGATGACTGCCGTCTGTCGGTGGGCCAATCAGGGAAGATGAGACTATTAAGGACTAGAGAGACGAACGTGACGTAATTATAAGGTAGGCTCATCATCCTATACGATACCGCATCATAGGAAAGGCAAAGGCAAAGAGAGGTTAGAGTACCACCATCCCATATATTACACGGTGGCGCACTCTGATAGGCATGAGTGGGAAATAAAGGGGGAACTGGCCTAGCTCGCACGGTGCGGTGTCGACGTATTAAGTACGTGTACCTAAACTTAACCGCTTCGTCGCCGCTTCACAATCACTTTATCCAATGTTGCCGCTTTTATGTATTAATTTATTTATCAATGTATCCAACACTTGTGCTTGTCGAAAAGAGTGGCTTGGGGATTCCGATGTATCGATTGTTTTTTTTTTTTTTTTTTTTTTTTTCCATTTAAACCGATGAAAAGGATATAGATCCCTGGGAGATTCAACTGATGTGAGTTTCCAAGTACTCGATTATTTTGCTCACGATTAAAGGATTTATTTATTTATATTTATATTTATTATTTATTCCATGTTGGTACATTTACTATACCCTTAATTAACGTTGATTCAGGTCAGATTATTGATAACAATAAAATTGATGAAAAATCAAACTGAAAAATATATCAAGATCAACTGCACGCAGACAGATGTATATACATCTCTGGTGTGCCATGGTCATGGTGGCGATTAGAGGTTTGTTTCAGATATTGAGATCGGGTCAATCTGTGAGCTTTGGCGCCTATCGGATGCTGATGAGTTCCTCTAAAAAATCTGCAATAGTAAGGATAGTCTTGCTTAATCCTTCCAGGCTCTACATGTTTATATCCTACTCAGTGTCCTACGCCACAAGGAATTGTTTTATTGAATTTCAAATTAATTACTTTACCCATGAAATTATCTGAAGGAATGTATTTAACTCCATTTGGTCTGTTTAAGATTACAGTAATGACTTTTTTCTTTCTTTTTTTTCCAAATTTGTGACTGAGATGGTTAAGATGATTTCGTAGCATCCTCTGTATGATGTAAGCACTGAGTCAGAAATTTCTAAAGTGCTCTAAACTATAAATAAATGCCACCTTTCAAGTCCGAAAGGCCCTTTGATGTGAAAAACATAATTAATCATAAAAGCATTACTTAACGTCTCACTATTTTGATGCAACGATTTGTAAGTAAATAATTAATTAAGAATGTACAAAATTGACCCCCAGCATCCAACTCTTGTGTTTTGATGTTAGTGCTGGTTCTCAAAGAGTCAGTTTGAGTTTGACCATCTCTAAAACCGGGTTTCAACAAATCGATTAGCGCGAATCGTAAACTCAGCGCGAGCTCCTTAATTTTACGACAAATGTTTGACGAGTCTGATAATGTCTGATTCGATGTTTCCATGCAAGAACCGATTTCATTAACATTCACAACTCAATTTTGACTAATATTTCAAAATAAATGGATTTAGATGTGCTCTCGTGCTTTCGTTCTCGATGGATTCGCCGATATTTGGAGAATCAAGAGTTTCAAGACGATTGAACAGAAAGCGTCACTCTGATTGACTTGATTCCTCACACTAAGAATCATCTTGATCACCGAATCTTCCTTCAAAGTAACTGAGCAACAATATTTCTTAATAAGAAAGAAGGAATTGAGAGGAAAAAAGCCACGTTTTCCTCAATGGGTCTGTTGCGTACTTTTGCTACATCAATATAACTCATAGTTTCTAACGTAAAATTCTGCGAAAATAACGATGTGCATTTTAAAAACTTTAAAAATCCACTCATTAACTCAGAAAATACCTTCCATTTCTAACAACCCGCGCTACACTAGACACTATATCACCGACTTATAACTACATAGATGGAACCATCTCGTTTATGTAAACATGAACAGAATTTACAAACATTGGAATGTTTCGTTTAGATGCGTACATTTCTTCTATTATTTTGTTATCTTTGGTAAACCGAAAAGACCAGACAGCAAATGCAGCTTATAAGTCACGTATTAAAAAAGAAATTCCTTAATTTTGTAGTTACGATGTTGTTTACTTATGCACGGTGGTTCCATCTATGTAGTAGTATACCGGTGCAAATAGTGTCTAGTGTAGCGCGGGCCGGGCTGTTTGAAATTGAAGTGATTTCCTGAGTTAATGAGTGGATTTTGAACGTTTTAATGTGCGCATCGTTATTTTCGCCGAATTTTACATAAGAATCAAGGTTCTATATTGTTGTAGCAAAAGTATGCAACAGACCCATTTCACGCATTTCCATTTTTTAGAGCAATCTTTTAGAATCCGCTTTTTATGGGGGTGTTCAGTGGTCACCATTTGTTTTACAGTGGGCTAGTGTTTTGCAGTGCCAAAAGACCCTCAAATCAATGGAGCTAATTGTCCGTGAGAAGTGTTACTAATCTTCGTACATTTGGTCCATGCCAGTTTTTTAAATCCAAAGGAAGTAAGACACACAAAAAACCTACTCCGAACACAATACAGAAGAAAAGAACTTTAAAAACTGAGTGAATTTCTGAGTTCTTTTTTAAGAACCACCATTATAAGTATTTCCTAAAGTTTTTTTTTTTTTTTTTTTATGATCAATGAACTTCACAATATTCTATGATTTTTTGTCATATGTTGAATTCATAAGGGACCTTGCGTTAAAAAAAGTCCCTAAATTCTAATCTTACCAGAACCCCAAAACGATATGTTAACCGAGCAAATTTTAATATACTTTTTCCAGTTAAGTCAAGTGTTTCTAACAGAGCCTGCAGTCACAATACAAGAACTTATAAGGTACAGATACAAGAATTCTGATAGTGGTATACCAGAAATCGCGTAGTTGACAAATTATTAAGATTCTGTTCTTGATAAAGGTTTTTATGTTCAGTGTATCGATTAATTGAACGATGCATTCGATCTGGATCCTGTTTTTTTTTTTCTTCTATTGATTCGATGAAATTAGGCAACGTTGCCAACGCAAGGAGAACGCAGGCGCACTCGCTTCAATTCACACACGCTGTTTTAATACAGAGCTCAGGCTTCGACCAGAACGATCGTGAGTAGAATTTCATGAGCGCTTTTTTTTTTCTATCATCCCTCTCTCTCGCTCGCTCTCGCTTGCGCATCTATTCCTTCTCTCTGCCTCTCTCTCTCTCTCCTTCCTCTCTCTCCTCTTTTTTTTTTTTTTTTTTTTTTTTTTTTGTTTTTTTCCCTTTTTTTAAAGAAACATGTTGGTGTTCGCGTCACATATTGAATTTCCACCGGCGCGGTGACATGCAGAGGAGAGACAAGGAACATGCTCCGCAGTTGTTACCCGTAATATGTACAAGCGGTGTTGCCGATTCTACGGTAATTACAGGTGAAATTGCGATAATTATAGCCTGCATCAAAGCTTGGGACAGTTCAAATTGCCATGGCTTCGATCGTCGAGCGAGTAATTGAGATATGCGTATTCGGTCGCGTCAAATTAGAGCGGAAAACCGAATAATTGCCTGCAATGAACGAGGTAGGCAACCACGCACGCACACGTACCGAGCAATAATGGTGTTACGCGATGCACCGCACACCCCCCTCGTCTTGCATAATCCCCCTCTATCCTGTTCAAGAACACTCTCTTTGACGACTCTTTTGATTTTATCTCCATTCAATTTTTTTTTCTTTTTTTTTTTGTGTTATTATTTTATCCGCATCGTACCCAGTTTCAAATTTAAATTGTTACTAGACGTATCACGCGCGCCGCATCCGGCATTTGTAGAGATCATTGTTTGTTTTAACCCCCCCCCCCCCCCTCTCTCTCTCCTCCCTCTCTCTCTCTTCCCCCCCTCCCCCCCCCCTCTCTTTCCCCTCTCTCTTTTCTCTCTCTCTCTCTCTCTCTCTCTCTCTCTCTCATCACCACCCCCTCCACAAGGAGTACAGGACGGCCACCTTCCTCCGCAAATGTGTCAAGAACTTTAGAGTTTCACTTAAAAATGGAGATGCGTGTATGGGTCAGTGTCGCGGGGTGGCTCTGCATTTGGCAACAAAAGTCCCATTTAAACCATTAAAAAATCGAACTCGGGGTTCCGGGGCACCCGATTTGACCCTTTTCATGGGTTTAAAAAGGGAAATAAATGTTGCCAAATTGACGTACGCCACTGGTCCGGGTGGCTCATGCAATGTGGCAACAATGGTTTCACTCCATTTAAAACCTATGTAAATTAATAATCGACCTTCAGAAGGTTCAGATCACCCCCGAAGAAATGTTTTTAATGGGGTTAGGAAAAAGTAGGATTTCGGCCAAAATTTGGATGATTTTTTTTTACATGGGACACAATCGAGTTTGTTTTGACAAACTGTTGTGTCCTTGCAAAAATGTCCCAACTGGGCCGGGAAAAACTCGTGCTACGGCATTCACTTTGTATAAAATTTTAAAAAAAACTTTGTTGCCGAAGTTCACGGGCCTCCCTTGGTAATGACACTGATTTTTAATTGGTTTAAATCGTAAAATGGTCGAAGCACTTCGGGGACTCAAAAATTTAAAGGGCGGGAAAATGCCCCCCAAAAAGATACTTTTACATGGGTTTAATCAGCGAAAACATTGTTGCCGACGTTCGTGAGCCTCCCTTGATACATAGATACTGCTTTTGAATGAGTTGGTTTTGGGATCATAAAATGGTAGAAGCACTTCGTAGACTCAAAAACTGAAAGGGCGGGACTTCCCTTTGAAGTCCCCAGGAATAAAGGAGGTAACAGGATTAAGGAAGAGCCAAGTATTACGAAAGACGATTCAAGCGTCTGCATGGTTATACTAATACAGAGACCGGTATAGAGGTCGGAGATCTGACCACGGTGTTGCAAAATTTCGTGAAAAAAAACGCTTGCTAACGTTTGATCAACCCCAAATGCGTTGATTTTCTCTCGGCATCTGGCTGCCATAGATTAGTGCGTTTTAGAGTCGATAGTAGCCGTGACGTAAGACCGGTCATTGTGAATGGAGGGAAGCGGCATTCATGAAAAAAAAGTGACCACCGGATTAAAAACTCTAGATAATCCGCCAGATCCGGACCTACCCTCAAAAGGACACCCTCTAGACTCTCAAAAGTGGCCCTTGTCCCTTCGAGTTCTTCCGCCGGTGTGCAAAACTAGGGCTATCGATGTAATTGGCTGACCCCGGCCATCTCATCGTCATTCGTCCCCCGTGGTCCGTGACGCCAGTCTGACGGCTGCGAGGGTTAAGTTGTCTGAGGATTTTCGTTGGTTTACCGCAAAGGCAGGGAGAGAGAGAGAGAGAAAGGGGCTTGGATGTGTTTTCTTCCTTGTGAAGTGTTCTCGAGCGAAAGGGATGAAAATAATGTCTCTTGTATGTATTGGTCCCTTTTTGACGACACAAGAGCCGCCCTTGTCAACTCTGTACCTTTATTGTAGCAGTCATTATTATTGATAGCATATTCACCAGCATGAGGGTCCGAAATCTAAGTTTTGATGCCCTTGTTTTGACCTCGACCAGTGTCAAAATAAAGGCGGTGCTGGGTTGTGACGAATTCGTTCTTTTGCAATTTTTAAGAGTTATAACTATGGCATTTTTTCATTCACCAATGATTACACCGGTTGAGAAAAGATTACGCAGTTCAGTTCAGCTTAGTGTGTGACTGTAATGCACGATAGTCCTCTGATCTGTAATTATTTTCTCAATCGGTGGAAAATCCGTTAATTAATTAAAATATCCGTAAGTTTTTTAAAGTCATCTACGACTCCACCGGTTGAGAAATGATTACAGATGCGAGCATTTTCGTGCATTACAAACATACATTGAACCTAAATATGCAATCTTTTCTCAACCGGTGGAATCATCGGTGAATTGAAAAATGCCATTATAGATGTACGCAAAACGGCAGCTCTGGTTCACCGAGCCTTTTTTCAACCGATACACCTTTAATCGACAGTAAAGGGTGAGGATCTATAGTGATCTAGTTCAGAGGGGATCACTTCCGATTGTTCGCAAAGTGCCGACGATGTTCCTAGAGGATAGTAAATATTAGGATCTGAAATGGCCGAAGTTTGAACCTTGCAGAGTGAGGAGGAGCATCTGTTCCGAGTTGTTTATGAAAGAAGTAAGTTAACAGCTGCCTTTGCGGAGGAACTAAAAGCTAGGATTTAAAAACTATATGCATGACTGAGTTTCCTCAGTCAAGCTGATCGACCTACTTTCATCCGGATTTTTAACCCATCTTTTTGACGAAAGATATCAAAATAATATCATCATTTGAAGAGAAATATATTTGAGTCAGACAGTGGCGGCTCGGTGCAATTTATGAACACTGTTTTGCCCTCCGTCTGATTCTTTGTAAAACAATCGATTCTATAGTGAAAGGCTGCTTCACCAGCAATCGATTGTTGAACATAGATTCAAATGGAGGGAAAACAGTGTTGCCAAAATGCGCGAGCCGTTACTGCGATTGCTCCAATAGCGGGATCAACGAGGTTGTCCTTCTTCCTCTTTTACCATTCGAGCGCAGGAGTTAGAAAAGGATAGAAGAGTGGGCGAAAATCACGTGACTGCCCCTAATCCAGTAGCGGCCCGGGGAGATTTGGCAACCATGCATTTTTCCCCACTTAAACTTAGGTAAAACATCGATTCAAGCGGAGGCTGGCAGCCTCCTCGAGTTTCGATTGTTTTCCATGTATTTAAATGGGATAAAAACACTTTTTGCCAAATCGCACGAGCCGCCACTGCCCTAATCTTTCCTTTTCTATCACACGCGTTCCGATGGAGGAAGAGAGAGAGAGAGAAGGACAGATTCCTGGATCCGCCAATGAATCGCTCTTTTGAAACAAAACAAGTCAGCCACGTGTTCATCGGACGTCTTTGTCTCGCGTGCGCGTGCGCATGCGCAAGCACGCGCGTCTCCAGTGTCGCCACCTGTCGTCGCACTTTGAAAATTATCATCAGCATCACGCGCGTCCCAAGTCTCGTTACGTGTCATCCTCATCATCATTGTCATGGCACGTTTGCTATATAGTATCTCTGAAATGTCTCTGATGGAAAGCGTCGGAGAGAGTATAAGCACAGCTATAGAGATGAGGTGAAGGGGTGGGGGTGGAGGGAAGCCGAGAAAATAAATATAAAATCAAACAAAACCTGTAAACTTGACGTGAAGCGATTCCGTTTGAAATTTATCTGATCATTGTCTCTGACTCCGGCTGGCTCCTTCAGTTTCAGGCTCGCGGGCTGGCTTCTTCTTCGCGCGGGGCGCGGCGCGTATAATCTTTCCATAAGCAGGCGCATCATATAGGCGCAGGCGCAAAAGAGCTTCTCATTCGGGGCGCCCCGCGCACGGAAGGTGCTATTGTAACGCGACTGAGACATTTTAAGTTGTTTGCTTCGTTGCCAATTCGCTCACGCCATCGCGCATGCAAGGGTCAAACAAATTGTCTCCCATGTCGACCATAAGTAGTATGCGATTTCTAGAGACGAATAGAAACCAAGCGCAAAGTCATCGATGTCCAATTTTCCAGCTCAACTTTGGTCGGGACTCATCGAAAGCAACAGTCAGTAGTCACCTACTGTTGAGTGGTGGACATGTAAGTTAGGTTTTTTTTTATCATGGCTTAATTTTTTTTTTTTTTTTTTTTTTTTTTTTTTAATACAGAATAACGGTTCTTGATTATTTATTTAAAAATTCGATGCTTTAGTTACTTACAATTGCGACTTCAAAGTGATAATTCAAATTGATTTCGATTGAAACAATGTTCAATTGTTCAGCACTCAACGAAGTGTAAGGCGACTGTTGGCTGTTGCTTTGTGGGTCCCCGAACAAAAATGAACCCATTTTACTTGCCTCACTTTCATGCATACGGGAAACGTAGCGTGTGAAAAAACTGGGTCTCTTCTTGTCTCACACAAATCCCTCCGGCTTGACCAATCAGAGGCGAGGATTTACGATTGTCACACGTCTTACGGTCAAGTTTAGGACGAAAATATCAAAAGGTCTTGTTCCCAGGTCGACACCTCTTTTTCCTGAGTCTTGAAACAGATAAGTTTTTGTTTTTTGTTGGTTTTGTTTTGTTTTGTTTTTTTTTTTTTTATTAATATTCTAGTTATAATTAAAGCGATTGAACGTAAAAGGTTTTTGAGTTGCACTTGTCACTGGAAAAAAAAAAAAAAAAAAAAAAAAAAAAAAAAAAAAAAAAGTTACCAGGAGCATGACAATATGTGAACCAATGTAAGAAATAGAACAATTACCAGAATTTGGTGTTTGTACCATATCTTGAGATTTTTTAAAAGATTCTAGTTCTATGACCACATTCTGGTAATCACACCAGAATTTCTAGTAATAACACCAGAATTTTCTAGTCAAAGTACAAGACTTTCTGTCGTTCACATATCTTTGTGCTTCTGATGATGTGACTAGAGTATTAAGACTAATAACGCTTTTCTTCGATGTATCGTGAAGAGGGCAGTGGCGGCACGTGCAATTTGACATCAACGTATTTCCTTCATTTGACTCAATATTAAACACTCGAATGCTGATGAAGCGCTTCTTCACTATCGAATCGATTGTTTTACATAGAATCAAATGGAGGAATAACATTGATTCCAAATTGCACGAGCCGCCCTGCCACTGGAAGAGGGATTTTGCTTCCTACGACTTTCATCATATACGAATGCGAAGGGTGTCAATGTTGGCAACCCCGGTTGTTTCGAGTCGCGACCACTCAGGCCACTCTTGGGCCCACTCAAGGCCCAAGGGGGCCAAGGGGCAGGGGCCGACAGAAGAATTTTAAGTAAAACAACTCCTCAAGAAGCAACTGACGACTCAACGACGACTCAACGATCATCGCATTCGTAGCTCGTCTCGCTCGCTCGTTCCGATCTCATCTGACGACCCGGCAAACCGGCGACGCTGACCGTCCAATTGCCACACAGTGGATTAAAACAATCGATTTGGTGGCCAATAATATCTGGGTTAAAATCACCATGGATAATACAATGAGCTAAACTTTAGAGTGGCAGTGGGCTGGTCCACCTTGTGCCACACAGGGTAGAAGGAATCCCGGGAAAAAAGCGGAATTTGGACGGCAGATCAATGAGCTATAACTTTAGAGTGGCACATCAAGGAACGTTCCGCTGGTTCATTGTTGTCACCTAGGGCGCCGCCATCTTGCCGTAAAAATCGATTTTGAGGTTAAGTTTTGTAGGTTGTTTCCGGTCGTTTCGTAAACAAACTCGGGCATCGCCGGAAACGACCTACGAATCTGCCGTCCAAATTCCCGCCAAATTCCGAACGACCTACGAAATTTAACCTCAAACCTTGGAATCTGCCGTCCAAATTCCGCTTTTTCCCGGGATTCCTTCTACCCTGTGTGGCACAAGGTGGATCAGCCCGCTGCCACTCTAAAGTTATAGCTCATTGCGGCAGATTCCAAGGTTTGAGGTTAAATTTTGAAGGCCGTTTCCGGCGATGCCCGAGTTTGTTTACGAAACGACCGGAAACAGCCTTCAAAACTTAACCTTAAAATCGATTTTTACGGCAAGATGGCGGCGCCCTAGGTGACAACAATGAACCAGCGGAACGTTCCCTGATGTGCCACTCTAAAGTTATAGCTCATTGGGATAATATCGTTCCGAAACTTTTCGAAAGGTCCTGTTTAGTGGCGTCGCTCGAAATCAGACAACGTTAAATGGGGCTCTTGCAAACTTTTGCTGTGGGCAAATGAACAGTCCAATCTGATGTAAAACCAGCAAAAATCACAAAAATCACACTGGGAAAGCCTAAAATTCAGATAAACTCTCATAACTGTTAAAACTTCAAGTTCGTAATAGCGGTTCAACGCAGGTGTATCATGGGAGATTCCAGTCTAATTTGTCACTTTCTCTAAGGGAACAAAAAGATATGTCTCAATTTGCTAGGAATCTATTTTTTTTTTTTTTTTCGGAAATTTTGATACTGTGACTACCAGAATTTTTTGGTAAAAAAAAAAAAAAAAAAAAAAAAACTAGACTCTCCGTGCACGGAAAAAAAAGGTTAGTGAAATTAACCATACGATAGCTGATTTTGGCACCTGCAAGATGTTATGGTAAACTTGACCAGAAGTATGGTACATTTACCGATACTTTGAGTAAAATCGACATGCAATCAGGTAACATCACCTAGTACCTAGTCAAAACATAGTATACTTTTGGTTAACATTGCCATAACATCTAACAGGTGCCAAAATCAGCTATCGTATGGTTAATTTCACCGTAGTTTTTTTCCGTGTGGTTCATCGATCAGTGGCGTAGCGTAAAATTTGACAACGTTGCAGTTCGTCCTTTTAAATCCATGAAAAAAAATCGAGCTACTGGGTGTACGGTGAACACCTTTTGTTTTCGACCTTTTAGGTGGGTTTAAATGGACATGCAACGTTGCAAAATTGCACGCTACGCCACTGCTATCGATATACGTACTTCTGGTAATTTTAATTGAATTCAGGAATCGTTTTTTTTCTTTCTTCTTTTTTTCAGTACAGTATTTTCCCAATTATTGCCAGAGCAATATGACGTAAACTGTGGGGAAATAGCCCAACTTTTTTTTTCTTCTTTATTTTTTCTTTCTTTTCCTTTGTGTTTAAAAATAGTGATTTTTTCGTCGAGATAGTGATAAAAGATTTTAAGCCGATGATTTTCGTTAATTTATAAACCTTCTAGTTCTTGGCCTCCGAATACTTCATTTCTACCTACTGTTTGTTGTCTCCAACCAGCGGCTGAGAACTGAGAGAGACTAAAGGCAGAGGCAACAAACGGCGGCAGAGACGGCGTCATTGTTAATATTTATACTCTTCTAACACTCTATCTCTCTCTCTCTCTCTCTCATTCTGATATTCTATCCCTAGTTTTCCTCCTTCTCTCTCACTCGCTCTCACTCTCTCTGTTTATCATTTCGGAAGAGTCTTCTTCAGGTTCAGGTGTATACACGAGGCCTATATATACCTACTATACTATAAACCAACTCTTAATGTCCGTACCTCCTCCGTTTGTTTAGGATAGTGTCAACGAGGCTTTGGAGCTGTTATTTGTTTAGCTTTGTGACACCCACTTCAATTTTGACTCTCTCTCTCTCTCTCTCTCTCTCTCTCTCTCTCTCTCTCTCTCTCTCTCTCTCTCTCTCTCTTTCTCTCTCTCTCTCTTTGACTTTTCCTTTTCTTTTTGTTCAACAACTTATACTCTTCGGCATAACAGCTTTATTTACCGATCGGCATTGTTTCAAGGCGCTTTAGTCGAGCCGTCTCTTCTGCCGCGCGTCGCTCTCCTGGCGTTAAGTTTTTTTTAAGGACCACTCACAAAGTTTCGATCCTTTAATTAACTCGACTATGCGCGCTGATATTTTTCACCTTTTCCATAAAGAGCTTTATACCCATTCTGGCTCCATCTCGAGGTGGTTTCTGGAAAGAAGGGCCCGCGAAATATCAGTGGTGCTAGCTTTCAAAGCCATTAGCTAGAGTGCCGAGCTGGGGGGTTTTGTGTATATTCAATGGAAATTTTTAACTTCAGTTGTTCAAAAGATTATGCACAGTTCAGTTCACTGTATGACTGTATAATGCATGAAAATACTCTGATCTTTATAATCTTTGATCGACGCAGATAGATTCTCTGGATTCACTTTGACTGTATAAAAAACTTGGCGGATATTTTGAGAATTTACAGAAGAAGATTTAAAAAATACTACCGAGCTGCAAATATTTTCGAAAAACATTATAGAGTCATACACTGAACTGAAATCTGATATCACCGGTTGAATCATTGCGGTGAGTTAGAAAATGACATTAAATATACGCACACAAAACTCCAGCTCTGTCTGCATATTGTGACAGCGAGGGGAAACTATAATTTTTTTTTTTTTTTTTTTTAATATAGCTTTTCACACCAAGTACTAAAGGTTTAGCATGTTTCACTTGTTATAATATATTTTAATGACCTATTATGAATAAATAAAATTGTCTCCTAGCTTATGAATATATCTGTAGTCAATGTCAACTGTCTTCATTGTAATCGAAATAATCAAAATAAAAAGGCTTCAATCTTTGATCGAGAATATCATTTACTATTTTTTTTTTTTTTTTTTTTTTTTTGGGGGGGCAGAGTAATAAGATAGATAGAGAGAAAGAAAGAGAGAGAGAGAGAGAGAAGGATAGAGAGAGAGAGAGAGAGAGAGAGAGAGGGGGGGGAATCTTCGTCAGACATATTTTACTTATTGAATCAAATTATCCGATTTCGAAACATCACGGAGAATCGGTGAATAGTTCATGCAGGTACCCCGAAGAGGAGGGATTGTAAAATTGTACTGCGTGTTTCAGGACCAGGAAGCACAAGGATGATTCTCCATCAAGGAGAGTGCGATTTAAGGGGGTGTTCTTTTGGGAAAAAGGAAAGCAGCGCGGAGACGTCTGGCTGTCAAAGAGGACAGCCCCCCTCTCTACCCCCACGGCCAAACTTCCCTATCTTTGCTCAAGGAGCCCACGCGTTGGTAACACATCACGCATCCTGAAGCGACGTTGCCAAAAGTACAATAAACATTTACATTCCCGCCAATTCTCCGTTAATTTTCACTATGATATAAACAGGGGGAGTACCTCTTAAAGGAATTAAAGGACGAATAACATTATTCATCCGATACCAACAGTTGGCAACCTTGTACACTGAGAGGAATCACTTCCTTGAAAACAAGGAAACACGTTTACTTGTAACAGTTTTCCTTAAATGCACGAAGTAAAGTTCCACTGCATGAAGAAGAATCACTGTCACAACAAGGAATCTTTTACTTGTAGCAGCAGACATTTTCCTTGGATTGGGTTAAAGGAATTTCCCCTTGGTCAATATTTCACTGTGCAGTTTCTTTAACACAAACGAAATACGCCTAGCATTAAAAAAGCATTCTCTCAGTGATAGAACAGAAATATATAGACAAATGTACAAGTATCTTAATACATAAAGTATACCAATATAACAGAAAAATAATAGAAAATAATAGAACAGAAAAAAATGTGGAAAAGAGCCGGCAACTATGAACGGAATGAAGTATACCAATATAACAGAAAAATAATAGAAAGTAATAGAACAGAAAAAAAAATGTAAAAAAGAGCCGGCAACTATGAACGGAATAAAGTATACCAATAGAACAGAAAAATAATAGAAAATAATAGAACAGAAAAAAAATGTAAAAAAGAGCCGGCAACTATGAACGGAATAAAGTATACCAATAGAACAGAAAAATAATAGAAAGTAATAGAACAGAAAAAAAAATGTAAAAAAGAGCCGGCAACTATGAACGGAATAAAGTATACCAATATAACAGAAAAATAATAGAAAATAATAGAACAGAAAAAAAAAATGTGAAAAAGAGCCGGCAACTATGAACGGAATAAAGTATACCAATATAACAGAAAAATAATAGAAAATAATAGAACAGAAAAAAAAATGTGAAAAAGAGCCGGCAACTATGAACGGAATAAAGTATACCAATATATAACAGAAAAATAATAGAAAATAATAGAACAGAAAAAAAATGTAAAAAAGAGCCGGCAACTATGAACGGAATAAAGTATACCAATATAACAGAAAAATAATAGAAAATAATAGAACAGAAAAAAAAATGTGAAAAAGAGCCGGCAACTATGAACGGAGGAATCAATGTTGACAGTCGCACATCGACAGGCCCTCATTCGGCGCTCAGCGCGCGACTCACTCGGGAAATCATGGCATGAGGCCTAAATAAAGTAGGGGGGGGGGATTAGAGAAGGTAAGTCGAGGGAAATTACTTTAAGTGCGTTTTTATTGGATAAGTGATGCCCATTATGTACATATTCTGACCGCAAACCCGATGCAGTGCGCTCGCGTTTTTGCACACGCACACGCGAACGAGCGAAAAAGCTTCTCGAGAGAGAACCGCATTGGCGATTTTGCACGCCACGCGCCAGGGCTTAAATGGCCCCTAGATTAGTTTCGCGAAGCAATTTGAGACATCGCGAGCAGGAAAAACTGACGAAATGCGCGAACGGAAAAAACTACTCACCGAAACAGTCGGGTCTCAACGGAGATGTTGGCACGTTTGAGATTGGGAATTGTGAATGAGCGAGTGAAAGAACCATGCAGGGTTTAATTTTTACAAGATCCGTTAGAGTCATGAATACGGTCTAAGTTTCAAGTAACCCATAAGGTAATAATTGTACAAATGTAAATCTGGCTCGCTCCGCAGTCCAGAAAAATACGTCACTACTAAAAAACTATAGAGAGCCTTTAATTTGCATTGACGAAACACGGCATGCAGCCGTTTAGGAAACACCCCATGTCACCTGAGTCATATATTTAATCAGTGAGAAAAAAAAGTCAAAGAATCTAAATCAACGGTGAAATGTGCAATAGCAACGGCACATTTATCTCATTAAAAACCACAGCAAAATATCGAACTATCTTGCGGGATTGGCGGTGACTATATCGAATTCGACCTTTTCTTTGGGTTCAAATGGCAAAATTCCAATTTTCCAGGTAGCATAAGATTCGCCATCACTGATCTAAAAGAGGCTGTGGATTTCAGCTGCTTGTCAGTCAAAATAATATGTATACGAAGAAACGACCAGTAAAACTTTAACTTGTAAATTCCATATAATAGAAAGCTTATCAATTAAAAATGATAATCGAAGTAAGTATTTGTAAAGAAATTTTAACGAAGTGAAAAGGGAATGCAAAATAACAAGCGAGTCTGAACTTGCAAGGAATTAAAATAATCGCTCGAACTCCAAAGCGCGAATGCCTTGATTACTGTCTGACTAGCGTATTGCGTGCACTTATTTTTGAAGGCGCTTGGTGAGTCTAGTATGACCGCGACGCATAGTGCCATTATAAGGCGTATGAACAATAGTTTTTCCTCAATGCAGTGGCTCGTGTTCCTCTCCGTATCTCTCTAACTATCAGCACTATATCAGCACTATATCAGCACTATCCTATAACGGATAGTGCTGATATTTTAAGCATCGTATTTTTCATGGGGTCTTCTCCCGGAGATAATCACAGACTCCAGTAGCGTTCCATAAAGTTCCATTATCAAAATTCCGTGGGACATTAATCTCTACGGAATTTCATTAAACTATATGAAATTCCATATAACTTTTAAGGAATTCCATGCTTTTTTCATTGAGTTTCACTACGATTTTCCTTGTAATTTCACGGAATGCTGTGGGATTCGTGCCTTACGGAATTTCAGTCATGGAACTAACTTCATTTAACACACTTACAAGGTAATCTCTTGCCATTCCTCGCGCTAAAGCCAGGTGTTTTCGGTTAAAGTTCTCACGGTTACTATAACTGACCATTGACCATCGTATCCGCGTGATCCCATTTCACTTCGAAGAACTCATCATATTATTCTTCTTCTTCTTCTCGACTTCAAATCTGGAGTCGAAATCAAGATCCAGTTCAAAAAAAAAAAAAAAAAAAAAAAAAAAAAAACGCGAGTCGAAAAGGACAAAAATTAGAATTCAATCGACGCTTTGTCAGACGATGCATTCATTTTCATGATTCCGAGAGTTTGTTTTGGACCGGGTGCTGGGCTTGGTTTGGGGGGGGGGGGAAGGGAGAGGCATTAAGCATGATGATCAAACATCAAACACGCGGTCGCCAAACGTAAATAAATAAACATCATTCAAATGAACATCATTCCCAACACGATATTGACCGGAGATTGGCGAGTCAATTCGGCCGTGTGTTCTCTCTCAATGCTCATCCAATGCTTCAGTATTCTTGACCTAAGACGGGACTCATAATCAGTGCGTACTTGTTACAAGTCTTATCGATTAGGTTATCGCCTGGTTGAAAAGATATCTAATGTGTACATCTCTACAGGAACGGCTCTCGGTCTCTCTTTAAAAGATGTGACAAGCATAGCCGCAGCCAGGTATTTGCCTTTCTCTATCGATGCCCATTAGACAAGCATGTGTTAGAAAAGGACAGAAACAGAGGCTGAAATCACGTGACGAACCCTGTATCCATCCTTTTCTAACACATGTAGTCAAATTGGCTAAGAGAGAGAAAGGCATACGGTGACAACCGTGGGTGATCTGCACTGATCAATCGTAACGAAGGGAGATCCAAACATAATATCATCGACTCTCGATCGGAGAAAAAAAAATAAAAAAATCATCGACTCACGACTGACGAGACTTGCTAATTTATAATAATTTATGCTGATTAATGTAGGAATTCGGCAGTTTTGTCTCCAAACTTGGCGCGGTGTGTTCTGCCTCGTCTTCGGGACGTCTTCGGGAGACCCCTAATTAAAATGATTTTTCGCACCATGCTCGCGTCGAACCCGACGCAGAAAGATGTTACCCAACTACTTCTTCTTCCCCTTTCTTCTTCTTCACGAGTCCGCGATTTATTTTTATGTTCTTTTGAGTTCTCGGCGATCGCGCTGGAATATGTCACCGGTGATCAGTGTTACTTGTTCGATCGACGCGATTTCAACGATTCAACGATTGGCGATCACGGTCCGCATCATAAATGAACTCGTTCCGCGTTGTTGCTTTGGTCCTTGTCCAATTCGCCGCTCGATCGGGACCTCTGGCGAGTGCGAGGAAAGTTGGGAGGGGGAAAAAAGGAAACCTTTCGTGATTGAAATTGATTAAAAAAACGAAGGAAAGAGTTTTAATGATGATCGAAATAGCGAATATTACGGTTCATCCTTGTCTCTGATTGCGGTGCGTGACTTTTAAATGCTTCGGTATTTTAACCACCGATGATTTTTTGTTTGTTTGGAAATTTGTTTTCATTGTTAAATCGTGTGTGTTAATACGTACTTGTAAAAAGGTGGAAGCATAAATTTTACCAGTAAATGGTTCTTACATTGTGTAACGATTTAAATGGTTCAAAAATAACCAAATACTCGTGAATAATAACCGCGCCACTGCACTGTGAATAATAACACTAGGGCCGTAAAGAATACCAAAATGCATTCTAACAATCCAAATTGCCACACAATATACTTAATAAGTTATTTATTTTTAAGGGTAAGATTTACCCTTCCTCATATTTTTAGTGATTTGTCTGAAGAGGATGTTTTAAACCCTTTCGGCTATTGAGTGCACACATCAATGGTGCATAAGAGTGCAATCTGGCAACGTTGCACTTCGACCTATGAACACTATCTGAAAGGAATCGGTGATGACCAGACCACAGAATTCGACCCTTTGTACACGTTCAAATGGAGAAAATGCTACGTTGCCAAATAGCACGCTTCTCCACTGCCACACATAATATATGTGTATGTCTAAACGACTTTTAACGCGAAGTCTCATAGAGTAAAAAAACATGTCATAAACACGGAATAATAAAAGAAAAGGCTCTTTAGTTTTACTTGTTCATATGTGTTTCGTTTGTCTGCTAGGGTTTTCATAGTGATGGACTGAAAGGGTTTAAGATTCAAATCACAGATTGCATGGAGGCGAATAGATCATTTCTCTCGTGCAGAGTATCAGACAACTTAACATTGCCGGTCAGTCCAAGCGAGGTTTGAACCCAGTACCTTCGTCGCCAAACTCGGCGAACCAGAGGTACTTCAACCACTAAGCCATGGGATCCAACTTTGTATCAAAAGTTTCAGGTTTGTTCTCTCTTTCGGAACCGATGCGCCCGCAACGCGCGAGCTGAGACCCGCGAGTTGGTTTGCGGGTCGTGTCGCACATAGGGTCGGAAGAAACATTTTGCCGGACAAGGAATTAAGTTTTTTGTTTTTTGATCCAGATAGTTTGTCAGTATCTTTACTATCATTTAGAGGAGCAGTAGCGTGTACAGGAATTTTTCTTTCTCTCTCTATCCCCATTTGAACACGTGAGTTAGAAGAGGACAGAAACAGGGGTTCGAACGTGGCTTCAGCCCCTATCTCTTTCCTTTTCTGGTACGTATACTCAAACGGGGAAAGAGCGAGAGGGACTAATTCCTGCGTACGCCATTATTATTTTCGCAGCATTTTACATCGGAATTAACCCTTTACTGCATGATTTTTTTTTTCAATAAAATAATTTTTTTTCAGTATAATTTTGATCCTTGAGACAGGAAAAAATAGTGAAAAAATTCTTTCCACTATATTTCAATGGTAAAGATCCTGAATATTAATTGTTCCAAATATGGCCTTACCGGCATTTAGGTATCCATGCAACTGAAAATAAAGTTTTCAGGCTTAAAAAAAAAAAAATAAAGTAGTAAAAAATAAGTTAGTAAGTTTCAATAGTTGTTTTTTTTGTATATGGTACCCCTGCGTTACTCCCAAACATAACAATAAAAATCGGAAAATCTCTATCAGATTTTCAGTAAGCTATTTTCAACCACTCTGCACGTTCTCTATCCTCTGCTGCGCGCTCTAGGACAAAATCGACAATTCTTACTCGTTTAGTATCTGTTCCACATTAGGGTGGGCCGAAAAAGGGCTTTTTTCGAAAATCGATGACGCCTAGCAGGGCGATTGTTCCTCGGCCGAAATGATGAGACACGTATTTCACCGATTTTGAAAATTTTGATTCCTTCCGGTTCCAGCGATGCCAAATGTTTCCGATTTATTCGAAAAATTCACGTTTTTTGACAATTTTTTCTCTCCGGAGATTTTTTGAGGCACGGTTAACAATCAGCCTAGCAAAAATACTCGTCTAGGATGTTTTTGGAGTCTTTTAAGACAAAAATGGTGAATTTTCATCGATTCTTTCGGGTTCCAGATTCGATATATCGAATTTCGTCTAAATTAGCCCAAAAATACAGGATTTTGCCCTGTTTTCAGTTAGAACTCAGTTAGAACTGCATATAACCTTGACGCCTACTTTTCAAGTGAATTCTTATGGTACAGTTAGGTTCTGTGCCAAATTTCAGCTCAAAATCTTAATACCTTCCGGTTCCAGCATTGCCAACTTTGCGATTTTTTCCCAACATTCACGTTTTTTGACATTATTTTTTCTCCTGGGATTTTTGAGGTACTGTGAACACAAACTATACCAAAAATACTCAACTAGGAAGATTTCAGAGTCGTTTAAGACCGAAATGGTGTATTTTCATCGATTCCTGTTCCAGCGTTGTCATGTTTCTTCCGATTTCTCCCCAAATAAAAAGCTATATACTATAGCTCTAAACTTTCTTTCTATTCTGCTCCTTAAAGTAACAAACTGAAAGGAATGATAGAACGGGTGTGTAAAGACTCTATCTCAACAAAATCGATGGTTTTATATCGATTCTTATGGTCCTAAATTCGATTTATCGTCCTTTTTCGATATTTATTGTAATAAATGAGGTATAGCTGCACCGTGACAGTGAAGTTGCTGTATTTTTCTGATACCTTTTTTATGGAATTAATCAAGTAAAAAAAGTGTTTTTGTGAAACTTTCAAACAGTAGTTCTATTTTATTCGATTCCAGTGTTGCCATTTTATCATAATACAAACACGAATTGATCATAATAATAATTTGAAAGATGGCAATAGAAATCCTTTTCAATGAATAATACAAGGTTCATGGGTAAATTAAGATTATTTTCCTTGTGACTTTTGACTTGTTACAAGAAAAAATATTTGTTAAACCTAATGTAAAGACATCCTACTTTTAACTTTACAAAGAGTCTAAGTTGATGAAAGACCACTGACGCAATCGCCCAAACATCTAATTTTTCTGAAACCACCTCACGTTCGCGCGGATTTAGTGGTGATGGCTCGCGCAATGTCGCAACAACAGATTCTCTACATTTAATCCTATGTAAAGTAATCGATCTTCGGGGAATCCGAATTCTTGAGACATCGATACATTTGCATACCTTCAAATGTAAAAAACATGGTTGCCATGGATTTCTGTTGCCATCTTTCAAATTATTATTATGATCAATTCGTGTTTGTATTATGATAAAATGGCAACACTGGAATCGAATAAAATAGAACTACTGTTTGAAAGTTTCACAAAAACACTTTTTTTACTTGATTAATTCCATAAAAAAGGTATCAGAAAAATACAGCAACTTCACTGTCACGGTGCAGCTATACCTCATTTATTACAATAAATATCGAAAAAGGACGATAAATCGAATTTAGGACCATAAGAATCGATATAAAACCATCGATTTTGTTGAGATAGAGTCTTTACACACCCGTTCTATCATTCCTTTCAGTTTGTTACTTTAAGGAGCAGAATAGAAAGAAAGTTTAGAGCTATAGTATATAGCTTTTTATTTGGGGAGAAATCGGAAGAAACATGACAACGCTGGAACAGGAATCGATGAAAATACACCATTTCGGTCTTAAACGACTCTGAAATCTTCCTAGTTGAGTATTTTTGGTATAGTTTGTGTTCACAGTACCTCAAAAATCCCAGGAGAAAAAATAATGTCAAAAAACGTGAATGTTGGGAAAAAATCGCAAAGTTGGCAATGCTGGAACCGGAAGGTATTAAGATTTTGAGCTGAAATTTGGCACAGAACCTAACTGTACCATAAGAATTCACTTGAAAAGTAGGCGTCAAGGTTATATGCAGTTCTAACTGAGTTCTAACTGAAAACAGGGCAAAATCCTGTATTTTTGGGCTAATTTAGACGAAATTCGATATATCGAATCTGGAACCCGAAAGAATCGATGAAAATTCACCATTTTTGTCTTAAAAGACTCCAAAAACATCCTAGACGAGTATTTTTGCTAGGCTGATTGTTAACCGTGCCTCAAAAAATCTCCGGAGAGAAAAAATTGTCAAAAAACGTGAATTTTTCGAATAAATCGGAAACATTTGGCATCGCTGGAACCGGAAGGAATCAAAATTTTCAAAATCGGTGAAATACGTGTCTCATCATTTCGGCCGAGGAACAATCGCCCTGCTAGGCGTCATCGATTTTCGAAAAAAGCCCTTTTTCGGCCCACCCTATTCCACATGTGACCCACCATGCAGCGACAGTACAACTCAAGTCCCCTACTTTTATATAAGGCTTCAAAGTAATTGTTCCAGATCTGGGCTCATCTGCAGTTAAGGGTTAATACTCCATTTGCCTGCAGAAAAACCGTGCAAGAGCTCCATTGCGACTCCAAAATTATTAACATTTAAAAACAATTTCCTGGATCGCCTTGCATTACCTGTTTATACAAACGCAGCCCTGTAGTGTAAGGATATTTAACTATATCCACTTGATCTTTTTATCTTATGAAAGTTCCATAGCCACTGTGCGTCGCGTTGAACTCCTCCACCGTGCGCCAGCCTGGCGCCAATCTGATTTCGGAAACCGCAAAAGCTTTGCACGCGGGAAATGTATCGAGGCGCTCGACGCTCACTGCTTATAGTGCTTAGACTTTAAACTTCTCCCCCTCGACCTACAACTTTTCCTTATCCCCCCTCGAGTGTGGGTGGTTGGAAGGGAGGGCGGGGGGAGGGGGGGGGGGGGGGGGGGTCGGAGAAGAAGCGCGGCGCAAAGTCACTCGTTTTTGGCTCATCTTACCGCACGCGGATCGGGGCGACTCGCGCGGGAGTTATACCTTGTCTTTTCAGCGGCATTCTCCATTATTCATTTTGGCTGTCGGAAGTTCGACGCGAAGAAAAAAAAAGAGAGAAAAAAAGAAAAGAGGAGAAAACATCTAAGTTTTGTCAAAACACTGTATTTATTTGATGTCTATGTTGAAAAGAGAAGAAAAACAAAAAACAAAAATCACAAAGCAATCGACCAAAAACGGTACAGCTTTATTGTTCTGCAGGTCAAATATAAGGTCAAACATAATTGGACGGATTTAAACGGACTTTATATATGTAGAAAAGGACCAACTTGGCCGTAGTACTCTGTGCTTGAAGCTCTGAAAACTAAAGCCTCCACCCCTGCTCAGTGCGACACTGAGGGACAGGATTTTGAGTTGATTTTTGAAGAGAGAGAAAAAAAATAAAAAGTAAGAAAAGTCCCGATTCTCAACTGCCCTCTTTAACGCACATTAATTTAGACATTATATACTCGAACTCAAGCACATATAATATAAAGTAAACCGAACGAAATTGGAAAAGAATTCAAGTAGCCAAAGGAATAAAGGAGAGAACATAGGATAGTCTCCCGTGGAATCCGGTAACAAGTGAGTTTAAAAAAACCCTCAATTTAAAAAGCTCACCTCTCCTGTAGAGAGTAGAGAACCCGCAGCAAAATAGTCTGAGATCGAAAAAAAAACCGGCCAAAAATCTTTGAGAAAAAAAGTCAAACAAAATCATCGTTTTTGGCCTCCCAAGTCCTATAAGCTTGATTTAAAACTTTCCAGTGACATTTTCATAATTTTAATTACTTGTTGGGTGTGTTTTCTGTGATTAAAATTGGTCTGGAAAGTTTATAAATAATGATTAATCGATGAGAAACTTATACTTTTTGATTTTTGGCCACTTTATGACGCTCTCAAACCATTGTGCGCGAAAGCGAAAGGGTAAACGCCCTACAAAAAATAGGACATAAACAACTCGTTTACCCGATTCAAAATGTGCCCCTACGTCTACACCCCCACTCTACCCGTCCCGTCTTTATACAACGAGGAACAGGCAGCAGTTGTGTTGTACGTGTGAGAGAGAGAGAGAGGGAGAGAGATAGACAGAGACAGAGAGAGAGAGAGAGAGAGAGAGAGAGAGAGAGAGAGAGAGAGAGAGAGAGAGAGAGATGTATAAGAAGTGTTGAGTTAGGTAAAAGGTAAAACACCAAATTTACCTGCCATGGACCCAGTGTTGCCAAATTCAGCAGGAAATTCAAAAATTTTACATTGCGTTAAATGGGAAAGTGTAAGAGTTGTACGCAAAATGGCAGCCCTGTGTGGACCATAAACTGGTGAGCGTGAGAGGGTGATTTAGAAGGGGTGAGAGAGGGAAGGGCAAGAGGGGGGGGGGGGCGATTTCGATAAGATCAAGCCGAGTTTTTCGGAGGTCGCGTCTCCGGATCCAGAACACACACAAGCAACATCGAAATGATAGTAGTTAATCCAGACGCCTTTCTTTTGGCACTGTTGCCAAAATAGCTGAGTCCAAATCATCAGCTGAGTCCAAATCATCAGGATACTCGAGCAAAACGTATTTCTAGAACACACACAGGCTTTTAACTCGGATAGGAGAGTCTTCACGTGACTTTTGGAACGACCAATTGGCTCTCTTTATTTGAACCTTCGTATTAATATTTTTGCCAGGCATGTAAGTACATCATGCAATATATATTTTTTCAATCGACTTAACTTCAAAATTTATAAAAAAAATTGTGACCTAAAGGCCCCTCTATGCAAAACTGGTCGCATGTGCCGGTAATTCTAGTTCAATTTACCGATCTCTTTCCCATCTTTAAGTGGGACCCATCCCAGTTCTGCAGAACTCAAGTCCGCCGTTCCGAATGCACGGAGAAAAATTTTTGATCGCAATTCCGGAACGTAGGAAGAAATTGAGGTAAAAAGAAATTCCCTTTAAAATAATAAGAATTCTTATTGATTCAACCAGAATAATTATTAATCCCAAGATTCTTTCTTGCGATTCTTCTGAATCATCAGAACTTTCAATTGAACCAATGATAATTCTGGTTGAATCAATAAGAATTCTTATTACTTTGAAGGGAATTTCTTTATACCCAAATTTCTTCATACGTTCCGTAATTTCAATCAGAAATTTTTTCTCCACGTGGCAACAGCGCTATTTCAACTCGGGCTCTTCAATCTACAGGGCACTTTGAGAGTCAAGCGGCATAAATAACATCCGAGGCCCCGAACAGTAGATACACAGCGGCCAAAGAAAGGCTAATCGTAATAAGGCCGAATTGTTTCACCCTTCGCTCGATCCCACCGCCTCAGAGGAGGCGAGGGTTAAGTTTTTACGATGACTCAGACGACACTTTCACACATACACACAAACACACTCACACACGCTCATACAAAAACAGATAGAAGAAGAACAAGAAGAGAATAAAGAGAGAGAGATAGAGAGCGAAAGAAGCGCCGAAAGGTAGATAGGTGTAGCATCACTTAACACATGATCGGGCGACAAAAGGTGAAGAGGTGGAGGATTTGACATTCAGCGGTCGTCATCAAAAGACAGCACCGCGCAATGAAGGAGTCCCATCCTTAACTTAAACCTCCGACGCGACACGACGCATGAGTTCGAGTCTGACCGGGGGGTTGCGCTTCTGATGTCCTCCTCCGTCTGGGTCTGATGCTGATGGGGGCCCACCCCGCGCCACGGTGGTGCGTTTGGGGCCCACGCTTCGATGATACCAACCCGAGCGAGCGAGCGCCTTTAAGTAAAACCTTCCTGGGTCCTTTGGGTATGGGTATCCTGAAGGTAACCAATTCGAGATCGTCATATCCGTAACTGGTTCGCGTCAGAACTGAGGAGCCAAGGATGCAACCCGGCGCACAAGGTTGACGGGATACTCGATTTGTCAGATATCTGGAGTGAGGTACCAATAAATGTATGGTTCCGGCAATGGAGCTCTTGCGAACTTTTGCTATAAGCAAATAAATAGTCCAATCTCATGCAAAGGGCAGCGGAAATCACGAAAAGCACACGAAGAAAGTCTAAAATTTAGTAATAAACTCTCATAACAGCTATAACGGCAAAATCGCAATGGCAGTTCAACGCAGGTACCATGGGAGATTCCTGTCTATTATGTCACTTTCTCTATACGGAAACACAGAGATAGATATGTCTCAATTAAGATAGGAATCTCCCATGATACCTGCGTCTCTCCACCATTAAGCCTGATTCTGAGATTGAATTTCGTGATTGTTTAGTGTACTCATCGACATTTTTACAGGTTTTTTTTTCAAGAATCAACTCTTCAATTCCCTACGGCAAAAGTTTGCAAGAGTCCCATTTTTTGCCAACGCAATTGTTTGAAGGGGTTTGCCGCAATAGGATCTTTCAAAAAATGTCGAAATGATTGAAGATGAAGGTTTTTTTTTTTTTTTTTTTTTTTTTTTAAATTCGAGAGAGTGGATTTTTTTTTTCTCAAACGATAAGGATATTTGAAGGTTATTTCTGATTGCAAATAAACCAACCTTGAGATAAAGAGGGACCTTGAGACATCTCTGCTTGGCATTATTTTCAGTAATAATAATTAACACGTCTTTGACATCCGACTTATGTGGGGTTGCAATTAATTAATTTTTAAATCCTTTTATTTTGCCGTGAGAAACACTGAGGAGGAGCAGGTAAACTCATGAAAATGAACGTTGTAGCTCCATCACAGCAGTAAAGAAATGGTTAAAAAAAAAAAAAAAAAAAAAAAAAAAAAAAAAAAAAAAAAATTAAATTCATTTATTTATTTGTTTTGTTTTGTTTTTATCTCAGATGCTTTATTATTTTTGAGACAATTGTTAATGAAAGTTATGTCTTACATATATGAAGCAAGCATTGAAACATCTGTCCAGTCGAGACTGGTTTTCACGGGGAACATTTTCCCGACCATGATCATAAATATTCAAACTCTAATTTAGTTTTTATTTTCCATTTGTCCTGATATTCTTGCATTTCTGTATTTTGTATTTCATACAAACATAAAAATAAAAAAAAACTAAACAATTATGTTTTAAAAATATGCAGAACGTAAGCATTTAGTTACCAATGTATAAATAGTCTAAAGCCATTATTTAACCATAAGAACGAAGCCATTTTCGGATACATAATTTTTGTAAAGTGGTGCTGATAAAATTTAAAAAAAAAAATTAAAAAAAAAAAAGTTTGTCTAGAAATAAGAAGGACTCAACCCACTGTGCAACCGAGCAGTTCCCAGACTATTTTGCGCTTGCGGGACTCAGTCTAAGGGTTTTTTGACCTGAACTCACGGCTTTTCTCACGCAAATGCGACACTCTTCGAAAAAAGACAACCCCCGACTTTTTCCTTTTTTTCGTTCATCAGACACCATCACTTTACAGTTAGGACGCCTGATTGAGTTTTGATAACGACCCCAAATTAACCCCGGCGCGGCGCAGTAGTTGTTGTCACCACCACCACCGTGTCGTCGTTGACACAGAGTGTATGGAATGGTGCCTACTCAATAAATGGAAGGAGTGAGAGTGAGGAAAAGGGGGCATGGGGACTCCTTAATCGCGCCTATCTCTTTTATAACATTAATTGCCACTTCAAAAATCAAAGGTTGCCGCCCTGCGCCCTTTGACAAAAACCCTTTTGTGTCTATACCCAGTGTCAGTATATGCTCAGTCCACTCCTTAACTATCTTGCCAAAAAGCTGTCCTTTGTAAACGCGTCTCCTTAAAAAAATGCTGCTTTCTTATTTTTCGTAGGGATGACGAAGAGAGTATAAAAAGACCTGTTGAACAGGATTTCAAGGTTTATAAGACTAAACGCTTCAAAATGACAATGCTACAATATATGTCTAAACCAACGCGGTTTTTTTTTACGGCTGCGGCTTGGGCATTAAAAGCCAACTCGTGCTTTCAAACTTTTTATACTGCAAAAAAACTTAAAATACACTGAAAAAAAAAAAAAAAATAAGCTAAATTTAACTAATTTCTACTTAAAAGTATGGACACCACTTAAAACTGTTAGTTTGACTATTTAAATTAGTAAAATTAACTCCGTGCCGTGTTAATTGACATGACGCGGAGTTGATTTTACTAATTTAAATAGTCAAACTGACAATTTTAAGTGGTGTCCATACTTTTAAGTAGAAATTAGTTAAATTTAGCTTATTTTTTTTTTCAGCGTAGGTGATTTTATAATCTATGGAATGACCGCAGTCACGCATTTTAAAACTGCTAGTTTGTTTTTGATTTTGAAAAGTTTTTACTTTATCATGCAACAAAGCTGGCAAGTGAATGATGAGCTTTGACTTTGTTCATCTCTAAAAATGTTAACAATTTTAAGACTAGACTTAAAGTCAAAATTACAGTTTTGAAATATTTCATGTATAATTTGAATGTTTTACATTCCAACCGAGAGTGACGGAGTGACATGAATTTCCCCTTTCTCTCTCTTCGGCCGCTTGATTACAAACATGTGTATATATAGAAGAGGGGCGATCACGTGACTTTAATCCCTGCCTCCGTCCGAACGCACGTTTTCAAACGAGAGGAGAGAGAAAGAGATGCTACAGCTTGGCGGCTTCTGCAGTTTGGCAACAATGTTTTCCCTCCATTTGACTCAATGTAAAATAATCGAATGCTGGTGAAGCGCTGCTTCACTATTGAATCGATTGTGTTGCATTCAATCAAATGGAGGGAAAACATTGTTGCCAAACTACAGAAGCCACCACTGCCTGGTACTTAGATTCATACAACACTGTCGCCCACAGGAAAATTTCAGGACCTTGAGCGCGTCGATTTAATTTTTGTCACGACTTTTCAATATTTTCTGCAGGATAATTTTACTGTTTTTCTGCTCCTTATTGTTTTTTTTTTCGGTTTTCAATCAGCTATAACGGCATTACCTACTGTTCCTGATCCCAAATAGGGGGAACCGAAAAAAACTTGAAAGAAACGTGTTTGATAACAAGCGAGAGCTGCGAGACAGCAGGATGGTATAAACTAAAAACTTATTGGGACGTCACGGACACTACGATAAATAGTTATGCCTAGGCCAGGTGCGATAGTGGTACCTACTCGGCAGGTTTTCGACGCCTGTCGTGACGGTGTTGCACAGCAGTGGGCCAGATAAAAAAGCGCGAAAAAGTGAGGATTAACCCGCGCAAACCCGCAACTCTGATCGTTTTCCGACTTAATTGCTCAATGCTCACGACGGCGCGGGCTATATTCTTCAAGACAGGTCAAATATGATCGTATATTTTTTTAACAAATTTCGCCGAACTATAGTAACTCCACCATTATATCTCGACCTCGTCTGATAACCAAATTCATGATTTGAAGTGTACTTGTGAAATGACTTTCAAAAGAAAGTTCCCTAGTCGAAATTGTTTTCTCTTTTAAAATCGCGTCTACGTTAAAACAATTTCGCGGCTTTCAAGTGTATAAAAACTAATCAGAATGCCCCTTTCAGAGTACGTCATGAAAAATTGAAACTGTTTTTGGATTCAACGGGGAAATTTAACAAAAAGGATTTTGATCAGGGTAAATTACTTATTTTAAAAGTCATAGTACCACGTTTGCAACATCCTGACGAACGTCTGATTATAAACGGGCAGAGGCAGATCGTAAGTATCGATGCATCGATTTCTGTTTCGCTCAAATCTGTGGAAAAGAATCGATTTTTAGGGGATTACATTGCGATATATCTTCTAGACAATCGAATTTTGAAGGGCATCGATTCATAGAAAAACGTGGTAATAGATTTTTAATGATTTTACTTTTCATTTGAGTGCATTGTCTAAAGATATTTTCTTAAGATAAAAGGGAACTGTGTAAAACTAGAGACACAAAAAGTCGGGAAGCGGGATCAATTCAAATCATAGCCGTAGCTATAGGATATCGCAGTAGCGCACCGAGAGTTTCTTCATCTCTCTCTTTTCTCCATTAAAAAACGTATGTTAGACAAGGATGGACAACGGGATAAAACCCCCTCTTTCTGTCCTTTTCCTACTAATACATTCAAATGGGAAATGAGAGAGATGGAAGATATCCTGGTTGCGCCAGTGGATGTAGGGGCTGTCACGTGACTTCAGCGCCTGTTTCTGTCCTTTTCTAATACATGCGTTCAAATGGGCTACGAGAGAGAAAGACAGAGAGAGAGAGAGAGACAACGAGAGAAAGAGCGAGAGAGAGAGAAAGAGAGAGAGAGAGAAAGAGAGAGAGAGAGAGAAGAGAGAGAGAGAGAGAGAGAGAGAGAGAGAGAGAGAGAGAGAGAGACGAGAACAGAGAGAGAGAAAGAGAGAGAGAGAGAGAGAGAGAAGAGAAAAAGAGAGAGAGGAGAGAGAGAGAGAGAGAGAGAGAGAGAGAGAGAGAGAGAGAGAGAGAGATAGAGAGAGAGAATAGAATAGAATATTAGTGAGTTTTTGTGTCCTGGCCACACCCTATCAACACTCTCGCTTGACACATGAGTGCAGAGCGGGCGTGGCGCCGCCTTTACAACCACACGCACTCAAAAATAACATAGAAACAACGCACACTCACACAACCAACCGCGAAGCAAAGCGCGCGCATTGGAAATCGCCATTGTCGGGTCCCGCGAGTCCGCGCCGCGCGGCTGCCGCGAGAGCGGGAGAAATGAGGAGATCGCGCCTATCCTGCGTGTTACCCCTCATTTTGCTGAATCCCACTCATACACCCCGAAATTGCTATCATTAACTAATGACGAGATAAATTTTGATTGAAATGAGCACAAGTAGTATACTACTAGTGTAGTAAATCAAATTTCCCATAAATTTCCCATAACTGGTCCCTGAAAAATATAAATATGTATGTACATAAAGCTCGATTTTTGGCAAATTAATTGAGTCAAAGCGCACGTAAAATCAAATTCTTGGTTCTTTTGGAAAAAGTAGTCACGGCTTTGTTATTCAAATCTCAACATCTGCGTCAAATTTCATGACATCTTCTGAGGTGTTCCTTTTTACCCTCACTTTAAGTTTATTTAACCTCATTTTTATACTTTGCTTGCCACATTCCATTACTACTCTGATTTCTTGCTATTTTAAAAGTGTCTGTAATTCATTCGCAATCTGTGTCATCCTTTAATCTGGCCTTTATGTTTGTTTTTTTTTTGTTTGTTGTTTTCGTCCCCCTTCCACCCCATGTGGTTCCAGTCCAGCAATTTCTTTTCGTTTCAAATACTTAATACATTGTCATTATTTGAATCACTTTCTGCTAAAATGGCCTCTGTCCAATTCGAGTGCTTGAGCTTTCGTATCACATTGAAAAGTTATATACAAGTTGAAACCTCCATTCATAAACAGAAAAAGATGTTTCGTTAAATTTACCGACATAAGGTACATTAAAACGGGGTAACTTGGGACAGGGGTCAAACTTTGGACAAAGTAGTGGTAGTTTCAGGTTATCACAGCAGTGCTTCCAGCAGGCTGTCCCAAGTTTGACCCCTGTCCCAAGTTACCCCGTTTTACATACAACAGAATGGATTTTTGTAGAATATATTGTAGATTCAGAATTTTCGGTCAGTGCAATTCAAAATTCTGTCAATTTAAAGAAGCACTCTTAAAACTCAATCAAATCCAGTTCTGTCGTTAATTTATTCGGTAAATTTGCTGAACATTTTTTTGACATCGTGCAGGTCACTGCTGCAGTAAGAAGCGCCTCTAGATTTTGAAATATTTCTAAAAATATTAATAAAATAACAATAAGTCATCTATTCAATGAAAAAAATTGAATTTTGAAAAATTTAAAGACGTTTGAAGCGTTTGACGTCTATTGGAAAGTGATTCAATTAGTCACTCCCTGCTGCCATATCTGCGATGACAAGCGAAATTAATTTTACTTCCAGAAAAGGGAAGGGGGTCACGGGTTGAGCATTGAGAAAGGTAAAATTCTTCTCCATTCATTTTTGGAGGTTTAGGGAGCCTTTAGAAATTGGTTGGGTAGTTTCATACAGAAAGATTACGATTTATAAAATCATACTAAAAAATTAAAAGGAAAAAAGATCATGAGACATTCAAGCATTAAAAAATTTGGGCAAATTTTCCCTACGACTAAAACATTTCAGGCACCCTTTGTACCAGTTCATATGAATTTAATGGCGTAAAAAGAAAATAAACAGAGCTTACATTAAATTCTTAGAACTATATATTTACAGTCCAATTTTGTTAGTTTTATTCATCCATCAAAACATTTTACCTTCAATTATTTGATCATATTCTTGAGTATTTTCTCTATTTTGTCATTCATCTCAGTTGTAGTACTTTCGCGCCACTATGAAAAATTGTTCAGAAAAGAGTTGCAGTCATGCATATATATATGTTCAATTTTCTCTTGAAGTCAGGAAACGTACGAGATAAGATTTTTTGACTGCAGGTGTACTGAAAATTGGTTGACAAAGACAAACCATATTTGTTATTCAATTTCAATAATTTGTGCAGCGATGGATTGAAAATGTCAATATCAGTGAACGACCGTCTCTCTTTTATTTTGGATATCGTTAAAATGCATCAGTTTGGTGGTCAGAGAAAATCTTAATGAATGAGATGTTAATTTTAAAAATGTATATGTTTAATTATACGTACTGCAAGAATTGAAATTGGCTGCGGCTGCTGGGAGCCATTAGGTACTCACCGAAAATAACTAAAAGAAAAACAAACAGAAACAAATTCTCATAATCATCATTTTTTTTATTTTTTCATTTTATTTTATTTTTTTTATTTTTATTTTTTTGTTTCAGTCAGATAAATAAAACAAAGGAGTATCTAACACACCATTTCCGTTTTTCATTTTCTCTCAGACTCGGGGTACGGATAAGTACGCCGAGTCAGTTAATTATTTAAATCTCTTGCGAGGGGAAAAATGCTGGGGCCGAGAAGTTGGATAATTAGAAAAAAAAAGTTAAATCACCATTTGGATTTAAATGTGATGGCTTTCAAAAAAAAAAAAAAAAAAAAAAAAATCATCGCTGCCATTAGGCAAAAAGAGAAAATTTCCCAGACGTTGAAAAAACCCCAATTGGGTAAATTGGAGTTTTTTCACGACGGTTGGCAACGATGCTTCGAGGGTAATTTAAATAAGAAGGGAAGTTAAGGGTCCCGCCCATCATAGACCGCTCTAATGACTAAACAAGTAAGGCGCAAACTTAATTTATTCTAAATATACTCGGATCAGCCCCTTGTGTAAAAACTCTTCCCCTCCCCCCGCTCCGCCCCATCTTGCGGACCGCCGATGCAAAAACCGCGCTGAGCGGAGGCGAATTTTAATCATAAATAATTACGTTCACGACACAAAGGCGCGGAAACGTAGCTATATAGGTGTGCTGCGTGCGAATATTAGATTAAACCCCTGGGGTGGCGTATAATGGGGGGGGGGGGAGAAATGACCCCGCAAGTCAGTGTTTCTAACGTATGAAAAAACCAAGGAACTCGAGTGTTTTGGTCATTTTATGGCTGCATTTAGTAGAGGACTAGATCCATCAGAAAATCTATTCGAGAATTTTTCAACTTGGCTGGGTGTGTTTATAAGTTATCTAGTATCAAGTAATGTTGTTTGTCAGAAATTTAATGTAACTTTGCTGTTTTTTTCCTTATTTCATTTATAAAATTTCATTTATTTTTTAAAATTTCATTAATTTTTTTTTTTTTTTGTACTCTAGTAATATTACCAGAAGCACAACGATATGCGAACCACCAAAAGTCTAGTACTTTAACCAGAAAAGTTTGGTGTTAGTACCAGAGAATATGGTTATAGAACTAGAATTTCCTCAACATTTTCAAGAACTATGAAACAAACACTAGAATTCTGGTAGTTATACCATTCCTTACATTGGCTCACATTATAGTCATGCTTCTGGTATTTTTTTTTTTTTTTTTCAGTGTAATTCTCGTTTCTTTTAAGTGCAGCTTTTCCAACTGCTGAAGATATTACCCAGAAGGAAAAATCTAGATAAAAAGTATGAAAATATTCCTCAACATTACGGGAAAATATCCTCAGGCTCATCACCAACCAAGGGAAATACTTGTCAAATTTTGGACTGAAAACCCCCAAAGCTCGGAGCTCAGGCATATTCCCTTTTGGGTCGGTTGAAACAACATTTTTTTCTTCAAATGAACAGAAAATCCGACTCACAATCTGCAAAAAGTGGGAAGTGTATTTCTTGTAGACGGTTTTAGTGCGGAGTCAACGGTTAGCCAACAATCACAGCAACGCACTCAACGGTCGCAATCCATTGTGGCAAAACTTGCGGATCGTTCCAAGCTATCTCTCTCACTCTCTCGTGACCCACATGTATACCCATCTCTTTCTTGTTTCGAAATTCTTATTCAGGGCCTTGTTTTAAGACATATTATTATCAAAATCGCATTACAATGCGTTAAGGAATTCATTTCTGCCAAACAAATTTCACAAAAGATATCTCTATATACGGTTTTTGAAATTAGAGTGAGATAGCAGTACATGGTGGTCACGTGAGAGCAAGAGAGACCGTTCGTTTTTGTTTGAAACGCTCACCGCCTGATGACGTCATCACCAAGTCATCTCTAAAACCGTCTACTTAAAGGAGACGGAAAACAACAAGGCAAAGGCGCCATTCCAGGGCTGCCGTTTTGCGTAGAATCAATGCTATTTTTCAATTCACCGATGATTCCACCGGTTGAGAAAAGATTACACAGTTCAGTTCAGTGTATGACTGTAATGCACGAAAATACTCTGATCTGTAATCTTTCCTTAATCGGTGGAAACTCCGTTGATTATAATTAAAATATCCGCAAGTTTTTTAAAGTCATCGACGACTCCACCGGTTGAGAAAAGATTACAGATGCGAGTATTTCAGTTTATCATAGTCATGCTCTGAACTGAACTGTGTAATCTTTTCTCAACCGGTGGAATCATCGGTGACTAGAAAAATAGCATTGATTCTACGCAAAACGGCAGCCCTGCGCCATTCTCCTTCTCTTAACCCTTTGAGGGGCAAATTAAGGAAAATCATTTTTTTCCAAATTTTTTTGCATTTCTAGGTTCCTTGGGGTAAAAATAGACCCCAAAAAAATTTTCATGCAATTCCATATACTAGTATAGGAGAAAGCAGGTGGCTAGTGTAACTATCCACTGCCCCTCAAAGGGCTAGAAAATTTGGTTACCATATTTTTTCGAAAATCAGGTTTAAATTAATTTTAAAGGGCCAAACAATGACAACTATAAGTTAGAATCAATCAATCAATCAATTATTTATGAGAAAAAATTAAAAACACAGTCAAGAAACTTATTTAAACATGGTTTAGTCTTGAAAATAACGCGTAAATGGCACTTTTTGACCTATGATCGACTAAAATTAACTTTTTAGACATCTTGAGGAGCACCAAAAAATCTCGAAAAATCATAAAATTGTTATTTACACTTTGGAAAACAAAATCGCTCAGTAGAGTTTAGCCCCAAAAAATTGTAACTTTTGAAGTTAATCCGAATTTAGTGTAAGGCAGAGCAACATTTTTGCTGCGAGCTGCGCTAAAAAGTGATTATTGGCTCTGTTGCAACAGAGGATGTGACTTTTTTCTTTTTTCAAGTTGTTTTCTAGACCATAAAGATAATATAAATAGAATAAAAAAATTACATTCTTCATGAAAGTACCGAAAAAAATCCAAAATATGCTGTAAAGCGGCAAAACGCTGTATACAATGCTGTAAACGACGATGTTGCTTCAATTAATCTCCGAGGCCTATTATTGGCTGAATTCAAGAATTTAGAATGTTAATAAGTTGTTTAAGTTACAATAAGTCTCTGAATGTCTTATCTGAGCCCTAAAATTCCTTCTAAAAGGCGAAAAACTTGAAAATAGACAATGCATCACTGTTTGACCCCTTCAGGGGCAGTGGCTAGTGGAACTAGCCACCTTATTCTAACGCTTGTAATTATATTACAAAATCAGCAAATTTTACTCCCTAGTACTTCAAAATGTTCAAAATATTTTCAAGATTCATAATCTGCCATAAAAATTTGCCTAAACCTTCTAGAAAAAAAAATATCACTATATTAGTGGGGGCCAGTCTACCTTGGAGGGAAAATCTCAAAATGTCAACATTTACCTGGTCTAAAAATAATGTTTACCGCTGTGCTACCATGTGGAAAATATTTTTTCCCCATTTTAGAACATCTTACGAACCAAAAAAAGTGGCTAGTAACAATAGCCACTATCTCATAAGCTCAGGAAAAAATAAATAAAAGGTGGCTAGTGGCACTAGCCACTGCCCCTCAAAGGGTTAAGGGGTGTCTCCACCTGCGAATTTAAAAGCGCGAATAAACTGATTGAGCCAATGAGCTTCTTTGTTGTCGATACATCGGACTCGACCTATCGACTTCAAGGCAGATCATTGGCTCAATCAGTTTATTCGCGCTTTTAAATTCGCAGGTGGAGACACCCCTTTATTCGGAAAAATAAAGCATGGATTAAAACTCCTGCAGTGTTTTGACGCAAAATTGTTTACACTATGATTATAAAGAGGTCGGTAGTGGAGGGGGTCAGGGGGTATGGGGGAAGAGAGAGGTCAGAAGGAAGTCAGAGCAAAAACAAACGAATCGAAAGTTGGAGGTGAGGGGGGGGGCCTATGATGCTAAAACAATAAAACGAGAGTGCGCGTGGAAAGGAAAGGAAAGGAAAGGATAACCGAAAGGAAGAGAGGACTGACTCCTGAGTCCTGCCATTTTCCCTACTCGACTCTTCACTCTCGTTAGCTAATATTTGTCCAGTCGAGGGTTCAAGTTTGACGCCACCACCACCGCGACGAAGGCCCCTGTAATTTTTTTCTATTCTCTTTTTTGCATCCTCCCTTATACTCCCATCTTCCGATTCCAACACCCCTACCATCCGATGCCTCCGAGATTCTAAAGGTGAAAATATATCTAAATCGAAAATACCCCATAAAATGGTGCGGTGTTGCCATAATTATTTTATACAAATAAAATAAAAATTATCGTTTTATCAACGAATTTTAACCTCTTGAAAAAAGTAAACAAAATATTTGGCAACAGTGATGCGTTTTTTTCACTGATGTCAGACTCTTTTCCGGAAAATTATTGAAGTTCAAACCACACAATTTTTAGAAGCTATCCAGGTAACCAAAACAAATGAATTCAGTTTATTTCCTATGCACTTTTTTCCCCCAGAAACTTAGAAAAATCTATGACCAAGCACGATTGAGGTATATGTTAGGAAGCTCTTAAATCTCGGCAAAGCACTAATAATAACGTGATTGTAATTGACTCGTTGGACGCACTGTGGACGAATAAATTGATGCAGCGAAAATTATTGCACGGAAAAAAAGACTGGTTAAATCTACCATCTTGGAGTCAGCTATCAAATAGATGGTAAATGCAACGTACATTATGGTAAATTAAATTAGTTTGTTATTCCATTTTACCATAATTTAGTAAAATTTACCGTACTTGATAGCTGACTCCAAAATCAGCTATGTAGGTGGTAAATTCTACCAATTATTTTTTTTTTCCGTGTGGGAAAAATTTTACTTTTAAAACCAAAAATCACAGAAAATGTACATCTCAGATGAATGGCGTTCTTAAGGCTTTCGAACGTAAAAACTGGGGATATTTCGGTCTTTAGATAGTGGTAGCATCGTTTACAACCAATAAGTATAATAAATTCCGAATTCGAAATAGACTTGACACCATGGGAATCGCTTCCACTATAATCACAGTTTTTCATTCTAAACCAGCCTAAATTCAAAATCCCCCAATTTCATGGATCAGTCAGCCTGCAGCCAAGGCTCCGTCTCACTTTGGTCTGACATCGTCAAAAAGTGGCCAGAAATCAAAAAGCAAATTTCTCATTAATTTATCATTTAAAAAATTCAAAACCCAATTTTAGCCACATAGGAATCTTTTAACAAGAACTTTCGTCACTGGATGGTTTTAAATTAAGCTAAAAAGGTCGAAAACTATGGTTTTTTTTATTACTTGTTTTCATTGATTTTTTGCCACTTTTCATCGATCTCAGACTATTGTGTCGTCTGTCCCCGAAAACAAGGACACCCGTGGACTTGGAGAACGGAGTTGATTCGGGTGAAATCGGATACGGTCGGATCATACCTGATCAAAATTCACAAATCCTGTGAAATTTCTCGCGAGCGCTTGTAATATGACTATCGATATCAAAATACCGCTCGACACTTTAACTAACCCACCTCAGACGATATTTGTTGTAACTTCGGAATCATAATAAGAGGGCGAGTGGTGAAATCAAAAACTTGAAAACGCGAAATTTTTGTTCGAATAAGACGCGTTGATTAACCGCAGCGCAAGTGTGGCGCCACCGTGCGTACGCGGAAGTGGCTTTTGTGGGGGGGGGGAGTTGGGGGTGCAAAACACTGGAAACAAAATAACTGGGACTCTGACCGAGGCATGCGCGGAATTCAGTGGCGTATCGGAGATCCCCGCTGCTCCCGACCATTAAGGGGCTCTCATTTAGGGCCTCCTGTTTATTTCTGATCCGGTCTTTGACAAAATATGACAATTTTGAAAGAATAAAAACATACAGATGGAGGATAAAAGAAAAAAAATCACTGTAATCTTTTGTTAGAGTAAAAATAGCAGGTTCAATTGCTTCGTTAGAATTGTCGTGAATTGGCCATATGCATTTTTCGTGGTATGATTTGGATATTAAGAGGAAATTCAGTCCTTGCCTTTCGCGGGAAAAAACGGAATTTTAAAGCTAAAATAGCTTTAAAAAACGTCTCGCGAGAGCACTTAATTTTCAAAAAACGCCATGGGAGAACTCCTGAACCTAATTTAACTGTGGGAAGGGGGGGGGTCTCCCATTTATTGTGTAAAAATGTTTGTGTAAAATTGACTATATTTCCCGCAAACTATCACCGGTGCGCAATAAGACGTAAACTTTTGGTGAAAATAGTCCCAATTTTTCTCCGGGGACAAGTTGCAAAGACGCCATCCGTTAATGGGATGTTCTAGTCTTGCCCAATTGAGGGAAGAAATGAGGGGGGGGGGGGGGGTGGATCGCTGGATCTGGAACACCTTGCCCCACGGTGCGAAGCGCTGAGTTTTTCGACAAACTCAACGCCACGGTCAATACACACAAAAGAAGAAACACCCCTGCCCCGCCACACTCACCTCCCCGCCCCCCTGGACTCTGATTTGGCTACTGTTGCCTCCTACTCCGTTAATTAACTTCACTTTGTTTTGAAACATTTTCCCTCCCTTTCCCCCGTCTCACTCTATCTCTTTCCCTTCAGTGTATACATGCAGTAAACAGTCGAATCCTATCAAATTTCTCTCCTCCTTTTCTCTCGACCACTACATTAAGCTCTCTCTCTCTCTCTCTCTCTCTCTCTCTCTCTCTCTCTCTCTCTCTCTCTCTCTCTCTCCACCCCTTCTCTTTCGTCTATCCAGCTTTTCCGCTTCTTTGAGAGCCAGTTTAGGGGTTGGTTGACCGGATCAAAGCTTAATTACAACTGCAAACAAACATTCAATTTGTAAGCTCCCTCACTAACTGATACTCCCCCTTACGTCTTCGTCCACGCGCCTTTCACCGCAGGATTTTTGGCCCAGTTTTTCGATCTCTTGTGACGGACAGACCAGGAAGACTTAACCTTATATTCTCTCTCTATCCTTCATCCTGATTCTTTCCGTTTTCCTTTTTCGACTCATTTTTGTTTTTTTCTCTCCATAAAATTGACTTCAATATAGAATTTCAAGCGAAAATTTTCTTTGAGCACACGGGGGAAAAAAAGACTGGTAGAATCTACCATCTGCATGCGCTGATTTTGGAGTCAGCCATTAAGTAGATGGTAAATGGAACGTACGTTATGGTAAATTGAATTAATTTGTTGGTACATTTTACCATCATTTAGTGAAATTTACCATACTTGATATTGCTGACTCCAAAATCAACTATATGCAGATGGTAAATTCTACCAGTTATTTTTTTCTGTGCAAGTAGAGTTGTTGCAAAATTTTACTAATGCTGTTGAAGCGACCTTGCAATAGCTTTGAGCGTTGACGTTAGTATTTATTCAAAAAAAAAAAAAAAAAAAAAAAAAAAAAAAAAAAAAAAAAAAAAAATCTTATTTTAGAAAGTAAAAAAGTTGAAGAAATTCTGGAATTTCTAGAGCAAGTCTCAAAGCATGTTCGTCATTTGTTACTGCGGACAGTCCGAGAGGTAAAAGAAACTAGAGTTTTACGAGATGAATGTGCGAACAGTTGTATCCTTCCGAATTGAAGGCGCCGTATTCATAGCAACGACGAGATATTGCGGAGAATCTAGCTCAGTCGACGCTTTCTTTGATACAACGGACGGGGTTTTTTTTCACTCATGAATTTAGAGCTGCGAGCATATTAATTCGCTTTAATGAGCCCATTTGTTATAGAACGTACTTTAACTAAATGAGAACCGAGATAAAAGCTGAATAAAAAAAAAAATGTATAATGGTCTTGAATAAATTGTCTATAACCTAGTAACAGTCAATATGTATATAAAGCGCAAAGAAAACAATCCGAGATAATTTTGAAGCCTACAATCTGGATGAATTTGAAGGGCCGAAAACCCCGACTTGCTGAAAGTAAAGTGTTTTATGGTTCACGTAACTTTAGAATCGTTCATTGTCACCTGATCGTTTCGAGACATTTTTTCTTGTCTGGAATAGAGTCTGTAATTTAAGAAATTGCTTTGATTAAACTTTGATTGCTGTGCTTTAAATGTCTGCGTTATTGTTGTAGAAATGGGACGGAAAAAGGAATAATAAAACAATTCTATCGATTTTTTTTTTTTTTTCAGAGCAGACGTTGCATTCAAAACTTTGGTATAAAAAAACTATGCATTGAAAAGTTAATCGTCCCGATAACTACTCAAACGCAAGCCATTTCAGAAATTTTACAGGCGTTTTTTCGTGGCGTAGTGTGCAATCAGACAAACGCTGCATTATTTCCATTTAAACCCAAGGGAAAGGTCGAACTGCAGAAGGTACATAAAGCCTTGAATCGATATTTTGCATGTGTCTGAATGGAAAATTGCTGCGTTGCTAGACTGCACGCGACGCCACTGCTAGAGATGCATCCCGTTTTTTAGGTACATTCAGAGGTGGATTAAGGCATTTCTTTTCTTCTCTCTCGTCCCATTCTTTGAACGCAAGTGTTAGAAAAGGACAGGTATTGGAATGGCCAAAGTCACGTGACAGTCACTTCTTTTTTTTTTTCTACACTGAGAGAATAATTTTTTTAATCTGGGTTGTGAATGCGTTTGTGTTAAAGAAACTGCACAGTGAAATATTAACTAAGGAGCTCATTCCTTCAAACCAAGAAAAATGTCTGCTGCTACAAGGAAAAGATTCCTTGCTGTGACAGTGATTCTCCTTCATGCAAAGAACTTTACTTTTAGCGCAAGGAAAACTGTCACAAGTAAAACGTGTTTCCTTGTTTTTATAAAGAAGTGATTTATCTCATACTGTACCACGTGTGTTCAACGAGGGAAGGAAGAAAAAGAAAGATTGCTGGATCCGCGGTCCGCCTCTGACTGACAGATGCCCTCCACAGAATATAATCATGCGTCGAGTACGATTCGTCCCAACCCGTATACGAAAGTGAAGCAGGCACATTAACTTCTTTCATAATACTGATCTGAATATTAAAAGTTTTCGATTCTCTCTCGCTTGAAGATTGGGGGCTACAAATCGTTGCGTTAAAGAGGAAGGCGGTTGTGAGTGCATGTTCTTGGAGAATCCGTAAGCGTCTTAAACAACGAGCGTGCTTAGAAATTATATAAGAAGTAAATTTCAGACTCCCTTTCAACGGCGGGTCTCTCACCCCAGTTTTTTTTATTCCGCTCGAAGCTTTTGAGACGAAGCTTTTTGAGCTTTTCCGCCGAGTCAGGCATCGTGATCGTGATACTGCAAGAGCTCAGCGTAAAAAAAAAGTTTAAGTTTTGTCGCTTCGTCCACTGAAAAAATAACTGATGAAATTTAACTGTAGTGCTTGCACTGAGAAAAAAGAGCTGATTTTAACTACACTGAAAAAAAATGCGGATTTAACACTTAAAATGTTAAAAAAGTTTCCGACATGGTCTAAATGCTGATTTTACATTATAAAATGGTGACTTAACCACGAACGTAGTTAAATGAGCTTTTTTAACCGTTGAATCAGCATTTTCATAATGTAAAATTAGCATTTAGAACATGTCAGACACTCTTTTAACATTTTAAATATTAAATCAGCATTTTTTTTTTCAGTGTATTAATATCGTTAAAAGTACTGAGAAAACCTGAAAATGCATGGTGGGTTTCGCCTTTTAAAAAAGTTATATTACTTCCGAGCTTTGTTAATTTAACTATTTTGAATGGTGAAACTAACGGTTTTCAAGTATTGTCCATACACTTTTAACAAACAGAAGTTAAATTACAGAAGTTTTAACAGAAGTTAAATCCAGCACTTTTCCTTCTGTGTGCCTCATTCTTAATCCAACTTCAAAATACGGTATAAACTGTACCGGAGAATAACCGTCACCAGACATCTAGCCAAAGTTAGCCAGACGTCTGGTAACTTCTATCATAACTTGAGGCAGGGCCCAAATCATGCTGATAGTATGGTAAATTTCAACATGTTTTTTTTTTCCTGGTTTGTCAATTCGAGTTCGAGATCAGGCGTAGAAAAATAAAATTCATCGCAATTTCAAAATTTAAAAAGAAACGCGTGTGCAGAACTACTTTCAGAGAACTATGCCATAAATTCAACGCCACAGCAATCAATATCGGCAATGTTCACAGTCAGTCGAAGGATGTCATAAGAATTTCGTAGAAAAGAATGAACAAATAGCTGTATTTAAAATGAACGGACAATATAAATTCCTCCAAAATTCTCTTGCTAATGAGAGCTATTCGAACCGGAGAGAGCTTTGATCGGAATTGCGCGCTAGTAATTCTTGCGGGCAATCAACACTCGACCTCCAATTAAAATGGTGCCATGCAGTTAATTTAGATCTTTTAAGCTTTGTGATTGAGAGAAAGGGAGGGGGCCATCGCTATGATCAAATCAAACTTGACAGTAATAATAAAAACTGCGGTTCAATGCGCGATGATGTCACTGAACTACTGAACCGAGGTTTCTCATTGGTCTATTTGAATCTCCCGCTCAATGAGCTTAAGCGCAAACGCAAGCTTCATCAAGTTAAAGCATCCCCCCAAACTTTGAGAATAAGCTTGCGATCAAAGCAAATGAATATTATGATCAGTAGCAAATGCAGCGGGGGGACGAAGAGGCTAAAACCCCCGCAGACCTCCTATTTTTAGGGGTGCAGGGGAAAAGGGGGATAATTTTCAGTCAAACGCTCATCAGTGCAAGCTCCTATAAAAAAAAAAAAAACCCTGCATATGCAATTGACTATAATCGCAAATTGCAATGGATAAAACAGGATTTTGGTTTTTGGACCAAAACTATGAGGAAATGCCATTTAAAAAGTGTTAGTAATGTACCTACCTACAGCACTTATTTACTGAACAAAAAAATAGATCAAAACTAACAAATTAATGATAAAATATCTAAACTCTTTGTAGCTCGAAAAAGATAAGTTTATGAATGATTGTTCATCATCAGTAAATGAATTAATTTAAAAATTTTAACTGGACTCGAGAAAAATTCAAACAATAAATAAAAGAAAAGCATTTATAGTAAAAAAATTAAAAAAAAATAAACGGGAAACGGATGTAAACTTAAGAGAATTACCTATAGATAAGAAAAAGTATAAACAGAAGCTTTCACCTCCTTTTCCTTCAAAATTTTTCTCCTTTCCCCCCTTTTTCAATACAATTATTTTCCCAAATTCAATTGTGATTCCAAAGATCATACAGGTTGTAGTATTATCGTGTGATGCCGTCTCACCCCTTGACTGGACTTTGTTTATAATTTTTTTGTCAACCACGTTATATTTATTATAAGGGCAAAACGCAACATTGCCAGATTTATCAATTACAAATCTGGCGAAGCTGCATTCCGTCCATTTAAACCCACGTATAATATCGATTCTAGGGATTTCACTATACGCACCTTCGATAGTTCGACTTTTTAAATGCACAGAATGCAGCGATGCCAGATTGCAAGAGACACTACAGAGTATACTTACATCCAGTGGCGTGGCGTGCAATTTAGCAACGTTAGATTGTTTCCATTTAAATCCATGTAAAAGGTCGAATGTAAAGGTTTTCGCCAAACATCCAATCGGTTCGATCTTTTACATGGGTTTAAATGAACACAGTACAACGTAGCTAAATTGCTCGGTACACCACTGCTTATATCAGTTGATCTAATGATGAAAAACGTATATAAATAAAGAATTGAATAAAACAGTTTAAACTTACATAGCCATGTTTATCGGAGATATTATTGGTTAGTTTGAGCTTATGAAATGAGACTACTTTTTGCATCCACTGTTCGCCTGTCGAGGGCGAGTCCGGATGAATGTACATTCGTTTAGGCATTTCCGGATCCGCTTTCCCGGCCACCATCCACCGACTGCACCGAGACACGACAACAAAAAGAGAAACACAAATCAATCGAGGGAATAGAACTCATATACTATAATGTCAGGAAGAGGCAACAGACCTCGAAAGTGATACTACACGCATAGTGAAAGAGAAAAATCGAACACAACTAATAAATCGAGTGAATAGAACAGGTAACACTTTTTTTTCGGTGATGACTCTTTAACCCTTTCAGAACTGAAATTCTTTATATTTACAAACGATTTTTTGACCGACATAGTTGATCTTAGAGCTCGCCTCATCTGAATTGATGCGAATTTTGTATTTTTTTGTTTCCCACAAGACTCCATGTTATTCCAATCTCCTTTGGAATGAACTGCTGGTCTAAAAGGGTTAGTAGGTAGCGGTGGCAGAGCGTGCAGTTTGGCAACGTTGCATTTAGTCAATTTAAAGTCATGAAAAAGGTCGAAATATTGAAGGCTCTCTGAACTCCTTCGAATCGATCGATATTTTACAGGAGCTTAAATGGACTAAATGCAACGTTGCCAAACCGCACGCTTCTCTCAAGCTTTAAACGATCATTGAAGTTATGTTTGATTTTTCTATTAAATGCGTACATAAAATTACTCTGAAAAAAATCATGAGAAAGTAAAAACATACTCAAATAAAGTTAGAGCTACGGCCTAGGTTCTAGCTTCAATTGCTTAGTAACTTAATGTCAGAGAGTGGGGTTTTTTCCCCTTCAAATGTATCCAATCTTCCAAATATGTTCAATGTTATAATTTATCTGTCTCACGGGTGCTAGGAGAAAAATCATTATTCGAGTATCTTTTTATTGGAAAAACCATTTGCCGGAAAACATACCGGGTGCTTGTATTGACTCTGAAAAGGTTCTATATACCTTCCTTCATTGTTGTATTATTATACTACATTATAAACATACATCCCATGCTGTCTTTGTATCAAATAAAAATATATTATTAATGTGAAATAGATATCTGGTCGACATCATTTTGCTATTAAGAGAATTATGATGATATCAATTTGACAAATTGACTTTTAAAACCATAAAAATAGTCCATTATTTTATATAGAAAACGAGTGCTAGTAATAATAAAAAGAGTGTTTGCGTAAACCGTGCAAAATTATATGAGTGAAAATATGCCGAACATAAAAAATTAACACATGCATTTGGAGGGCAAATGAATTGAAATAAAAATAATTCCCTGAGACTCGATTTTTGGAACCAGCCTGATCCTTGAAATAGAATCGAGTCACTTTTGGATTATGCTATTAGGAAGACACTCGTCCATCGTGGATAAGACTAAGATTCCAATAATTGAGCATCTCTGGTTACTAAAAAAAATATAAAAAATCGTGACCAGCTTCAAAAACGGCTGACAAAAAAGCCAAAACACCCACTGTTTTATCTCCTCTCTATTTTTTATAGCTTTTTGTCATTCATATTTTTTCTTTTAGTTGACATTTATACAATAATTAAAAATTCAATTAATTTAAACATTTTTTTTTTTAATTTTGCGCATTTTTTTTGAGTACTTAGTAGATAGAAGCACAAAGATGGAAAGAGAAAATCTCATCTAACAAGTCTGAATTGAAATAGTTCAGTAAGTGAGAGCTTTCGCAGTCCTCTTTCAATTGTCAAGAGTAAGCTCATAATTCAAGAAAAATAATTACTGACAACATTCTACGGACTTTTTTTTTTTTTGCTTATCTGCAGTGTATACTAATTTATGAGTTGTTTTTCTTTGAATTTCGTTATTAGGCATTCTTAAATTGTTACCTTATCAATTTTTTTATTTTATCACACAAATTGCGGTTCCTCAATTTCGCAAATTTGTGGGGGTAACGTTAACACGCGTTGTTTTTTATTCCAAATAATAAAGTGCTAAAATTTCTGATGAAATCACACTCCTTTTTTTCCTCTTCAAAAAAAAAAAAAAAAAAATTAAAAAAATTAAAAAAAAAAAAAAAAAATAGAAAAAAAGAAAGAAAAAGAAAGACGGAAAAAAGGAAAAACAATTGACACATTCGTCGTATAAGTATAGTTCACATAATAGTATTTTCATTTTGTCCCTTCACATTCCGTTAGTAACTGATGAAACAGCTAAAGTGTAATGAAAGAGTAACTTTACAAGTATTCCATTTGTAGAAACAGAAATCAAAACTCAATCCCTCCAATCTAAACTTGGCGACTTAAATGTATCAGATTTTAAAGAAGACTCTTCCACGTGAATAAATGTACTCTTATTGAGCCAAACGAAAGAGCTTAGGGGATTAGCTGCACCAAATTTAGGGAGAAGTAAAAAACAAAAAAACTGAGTAAATATTCGCTGCTCCTTATAACTCTGGAGGTTTTGAATTGTATTGCCTTCTTTTCGGAAAAAGATGTAGATATTTTAAGAGGAAATTGAACAAATATTATGAAATAAACTTAGCAGAATATATTTTGATGAGAGACATTAAATTTATAATGGCAAACAATGTAAATGATATTTTTTTTTTTTTTTTTTTTTTTTTTTTTTTTTTTTTTTTTTTTTTTTTTTTTTTTTTTTTTTGTAAATAATGTCTCATTGTCAGAAAAAAGATTGCTCCGTTCCAAATTTTTAAACATTTACATTCTGTCATTTTTCTTTGGTCACTGTTTGTTCCTTCTCCCTAAGGATATTAGCAAAGTACATGGAAATCGGCTGAAGATCAGCTTCAAATGCCTGCTTAGAACAAAATTCGAAAATTGCTGAAGGCGAAGACGGCTTTCAGACTTGGAAAGGTATGAGGCCAAAAGGGCTTTTCAATGTACCTGTTGTGGAATTTATAGCGGCAGTCATCTGCGGCCACGATGTCCATAAGGAGAATGTATTTGGCTTTTTTGTCAAGACCCATAACTCTGACTTTGTAGGCAGGAAACATGCGCCTATAACCGAACAAAAAGAAACAAAAAAAACTTAAAAACAAAAAACCAAAAAAAGTATAACGAAAGAAAATGAAAATGAAAAAGTGAAGCAATCAGAATCCAATCCTTAGCCGAACAACAAACCAGGTTGATAGCAAGTCAGAAAAAAAATGAGAATTACGATGAAGCCATGTCAAATAGACCTTAATTTAAACTGGCTTTTGAGTCAAAACAACTAATTTGACAAATACATTAAAGGTAGACAACAGTGATTTGAAGAGTAAACGGAACTGAAGTTCTTATCGGAGAAAAAAAATGTACAGTCGGAAAGTTCAATAATGTTAGTAGACTCCTTAAATTTTGTAAAGTATGCCACCCACAATGTTTCAATTCATTGTGTTAAGTATTCTACGCAGTGGCGTAGCGTGCAATTGGGAATGTGGGGAATGTTGTATTGTGTCCATTTAAACCCATGTAAAAGGTCGAATCCAAAGGTCTTCACCGAACACCCAATAGCTCGATATTTTCCGTGGGTTTAAGTGGGCGCAATACAACGTTGCCAAATTGCACGCTCCGCCACTGATTGCAGGTTGCCTACCAAAACAAAATTTAAGGCGTCCCCTGATAATTATCGTTGACTGTATCTGTATACGTTTACTTTTAATGCGTTTTTGCATTAAAAAAAAAAACAAAAAATCATTGCAAACGTAACTATACGTGTCGTCCATAGAATGTTGCTAGATCATCAGCAATACTTTCTATACGTTATTTCTAAGTAAATTAATTTGAAGATAGTTTAGTGTGAAAACCTGTGAGCTAAGACTACTAAGTCGGCGTGAGAGGTCAAGCTAAGCATTGGATTTTGATTTGGAAAATGTTGAAGCGCCTAAAACGGGGTTTTTGAGAGGAAAATACCTGTTGTGAAATTTGTATCGAAAGTCGTCTGATGCGACAATATCTAAAAGTAAGATATACTTGGCTTTCAAATCCAGCCCGCTCACTCTAAACTTCATTTGTGGAAACATTTGCCTGCGAATAAACATAAAACACACAAAACATTTAAAGGCTTCAATATGTTACGTATATATATGCTCAGATATACACAAGTAACATTTTCATTACTTTTATTTATTCTTTTTTTTTCACGTATTGCGTCATTACTATGAGGCCAGTACAAGACTGCCCCAGTCGCTAGCCGCCCCCAAAAGTTTCTCAGTTTGTGACACTGACATTATCCAAAGTAAATCTTAACGTATACGGTCTCTGTCATGTGTGAGTGTGTGGTAACCTGATTATCATTAAAAGCTAATAATCAGTTCTTTTCGTCGACAGATCTCCGCTTCACATCAACAGTGGTATAGTGTTTTTTTAAAGGAGTCCTAATGACCATACGGCAGAATAAGAAGAAAAGCAACAGGAATTCAATAAGCTTTCTATTTTTTTTCCTTTAAAAAAATAAAATTATCATATTTCATAATTTATAAATACCACCGTGCTCTCGGAATGAAGACAAAAAAAAAAAAAAAAAAAAAAAAAAAAAAAAAAAAAAAAATGAAGGAAATTCATGAGGACGTTAACGAAAACGTTTTTCGTTGAGGTGATAAATCCGGACGGTACGGGGACATATAGGACGACGCGGAAGATCCCGGAGGCACACGGGGCGGCGCGTCGCGTCGCGTCGATGGGCACATCGTCTTGCCTTAATTGTCTCAGGCCAAGGTGTATAACCTCAAAAATCATGGGACAGAAAAAAAAAAAAATATAATAAACATAAAACTACAGTATATGAGCAATACGCTACTTCGTCGAGGAAGAGGGAAAAGAAAAAGCGGAAAAAAGGTTGTCCAAATTAGCGTCCAACTAGGTTTTTTTTTTTTTTTTTCGTTATTTCTCAAGTGGGCCCATAAACAAGGCCCTCGAAAATGCTTAAACAGCGCATCGTGAGTGAATAGGCCAGGCAATAGGCATGACCGATGAATCCACCCCCCCCCCCCCCCCCCCCCCCCCTCTCTAGATACCTGTGATTTGATTGAACGGCGCGGCGGTGTTGGGAGTGAGTTTTTAAACGCCTGACGCGTTTATAAAAATCAAAGAGGTGGAAGAAAAGAGACGGAGTATAGATATATGTATAGAAGAAGGTGGAGGAGAAAAGAAACAGAGGCAGTTAAATATTGTCTTAAGCGGAAAAAAAATATATGTATATAATGGGTCCATCCAGGAGGGAGACGTGGTGGGTAGGGGTGCGGGAGGTGGTTTGGAAGGATGATATATGGGTTTTTAATAGAGAGGAGGCCCGCGGAGAAAAGAGATCGGGATAAACCTTTTTATTGCCCGAAAAAACCTCGTTATATACAGGGTGTTTCAAAATTAATTTTTAATGAAATGCATTTTTCCAATTTGCAGGAGATTCAGTAAAAAAAGATTTATGTTAGCAATAATATCTTTACCATTGCTTTAGTAATTATCAGTAAAAAAATAATTATTAGATCAATTAGACAAAATTTAAATCGCTTTCAGAAGAAAAAGAGCTAATCCCATTTTAATAAGAAGCCTTATAGGTGATAATATTAGAAAAAGCATTCATGGCAGAGTGCATTTTAAAAAAAGGTACTTTAAAAATTTTAAAAAATTAACTAGACATTCTTAATTTTTGTCTTTTTCAAACATTGTTTATTCTTGTTAGTTCATTCGTGATGTAGTTTTTTTGTGGATTTTTTATAAGTGGGAGAAAGGAATAATCCTTAGTTTATCCAAACATTTTAACAGTTCATCCTGACCTCAATCAGAGCCTGAATTTTCCTCTCTTTTAGAGGAGAGGTGCAAAATAAAGGTACGGGCACCGATTGATGCCATTAGGTTTCTAAAAAAAACTGGATAACCGTTTGAGATCAATATTTTGAATCACTCCGTACAAGAGCGCATAAATGGTGTAAAACGAAAGAAGCACACTCCAATAAATACCCCAGCGCCTGCGTAAGTAAGTATACAATCCCGGACTATTGGAGGGTCTATCATTTACACGCGGTATATTTTCTAATCCCCCCTCACCCGCACCGGTGAAAAAAAAAGGATAGTTTTAACACCCTCCCGATGAGACGGCGCGTTAGGGGTTCCCGAGGGGGAGTAGTATCATCCTCCTACTGTCTCATCTCTTGTCTACAGGGATCTTCTCTGTCCGAGTGTTAACTTCCCCCCGACATGACGAGATATGCATCTGCCTGTTCATATAGTGTACTCTATCCTCGGGTCGCTTTAAGGGATTTTTATCACGCTATTAATATGATGCACCTACCACGCTTCATGGTCCGGGTAACCTGAATCAAAATCTTAGGGTCCAGGAGTTTAATCCCCCCGAACCCCGAAACCTGGACTCACCTTCATCTGTCCGTCTCACAGTGAGGCAGTGGTGGCTCGTGCAATGTGGCAGCAATGGACTCCCTCCATTTAAACCTATGTAAAATAATCGATTCTTTGGTGAGGCGCTGTGCCTCACCTAGAATCGATCTTTTAGCACAGATTTAAATGGCAAAATAGCACTGTTGCCAGATTGCACGAGCCGCTACTGCAGTGAGGCATTCAACACAATCAAAGCAAGCTTGGAGCTTTTCTCTCTAGGATGGAAAAACTTGAGAAAAAATAGGTAAAACTAGTCGTAAATATTGTAACTACGGGGGGAAAAGTGGAAGTTGAAAAAAATAGAGGAAAATAAGGAAAGAAAGAAAAAGGTTTCAAAAATTAAAGAGAAATGGATTTTTTTCCCACATAAGATATTTAGTTGAAGGTCTCAGAACAACCCCCTTCCTTTGAGGGCACCAGTTCTCCGGTCTCATCGTAAAGCAAGGGAAAAAGCAAATGCGGATCTCACTGCTTTATTCATCAACAGATTAACTAATCAAATTAGATTTCAAATTAGAATTATCATTTCCCGCTAGATGGCTCTACGCTTCCCGTATGCTCTGGACTTTCCGCCAGGCGGACGACCGCGATACCCCGCGACAACGCGCCACCTGCCGTAAGAAGTAAAAAGTAAAGAAGATTATCTGACGATTTTTAAACACTAATTGAGTGATCCGATTATTGGTTAACATTTACACGTGACATATGAACATTTCTGAACACGTTTTCACAATAACAACTGCGTTGTATTTACAAAACCGACGACCCCATAGATGTCCAAAAAAGTATTGGATCCTGTACCACTGAACCTCAGCGCCCCCGAATCTGGGTGTCGGGATATCGCCTTGTCGCGTCACCGATCGTGTTTTGATAGTATAGCACCAACCATATAGGAAGGAAAGACGGAAAGGGGGGGGAGACGATATTGCTCCGAAAGTGTCGGCTCGATCTAGATCAGCGGGAACCCGATTTTTTGAGTTTGTATATCACCCTTTGTCCCCCCCACCCCCACCTCTCGCTACCCTTCAGCCTCTTCAAAACTCCAGACCTCCGAAAAAACGGAGGCCTTCGACCTTAACAAGATGGGCCATTGTTTTCAGGAGGCCGGTATAAACACTTATGAATACTAATAAACGCTCATCTAATAGCCCCGATAAAATTTGAAGCAAAAGTGAGAGGAACACGGAGCACGGAGCCGAGGTGACAAAAAATGCCTGTATTGTTTTGTTTCAAGAGTTTTTATCATGATCTAGCTTGGGTATCGAAGAGTTCCCGACATCGCTTGAATACATAATTCAATATCGGCCCGTGGTACAACGTTAGCATGATACAGGCGAAGTCGAGGCGAACCAGAACTAAAATTCGACATTTTTGCTGTACAGTATGCGACGGTTTATCTATAGAAAAAGAAAAAAAAACTAAAAATCTTCTGTAATCTTGCTCGTAAAATGTTTAGAGTAAAATATACTAAAACAAAATCTAGCCCTTGCACATATTATTATTTCATGAAAATCTGCTCAATTCCTCCCCCTTACCCCCGCTTTCCATCCAAAAAAATTAACATTTTTATGATGAAGGAATTTTTGTTCAAAAATTCATGGAACGTTATGTTCCAAAAATATTTGACAAATTATAGTGAAAAGTCCATTACTGACTTTGAATTATTTACCTTAATAATTTATTATTAAGGACGCTCCATTGCGTAGTCGCGCTCAGCACATTAGGAATCGGCGTAGAATTTTCATGCTATTTAGTCTAGATTTTTTTGGAAGTTTCGTTTAGCTTTTCGCTTCTTCTTCTTTGCTTCAGTTGGCAAACAAACCGTTTTGGTTATGAGCGGGAGATTTAAACTCCAGGAGTCTGATTACCTATCGCTTGGATTTTTTTTTTTTTTTTTTTCAACATGAAATCAAATTTTGTTTGTTAATAATTAAGAATTTCCCTCTTCTTAGTAAACCAGTTAAGTAGAATTAGTTAGTTGCAATGATGTGCAAACGACATCAAGGCTCTCATCTACATTTAAATAAAAAATTAGGCGATGTATCGATGTTTTCACCCTAGAAACCAAAGAAGAAAAAAAAGAAACAGTGTTTTAGGGGGGTGGGGGGAGGGGGTTATTGCTTTCAATGGCTTTCGCATCTTTACAAACGAGATAAACGTGACCAATCGATCTTTTCAATGTTCACCACAGATTCGATATCATGCGTGTAGCGAGCAAGGTGTGAGTGAAAGGGTTGAACCTACATACAAATACAAAAATGAATAATCGATCAATTTTCACCGTAAATCTGGCAACGGAGAGATACAATCATGTATTTTCTGAATCCCGAGATCCATCCCTCGAGGAGGGGCTTCGACCTCAGGGTCATCAGGGTCTCCGAGCATGGATGGCTCAGTCACGAATCATACCAGTGCATATAGGGCAAGCGTGTCATATATATATAATGTGTATATACATATACGAAATACGTGTGAATATGGCTCACCCCCTTTTCATGCAATATCCGCACGCCTTAGATCCGTTTCACAAAAGGGTATTTCCGTCCCTCATCGTTCTCTTGACGGATTAAATATGGCCGACTAATCGAGTAAAAACCTCCCCACCTAAAACGCAGCCTCGGTTCTTTGGAATCCATCCTACTGCCGCTATATACCCTGGCTGCGCGGACGATGCCCACCGCGCCGCATCGCACACTAGGCAAAAATTCCCGATTTGGCGGTCAAAAATCAGAAAGTTAAAATTACCTCAACCGAATCATTTTTAAAAGCTCGCAGTACTTAGCTATAAGTTTGACTCGTTCTTGAATGGGTCTGTTTCAAAATTTTGCTACAACGAGGAAGAGTGTTTAATCGTATGTAAAATCGCCCGAAAAGTCCATTGGTGGCATCAGAAAGTCATGAAATGCGATAATAAACTCACAAGAGACATTTAATGAAATCCAAGATGGCGGTAAAATATCGAGCAACCTGTATGCATGCACCTTTAACATCCAAGGATTGCCAACGCTGACAACCTCACAGCTTCAGAGGTTATGTGCTTATTTACGTTGTGATTGGGTGTGATCGATATTGTGAGGTTGGCTATCCTTGGATGTTCGTGGTGCATGCATACAGGTTGCTCAATATTTTACCGCCATATTGGATTTCATTAAACGCCTCTCGTGAGTTTTATTCTGCATTTTATGACTTTCTGATGCCACCAATGGACTTTTCGGGCGATTTTACATTAGATTGAACACTATATAGCGCAGTAGCAAAAGTTTGCAACAGACCCATTACTTCCTACACGTTGTTCTAGCTGAAAAATGTACACTGAGTCTAAAATCTGTTCAGCTGCAAAATATTTATTTTTTGGTATGATTTTAACTTTGCTGATTTTTTTGCCAAATTGCAAAATTCTACCTACTGTGCGCCTCGCCGGGCGAATGTCATATCATATCGCCGACACTTAACGCATTAACCGATGCTTATTTCACCCTCTCTTCTACGTACGAAAATCTTTCCTCAAAGCGATCCAAGCGCAGTGGTTCTATTAATCCCGAAAATTAAACAGTCTTCTGTTATTTTGAATCGTAAGTGGCGGTGTGTAGATGACGCGTCCCTAAGGACGTGTATTACAGTACACACCGCTTCTTGTAATACAGAGCGCTGATTTCTTCCCCCACAAAAAAAAAAAAAAAAAAAAATGTCCGTGGGGGAGGTTTCTCCTACTCATCTTTGAGTCTGGTCGGTTTCCATTATTTTTCCTTGTTCCTCTTTTTTTTTTGTTTCACGTTCAAGAAACGAATTATTTTGTTTAAAAAAGAAAAAAAAAACAAACCAAATAGTAAACGACTCATCGGAAAGCAATGTTCCGCACACCTTAAATGGAAGCCGTCTCCAGAAGAAGGCATGGGCGGATTTAGCAATTTGGCAACCATGCATGCTTTCCATTTGAACTCATGAGAAAAAATCGATTCCTGAGAAGGCCACGGTCCTTTTACTAATGGGGCTATTGCACACTTTTGCTATAAGCGATTTAACAGTCGATTATGGCGTAAAAACCTCAAAAAATAACGATGGCGGCACTAAAAACTTCCAAAATCCACTCCTAAACTCAATAAACGCAGTTATTTGCGCGAGCGTAATGGTGGCCGAAGGCACTAACAATGGGAGATTCCTATCTTAATTTCGTCACTCTTTCTATGCTGACAAGGGATGATTCACAGAGTAATTAGTCATCAGAGTGATGATCCACATCCGATGAATGGTACCGCAACACCAAGTGACACCGGTGTCAAATGAAAGTAGTCTCTTATTGGTCACTTCTTGATGGAGTTTCAGAATTGTTAGATGGGAATCTCTCATTGTTAGTGCCTTAGGCCACCATTACGCTCCCGCAATTAACTGCGTTTATTGAGTTAAGGAGTGGATTTTGGAAGTTTTTAGTGCCGCCATCGTTATTTTTTGAGGTTTTTACGCCATAATCGACTATTAAATTGATTATAGCAAAAGTGTGCAATAGCCCCATTGATCAATTTATGTACATCCAAATGGAAGAATCCATAGTTGCCAGATTGCTCGATCCACCTGTGGAAGAAGGGCCCATGGAACAACCAGTAGTCTTCATACTTAAAGACCTCCATTTGCTCACTATGCACAATTTTCAGGAGAAGCACTCCCATTGTTTATTGGTCTTTTTTCCAAACTCTCAATTATTAGTGAAATATCTTTCACCGCCCACCCTGTACATTCTCTAAAAGTCTATTAAATATTTGAAGAGTACAGGGGGAAAACCGATAAAAATGTCAAAAAAATCAAAATTAAAGTTTCCATTATCGTCATATATTTAACGGGAAACACAAGTACACAAGATTGAATAGAGATCTACAGACGCACAAAGCAATCAGCAACAATGGTAAATGGAGATACGTTGATTGTTATGAGAGAGAGTAATCTCTGAACGTCACTTCCCCATTTCCTTCAGCTATAAAAACATTTTTTTTTTTTTTTTTTTTTTTTTTTTTTTTTTTTTTTTTTTCTTTTTTGTGACATTCATATTTTTTCCCAAGAACGCTTTCTTTGTGCAGTGTCCATTTTGGCAACATTGCACCATCGCAGAATTATCGTGCAGCCCCCCCCCCCCCCCACCCACCGGTGGATCATCGGACAGTGGCGCCTCGAAAAGCCGGCAAATGAGGTGAAATAGCTAGGAGAGACGGGCAGCGGCCTGGCGAAATACTCGCGAGTCGCGCGCAGAGGGACTCCCCACTGGGGCGTGCTGCGTGATGCGTTCTCGACCGCTCGCAGGCGCGAACTGTGAGTCCTGCGGCGTGCCCGTGTTCGTATCCATCCTTAACCATATCGCGCGAGCGATGACAAGACAGGACGAGGTTTCTGTTGCCAAGTGTCCCTTGTCCACGTTCCACGCTATAGACGCTTTTGTAACGAGCGGGTTATTCAAATGGACCAATCACATACGAATTTAACGAACGGAAGATTTATACTCACCAATCAGATACGAGATCTACGAGCGGGCTATTCAAATGGACAAGTCAGATGGTGATTGGACAACCGCGGGAGATTTAGATCGGCAAATCATATGGATGTTTAACGAGCGGGATATTCAAATGGATCAATCAGATTGGTATTCATAGAGCGGGAGATTTGAATTTACCGATAAGATGCTAGATCTATGAATGGTTGATTCAAAGGGATCAATCAGATTGTGATCCTACAGGCAGAGGATTTGAAACACGAAATTAAATGTGGTCTTGACTAGTGGGCTTCTCAAAAGGACCAATTAGAGGGCGATCCAAAGAGCGGGAGACTTGACCTGACTAGAGTACGACGCTACATTAAATAGCTAATGGGAGGATCCTTAACCCCTTATGGGCCAAACCCGAGTATACTCGTTTTTCTTCTCCAGTCTATTTCACATTGAGAACCCACATCATTCCGGATAAACGCAAATATAGATGAAAACACTGCAAGTTAAGGTCTCTTCGGGCGCCTTCAATTCGTCGTATAGGCAATTCCAACTCCCCCGAGTACGAACAGTTAACTACCTTACCTGTAGAAACGGAGAAGTGGTGTTCTCTTGAACTAACTTAGTCCTTAAAGGGTTAAATATTCCGGTGGAACGAAGGACGGTTTAGTGGCGTGACATGACCGTGGGCAGTGTGGTTGACTGATACGGCTAAAGCCTCCCCCGTCCCCTCCAAATGTCAGTAAAAAGGGGGAGAGTGAAAAAATAAAATGAAAAGAAAGGAAAAAGAGGGGGAAGACCAGTAGCCTCCCCAGAAAAAATAAATAATTAACTAAATAAAAAATATTAAAAATAAAAAAATAAATAAAAAAAATAATAAAAAAAAAAAATAATAATAAAAACAAAATTATAATAAAAAAAATAAAAATAAAAAATGGCTTTATGTTCATGGACCTAATCACTATGCAGCTCTCTATTTTAATGAAAAATCGTTAAGTATTCGTCAAATGAAAAGTTGCAAATATTACATCCATAAGAATAAAACAGCTTGAAAAAACCCACCAGGTTCAACTATATCTGTTTCCTCTTTTCACTGACAAATAAAATGGATGAGAATAAAAAACAATTTTTGAAATGAGAACTGGCAACCGCGAGGAAGGGTGACAGAGTGGCCGCTAACATTAATTAGCAGACAGCGGGCGATGACATGTTTTCAGGATGATTCTCGCCCGAAACATAACCTGACACGGAATTCAATTGCCCCCTGTTGCCAGGTCGTGTCGTTTCTTTGACAACCAACGCGTAAACAATCGTGCGTTTAAATATAAAGTGTTTGCAAGGGGGAAAGAAAGAAAATAACACTCGAACACTTGCGAGAAAAGCTCCGCAGAAGCCTTCAAAGTGTCGCATAGGCCAAGATTATACTTGTATCTTTCGGTATGGCACAAATTATGCTGCCCCGCATGTTTTGATAGATAGGCAACACACAGTTCAGAGAAAAGCACGCAAAATGGAGCTGTTGCAAACTTTTGCTACAGGCTTATTAATAGATGATTATGAATCCTGTAAAAATAACGATTAGCGCACTTAAAAATCATGAAATCCACTCCTAAACTCACAAAATGCTTTTAAACGCGAAACCGTAATGGCGGCCGGGGCCGCGGTTTTCATTGGGGTTCCCTATCTTCAATCAGCGCCATCTACACGAGGTGTTCTCGCAACACCACACAAGAAGAAGAAGAAGCTTAAAATTTCCAAAAGAAAACCGCGGCCTCGACCGCCATTACGGTCTCGCATTTAAAAGCATTTTGTGAGTTTAGGAGTGGATTTCGTGATTTTTTAGTGCGCTAATCGTTATTTTTACTGGGTATTACCCCATAATCAACTATTAATAAGCTTGTAGCAAAAGTTTGCAACAGCTCCATTCCCTTTGTTTACAATACACGAGAAACATTTATGATCTTTGCAAGCTCAATTCAGTGATATTTAATCCTCGTTTCTTTAAGACGGTTGTCAAGTATGCGGTTACCGTATAGGAGTTTTAAACTTTCAGCTTTCAATCCATCGACAAAATTATGTCAAACGCCATACTTTTTACATAATATTCGGTCGTCGGGTATATGATTTGGAAGCTGTAGTATCCAAGAGAGAAGAGAGCGAAGTTAGATGTGCATATTATCCCTTTTTGTGTTTTGTATGGTTCCTCGTTTGAACCTTTTAGGTTGGATTGAACCGTTGCTAATGGAATGTTTTAAAATCCAAAAAAAAAATAGATTTGTAAATTTTACTAGTATTAACTGATAATGAACAAAAAAAGTTTTGAAACTTGGGTCCTTATTTGAACCTTTTTTACGTTGGATTGAGCCGTTGCTAATAAAATGTTTTAAAATCCAAAAGAACTAGGTTTGTAAATTTTACTAATATTAAGTGTTAATGAAGAAAAAAGTATTTGGAACAAGGGCCGGTTTCTTTTTAAGTTTCTGTGTCAACAAACTACAACAAGTTAAATAATAAAATAAGAGGTTATTTTAAAAATTTACCCAAGTTGGCCGTCACTTCAGAGACGACTAGTGCAATTTGGCAACCATTTTCCCTCCATTTGAATATAAGAGCAACAATCGAATCGATTGTTGGCGAAGCGCTGTTTCTCTATCGAATCGATTATTTTACATACAATATAATGAAGGGAAAACATGGTTGCCAAATACGCATATCGTTATACCTGCGACCGTTCGCATAGTCGCGTTAAAGATGCTGACGACATAAAACTGCAGGACAATCATAAAAAGTTCGAAGTTGAACTGCAAAGGAAGAAAAAAGAAGGAGCAACCCAGCTATAAGAAGAGGTGCAAGAAGAATAGAAAGAGAAGGGTTTAAAAAAAAGGACAGAAAAAGTGAAAGGGGGAAGAAGGGTACAGGAGAGAGGGGAGAGGGGGGGAGGCATAGGCAGAGAGAGCATCCATGATTCATAATAATAATCCAAGCGTCGTGAGTGAATCAAGCGGATTGAAAAGTGGAATATTTTAACAAGAAGAAAAAAAATAAAGGGGGGGGGGGGAGGAGGGGAAATCACAGGAGCAGATAACAAGACCCTAAAAGGTGCATAAAAAAAGGGGGAGGACCCCCCGGAGCTGAGGCGCCAACCTCTCGGGCCGGGAAAAACAAATAAATCGCTACTATCACTTTAATAGGCATCTATGCAACTATAAATATGTATAGTGTAACCCAACTCACACACGTACAGAGCCTCCGGATATACGGAGGAGCAAGCGAGCAAACACACTCACACACAGACGTCCACAAACACTCCCCAAGCTCATCCTAGCTCACAAACTCACAAACACACTAACACATTGACGAGGGAATCTTTATTCATACGGAGTAGGTATTATACTCTCGTATAAACGCGACTCCTTCACCTCAGCGCAACTTAGGAATGGGTATATCTTTCGTTTTTCTTTTTTCTTTTTTTTTTCGTGAAGCTATTAATCTGAACGCGCCAGACATTTCATCAAAAATTAAAAAAATAATAAATTCAGTAATTTCTTTGTTTTCGAAACAGTTCTGGTTCAGTTTTCTTCCCCCCCCCCCCCCCCCACCGCCACCCCTCCAGATTTTAAATAATTCTCGTATGACGTAGTCTGGGTCAAACTATAGGAGCTGTGTTGCCACGATTTGCTCCAACAGAGTCCTGGGGGCTGATCCTGTTCTTTTGGACGAGACGAGACCAGTGGCGTCGCGTGCAATTTGGCAACAATGTATTCTATCCATTTAAACTCATGTAAAAGATCGAATTCAGGGGGTGCACAGTGCACAAGGAAAATTCGATATTTTCCATGAGTTTAAATGGAGCAGGGGCATTGTTGCCAGATGGCACGCGACGCCACTGGACGAGACAAGATAGCAGGGCTGCCGTTTTGCGTATAATCAATGCTATTTTTCTATTCACCGATGATTCCACCGGTTGAGAAAAGATTACACAGTTCAGTTCATTGTATGACTGTAATGCACGAAAATACTCTGATCTGTAATCTTTCCGTAATCGGTGGAAACTCCGTTGATTAATTAAAATATTCGCAAGTTTTTTAAAGTCATCGACGACTCTACCGGTTGAGAAAAGATTACAGATGCGAGTATTTGAGTTTATTTCAGTAATGCACTGAACTGAACTGCGTGTAATCTTTTCTCAACCGGTGGAATCATCGGAGAATTGAAAAATAGCATTGATTATACGCAAAACGGCAGCCCTGCAAGATAGCAGGAATCGATCTTTCCCCATTGGTTCAAACGGCGTCACGTGACAACGTTGAAGTCTTTCGCGTCGTTCATTTCAGACCGAATGACTCCTCCACTCATCGAAGGTCAAGTTCATGGGCTCCTTAAAACGAGTCTCATCAACCCTTTGATACGACCTTTTCTCAGCTGTTAAAGCCTCAGTACACGTCTCTCAGCGCTGGCTCTTGAAAGGTGTCAGCATAGCATGTTCTCCATTTAAACCGATGCAAAATAATCGATTTAGAAGGATCGACTTTTTACGTAGGTTTCAATGGCTAAAAAAAAAATCGGTTGCCAGATTGCGCGAGCTGCTCACGGCCTCACGGTCACACTTACAATAATTAGTGTCAAACTTTGAAAGCTTACTGCACATAGGAAAACTCCGAAGTTCGAAGGCTACGGACATACTCGCTTGTGGAACAAACAAGTCACAGTCCAAACAAGTGAAAATGAGATGCTACGGTCTTCCGAGAACTATTACTCAAGCTTTTACTCCTTTTTTTCCTATTTTCATTTCTTTCTTTTTTTTTTTTTTTTCGCTTTTGAGATAAATAGAACGATCGCGAAGCTCAAAGACTGCAAAAAGTAAGGTGACCTAAGTATGAGCGAAAATTTGAATAAAATTGCATCAGATTTGAAGCGAACTGCTGGCTTTTTAATACGATTTGTTGTTTTCGTTGCAGATATGATTCTCGGTATCAGAAGACTAGTACATATCAACGACGCGAAGTGTAACATAATTTATTATATCCTCGTCTTGTTGATATACATATATACACATACATAGCTTGAACGGTGCGACCGTATCTCGGTGTCAAAGCGAGGTGTCACAAAAATCGCATTCAACAAAGTCCACAAGCGATTATCATAATTACACGGATCGAACGTCAGGAGGCGTTTGGAGCTTAGATTGCCGACGCACAGTAGAACAGGTGGCGGGAATTTTGAACCATCAAAAATGACAGTAAAAATTAAAGCTAGAAGCAATAATAAAATAGCCGTGATACCTTTATCCATGATTTATTGTGAAATAGTGCGAGCGCTTTCAGCCATACAAGGGGCCATCATCAGGCAGTAACACAAACCAAATAAAGCGGCGTAAAGCGCAAATTAAAATTTACAAACAAACAAATACAGAAGCAAAACTCCACAAAGTATGCTGGAAAATCAAGAAATTACTAAACTCAAACATAATGAATAAAACATTTAAAGAATATAACATAAGACTAATTAAACAGTCCATAAACAGAATAGTTTTCTAACCTCAATCATGGATAAAGGTATCACGGCTATTTTATTATTGCTTCTAGCTTTAATTTTTACTGTATATTAATTAGATACCTCTACAAGAATGTTTGATTATCAAAAATGAGGTAGAATAAAAAATCACATAATTAAGAAACACGTGATTTTATTTGAATAGAATAAAAAAGCCAAATGCTTTGAACACGGACCGTAAAGCTCTGCAAAATGCTGGTACTTTTGCTGTTTAATTAAGAGGTTCTTATTATTAAAAAATAATAGTTTTAAAATTGTTATTATTGGAAGAAGGAAATGAAAAGGAACTCAAAAATCATTCATCTTTTAACCCTCTCACGAGATGTGGTATACATGTGTGCCATTTTATGTAACATGAGATTCAATGGAATTTAAATGGAAATTTTGCAAAGAGTTGAATGACCCATCAAAGCTCTTAGAAAATTGTCCTCTTTTGAAACGGACTAAAAAAATCTCAAAAAAACTTGGATCCAAAAATGCGTATGAAAGGGTTAACCCTGTCTCTTCATTGGTGAAATCAAGTAATTTCCCTTTTCTCTCCGGCCGTTTCAGCGCTTGTGTTAGAAAAGGATACGGGAGCAAAAATCACGTTACTGCCCTTTTTCTGTAACTTTCCAACACAAAGTGTTCCAATGGGAGAAGAGTGACGGTTTCCACCAAGACAATAATATAGTGAATATATCTTAATTGAAGATGCTTTATTTGAACCAGTGTGCGAGGGTGGACGTTGAAGAAGTAGTGCGCTATTTTTTTCTCATCTTATTTTCACTTTATCTTTTTCTCCTTTTTTTCTCTCTCATTTTTTCTCATCTTTTTTTTTTCTTACCTAAAGTCGATACGATCGAAGTATAGTAGCCGTCTGCTGGGAAGTCCCTTATCAAGACAACAAATTGGAAATAATTGCTGACACTACAAGTGTGACCTTCCAGTCACCACTCTGTGAGTTGGACGGAGAGAGAGAGAGATAGAGAAAGAGAGAGAGAGAGAGAGAGAGAGAGAGAGAGAGAGAGAGGATGAGAGAAAGAGAAAGAGAGTGAGAGATAGAGAGGAGGGAGGTAAGGGAGAGAGTCGGATGAGCGATAAACTCTCCGCGCGAGAAGCCGTTAAAAACGTTATTAATAATGAAATTCGCAATAATATGAATGCACAACTATAATACTCTTATACTCTCGCCAGTTCACAGCTAAGGTCATCGCTATTTGCTCATTTCTCCAACGCAAAGGTCACGGCATTGCCGTAGCCTTTGCCACCAGCTGAGAATTGACGAGCGAGATTTGTCACGTAGACGCCCGGTCGGTCCCGCGCCCCGATGCGATATAGCACTGATGCTACTAAAAAAAAAAAAAAAAAGCTCCCGTCATACGACACATCTGAATAAAACTGAAGTGAAACTGTGATTCACGTCTCTTTATCCCACCTTGATCTCCCGTAACTGTACGAGTATTAGCGCTTCTTTTTGCCTCTCATCTCTTCTTGTACTTTATATTTCATACTCTTCTTCTTTTTTTTTTTTTTCTAAGGAGAAATTAATTAGCGCAGTTGGCCGAAGCTTGCGTACGTGCGGTTGAGAGTAGAAAGAGAAAGAGCGAAAGAGAGAGAGAGAGAGGAAACTAAAGAGAAAACAAAGAGAGAGAAAGAAATAGATAGAGAAACAGAGAGAGAGAGAGAGAAAACAAATTCTTGTTAAAAATGAGTCATTTGCAAAGACTTGCCAAATTTTTTATAGTGAGTGGGAGATTTTTTCTTTTAATGTTTCACTATCAACAAGCTATGACCCCCCGTCATCTTTCACGGTTCAAAAAAAAGAGCTTTTCATTTTCATTTAACCTATAGCCCAAAAAAGCATCCTTTTTATTACATGCACTTCATTCCGCGTTCGTTTCAGAAGCGTTTGCGCACCCAGGCCATAATCTTTGGTTTATTTGCAATTTTAAATCCTTCAAATCAAAACAAAACTTATATCCAACTTAGAACTTTTGAGTTTCGCGCGCTTTCCAGAGGAGCCAACGCTCAAATTCATTTTCATTTTGTATAATATGAGAAAGAAACAAGTTTGAAAAATTCCAAAGATTATCGGTCAAGGTGCGTCCACTGGCCGATTTCTTCTTTTAATCCAAGGTGTATGATTATTTAGTTTGTGTTAAAGAAACTGCACAGTGAAATATCGACAAATGGGGAATTCCTTTGACTCGAGGCAAATATCTGCTGCTCAGTGCGATTTGGCAGCAATGTTTTTCCCTTCATATAATTCCATTAAAACAATCGAATCGATAGTGAAGCAGCGCTTCACCAGCATTCGATTGTTTTACATTGAGTCAAATGGAGGAAAAACATTGTTGCCACATTGCACGAGCCGCCACTGCTACTGCTATACATGCACGGAAAAAAACTGCGGAGAAAATAACCATACGGATGCCTGATTTTGGCACCTGCTAGATGTTATGGTAATGTTAACCAGAAGTATACTATGTTTTGACTAGGTACTAGGTGATGTCACCTGATTGCATGTCGAATTTACTCAAAGTATCGGTAAATGTACCATACTTCTGGTCAAGTTTACCATAACGTCTAGCAGGTGCCAAAATCAGGTATCCGTATGGTTATTTTCACTAATCTTTTTTTTCCATGTGTAAACGATTCCTCGTTGTGACAGTGATGATTCTCCTTCATGCAATCAGAACTTTACTTCGCGCAAGGAAAACTGTCACAAGTGAACGTATTTCCTTTTTTTAGAAAAATTGATTTCTCTCAGTGTCTATACTTCTGAAACGATCTCTATATATATAGTGAGCCTCTAGAAATTCGTTGGAGTGAAGATGATACTCCCGGCCCAGCGGCCTGCTTCTCTTAACGAGAGATTCCAACTAGTGCCGATGCTCCGTTGGTCTAATCGGTCGAGAATTGGTCCTAATAGGCCGATACATATTTTTTTAATAACACGTCAGGAGATCGATTCACAGCTTCCAAGGCGCCTTGAGGGCAGGGAGTGGAAGGAGGGGCCCCAACATCGACACCACGGACACCAGGGAGGCATGGGCACTGGGCAGCACTGCGGCGCAACCAGAATCTCTTCCGTCTCTCTCATTTCCCATTTGAATGTATAAGTAGGAAAAGGACAGAAAGAGGGGGTTTTAACCCCTTGTCCATCCTTGTCTAACATACATTTTTTCAATGGAGAAAAGAGAGAGATGAAGAAACTCTCGTTGCGCGCCTATACTGATGGGCAGTATACATTGTTGATCAAGAATTAGGCTCATCATAGCTGCGTCGTTGAACGAGATAGAACAACTCCGTCGCACGATGGAACCATTGCTGAGAAAAACCAAAATGTTTGATCAAAGAATCAATGACAAAATTGACATTGGTAATCATAAAAAATTAAGTCGAACAAAGTGGTGTTTTCCGTCCAAAAAAAAAAAATCGACGATGTACTATAGTCTTCAAAAGAAGGTATCCTGATAAAAATTTCCATTCTTATTTCTCGGCCAATGGGGCTCTTGCAAACTTTTGCTGTGAGCAATACATGGATAGTCTTTCTATTGTGAAAACCAGCAAAAATCACGAAAATCACACTAAGAAAGTCTAAAATTCAGTAATAAACTCACACAACTGCTTGAACAACAAGTTCGTAATGGCGGCTCAACGCAGGTACCATGGGAGATTCCTATCTATTATGTCACTTTCTATATGGAAACACATAGATATGTCTCAATTTAGATAGGAATATCCAATGATACCTGCGTCTTTCCGCCATTAAGCCCGATTCTGAGAGTAAATTTTGTGATTTTTTAGTGTACTCATCGTCATTTTTACACGTTTTTAGGCAAGAATCAACTCTTCAATCCCCTGTAGCAAAAGTTTGCAAGAGCCCCATTTGAAAAATTTTACGGTTTCCAGGTAATTTTGAGTTTCAAAGTATTGTCAGTTGGAGGTATGCCTCGAAAGCTTTACTTCACAAAAAAAGTAAAATATGTCGTAAACACGAATTTGGGTTCACCGGCCACAATTTGGATCAGTTTTACAATCAAATTGTGGCGACGACAAACTCTGATTGTGTCCCATGCAAAAAAACTGATCCAAATTGTGGTCGGTGAACCCAAATTCGTGCCTACGATACATCCCACTTTTTTCGTGTTCCTTCCAACATTTTTTAAGGACACGTCTTCGGCCGTATACAAGTTATTACCATGGTGTCACAATAAATCAATCCAATTATCTCGTCAATACTAAATTTTGTAACTTTTTTTTATTTATTTATTTTTTTTTTTTTCTGGAGCACGGATGTGAAAATTGAGAATATTTCCCTGTGCGTCGCATTTCGCGCATTCCGCATGCACCTTGGAGCTGCGGCGGCGCGCTAACCACCGCGGTTTTCACTCGACGCGCGCGCGCGCGTTAGGGGCCCTCGATTTACACGGCGCTTGGGATCCGGCGTTAACGCGCGAGAAATGCGGTAATTACCATATGCGCATGCGCCGTCACCGTCACTTAATATTCCATCTCTTCGCGTATAATGCATACAGCATACGGGTACGGGTTGCTTGGTCTATCATTTCCAGTTTTCCTCTCAGCGTCCCCTTGCAGATATACAGTATGTTCCAGAAATCCTCCGAGTACGGTCCTTTTTGAGTCATTCAAACAAAATTTTCGAAATGCACTCATTCGCTTGGAAAATCCAGGGGCGTCATTTTGGGTTCGGCTTGGGGGGGGGGGGGGCAAAAAATGTGATGACTTTTTTTTTATTTATTTTTTTTTATTTTTTGCTCTTCAATATTATTTTAGACACTCTACAGCCCTGCATATTTACGGCCTTAAATTCCAACAAAACTCATTAATGACCACCAAATTTTAGTTCAAAACTTTTTTCTCCTCCTAAAAAAAAAAAAAAAAAAAAAAAAAAAGTCATCACTTTTTCACTTTTGGCCGACCCTTTGGGGGGCAGTTGCCCCCCCCGCCCCCCGCAAATGACGCTACTGGGAAAATCACTTCCATTTGAAACACTCCGCGCTTTATTATATAGACACAATGGGGCAGTTGCAAGGGTCTGAAATGTTGTGGTTTTTATAAAGACAATGAGGCTCTTACAAATTTTTGCCATAGGGGATTGAAGAGTTGATTCTTGCATAAAACGTCCAAAAAATGACGATGATGAGTACATTAAAAAATCACGAAATTCACTCTCAGAATTGGGCATGATGACGGAAAGACGCAGGTATCATGGAAGTGATTCTCTGAGTTAATGAACAGATTTTGAACATTTTTAATGCGCGTATCGTCATTTTCGTGGAAACTTACGTATCAGAATCAATGTGCCATACTGCAATAGTAAAAGCACGCAAGAAACCCACTGTAAACAAATTTTCTTTTCAGCCCGTAATTAAAAATAATTTTTTTTCTCCTCAATTGTATCTTTGTTTTCAGATAAGTCCTCCTCTGATTGTGAGCGTAATCATTTCATCAGAATCATTTCTAGAACACACTGTATAGCTGTGAGTAAGTGTGTGAGTAATATGTGCGTAGACAAATTAAGGATGTGTGTGTGTTTGTGCGTACGTGCTGCATGTAGCTATAGCTTGGCCAGCCCGGCGTTTCTTTAATGACAGAAATCTGTACGTCTTCATGATGCGAGATAGAGATGACCGCCTGCGCGTGTTTCTTGCTCGTGCGAGCGCGCGGCTGTCAATACGGGAGGTGCAACCGGTGCATTTTGCGTTCGCGCAAAGCGTTGACCGGTGCAATGTGCATGACTGCTCTAAAAACGAGGGTAAACGTTTGTTTATATTCTCGCAAAACCACCAACCATTACACACACATCAGTTTTATTGCTGGTTTTCTCGCGCGTCTAACAAGGATTCGTGATTTTATGTCCTTGGCGACTGATTTTTAATCGACACGCGAAGGAAAAGAATAAGTAGTCAAAGAACTCGATACCATCGTTCTGGTTATAAAAATACTCGATTTTGATTGGTTAATTCACAGACAACCCTGGTAAAAATGTTCCATGAACTCTGTTCCAATTTACCATGTGGACATGGAAATCTCCTTGATTTCCATGTAAATTAGGTTGATTTTCGTGTGAATTGACACGGAAATCACAGTGATTTCCATGTTCCCATGGAAAATTGGAACAAAGTACACGGAACATTTTTACTAGGAAATCAGAAGGATGAAAATACAGATCGTTTTTTCACAGCAAAATATTGCATTTGACCCGGCTTACAAACATTTTACATGTTAAAAAAAAAACAAAACAAAAATTATGAGCATATAAGAAGTATATGATACAGGATGCTATAATTTGTCACAGAAAAGATCGAATTCGACTCTTCTACGGCTCCCGTATGAAAAAGTCAGAATACATACTCGCATAGGGAAACCTGATTGACCAAGAGCAGTAGAAAACTGATGTATTCTTTTAAACTTACATCAGTTGTCAAGTCTAATCATTCTTGGGACATCCTATAGAAAGTATTGAGGCATTCTGTAGAAAAACAAAGTATAAAACAGAAGCTTTGGATTTCAAAATTCATCTTTCAAAATGTTATCGTGAGTGTTTGATGAGTTAAATAGATGAATGTTTTCTATTTTCACTGATAAATTGGAGTTTCTTGCTAGCCCATATTTATAAGATAAAATGAGTCACCCATTTAACTCTATGATTAGAAACAAACACAACAACGTTTCGAGGTATGCATTTTTGAGACGAGATCATACTCTCTATTTCGACGAGATTTTTCTTAAGAACTCCTGCTGGGCGCCTTCGTTTTCCCGGCCAATTGACACTCGAAAATTTTGTAAAATGTTGATACATTTTTTTCTCCAGCCTGATGTCTTAGAATAATTGCGATTTCTTCCAAAGTGCGTTGAACCTCCATTGCACACCGCACCGCGATTTCGTCTCGATAGCAAATCCTTATTCATTTTTATGATAAATATCGGGCGATATAAATCGTCAGCATGCATCAGGCTGTAAATAAAAGTGCATGGATCAAAGCGTTACGTGTGTGACACACGTCGACTCTGCAATTGAAATATCCGCCATCAAGAGAGGCGACAATTTTTTTTTTTTTTTTTTTTTTTTTTTTTTTTTTTGCAAAATACATTGCGGCGACACTCGGTTTTAAAATGCAAAACCCGATCGCCATATAAGGCAGAACGCACGCATGCGCTGAAGTGCTGACCCGATACGACAAAATACAATGTCCGTCACAATCGTCGACGTTTGCGAGTTGTCAGTCGCCGATGATAAAAAAAAGGGGAGAAATAAAGCGTGGATAGTGAGGAGGGAGGAGGAGGAGGGAGAGGGGGGAGGGAGAGGGAGAGGGAGAGAGAGAGAGGGAGGAGGGTCGCGTCACTCACACGTCATATTCTGCCAAGTGTCGAAGTGGCGAGGACGTTGCCGTATCAGCAACCACAGCTCCTCTCACAAAGTTTATTTTCTTTTTCGGATTTTCAGATTTGGCTAGGAAGGAGAAATAGTATATTCTGATGGGAGGTGAAAGTGGGAGAAAAGAGAGAGAGAGGGGGGAGGAGGAGCAAAAGAGGACGAGCAACCAGTTTTCAATTTTCACTTTAACGGTTAATTTTCAAACGCTTTAGATGATGGATAAAGATGATCATCCCAGAGCTATGCCGTTTTGCGTATAATTAATGACATTTTTTCAATTGACCGATGATTCCACCGGTTGGGAAAAGATTACAAGACTCAGTAACTGTTTTGTGCCTTAATGCACAAAAATACTCGCATCTGTAATATTTTATCAACTGGTGGAGTCATCATCGATGACTTTAAAAAACTTGCGGATATTTGAATGAATTAACGGCGTTATGATTACGATTTAGGTAACTATTCGTGCACCCATGCGCTGGTGTAGTATGCTCTCAAAATGAAGGCGCATCAGGGACGGAAAAATTGAAGTAGAGATGGACCTGACAAATGACTAGCAACCAATCATTTTTTTTTATTTTGTTGGTGAATAGATTCCTGCATTCAAGTATTGGTGCAGTATGCTCTTGAAATGAAGGAGCATCCCGGCAAGCGGTCTCATTCAAGCCATTGAAATGTGAGGTAAATACTCGATTTAAATTATACCCATTAGTTTTTATTTCGTTGGCTTATCCGCAGCAACTTTTATTACTTCTTTCATTGGTGTAGCGCAAAATTTAGCAACGTTTTATCTTGTCCATTTAAACCTATGTAAAAGGTCGAATTCGAAGGTGTTCACCGAACACCCAACAGTGCGATTTTTTTCATGGGTTTCAATGGACGAACTGCAACGTTGCCTAATTTCACGCTACGCCACTGACTTCTAGGGTGCAGTATTCTTTTAAAATGAAGGCATATCTTGCAGGAAAAAAACTAACCCTACCATATAGTTTCAACTAATTAGTAATTTAGGATGTCAGAACACTATGGTTTCTTTATATCACAATAAATATATTCCCTAGTAAGGTCCTTTTTTTCTGGATGAACACTACCCTGGAATTTGTTTTTATTAGATCAAATTATGTAAATGTCAACTCCTTGTGCTGCTTGCCAGTACTTTCTTGAATCTGACATCACCGCTCTTTTAAAGGTTGAAGAGCACAGTAGCGCACCGAGAGTTTCTTCATCTCTCTCTTTTCTCCATTAAGAAACGTATGTTAGACAAGGATCGACAAAGGGATAAAACCCCCTCCTTCTGTCCTTTTCCTACTTATACATTCAAATGGGAAATGAGAGAGATGTAAGATATCCTGGTTGCGCCAGTGGAAGAGCATCGTTCATTGTTCCGTGTTTATACACGTAAATCCGTGCGGTGGTGGCTTACTCAATTCCCCTTAAACAGCACCCACACTTCTTGAGTCTCCCCTCCCCCACTCCCTCTCTCTCCCTCTCTCCTCTCTCTCTCTCTCTCTCTCTCTCTCTCTCTCTCTCTCTCCCTCCCTCCCTCCCTTTCCCCTTCTCTCCCCCGACTAATTCGTAATTACTTTTGGCGACGGTATAACAAGCCTGACCGCTACTGATTGTGCGTGACGACAAAGCTAATTGTCTGTGAGAACGCGAACACACCGAGTGGGATACATGAAGAAGATTCTCGGGTTTGGAGGCGAAGAGAAGTGGGAGAGGGAAAGATTTTCGAAGAGATATAACCGAGAAGAAACTGAACGATAAATTAGGAGGAACAGCTGAAAAGGATTCAACTGTTGTATTTTTTCTCTCTTTCTCTCTTTTTAGGTGCTGTTGTTTTCTTCTTACATCTTCCCGTCTTTAATAGCAGGGCTAAGGTAACGTGAAAGTTGAAAAGAGGAGGGTATACCTGGTAAAAAGCAACATAATTTGTCCGACTAATCTTTGAGCTGAAAGTCATACTTTCTAAATTGAAAATTTGGAAATAAGGGACTTTATTATAAATCTTCGAGTCGTCGAGCTTGCTGTTAGGGATGCAGAAAAAATAGGTACTTTCCAAAGATCAAAATGAGAGAAAAATTACAATTACAATTGCAATGTTTTGCATTGCTCTGAACTGAACGTTCTATTGTGTTCGAACGACTGCAAAGACTCCACGGCCATTTCTCACAAAAGACCTTGACAACGGAGGGAGAGGGGGGGGGGAGTCGCGGTAAACCTACCACCAAAGCCAATTTTTTTTAAACTCAATTTGGCTGTGAGGAGACAGAGTAGTTATTGTGGGGGCTACAAAAATAGTTATGGGTGCCGGAGTCGTCTGAAATATTGAATTCTCGTTTTTGTTTTTGTTTTTTTGTTTTGGTAAGTGGATACAAAATTCTCTTGGTGCTCATGGTCTCCCTACCAAATACCTCAATTTATGATCAAAGGTGGCTCATGTCATTTTTGAACCGTAATTTTGTATCTTCATTTAGAAGAACTTAAAACAATCAATTCCTCAGAAAGGCTGTCAGTCTCATAAAAAATCGATTGTTTCACCCAACTTTAAAATGCGGACAAATTACATGCTCTCAAAATCGCACTAGCCACCAAAGGTCTCTGGTCTGACTTTATAAGACTATGATTGCCCTCAAACAGGGATTTTTTTTTCTCTCTTCCTACATGCATTCCCACGAACACTCAAGAATGCGGAGGCTATTGTAAAAAATAAAATAATAAGAAAAATGGGAGAAAAAAATAATAATAAACGTGGAAAGAGAAAAACGCTTCGTCGGAACAAGGCGGCGCACAGTGAAGCTAGTCAATGGAAGTAGTCGGACATGGAACAAAATTACAAAAAAATGCAAATTTAAATATTTTTGTCGTCAAAAAACAAAATGTAAAGGGTGATTCTTGAAGGAAATTTTACACTAAAAACAATGCAATTACTTAAAAAAACTTCTACGTTGCGTTATTAACACAGATATACGCATTTTAAAGTTGCGATTCTATGTTCGGCCTCTCCCATTGACTCGTACCACTGTGCGATGGCGGGGGCGGAGTCAGATATTAAGAGAGCTCCAACGCGATTTCTCGGGCGCTAGATGGCGAGATATTTTCATCCGAAGATACGAGGGCTCGCGCAGAGAAGGTATCTATAAGAAACGCCACCTCTTCGCTATTCGACCGCAGTTAAAAGTGAAGACAGTGTGGTGTGGCCGTACGGCCGTGTGGGCCTCCTTGTTTGTAGCGCGCGCATCGGGCCGTTTCCGTGTTGCTCAAACACTTCAAGCTACTACCCCGCACACACTCACTTCTGGCAGGAGCTATCAAATCAGTTTTAATTAAATCAAACCTCATTGGTGTGTATCCAGTGGCGTCGCTCAACTCTCGCCTTGCCTGGCCTGCTGTCTGAGCATCACAACGAGTTAAACACCCCCTCCACCGCCCATCTTCCACCTTCCACCTTCCATCGATCGTAAACTAAAGGCTGAGAAGGGACCGTTTCACATTATGATGGATTTAGGTCGCGTGAAGCGTATTTTTGACTGAAAAGCGTTTCCTTTATCGTTTCCTTTATCGAGATTTCCCAAGAATAATCTTGAACTTTGTAAGGTAAACACCCCAGTATCCGGCACCCCTATATAAAATGTGCACCAGTAACCGGCACGCATTTTGCACAGTGTGAAAAATATTAGTTTAGTGGCAGTTTTGGTGTTTTGCGTATTTTTTTTTTTTCGAATGTTTCACACGTGAGGTCTCAGAAAAAAAAAACGGGAGGAAAAAACACATAAAACACCAGTAACAGTCATCAAACTAATACTTTTTACCGTGTAAAAAATGTTTGCCGGGTACTGGTGCAAATTTTAGGGGTGCCGGCTACTGGAGTGTTTACCTTAAAGGAAAAAAAAATAATATAATAAATCTGCAAGGAAAAAAAGGTTTGGTAGTTTCCCCAGTGTTTTTGTCCTATAGCTGTTGCATGGGCAATAAATGGGGAAAATATTGAAGATGTTCACATCGCAACTGTCAGTTCGATGTTGTCCACGAGTATGAATGAGCAAACTGCGAAGTTGCCAGATTTAACGTATAACGCCTCTGTCATTGAAGCCTCTTGAACTCAAGAAATCATTGACGGACGATCAATAGACGCAAAAAAAGTCAAAGACAAGCATGCGAGGAGTGAGTATATTTTATATTCGCAAACAGATATGCGTTTAATTACGGTGGAAATCTGATTGCCTAGAACATGGATGTTTCCTTGTCAAGTTTGGTGAATCATCTCATCTGTCTAAACTAAACCTAATCACCCATAATCAAAATTCTGTTCTCTCTTCAAAAATCAATAGTTAACAACAACAAAAAAAACAAAAAACAAAAAAAAACAAAAATATTTGCGTTTACTGGATAAAACCAATAGATATATCGAGTGCGCACTGAAAAAAAAAAAAAAAAATCCGATTGTTTCAATAAATGTTCTAATAATTGTATATTCCCGCGCTTCATTTCCCATACTGACAACAAGAATTCCTGCCGACACAAGCATCCTAACTACTACAACGATAGGTCTTAAGGGGTCTCTCCACCTGCGAATTTAAAAGCGCGAATAAACTGATTGAGCAATGAGCTGCCTTGAAGTTGATAGGTCGAGTCCGATGTATCGACAACAAAGAAGCCCATTGGCTCAAGCAGTCAATTCGCGCTTTTAAATTCGCAGGTTGAGAGACCCCTTTACGATTGAAATCAGGGGAAAAACAAAACTATGATTTTTTGCTTATAGTTTTAACAGCCACTTTTTTTTCTCAGTGCGTGAGCTGATGCGACCGGGGACCGAGTGACGTCACCACTGAATCATTCTATGAGTGCGGTCGAAAAGAGCTCGCGTGCGAAAGCTGTGATGATGAAGGAAGAAGGAAAAAAGGGGTAGGGGGAGGGGGGGGGGAAATATCGAGAAGAAAAACTAACAAAGAAATTAAGTGAGGTGAAAGGATTCTGTGTCGATGGGTGTTTGTAAGTGGGTATAATTTACGGGGACCCGGGAATCGATCGCGAGGGCCCCGGTGGTTAGGGTCCAGACTCTCCTCTGGTCAGGCAGGCGTCAGCCAGAGAAAGAGACCGAGAGAGAAAAAGAGAGAGAGAGGGAGAGATGCAGATAGTAAGAGAGAGAGAGAGAGAGAGAGAGAGAGAGAGAGAGAAAGAGAGAGAGCGAGAGAGAGAGAGAGGGAGAGAGAGAGAGAGAGAGAGAGAGAGAGAGAGAGAGAGAGAGAGAGAAAGAGAGAGAGAGGGAGAGATACAGATAGTAAGAGAGAAAGAGAGAGAGAGAGAGAGAGAAGGAGAGCGAGAGAGAGAGAGAGAGAGCGTGTGGAAGGAGCCCATGACGATGATGCCCGATGCCCAGCAAGAGGCCAAAAGGCGTTTCTGGGCATTACACGAGGGGGCTAATGGAGGGCGCGCATGAGTGAGGTGCAGGAGATGACGACGAAAGGCTGAGAGCCCGGACCCCATATTTTCACACCTGTATTATACCATTATAATAACAGGATGATAGACATAGCTCGCGGGAACTTGGCCGAAAGATAATATCCCCAGATATAGGGATACACACCGGAGTTTGGTGTTTGTTTAAGGAGACTGACTTCACGATGGATGAGAGGAATCACGGATGGTCTCCCCCTCCCCCTTTCTCGAGCTCTCTCTCTCTCTCTTTCTCTTTCTCATCTCTCTGTTTCTCTCGTAAGTCCAGGGCTTCGTGATTAGAATTACTTCCACTCCCCCTTCCCACCGTTCAGCTCACAATTTAACAGTACTAACAAGCTTGCCTACCTGGTAATCATGTTATCCTTTTAAATAACTCAACTCTCCATAATATTGGCGCACCTTCCAGGCAACGTTGCCATGTTTCAGGGTTAAATATTAAAAAATATGGATCTAGAATTGCAACATGATCGCTATAAATATACAGGAAATAAATTTTGAATCGTCAAAAATTTCCTTTAAAAAAATGCTACTTTAGCCCAAAATATTGCTGATAAAACAAAACAAAAATATTACTGAATCAGCTATATTTTTTTGCAATATGCACATCATACAAAGCAATTTTTGCAATATAAACCGTGCCCCTTCTTGATTGCATTTTGGAGTAATTCAGAACATTTACCGATGAAATGGCTGTTTAACTCAGTGTTGCGCAAAAATGAACATTTCTCAATGTGATGAAAATGTTTATTTCGGTAAAATTATCAATTCGTAAGGTCGTTGACCAACCGTTGTAAGTACAACTGATTCGTTCTTTAGACAGCACTTCAAGTTTCGGAGACTTTTCAAAAAAATGTTTAAATTATTGAGGGAAATAAGATTGAAGACAAGTTTACGGAACTTGTAAAGGACAACTAATACCAAATTTTCTTCGGTTATCGATGAATGAATATAGATGTTAATGAACGAGTTCGCGGCTAGCACTACTTTCAGCTGACGAATCTCTACTCGGATGCCATAAAGCGAGTAAGAAAAATATGAATGAACTTGCATGATAAAACGATGTCACTGCAATATTCTCTCTGAATTGCCTTCAAATACAGAAACGCAACAGGCATATCATGGCATGCAGGAATAGTTGCATCTCAAAACGCCGCGCCGTCATGTCAGTTCGACTATCCTTTTGAATCGTCTTTTAATAAAGACGAACCATATGAATTTGGAATCTGCGAGTCGCCCCACAATTTAGCGAGCTGTTAAGACAAACAGCTTTAGGTTATTTCGTTCTCTGATGCCTAGAGGTTTGTTGCGGTTAGAATAGAAACGAAAATAGAGACAAATGAAAAACATGTTTCAACTGAACTTTATAATCGACAAAAGTATTCGTTCACTGATTGCTGACAGTCTGTTTGAAGTAACGAAAGAGATTAAAATCGGATACAATGTGAATGAAGGTAGGTACGTTTGCGTCAATGAAGCATAGAAATCGCATTTTCAATGGACAAATAAAAGAGGTCCAAAAATTTAGATAAAATTCTGGGGAGAAAAACTAGAGTTGTTAAAAAGGTCCCTTTTTTAAGATGGTAGAGATACTTAAGGAATTTACTTGGTTATTTAAACGGCTCCAAATTGATACTCTTATCATCGGATCACTCCAAAAATCATTAAAAAAAAGTCGGAAAAATTGTAATAAAAATGAAGCGAGAAAAACTCAAGCTATATGAAAAATTCTCCTTTTCCAATTTGGGAGATACATATAAAAATTTGGTTTAAACATCTGTTGATGATTTTCGACCATCAAATCACTCCAAAAATCATTCACAAATCGCCTTTTAAGTAGACAGATAAGAGAGGTCAGAAAAATTGAGATAAAAATCAATCGATAAAAACTAAAGTTGTATTAAAAATGCTCCTTTTTCAACTCGGTAGATACTTATGAAAACTTGTCATAAACGGTTGTTGATTTTCAACTATCAGATCACTCAAAAATCGTTCAAAAATCATTCAAAAATCGGTCGGAAAAATTGAGATAAAAATCAATCCAGAGAAACTGAAGTTATGAAAAATGTCCCTGTTTCAGTTTGCTAATGAAAACTTGCGGTTTAAACAGCTTTTGATGATTTTCACTCATCGAATCACTCCAAAAATCATCAAAAAAAATCGTCAGATCGTTAGCGTTACGGCAACATTGTCTGAAGCCCGATTTTTCTTCCTATTTTTTTTTTTCTCCTCTCCTTTATCAGCATCAAATTATCCTCCGCCCCCTTCCTCGTTGGTTCGGTGCTCACTCGCGCCCCTTGGCTCGGCTATTAAAGAGTTATGAGCTGAAAACCACCCAGCAGTAAGAATATAGGAGAGAGAATGAGAAAGGGGAAGGGGGGAGAGGGTGTAACAAAAAAAGTTGAAGGAAAATATTATGGTATCTGAGACTACAACCACGACCTCGACCACGGCAAACTCATTCATTTCCAGAGATCACTCACTCATTCATTCATTCTTTTTCCCCATTCTGTTCACTCCAGCAAAGCTTGAGGGGGGGTGGGGGGCAGGAGAGGGGAGGGGTGATGAGGTGAGGTAAGGTATAAGGTGAGGCGAGGGCAGTGCAACGCAGTGGGTACATGGATAATGACTTTTAGGACAAAGAACAAGTTGCAAAATTGGAAAATCTTGTCATTTGATGTACAACGGCTAACCAAAAAGTATAATGAAACGGTCGACTTTTTGAGCGGACAAAAAGAGATAGCAAGTTTCGGTTTATGGATTTGTGTCGACAGTGTAAATACCGATAAAAGGAGGCATTGTTTAGCTCATTTGGTTGATACACAAAAAGGTATTGTTCGAAATAATACGCAATTATTAACAAAAAAGCTTTTCCTTCTATAATGTACACATTAAATTACTCTTCATAGTGAAGACTCTATACACATTTTTCTTGCTTGTCAAATTATAGTAGGAAAAGTTTTTATTGTTAATTTCTTTCAATACACCCACTTACCTGTCACTTGTTTTTTTTTTTTTTTTTTTTTTTTTTTGCAAAAGGTGCCCTAACATCCTGGAGGCGTTTGTGCTTATCACTCATTTTTTTCTTTCCAAAAAATACCCTAAAATCCTGGAGGGGCTCGTGCGAGGTGCATTGGGAGAAACTGTGTTTTGCGATCAATTTTTGACCAAATGAGTTGAACATTGAACAAAATCTCATGTATTATCGGTATTTTTAATGTCTAAATGAATCCGTAAACCAAAACTTGCTAGCTTTTTTCGTTTGCTCGAAAAGTCGACTATTAATTACTTTGTGGACAGTATGTAGTGTTGATGCTTCAATTAAATAACCTTTGACGATTGAATAAAACTGATGATCCCCGCTTGAGCTCAAAAAAATTCCTTATAACTGTGCCTTAAATGCTCATAGAAGCGACCACGGTGCGCCATTTCCATCATGGCCACAGTACACGGCCGACCGGCCGCAAAGTTTTTCATTCATTCATCCCGATCGTCTTTTGGTCTCTCTTCATGCTTTCCTACTCTTTTTCTTTCTCTCTCTCTCTCTCTCTCTCTCTCTCTCTCTCTCTCTCTCTCTCTCTCTCTCTCTCTCTCTCTCTCTTTCTCTCTCTCTCTCTCTCCATTCACTAATCTCGCGTTTATCCCGCGGCAGTGTAAGCTGATGCGAGGAGGTTGAGAGAGCTGGATGTTCCTCAGTGCAGAAGGAGGGAGGGGTGGGGATGGGGGGGGGGGGTAGGGGTAGAGGGCGCTTGAGAGAAACAGAGCAGCATCTTTCGTCGGAGGTGATTTTTTAAGCCCGTTTAAACTTCAGCAACTACTGATGCGGCTGCGGCTATGCCGGCGTCCTTCGCACAATAGAGAGCTTGCTACATTGTCCGTTTTACTTGTTTGAATAATAGATTCATGTGTAACATGAATGGAGGAAGAAAGAAGGATTGCAGAAAAGGTATCTTTGAGTATACATGTATAGCTTGGTTAGGTATAGAATATAATATTCATGTTGAAAAAGTCGCGTATAAAAATCAACGAATTGACAAATCAATCTTAAGGGGTCTCTCGACCTGCGAATGTAAAAGTGCGAGTAAACTGATTGAGCCAATGAGCTGCCTTGAAGTCGATAGTTAGAGTCCAATGTATAGGCAACAAAGAAGCCCATTTTGGCTCAAGCAGTCAGTTCGCGCTTTTAAATTCGCAGGTGGAGAGACCCCTTTAAGTTAGCGTGAAAAACACTTGACGTAATCAATGCCCATAATTTATTGGGCTGCAGTCGGATATTACGCAAGAAGTTCAAGAAAGAATTAACGGGATGTTGGCAATGTAACCCTTGGCGAAATTCAAACATTTAGTTCGTTGCAGAATGCAGACAACTCAAAATAAAACACTGTAAGCTCGCAAAAAAATATTTCAGACATTTCCAACGTTTTTGCCTTGAAAAGTCTTTACATCTTTTGAGTGGTAGTTTCCTCGTGTTACGTAAGAGAAATGAAAAAAAAAAACAAAAAACGGTCGCTGCCCACTATATAATAGGCGCCACGGTGGTGGGAGCTCATGAAATAAGATTTTGTCTATGTCTTTTCCTTATAAAACTTTCGGGAATAAGGATTGGTCCTTGAGGGACGCAGTAAGGTAGTTGCAAGGGTTGGACTTTTGGTGGGTTTTTGTCAGCAAATTCAAGTACTCGGTGAGCTGATTACAGGGATGTATTTGGTTTCTAGTCACACCGAAAAAAAGAGAAACTGCTAAATTATACAAACGATGAAATTGCTAATTTTACAAAAACCGTTTTGTAAAATTGCATGATTGGCTTAATTGATTCTTGCATGAAACTGTAAAAATTACAATAAGAACACTAAAAAATTACGAAATTCACTCGCAGAATCGGGCTTAGTGGCGGAGAGACGCACGTATCATGGGAGATTCCTGTGTTTTCGTATAGAGAAAGTGACAAATTAGACAAGGAACTTCCCATGATCTACATGCGTTGAACCGCCATTACGATCTTATCATTATAACAATTTTGTGAGTTAATTACTGAATTTTAGACTGTGCGTGATTTTCCTAATTTTTGCCGGTATTTACATCAGACTGAACTCATTTGCTCACAGCAAAAGTTTGCGATAGCCCTATTCACTACCGTCGCGCCAAGCGCCATCAAGCACCAACACCTGTTCCCATTCATAATTCAGCCAACTGTACGCAGTAAACGCAGTGTTGATTGTTGGTAAGGTAAGTACAACGCGCGACTCGACGCCTTGTGTCGCCCTGGGCCTTGTAATTGAGACAATGATGGTTTAGCACGGACGTACGACCGGCGCAGCGTGGCGCGAGCTGGACTTGTGTATTTATGTATACCTATACCGAGGTCTCCTACGGGTGTCTCTCATTGCTAATTGATTTTTGGGGTCCGAGATTATTAGTCAACAGACCCTTCCCTCACCCTCTCACCATAGAATCAGAAACCCCTCGAGGACTTGCTTCTTCGAAGATCCACCGAGATGAGATGAGATGAGGCCGAGAGGGATTTCAGGAATCAATCGTCCGTTACGGCAGCATTCAGCAAGGCGGCGCGGCGGTGGCGCGACGGTCAGCGCTCGCGTTCAGCAAGCTCGTTACCGCACGTTGGAAATGCTGATCCTGAAGGTGCGTGTCAAAGTCAGCGTTTGTCAGTGATCGATGTTGCCGGTATGCAGATTCCAGAGGTGGCACCGTGAAAAATCGATCATCGTTCTTGTTCTCATTGGAGCGTGTGTAAAAATATCGATTGCCGGCCTCGCGGTGGCTTGGTGATCGCAGGACACATGACTGCCAACCTGTGGGTCCCGCGTTCGAATCCTGGTAGAGGCAGCAGATTTTACACTGGTCTTGCCGCTTGGTCTTCTCAAAAATGGGTCCACGGCAAAGATTAAAGTGCGGAAATCTGAGTGCTTAGAGCATGGATGCTTCAAGTCTCCGATGTCTTCTGACAATAAAAACAAACAAAAACGAAACTTTACTTTCTTTCAATTTGTCCACAGAAGGCTGTAGGTTCCAATCAGAAGCGTAAGCCAGGAGACCCAAAAAAAAAAAAAAAAAAAAAAAAATCGATTGTTTTGATGAGGACCTGTTTTCACCGAAATTCACCACAGTTGAACCTGGGATATTGCGCAGTCGCGAATTGCGAAAATCGTGGGATGTATCGATAACTTTTTCATATGATTCCCTGGAAAAGAATCGATTTGGGGGTGGCGAAATGTTATGCTTTTGGGGAAAAATCCATTAGTAATAGACATTCTTCGGTTGATGCACCGTTGTGCTTCGGTAAGTATTGTTAGAATTTAGGGATTGTTTAGGTATGTCAATTTATAATACACATCACTAGCGGATCAAGAGTCCCTCCCTTCTCTCTCTTTTCCCATTATAACGAATGGGTCAGAAAAGGAAAGAAGAGGGAGAGAAAATCACTAGACTGCCCCCATTGTGTTCTTTTCTAACCCATGAATTCTAATGGGGAAAGAGAGAGAACGGCAGACTCCTGGAAGTCCTGGTTCTGCCAAAGATACAAAAATGAAGTAAAATTCTATTATTTTTTTGCTATTGGACTTAATTTTAACCATATTCAATATTTTTTTCCATTCGTGTTTGTTGGATTATGATTTGACCTCTGGCAACCTCGGGTCTATCAGCCGGGCGCGGTGCCCTGGCAAGGCGATGGCATGGCGCCCCGACACCCAGTAATTAGTTCGGTATCCTGACCAAGCGCCATTTGCCGGTCCAGTCAAGCCCGGGAATGTTTGAAGAGGCGTCTTTTGAATCTGGTTGTTGCTACGGTCGACTGATTTCGGCTCCTCATTTGAATGTTTATTCTGTGCTAAGATGGATTTCGAGAAAATTAATCGATGGGATCCCGCGCCCCGCGGGAGTAAACGATTACTTCCGAGACGTATAAACTATTATAAGGCAATACACGCGCGTCTCTCATTAACAAGTGTGGTTAAGGAAAACAGCTCTGACGCTCCTGATTGTTATGAATACGCTTGATCTCTTGTCTGTCTGTAGGTATGGGTAGATATTCGATCTCGATTAGTTCGGTTCTCGGTTTAAGGCTACAAGTTTCACGCTTCTCGATTGTCCTTCTCTCTCTGTCTTTTCCCTTTTGAATGTATATGTTAGAAAATGATAGAAGAGAGGACGAAAATCACGTGACTGCCCCTAAAATCTGTCCTTTTCTAACACTCGCTTTCTGATGGGAGAAGAGAAAGGAGGATAGAATCCTGGATCCGTCAATGCTTCTCCATCCATTTAAAAACAGTGCTTTGATCCACTGTTCTCCGCACCAAAATGCATGGGAATAAATAGACAAAATAACACGCTTAAACCTAACTTAAAAATCCCCTATGGTAGTTACATAGGTTAGGTTTAGGTTACCCTCTTGACTGCCACTCAAGGTGAATATATAGCTCGTTGCGGCGCAGCATACATCATTTTTTAAATGTTTGTAAAAATTAACGGACATTTTGATTCCTAAACTTTGAAAATTGTGAGTATCTTGACGGACTATGGTATACCCCGACAACATTCATGATCGTCAAAGGTTTGTGGGACACCAAACTATGTTGGTCAATGATGCGCATCAATTAATTAGTAGATGTTCACTTATAGAGGCTAATTATTAATTTCAAATTTTATCTTCTAAAGAGGCTTTCTCAGCCTTTCGAGGTCTAAATATAGAAGGCTCCGCGACTGAACACGAGCGCGAGAAAATTTTCCGCGCTAACACCCGCCGTTTTATAGGTTAAAACTCTTCTGCACGCGCGCGGCCTAGCGCGTGGTTCATCGAAACCTAACTCCACCACTAATCAGAAATTCACCACTCATCGTTCAAATATAAAACGTCCCCTCATCAGAACATCATCCAGCGACAACACACCGTACGTACGAGCGCGCATCGCAAAAATACGACGCGAGACGAAGGAGGAATCACCTTAATGCAAAAGCTCCACTCCTCAACCCCCCTCCCCCTTCCATTCACCCATCCATCTCCTCCATCCCTCAACTCAATCATTTACACACACTCACACATGTATATGTGCAAAGTGCATCGGAGATTAGACCGTGTGCGTGTCGCTGGTGACGAAATTATCACGGAGGGGGCGAAAGGTGGGGGAGAGGGGAGGGGGATTCGCGATTTCCCCTCGTGCAGTGCGTCGCCCCCTCTCCCCCCCCTCCGTCATCTACCCCTAACACGGCGGAGGAGCAGCAGTCAGAGAGCGCGGCGGCTTTTCAAAGACTTCGTCAAGAGCGCGCGAGAAACGCGGGAATTGAGGACGGGAGCGACACCTCTACATTTCTTTTTGTTTTCTCTCTCTTTCTTTCTTTTTTGAACGGAGGGAGATAGAAAGAGAGAGAAATAGAAAGAGAGAGAGAGAGAGAGAGAGAGAGAGAGAGAGAGAGAGAGGAGAGAGAGAGAGAGAGAGAGAGAGAGAGAGAGAGAGAGAGAGAGGAGATCCGCACAAAAAACCATACAAACACATGAGCCTGGATGCACAAACGCACACAAAGACAAACACAAGGCATGTGCACGCATGCATATGAAAACACACACACCGTCCATCTTGACGCAGCTAAATATCTAATTGTGAGAGTCCATCATGAAAGGAAGTAGACCTTTCATCTCGACTAAGTGGAAAAGACAGAAGGAATAAAATATGATAGATTCTGCGCTCTTGTCTAGACGGACACGCATAATGTTTGAATTGTAATCATTTTTTAAGCATTTTTTTGTTTTTACAGCCTTACGGTTTTCTCCGGTAAATCTCAAACTCAACCCCTTTCAATTCTGTGACTAGATCTGCCTCACACGACTCCAATTTTGAATTCACAATAATTTTGAATCCAAATTGTTAACACTTTAAAAAAAATGTTTTATGGAACGCCTTCAATTCATCGTGTATGCAAAACTAGCATAATTGTGTAGGAATATTTAACTACCTACTGGATTGGAGCAAGCGAACATTGATTACGTAACCTTGCAGATAAAAGGTTTGACATAAAAAGGCCGGGCTGGGGATAGTTGTTTATAGGCTGCTAGTACCTCTACTCTCCGGGGGAAAAAATGGAAAAAACAATTTGTATACGTTTTAAAGGAAGAGGTTCCGTCAAAAAAATCCTAGCTTGAAGCAAATCAAGCTTCTTTCTTATAGCTGAACAATTGTGTTTAAAAAAGAAAATTGAAATTGAGAATAAGTAATGTCTTAGAAGCGAAATCGGCTGATTTTAGAACATTGTCATCTATGCATGTCAAACGCTAAAGTCGCAACAAATGGCCCTCCACCTGACCCGTCGAGCGAGGAACCTTGGAAATACAGTCAAGGACATCCACCGGTTGCCAATTTTTAAGGAGAAAAATTAACCTCCAGTCGGCGAGTTGGAAATTTCATAATCTGGCACTGACACAGTCCGATTGGGACTCGAACCCGGAGCCAGACTATGAAAAAAGAGAGGGGGGAGGGAGGAAAAAATAAATTGGCAGAGGAAACAACGAAGACGGGGATTATAAAGCGATCAGCGCAACTCCGAAAAGTAGTCTGACAAAACAATAACTCACATCTGAGGAATCAGCAATATCAGCTTTTATAAGTACTCATACCGACTATAACTGAAGCTGACAAATTATGAACGTATTGCTCGGTACATAATACAAAACCGCATCATAAGTGAGCCGTTGATGGGCGCAGAAACGACACTTCTTCCATTTAAGAATATATGCGAGAAGTGACGTGTTGCTATCATCTCCGCGCAATTGACCCTCGCATATTTTGTACCGTCACGTCAGTCAGTGATCTTGACTTTTACTTGATTGATAACCGTCATCATCAAGTCACTAGATGCGAAAATTTATATCATTCGTCGTGCCAAATTCATTCGACGTTTTCGAGATATAATTGAGAACTTTAGACGGCTCTTTTCGTCAGAGACAAGGCCTTGAAATTTTTCTTGGGAGAGAACTAGGTTTACTGTCACAAATTAAAGAGTGTCCTCACTCATAACATTACCTACTCCCTCGCGTAAATACGATTGCTGTTTTTGTTTGCAAAGGTATTGTATTTCCTCTTTTATGATCTTAAAAAATAGTAATAATTGCTTGATAAGAGTCACAACTTAAATTAAAGTAATCAGATTACAGACCAAAAGAAATAAGCGTCTCACATTTTTGACGCGGTCATTGTCATTCTGACGTCGAAATATTCGGTAACGACTTGACACAGCTAAGTGTTGATAATTACCTGAAACAGAAGGAAATTGTAAAACTAATTAATACTCAGTGTAAATGAATCAAAAGAAAAAAAGGGAGAACAAAATGAAAGTAAGTAAAATGTAAGGTAATGTTAATAGTATAATAACACTCCCATTGAAATGAGTGCATTTCGTAGTCAAGAGGAATAAAAAGTAGAACCTCGATAACTTTGACATTTCTTCATCAAATGTTTTCAAATTTTCGGAAGTTTATCTTCAGGCAGTGACAAACGTTTCTGCAAAGTTTCGTGAAAATTGAATGATATTTACTACAGCTTTTGGCCTGGAAACTATACGAGCGTCATATACACGATATGGCGACGGTCGCATATGCACTAGCGGATCCAATAATTAGTCCTTCTCTCTCTATGGTCATTTGATCGCGTGTGTTGGAAAAGGACAGATTAGGGGCAGTCACGTGACTTTCGCTCCCTCTTCTATCCTTTTCTAACACACGTGTCTAAATGGACAGAGAGAGAGAAAGACAATCCACTAGATCCGCCAGTTTGCATATGGTGTTTGCGCAACGCAACAGCACCTAAACATGGCAGCAGAAACTTTGAAACGTCGAAATGAACTTACGTTGTTGCGGTTCCAAAATGTTCACTTTTGTTCTCATCTTAGAGCATGTGTGTGTGTGTGTAATATTTATCCCTTGCGCAGTAGGCTGCGCAGTATAGGTCTGTAGTGTTGGAGAGGTGACGGTGATCCTATACCGAGCTAAATTTAATAAATTGATCAGTCTGAAGAAGTTGGCAGGAGGAAGAACCGTCAGTCTGAGATTAATTTCCATTATTCATATCAGTCTACCGTTTGGTATGGTGTAGGTAGGTATTTGGTACGTACCCCAACTCCCGGTCGCGTTGGTCCAACAACACCAGAGACGACACGGGGTGCGCATTGAGCTCATTCTGCACGGTTGCCGAACTTAACGATGAAAATATTACCAGGGAAAGGGCATATAAAACGATGAGGGGTAACTTGCCTAAGCAGTTCTTTCATTTGTTGTTAGACCTCTCAACAGTACTAAGCCAGTATCTGATCTTTCAGTTTAGGAAAAACTTCCCCCTCCCCTTTGCAGTCAATCACTGGGGTGGATACAGGAATGTGTCCTCTCTCTTTTTCCATAAGAGTGCGTGTATTAGAGAAGGATAGATCCGGGTCAGTCACTTGATTTTTGCCCTTTCTTCTACCCTTGTGTAACACATGCGTTCTATGGGAAAAGAGAGAGAAGCACAATATCTTGCCGCTAGTGCAGTCAATAACAAGAAAAAGTGTATTTTGGAGTCTGATTTTAGTTCTTACTGTCTTCTATGTACGTATCAGAAATTGGTTTTTTAGTTTCAGTCCCTTTCAAGAAAGATCCAATGCTTGCTACTCCTTATCTTGTCAAATATTCAATCCAGGTACGCGCAGCTTGTTTCCAATGAAAACTCGTGAAATCATCAATTTGGTCTTTCCTAGGGCGCGTGTTTTGTTCTACGAAGGTATACTAAAAGTCAATTTATCTTTTTACTTTTTTATACGTATATATTCAAGAGAGGGAGGAAGTAGGATTCAAGTCCTGAAACCTTTATTTCCCTCGGACTCTCAAAACTCAAAAGCTCCCGTTTTTTTTTTTTTTTTTTTTTTTTTTTTTTTTTTTTTTTAAGTCCGTTCAAGCGAGCGTAAAATAAGCGCACAGGTGCGTGGATAACACCCCCCCCCCCTTCCTCCATCCACCAGCTTTAACAATTTCGCACTCGTCTTCCGAGGTCACCTAAATTCGTCCTGTCGAAGCGCCTTTAAGATCCTTTCACCCCTCTCCCTACAATTTTCACAATCGGCGTCTGAATGACGGAATAGCATTGAGAGGGGGAGGCAGAAAAAAGGTGAACTCCTCCGCAGTGGAGCTTTTTTTTTTTTTTTTTTTTTTTTTTTTTTTTTTTGTCGAGTGTGGAATTCCATGGACGTCGATTAAAGACTACGAGGGTGGAGGGGAGTGGGTGAAGGGTAGAAGAGGAGAGGGGTTAAAATTGTTCACTGTTTCAACGCTCCGAGGTGAGAAGGGCATCGACCACGGGGAAGTAAGATTGGGGGTGGATAAGTGGGGTAAGTGCGGAGGTGGAGTTCTGGGGAGGGGGGACTTCGCGCGAAGGGGGTGACGTTCGCTGGTTTCGTTCGTTCACGTTCCTCCGTTTCTAGAACCAGAGAGTGAGCGTTCGCCGCTCCTCTCCCTCTCCCCCTTCCCCGCCCCCCCCCCTTCTGCTCCATCCCCCCTCACGCTTTTCTCTCGCTCGTCGAGTGTTTTGAGACGTGACAAAAGTGACTCTATCGCCTCACTCAAGTGCTTTTTCCATTACCCTTCAACTTTTTATCCGATCCCATCCCGCCATCCTAACCCTCCCCCTCCTCCCTTCTCCCTACTGACTCCCTCTGCCCCCGCGCCTGGAGCCCTCCTACTCCACTCACACCCTGAAATCCCCTTACCTCACTGTACACAGTTTTAGACATTGCCCTCTACTGTTTTCCTTTCCACAGTGAACCTTCAAGTTTTGGATCAGTTTTTTTTTTTTTTTTTTTTTTGTTGCATGTTCATTTGCAGGGCTCATAGATTACAATTGGATTTTGACAAATCACTAAAACGCACACATGAAAAAAAAAAAAAAAAAAAAAAAATCTGAGGAATATCGTAAGAATTATTGTAGAATGCGAAAAATATCCAAACAAATACTGTGGGCGCCTTTTCAAACAAAATGGTTGTGGTGATTCCACACGGGAACGGTGCCATGATTGACATTTAATGAAAATCATGGATATCAAGAGATCGATCAAAGGTACCTACCAATTTGAAAAAAAAAAAAAAAAATAAAAAAATAAATCATTTCTTTGTTCAATTATAGTTTCCTAAGTGGGTTGATTTTCCTCGAAGTTGGAGAGGTAACAACTTTCGTTATAATTTAAAAAAAAATGTATCCGAAATCAAATTTTTCCCACAAAATTTCGGGTACGGAAGATTTCAATTTGACAACAATGGATCGTGGTTACTTATTGGATCCTCACTAAATGGGTAGGTAGTTAAGTGGAAACAGATACGATCTTGATCTGGATCGCGGGGATTCGATTCGCGGGCCCCGGCCCCGGACCATCAGGGCCTCATCCATGGGCCTCAACTTCCGGAGCAGATGATCCGCGCCGCGCCGTGAAGGATAGTTATTAAATATGCATACGAGTTAATCATTTTTCAATGGGTCCAGGCGAACCCGTGACCCCGCGGCCCGCTGATGGTGGACCCAAGCGGCATTGCCAAATATACTATTCTAATTAATCAGCAAACGTGCGTATGTTTCACCTGTGGCGTAGTGTTAAATCTGACAGCGTTAAATTTCGTTCATTTAAACCCGTATGGAAAGGATCGAATGGGTCTGTTCCTGTTGCGAACATTTTCGGTAGCTTTGGAGATGGTGTATTTTGGAGCAAAATATATTGAAAAGTACGTGAATACCATCTTGGATTTCTCTAACAGCCTATAGTATATTAGAATTTTTAAAGGGTTCAATATGATTTTCACAAAGGGATCAACCCTTTTTCAAGGTGTAGCAAAAGTTTTCAACACGGTTCAGTCAACAAAAACTGGAAACAAAACGGCGCTCGCGTCACTTTTTGCAAAATAACTTTCAACTTGACAAACTGGTTTCGGTTGTAAATTTTGACCAAGATTCTCTCATCAAAATTGACAATTTTTTCATAACGATTTTTTTTTTTTTATTTTAAATTCCATGTCAAAGGCACATAAAATTATTTGATAGAGCTCATTAGCGAGGGTGCTAGCGAGAGTTGCCAACTAAATTACGAGTCACACCAGTCAAGTCCTTAAATCACCCTTCCTTTAAAAGCCCCTCACTGCCATGCTTGCTTACGCTGCGCCGCGCCGCATTAGTGTGAACGCCGCTTCGGGAGCTTCCTATACAAGAGTTCGAACCCGATGCTCGATAATTCCGAACAGCTCGCACGCGGTTTGCATCACACTCACCATACAACATACAACATACAACATAATCCCATTCATCGTCAGAACGAGAACCGCTTACACCTCTACGTAAATAATACACGGGCTCTTGATTGGTCGGCTCGTGGGGAGGGTGGTAAGGCGGTAGGGAGGAAGGTGGGAGGGGAGGGAGCTGGCGGGGGAAAAATAGGGAGGAAAAAAGAGCAGGCAACACGTCTGACATGATAAGGTTAGCCCGGTTTCTCGTTGTCCATTGTGTCAGCAGTAGGAGAAGCGCGGTATGAGGGAAGAGGGGTGGGTGAGGAGAGGGGAGGGGGTCTACCGTTCACTCTCTTTCTCTCGGTTATTTACGTGCGTAAACAAATTAGTTGGGTTGTTGAGACCCATTTTTATGCTAAATTGTCTAATTCTGGCTGCGGAAAAACAAGATGGAGAAGATTAAATTTGCATATAAATGCTCGGCGCTGTGGATAGAGCCGCGTGGAGGGGGGTTAAGGGTAGGGGGAGAGGGATTGGTTTAGTATGTATATTGAGCAACGAACGCCAAGTTAGGCTGGGCGACAACCGTCACTGTTGCGAGAGTTGGAGCGAGCGAAAAGCCACTATTTGCGGCATTTCTCTCCCCCCCTCCCTGTTCCGTCCCTACTCTCCCCGCCTTACCTCACGAGTGACGAATCGAACAATGAATAGCGAACGCTTTCTGACGATGTACCGATGCCATGTTAACACCCGACAAAAAACTCAACGGTGCGAAGATGGAAAATAATCCTCTGAAAGTCGAAAATAAAATTGGTGCAGAAAAAATGCATAAGCTTTCTGCATTTCACATAATAAGTGTTAAAAGTAAGCCTGTAGGACTCCTATTGAAAACCATTCATCTAAAAAATTAGCTTAGTTATAGTTCATGAATTTCTGATTTCTCGTGAAATCCTAAGAAAAATTAACAGAATTGATCAAATCCCCCTTTATTAAATAATTTACGGATTTTTATGTGGAATTTCCAGCCGATTTCGGCATTCGTCCCATGATTTTTCCAGTCGGCGAGAGAATATTGGAGCCTAAGAAGATCTACATAAGAGAAGAGCGACCCTTCCTTCAGACACGTCCATCTTCTTTTTCCTGACTTTGAGGAACTTTTTGATTCTTAAGGAAATCCATCTTCAGCAAGTGAACAGTATCAGTAGGTACTTAGTAGCAATTGAGAATCCCATTAATACGATATCCTTTAATATTTTAGTAAATATGTTGGACCAAGAGCGAAACCTAAACCTGTTGAAACTAATAGTGAACCTCAATTCCGCGTTGACTCAAAAGGGGTAAATGAATTTCATTTATCTAGCTCCAGGACAGCAGTTGGAAATCTGAAGTTCGCTGACCACTAGAAATGTGAGATAGATGTTGATGATATACATGCGCCTAGTCATAAACACATCTTGATCGAAGAAAAATTCACCTTGCAAATTTTTGGGCGGGGAGGAAGTGGGTAATAGGCGTGGAAGAAAACTACTCCAAAACTCGGATCTGGGGGGGGGGGAGGTGGGAGAGGGGCTTGGTGGAGAGTGAAACAAAGGGAGGGTGGAGAGAAAAATAGCAAACCTAGTATATAATACCTGCTAGCAGTAGTTTATCGGTGGACATTGGAGAGCGTGTAACAGTGGACTCTGGTGGGAGCAACGGGGTGAAGAGTGGAGTGGGAAAATAAGAGGGGAATTAGGGGGGCGGAGTGTGATGAAGAGTGAGAGTGAGAAAGTTGAATGGGATGGTAAAGGTATCTGGTATAGGTAGGTATAACCCTATACACATATATTGTTATACTAATATTTATAATGTTATTATCTATATTTGCTATCAAGCAAGGCTTCAGGACGCCGAAGGAGGTCTTGAAGATCGACTGGTAGGCGCCAAATGCACAGTCACGACCCCGGAGTCGCCACGCTGCTGCGCCGGCCGCCGGACTCTTAACGCCGAACACCATTCATTGGGTTGCCAAGTCGCTGGTAAATTCATATTGGGATGGGATGTTGTGCATGTAGTCCAAAGAGCGCATAGTCTCCATAAATGTTTGCTCTATAGTTTCTTTGAAAAAACTTGGGGAAACGATGTGGAATATGTTGTTAACAGAAACACTAGTCGGTAAATTCAACGGAGGATGGGATGTTGTATTTGTAGTCCAAAAAGCGTTTAGTTTCCACAAATGTTTGCTCTGTAGTTTCTTTAAAAAAAACACTCGAGGAAACGATATGGAAAAGCTCCTGAACGGAAACACTAGTTGGCAACTTCAATTGGTTTACGCCCAGGCTGAAGACAAAAAGGATAAAAGAAGGTTTCATACCACCGTCAGAATGACTGAAAGGTGGTAAAATGTCAAGAGTGGAAGATGAATGTTTAGAGCTCACATAATTTTGTGATACTCTATGCTCATTTGGAGGCGATTCAGATATCTAGTGTATGAGCGAAAATACGATTTGATTGATTTTTCTGAAACGACCACTTCCACGATGGTTTGGCAAGAAGGGGAATACGTATATGCAATTTGATTAAGGGGGCCAGACGCTTAAAAATTGCGTTTTGATCAATACAGTAATATTGCCTATAAATATGACAATAGCTGCTACAGCCATTCTTTTGTAAGCGTGGTCTGGAAGAAAATACCTTAGATGTCGCTCGTATTACCTCAAATTTATATTCTGTATAGTTTCGGCGTTCCACTGCATTAAAGATATTGAAGACACTTTTCTCACCGGATGATTAAACGTATTAGGGGATAGATTAGGTGCATAAGAATCTTTAACTCGTGAAAAACTCTCCACAGCAATCGTCTAGAATTCAAATTTGCTTTTAACGGAAAAAGTGTTTCCTGGAAATTATTAGTATTTGACCACTGTAGTAACACCCCATTATTCAATCCCAGTTATCCACTATTTCTCCGGATTATGTCTATTAATTGTCCGATAAACAAAAAACACTGAGCCAAGCTTATATTATGTTTTCATTGCAAGATCTTTAGACCAGAATTGATATCAGTATTATTTGGTAAGGACGGAATGTTCACACCCGTACGCTTCAATGAAAGTAAATCTTCAACAAGCTTCGACCCTTCTCTTCTTCTACCCTGTAGAGGATCTACTTGTCATCCAAATAAACGCCAACGGTGACTGCAATGTATCCGTAAAAGTTTCCGTAAAAATATGCCAGCTACATTTTGGGACTTAAGTTTGAAGAATATGACTGTCGTATTCTTGCGGAACTCCCTTTCATTATTCCATTACTATCTTTGCCGTATGTTTCTATCAGTTTTACATTCAAAAAATTTACGAATCTTGTATTTTGTCATTTCCATCGATGACGTGAAAATATACCAGTGAAAGTTGCAATTCCTTTTCCAGTAGTAAACAGAAATCGTCTCCTTTTTGAACTGATATTAAAAGGAATGCCTTGGTGACGTCAACCTGCAGCCGTCAGATTGTCTCTCACTTTTAATTGTACTCATTTCTAATTAGGAAGCGCTCTCCATAGATCCTTCAAAAAGCTTTAATCCAAATTGAATGGAATTAGCTCGCTGTTAATTCAGTTCGATCAGTGCTGTCTAAGATGTTAAGATGACTGAAAGTACATCTGCAAAACCCTCCAAACAAAGTTCAATAGACAAATGCTTTTGATAAGGGGGTAAATTTACGAACGAAGTTTAAGATAAATTGTCAGGATTGCAGCCAGCCATGAGTTAATATCGCCACGTTCTGTAGATGACGTTTCGAGCCACCTCCTTAAGGCTGTCATAGTTAATTAAATCAATCGTTCGATGTGGTTCTGCATATGGCCAAAGTGAGCATAATATGATGTATTGACGACAGAGTTACCAGTCAATTTAACATCATTTTATGCAGTTTATTACTCAACATTTTGGCAGAAATGGAGCTAAAATCTGACAGCGGTTCCATTTGAAGGAAAACCTACATTATATGCCCTTGGTTTGACGTTGAAATGCCCAAATATTTGAAAACACTCAAGAGCCGTCTCAAATCGGATTTATTGATTTTATTTTATCATGAGATAAACATTTACCATATTGATGACAGTTGAAAGTAAACCAAAAGTGGCAACGTGGCAACGGAAAGCAACGGACCCGCTATTTTAGCTTTGGTTTCTACCTTCCCTTCTTCTGGTGTGAAAATTACCTACTAGAACACACTAACAAGGCATATTCTCTCTCCCTCTCTCTCTCTCTCTCTCTCTCTCTCTCTCTCTCTCTCTCTCTCTCTCTCTCTCTCTCTCTCTCTCTCTCTCTCTCTCTCTCTCACTCTTATCCTCTGTGCTTAGCCCCCTGTCATTATTTCTTTCTCTCTCTCTCTCTCTCTTCTTCCTTTCTCGTTTCTCACTATTTTTCAGAGGCTGCTGACAGAGATGTCTGTTGTCTTTACTAATATGTATCTTGTTAGGAATTGTTAACATAATCTATTATTATCCCCGTGATTTTGTTTACTCTACTACCTTTGGCCGTCTTTTATTTTCAACTCTGGCGGTGAGGTGTCTGGTCTGCATCTATGGGGCAGTGCGGTTAGCCGGGTATTTTACGCGTCGCGGATTCTTCCGCAGCACTCTATCATTTTCGACCGCTCCTTCGCTTAATTTTTGCTCGTGATTACAGCTGAGATTTGAGATTTGGCGCCACGTCTGTCCAATTTCAGGGCGAGGCTATGTATGAATGACCTGTCACCAAAAAGTTCTGGGTCGTGTTAAATATCCACATCAATCGTGAGTTTAAGGACTTTTACAAATCAATCTTGAATCCGAATATGATTGACTGATTTATTGCAAAAGCAGCTTCTGATTATAATAGAGAGATTGTTTGGAAATAGTCACGAAACCGTCTATCATCTCATTCCGAGCAGTGAATATGTGTGGCTAGTAGCAAGTTTTTCTCGAACTGATATCAGACATCAGACTAAATTAACTCCGAAATTTGATCAAACAAATCGAATGAACAAGTGCTACTGTACGTAGCTGACTTGAGGTGAGCATAAAATATACTGTATAAATATGCCATGCAGGCCAGTATCAGATCGCAAAATTAGCCTTTCAAACTGCACTGTAAACGTGTACGTCTACTGTCTTCACAAGGGATGCTGGAAGGATGTTAAAGACTCGGATTTATGATGCGATGCAAATGTAGACAAGGAAGGGTGGGAGAAAGGGGGAGAGATTCGCAGACTTAAAAAACGAAGAAGAGACAACAAAAAAAGAGTTAGAATGAATGAATGAATTTATGAATGAGTTGATTCCTAATAAATGTAAGTAGGCACTAAGTAGTGCCTCCACTTACAAAGCTTCAGCTTAACACGGTTTTCCCTCTATCTCTCTCTCTTGCGATCCCTCTCCCTATCGATCCTTGTCTCGTCTCTCTTTTTCTCTCAGAGGAGGAAGAAAACGCGAAAGATTCACGCTCCATTGTTTGATACACACTCTTCCCGCTGGATATGTTTCAACGACGCTAATTTTTTCCGCTTTATTTCGTATCCCTTTTTCTCCTCCCCCTCCTTTTTTTTCAACCCCCCCCCCCCCCCCCCTCCTCTTCGCCCGCTTTTGAAACGCGCGCTCTCTCTCTTTCCAGGAAAGGAAAAAAAAATGTAGAGTACCTACTCGAATCGCATAAATCTCCAGCGCTGCAGAGCGCCTCGTCTAACACCTTCTCGCATTATTCGGTCCTGTGTTTTTATTGTAATTAATACACTTTTTTTTTTTTTCCTCTCTTTCATTCTTCTCGCGTCTTTTTCGTTTTCGAGCGAGCAAAGCGAGGCGCTAAGCGAGTGATTTTTTGATGAGCTCGGATTTGCGACTTGCTAGTGCATATTTCTTCCGCGAGTCTGCGCGCGCGTCTCCGCGGTCCCGGCATCGCTATACAACTCAACTTGAAGCGTTTCTCCTAAAGGAAGTATGGCTATGCAAATTCCTCTTTTTTGATACTTTAATTTATTTGTCTTTCGCGGGAAAAGGATAATATTATGCGGAGAGCGCGAATACCGACGGGTATTACCGCTGTTTCATACCCAGAATGTACCCCCGCCACCACCCCCTCCGTCCATCATCCTCTCAATGAGATTCCTTCTTACGATCCTGAAATATGTATCTATTGTCCTTTGCTTGCGCCGAGTGACGAGTGATCTGTTGTTGTTGTTGTTTTTATTTCTCTTCTCTCTCTTTCTTCCTTTTCTTCCATTATGCTCATTTTATTATCCGCGAAGAGATATTTTTTTAATCAATTTTGCATGAGTGATTTTGCGCAGCGGAAAAAAAATGCCGGTTAAATTCTTTGACAATGCGGTTAAGTACTTTTATTGGTGCTGCCACATTGTCGTACAATGGTACGGAAGAAGGGGTTTGAATCTTGATTTATGATTTTTATCGATGTATACCCATCGAATATTGATTCAATTGAACGCCTAAATAATCGATGATTTTGTAAAATAACAAATGATGGGGGCCCCAACAGTACCTACTCGATTGCTAGAGAGCCATTTCCAGAAGAGGGTGGTAGGTCTCTGGATCAAAGTCGTAAGGAGACTAAATAGATAAAATATTTCACTCTTGAGCGTAGGAATATCCAAAAAAGTACTTCGAATTCTTTTCGGCTAATTATTGAATATTGAATATTTCGGCTTATATTTACGTTCATGAACAGTATTCTTTGGTTCGGAATACTGTACAACATAAGTGCACTTAAGCAAATGCCTAACGCACCTCTCCACTCTCAAATGAGGCTATAGTCAGCACCTTGTAATATCCAACGATAATAGGTACCTACCTCAGGGGCGGATCCAGCCCTCCCAAACGGGGGGGGGGGGGGTGAACTTGGGATTTTCACCTCTCAGTGACCCCTTTTTCCTTTTTCGCTCTTACTTTCCCCCTTCTTCCTCCCTCTTTTCTCATTTTCGGACCGAGCGGAGGGGGGGGGGGGGGTTGATCGCCCCATTCGCCGCCCCCCTGTAGCGCGCCAATGACAGCTACCTCTTTGATTTAGAAGAGTATGTGCAAGGAAAAAATATTCTAAAAGAAAATGACGCAATGAGAAACTCTGACAGTTTTCAGGAGAGTTCTGGTCTTTGTAAGCAAAAATAGGACTTGACCTATAGAGGCTACCACCATTTATGATCTGCCTAAAAAAGCCAGAATTTTCCTGAAAACTAAAAATTTTGTTTTCATTTCGAGAACCTTTTTATTAGAATTCTGGCCGTTTTCAGTAGAACATTCTTCTCTGCGTAAGACTGCTAGCTTACTCCATGCAATAAGTTATTATGGAAGAATAAAACTTCTAAAAAAAAAAAAACAAAACAAAACAAAAAACAAAAAGAAAAAAACAAAATTGAGGATAGTGTTGTAGAATGAGAAAAGAATAAGCCGTGTCTACTGAGAAAATGAATGAAAAAGTCCATCGTACATCGACAAAATCAAAACTGTTTTCATCTCACTGAGCGCCGTTTGAGTTGGTGCGATGAAATTGACACATCTTTGGCGGCACGAGCTTACATATCCATTTGGATTTGCGCGGTCCTCCCCAAGATCAAGTATGCATGCGTGATTATTTATTGGAAAATAAAAAAGGCAAACTATATAGCGAACCGATGCTACAGCGCCTGTGACTAACGACAGTCTATGACCTTCATAGACGAGGCATCGAATTTTCATTTGAGGAAAAACAGTTGTCCGACTGAGAGGTAACAAGAAAAAAAAACTGGAAAAAAAAAAAAAAAAAAAAAAAAAAAAAAAAAAATGGGATTCCATCATGTAAGAACTCACAGAGTTTCCACGAGTATCAAAAAAAAAAAAGGAAAAATAACAACTACTTGAATGACAGTTCGATTATTTGATTCGGAAAAATCTGAACACTAATTATAGGTACACAGCTAACTTCTCAGAGTATACTCTTCCTCATATAGAATCAACATTCATTTACCAGAACCAACCAATCATTCATGTACGTTGACGTCATGACCAAATCGCAATATATTTCTATTCCAATGAATAAAAGTTGATCGAACTTAAAAGTAAAACCATTTGAGCACAGGAGTATGTTAGATAACATGAATCGCGGCAGTGTCTCCTGGGTAGGTCAAAAACCTGTTAGTTTAATCGTTTCTGCTTTTTTTCTCTTTTTTTTTACAAAGACACGCCGAATCACATGCATAGATTCATTAGACGCCATAGCATACAGGGTATTTCAGACCACCCGCAATCACTATTTTTTCTTATGAATTGGGGGGGGGGGGGGGTGTAACCGAAGCAAACCGTGGTAGATATAAGTACATGAAATGACAACTCTTACGAATTTGATGGAAATAATTTCAACTCCGACCCCGTGACCAGGAAATGCGGATGGTAGGAAGGACTGTTTTTGGGGCTATAGGGTTGAAAGTATTTGTATTCACTTTTTTAAATTCTGAAAGGACGATTTTATAAACGAGATACTGTAATTTTTGCTTTGGATCTATGCACACACGGAAAAAAAAATAACTGGTAGAATTTACCATCTGCATAGCTGCATGATTTTGGAGTCAGCTATCAAGTATGTTAAATTTCACTAAATGATAGTAAAATGTACCAACAAGTTAACTTTAATTTATCTATCTATAATGCACGTAGCATTTACCATCTATTTGATAGCTGACTTCAAAATCAGCGCAGATGGTAGATTCTACCGGTCTTTTTTTTCCGTGCACAACAACGTCCCTCAGAATGCAAACAAAATGTATTTACAAAAACGAATCCAATGGCGACGACCATGGTTTCACTTATCTCAATTCTCTGTATCGCAGGGCTGCCGTTTTGCGTATAATCAATGATATTTTTCAATTCACCGATGATTCCACCGGTTGAGAAAAGATTACACAGTTCAGTTCAGTGCATGACTGTAATAAACTAAAATACTCGCATCTGTAATCTTTTCTCAACCGGTGGAATCGTTGATGACTTTATAAAACTTGCGGATATTTTAATTAATCAACGGAGTTTCCACTGATTAAGGAAAGATTACAGATCAGAGTATTTTCGTGCATTACAGTCATACACTGAACTGAATTGTGTAATCTTTTCTCAACCGGTGGAATCATCGGTGAATAGAAAAATAGTATTGATTATACGCAAAACGGCAGCCCTGCTGTATCGGGATTCTAGTCGCTTCAAACCAATCGCAGGTTTGTCCCGCAGTTAGGCTTCCTGATGGGCAAAAATCCCAAATATTTTTCCCCTGCTTGAGACAAGTGCATATAGAGTCGACACATGCAGACTCCAGACTGCAGACGGCGGCAAGTCGCTTGGAAAAGACGGAAGCGTCATCGTTGGCTATTGCGTTGCGTCTGAAGCTGAAATCTGGTCAAGAAAGGTGTCGGTGTCGGGGGTTATTGGGATGGGCCCCGTTATTGACTGATTGTCTGATTGTCTGAAATGTCTGATTGTCACCTTCTTGACTCGAAAACTGATCGATCGACCCGGCACGATTGGATCTCATCGTCTATTTCCCTGTCTGAGTGTCTCAACCGTCGTTGCCAGATTCTCCAAAAAATTGGCAACTGGTTTTGGGTAAACTAATCTGATAACTATCCGACTAAAGACAACAATCTCAACCTTCCTCAATAACGCTCTTCCACTCTTTCTATCTATCTTTCTGCCCCAGTCGCCTGATTGCCAAATAATGCCAAAACACATCTTCAAATTTTTATCTTAAATCAAGATCAAATTTTGGATATTTTCTACCCAATCTGGCAACTGTGCGGTCTTGTAGTCCCAGCCGTCACTATCTATAATCGCATCTAAAAACAAAGACACAAAAGAAAAACCTCGTGTCTCGGCTCTTTTCCAATTCGACCGGCCGCTTATTCGCTTCTCTGGAAATATCGAGCGACTAGACGTTCGCCACTCAGAGTGTGACTTTCATTTTTCCGACCAATATTGTTTTCGGAGTTATTTCGTAATTATAGTTGTTGGGCCGTCGATAGATGTAGTTATGCAACATCATTTTGACTTTTGAGCCACGTGTATTAGAGCTAGTCATTGTTAGTCAATGTGACATAAGGGCGTTGTTTCGTTGTTAAAACCTGTGCGAAAAACCAATCGCTGCTCAAATAATCAAAGCAATGTAACGAGGGTTTGTATGAACATCAAAAAGGCGCTTCTGCAGATTCCCCCGAATTCATTGACAAAGATGAATTGGACACTTTTAAGATGAGGAATCAACTAGTTGTTTTTGAGGTTCCTCTTCTTGTCTTGTGTCGTGTTGTCTTGTGACATGCTCGTTGTGTCACTATTAAAACCTGGGGAAAGAAAAACTAGTTGCCGCTCCAACAATCAAATTAATGTAATGAGGGTTTGCATAAACATCAAATTTAAGGCGCTTCTGCAAATTCCCCCAAAAAAAATTAGACAAAGATTAAGTGGACATTTTTAAGAATGACTGAGGATAATAACTGGGTTGTTTTCGAGGTTCCTCTTCTTGGTCCTTGCATCCCCTCTATTTAACCAGCAACGGAGGATACGAAACACTTAGGGTTGAATTTTCGATATCCAGGAAAAATCCTGCGGATGTCGCCATTATGATCTAAGTATAACCGGTCTTTGTCTACCCAGGTCTTCAGACGAATCCTCCGACAAGGAAAGTAAAAAAAGTACAAGTTAAAAAGGGGGTAGAATAATGAATGAAACTATTACGAAAATAGAGAGGCAGAAGACAGAAGAATAGTGAGATGAAGATGGGAGGAGGGAGAGAGAGAGAGAGAGAGAGAGAGAGAGACCAAAAGAGTCAAAGGAGCGAGGCGGTTAGAATCCATCGATAGTACCGCATCCTCCACCCGTCACCACGGTGGTGTATAAAGTTATCTGCTTCGGCGGAGAACTGGTTAAGGAGGGCGCCGAGTGGAGCTCGCGCGGACGGGGTGGGGTGGGGGGGGGGTTGTGGGGGGGGGGCTAAGAGTACAACAAATGAAATGGTTGTTATTAGCCTCGACAGAGATTCGTTGCTGCGGCGGGAGGGGCGGTTGAGGGCGGGGGAGGGGGGCAGTTGAGCTAGCAGGGATGGGGGAGGGCGATAGGGGGGGAGGGCAGTGGGAGGCTATGGGCGCGGGGAGGTATTGGAGATCCGATCTCTTGAGCGCGAGCGCCGGGCGGCCGCGATCGTCCGTGGTTACCTCCGCGAACAAACGCGAAGAGAGTATCTTCCTTCGAATCCCCCCCTTCCTCGGTCGCCCCCCCCGAAACCCCCCCTCCACCCCCTGCACCCCGACCGCCCTTTAGTTCTTCTCCGAACATCAAGTGGATACAAATTAGAGCTTGTTGAACGCTGGTCGTCGCCGTTGAGGCAGTTAAAAAGCGCACAGTTGAGCTCGGCCCAATGTTCGCGGAACATTCAATAAACCTAAATAACTCTATTCCAATTTTAATATGATTTCCTTTGGTTTCTGGAATGGATTCATATAGGCTGTTGACCCGATGTGAAATTATACTTCTTATTTCATAATATTGCGTTTAGACGAGAATTTGGAGCATACGGGTGGCTAAGGACACTCACCCCCTTCCCTCGGTTTCTAGGAGATTCCTTCATCCAATCTGTATTCGTAAAAAAGGTGGAGGGGAAATCCAATGTAACTTAATTGTTCAATATAAATCGTCCATTAATAATTCACCCAATTATCTAATTTGTCCAATGCACACTATACATGAATTTGTCTACAGCCTCACGGAAAAAAAAGATTAGTGAAAATAACCACACGGATACCTGATTTTGGCACCTGCTAGATGTTATGGTAAACTTGACCAGAAGTATGGTACATTTACCGATACTATGAGGAAATTCGACATGCAATCAGGGAACATCACCTAGTACCTAGTCAAAACATAGTATCCTTCTGGTTAACATTACCATAACATCTAGCAGGTGCCGAAATCAGGTATCCGTATGGTTATTTTCACCGTGGCTTTTTTTCCGTATGTCCACAAATGTTTTGTCATTCTTGAAGCAAGGGAAGGGACAATGTTCAATACTGTGCATTGCGTATCATTCGATTTTTTGACAATGTTTTAGGGCATATTTTCTTATTGGACAAAAGTAACCTCCGGGACATTTTAAAATTTGGATGGATAGTTTTTGGTTATATCATTATATTGGATAGAATATATATCTATAGAATTGGACATGTTTGCTTTGGACGTGATCTTTGCTAACCCCTTCCCTGCACTAGTGTAGCTAGTGAATTGCGATTTATCGATGTATCCTCCATTTAAACTTATAGAAAAGAATCGATTCGTAGAAAGTTCAATTGAACTTCCAAATAATCGATATTTTTGCATAGGTTCAAATTGGATCAAAAATATAATCGATTGTTCATGAGCCACGCGCGCTACGTGTCATATATCTTTGATGAGCAGTCAAGTAAGACATAAAGGATGGGTGGAGCTTTTCTAAGCCGTGATTAAGCAGAGACAGAGACTCCATGATATCTTTATAGCTAAAGAACAGAGATTGTTCTATTAATCTATTAATTAATTGTGATGACTTTATTCCGAATAAATTGATTCTAGAGACAGCGTGATAAATCAATGGATTATCTATTTCACAATATGACAATCCACACACACATTTTGTCTCGTTTTACTCAAAACATTCATTGCCACATGAGCAATAATATTTTATCCCTCTAAAAAACAAAATTGCTTCTTGGGCATTATCGATTGGGGGAGAGGCGAAATTAAAGTCTCAAATCCTTCTGATGATGAAAACACTCAAAATTTGTCCTAAAACTGTCATAATTATTATCGAAAACCTAAGCAACTTGGTTCAAATAATGTCCTTCTTGTTCGTTCCGCAATTTTTTTTTCTAGATACGTTCTTTATATCCTTCTCTGTGCATGCGCTCGAGAGAGGTGACAACTTAATCTGCAGCAAAAAATGTGTCTTCAGAGTCATCTGATACACCCTTAAAGGATCCAATACCTCACCTCCACTTCACGGGCTTCATGACCAAGTAAGACTAATTAATGAATAATCCTTGCTGCAAAAGGTGCTTCAAAAGAGAATTTATTTGAGTCATCTCAACCCTTTTACTGTACCAGGTTTAAAAGAGGAATCTCTGCTTGATCACTGAAAAAATTGGGTAGTTAAATATTCCGACTCAGCTGCGTGCATTTTGCCTAATCCAGCAGTTGAAGGCGCTCTTTATTTTTCAAAAGTCAGCCATTTGAAATCGCTTTTGTTAATGAAAAGTTGGAATGTTGTGAAGCAGATCGGTAGTAACGCAAACGAATATTCTCAGGCGTAGTATCACTGAGAGAATTCTTTTTTTTTAATCCAAGGTATATTTTGTTTGTGTTAAAGAAACTGCACAGTGAAATATTGACTGAGGGAGAATGCCTTTAACCCAAGGAAAATGTCTGCTGCTCCAGGTAAAAGATTCCTTTATAGTGACAGTGATTCTCCTTCATGCAATCATAGAACTGTCACAAGTAAACGTGTTTACTTGTTTTTAAAAGAAGTGATTTCTCTCAGTGATTAAAAGGGTTAAGATGCCGGGCCACGTTACCAAAGTACCAACTATTCCGCCTCCATGAAAGGATCTATCAAAATATCAATGGACCGTATAGATAGCCATTTTCATGGTCTTTCGTGTGTCTGTTTATGACACCCTCAAGATATTTTTCATGGATCATTCTAACTGCACGGAAAAAATAGACGGGTAGAACTCACCATCTGCATTGCTGATTATGGAGTCTGCTATCAAGTACGGTAAATTTTACCATCATATGGCAAATACAACGTACCTTGTGGTAAATTAAGATAACCTGTTGGTACATTTCACCACAAAGGTATGTTGCATTCACTGTATTATGATGGTAGAATGGAGCTGTTGCAAACTTTTGCTACAGGCTTATTAATAGTTGATTATGGGGTAATACCCTGTAAAAATAACGATTAGCGCACTAAAAAATCACGAAATCCACTTCTAAACTCACAAAACGCTTTTTAATGCGAGACCTTAATGGCGGCCGAGGCCGCGGTTTTCTTATGGCAATTGTATGCTTCTTCTTCTTCTTGTGTGGTGTTGCGAGAACACCTCGTGTAGATGGCGCTGATTGAAGATAGGGAACCCCAATGAAAACCACGGCCCCGGCCGCCATTACGGCCTCGCGTTTAAAAGCATTTTATGAGTTTAGGAGTGGATTTCGTGATTTTTTAGTGCGTTAATCGTTATTTTTACTGGGTATTACCCCGTAATCAACTATTAATAAGCCTGTAGCAAAAGTTTGCAGCAGCTCCATTTACCATACTTGATAGCAGACTCCAAATCAGCTATGAGGATGGTAAATTCAACCGCAGTCTCTTCTTCCGTGTGTTTTGAAAGCTCGAGCTAGCTTTTGTCAACGCTTCCAAAGTCCAAAGTTCAGAGCTCCACTGTGCGTTGGGTGCGGATAGGAACGGCGTTTGCGGCCGGCGACGGGGATCTCATCATCGGGGGCCCGATCTCGCTCTCCGTCGCCGGCACCAACCAACATCGAATCGCCCACGAACCCAACAACGAACGACCAACGACCAACAACCAACAACCAACGAACAAGAAACGGTTTTTTTTTTCTCCTTCTTCTTCTTTCTCACTCTCTACTCTTCCTCCCTCACTCCTTTTTAACGATCGCCTCGTCCACTCCTCAAGAGCCCGAGACCGGGAGAGCCGGCCGAGTCTCAACTTGGGAGGGCCTAATTATTTCATCAGCGGGCGGGGGCGTGGCCTAAGCTAAATAAACACAACATAAATCATACACTATCAGCATCGGTGTCATCACGCTGCTCCGGCCACGATATTACCCCCTCCCTCCCTCTCTCTCTCTCTCTCTCTCTCTCTCTCTCTCTCTCTCTCTCTCTCTCTCTCTCTCTCTCTCTCTCCTCTCTCTCTCTCTCTCTCTCTCTCTCTATCACCCCCCTCATTTAGCCACCCCACACTTCCCCTCCTTTTCAGCCCTCACGCTCCTTAAAGCGCATTCGATAAACCCGCACACTGCATTGGAGGAGTGCATTGCTGCGTGCGGCCGCATACCGTATGGCCACATTACCTCCCGCGGCATGCGGCCAGAATTGAGGACCTTTCCTTTCCGGGGCCACGATGCTTCCGCCCAGAAATTGACGGAACCCTCAATTCCGCGGCCAGTGAGAGGGCCCCTTGCCTTGTTTATAAACGGGTGAATGGAAGGCCCTTCGCCCGATGCAACGTTCAATTTTCGATAGAGCGACTTCATGACTTAATTCACGTCGTTAGGGTTAGATCTCACACAAACTATCCCAAGTCCTGTTTATTGATACTCGCTCTTGTCTAGCATTTTATGTATTAGTAGAGTATCATGGTGCAAATAAGGTAAAGAAGATAAAGTCATTGAGTGCGCAGAGAATGTAATTTTTTAATCAGGGGTGCGGTCATCCCTCAAGCAGCACAGAAATATTAACGTTGCGACAACTATGTTATAATACTACACCCATGGATTTACAATTGTAGAACTTGTTCGCTTTTGTTCACAATTTCTCCAGCCGCAAGTAAGTATACGATTATGGACTTCATTGAACAAGGAACATCACTTATTTCATCTCTCTTCATTCCTCAATCTTTCTCGCTCCCTCTTCGTCCATCATCTTTTTTTCTCTCCTCTCGTTCTACAGCTTCATTTTTCGACGCGCAAATTACGGTGCGGATATAGGCAAGGTAATAGAAGCAAAATCTAATTGCAATGAGCGTTAGAGCGGAAAAAAGAGAGAAAAGGAATAAAAATCGGAGAAAAAAAAAAAAAAAAAACGGATCCACCAGAAGTGTAGATGAAAAAAGAAAAGCGACGAACAGAGGAGTCTAAAGACGACCGACCAGTGATGACAGAAGATGTAGAGAGAGAGAGAGAGAGAGAGAGAGAGAGAGAGAGAGAGAGAGAGAGAGAGAGAGAGAGAGAAAGAGAGAGAGAGAGAGAGAGAGAGAGAGAGAGAGAGAGAGAGAGAGAGAGAGACAGAGAGAGACAGAGAGAGAGACAGAGAGAGAGAGAGAGAGAGAGAGAGAGAGAAAGAGAGAGAGGAGATAGGAGAGGAAGAAAGAGAGTGAGTAAGTGAGAAAGAGAGAGGTGAGAGAGAGAGAGAGAGAGAGAGAGAGAGAGAGAGAGAGAGAAATGGAAGGATGCTCACAGTAAGGCAGCATGCACGCGAGCCATGAACCGCGAGGGTAAGAGAGAAATGAGTGCACGGGGAGTAACGTGTGTTCGAGAGAGAGAAAGGCAGTCGCGGAGTGGTTGGGGGAGGAGAGCAGGGGGAGGGGCAAAAAGATATTTGAAACAATTAAAATGCCTGAGCCAACTCGCTCACTGCTCAACTCCTCGAAGAGCCACTGAAGTCGGTTATTGCGCTCCTTCGGTTCTTCTCGGCCGCGTTGTCGATTCGTTGACTGTTGCGTTTCGCGAGTCGCAGCGCGGCGGTCGCGAATGTAAAATGCGCCTGCATTTCGCGCACGCGGCTCCATCCGAGAGCCGTGCAAAATGCAAAAATCCGGCCCAAGATTTTTATCACTTTTTTGCAGGGCCCACGCGGCAACCCCGCGAGGTTTCCCATCGCTTTCGATCCCTGACTCTCCGGGCGCGCGGCGCGGCGCGGCGCTGCCCGCGATCCGCGAACCACCGCGGTCCAACCGCGGCTGACTTGCGCGACTCACTCCTCGTGCCTTGTTCCTTATTTTGTACGCGCATCTCCTTGTGACCCACACACGGCGGAGGAGAGGAAGGCGCTTAGACCCGGCGCTTGGCTGCACCGAGTGCGGGCGCCGCGCCGGTCGCCTCGGTCGTCTGTGTCGCGTCGTCGAACGGTGGACGCCGGTTTTTCGCATGGACAAGATTCTTATTCCGAGAAGTACCCGTGGACGGGAGGGGGCATGAAAGGAGCGGGGTATCCCTGCAAATCATCGTTGCCGCGCCATCGCCCCCCCTCCCCCATGGCAACAGGATTTGGTCAAGATTTCACGTCGTAGGAAAGCTACCGATCCGCTATACGACCTAACGATATGCGATCGTGATCTTTTGATTGAAGCCAAAGAGTAGGATAAACAATTGAGCCGCAATTTGAATGGAGATCCTGCGTGGTCGACTCTATGATAACGGTGGAAAAGAAAGACGGAGGTCTCTGATTGGTTGATGAGCTTATATGGGTCCAAATTTTTTCGGTCTTTAGGAGTTTCTACTCGTTTTAGTAGTCTAAGCAGAATGTCTATAACCAGAAATGGATTAAAGTTTCGAGGGTTGTGCATTGGAAAGCTCAACTTTAATTTACAGTGTTCTATCACTACTACCTTTCGCTGTCCATCCTTTCGTAGTATAGCCGTAGCCGCAGGAATTGTTCTTTCTCTCTCTTTCCTCATTTGAATGCATGTGTTAGAAAAGGGTGGAGATAGAGAGAGGCAGTCACGTGACTTCAACCCCTGTTTCTGTACTTTTCTAACACTTGCAGTCAATTAATAAATAACGAAGAGAAGAAGAGTGACGGAGAGAAAGGGAATGAGAGAGAAGGAAAGAAAGAAAGAGAGAGAGAGAGAGAGAGAGAGAGAGAGAGAGAGAGAGAGAGAGGGAGAGAGAGAGAGAGAGAGAGACAGAGAGAGACAGAGAGCGAGAATGAGAGAGAAGGAAAGAAAGAAAGAAAGAGAGAGACAGAGAGCGAGAATGAGAGAGAAGGAAAGAAAGAAAGAGAGAGAGAGAGAGAGAATGAGAGAGAAGGAAAGAAAGAAAGAGAGAGAGAGAGAGAGAGAGAGAGAGACTATACGCCATGCACTGAAGTCGGAGTAAACTTTTTTCAGACCCTCTCTGTGACCAAACAAATGCATCTCATCTTTAAGGACTCCAAAGCGGAATCGTCGAAGCTGAAACGTCGAGAGTCCTTCGTTCGTCAGACCGTAAGTTTGGGTGCGTTCGGTTCGGTATCCATGGTTCTTCGAATCCGAAACTGAAGCTCCGCACTTTGAAGCGATTCATCTCAGCGTAAAAACGAACGCCTGAAAGAAGCATCGGCGTCAATTAATTGCTCCTCTTCACCTATTTGACTGTCCAGTGTCCGTTTCCCCACCTTCCAGTGTTGCCAGATCCCACAAATTTTTCCATGTGTTCTTATAACAAAATCCGGCAACACTGCCACGTTTACGCTGCAAACTGGATTGAAACGTAGCTTTCTCCGGACGTATGAAAAGTTCACTGAAAAAAATGGGAAGTTTAAATGTTACCGTTCGATGGTGTGTTTATTGTATTGTGTAGCAATTATTTAGATGGTTTAAATACACGGAAAAAAAAAGATTAGTGAAAATAACCATACGGATACCTGATTTTGGCACCTGCTAGATGTTATGGTAAACTTGACCAGAAGTATGGTACATTTACCGATACTTTGAGTAAATTCGACTTGCAATCAGGTAACATCACCTACAGTGCCTACTCAAAACATAGTATACTTCTGATTAACATTACCATAACATCTAGCAGGTGCCGAAATCAGGTATCCGTACGGTTATTTTCACCGTAGTTTTTTTTTTCCGTGTATAAACATCTGATCGTGGATACTAACCGCAGGACTCTAAATAATACAAGAAAGTCCTATATTATTTATCCACCCTGATAAAAATGGTCCATTCGATCAATTCCATAAACCTATTCACTATACTGAGTATGGATATGTGTAAATCTATATGGATATGTATGGGTCCACTTGGATTTGTATGGATATTGTATATATGGGTCTGAAAGGATACCAACAAGTACATCGATACAGATCCATACGATATCCATACATATCTATATGTGTCCGCAAAAATATCCATACTGTAAAGGGCATTGGTTATGGATCTATATGGACCATTTTTACTACGACATTGCGCGGTTGGAAGTAACCATCCAAATTGCAACCCGATATATAGACACCATCGAAGTCTAAAATGTACACTTCCACTTTTTTCAGTGTTATTTTTTGGAATTGAAAATATTGTTAAGAGTCGATATTGTTATTAAGAAATTACGTCATTTTTGACACATATCAAGCTCTAAAATTGAATAATTATGATGATGATGAAGTTTTCGTGCTAAATCAAATTGTTCACATGATCTTGAACTTTATTCGCAATTATTGAATTTAAATTCAAATTCGCAAAACTATGTCCGGGAAATTACATTTTCCGATCCTCTGCGTGTGCTGCGCCTCTCAAATCAAAAATATTTCAACATTTTCCCCGAATTTCAACGCACAAATATGGTCGTTCTCGAGAAAAGAACGCAGTCATGCGTACGTTTTCAGTCTTCTTGGTATTAATCTAATACAGATTGTTCTTTTTAACGTTGACGTTGACGTCATTATAATTGTCTACTGAGTCAAGGGGGAACGCTGAACGGTCCTAGCAACAAATTTGGTCATGCATCACACACGCCAACGCTCACAAATTTAAAATTGCGAGGATTTAAAAAAAAAAAAAAAAAAAAAAAAAAAAAAAAAAAAAAAAAAAAAAAAAAAAAAACCCACTAGATTTAAAGGAAAATTTGGTCAACTGACAATGGGAAATATGAAATTATACCGCAGCAAATATAGTGACGAGGTGTTCAATCCAACGACTTTGGATTTTGTCCGTTTAAAGAAATTACAAAGCTCGAGATATTGATAGTGATTAATTCATGGTGAGCAACCGAGAATTCGACTTTAAATAATGTGAACTTCGATGGAAGGAATTTATCGCCGATTAATTTACCTCACTACACATTATATTGGTTAATTGGGGAGAAGCTACAGATGCAGATGTGTATCATTCACTGTTTTACAGCTTCGTGTTCGTATCTGCATAAAGGGCCAAAGGGCCCGGGCGGTGACAGTGGTGTTCCCCGTAACACTAATGGCTGGTTATTTTTCAATTGCTTTATAAACAAAGTTGAATTTTAAAATTTAGGGCCCGATTTCCTTTCCTTTCCTTTCCTTTCCTTTCCTTTCCTTTCCTTTCCTTTCCTTTCCTTTCCTTTCCTTTCCTTTCCTTTCCTTTCCTTTCCTTTCCTTTCCTTTCCTTTCCTTTCCTTTCCTTTCCTTTCTTTTCCTCACATCACCTTACCTTTTCTTTTCTTTTTTTTCTTTCAAAGTTAGAAATTATAAATCTAAGGATTTCTTTTCTTTGTTTTTTTTTTTTTTTTGTTTTTTGTGTTTTGTTTTTTTTTTGTTCATAAGAAAAAGCAACTTCATATCCCTAACTTCAGGAGGGATTAAAGTTCAAGAGTAAAATAGTGACCAGTGGCCGTAAATAGACTTATTTTCCTGCTTTTTTTCCATTTCTACTTTAATTACATGACCGAAAGTGTGCCTGCTACCTCCTTACACTAAGAAACCTTGCGTTTTTTTTTTTTTTTTTTTTTTTTTTTTTACGGAAACTTTTTTTTTTCCTTATGTGACTCCTCCAGTCGTTTTCTGTCTGAATGATGGTTTTAATAACTTAGTCTGCTTATCTCCAAAATTCCTAAATTTGTTGTGTGAACGTGTCACTTTTTATCTCGGCTTGGAGTCGTTTCGGCTTTGGAAACATACATAACTCATCACTTGCTGATAAAAAAATCAATAAAGAATCATGTTTCTTTCCCCGCCTTCCCGCCTGTCCACCTTCTCTCTCTCTCTCTCTCTCTCTCTCTCTCTCTCTCTCTCTCTCTCTCTCTCTCTCTCTCTCTCTCTCTCTCTCTCTCTCTCTCTCCATTACTTCCAACTCGCTATATACGGCGGGTAAAAATTATCCTGGGTCTGATTATATCGGTGTTCAGAGCATTTACACACAAATGAAATGAGTTAGAGTGAATGGGGTTGAACGCACATCAATATTTTGCTTGGTAATCACGTAGAGAGTGGATTTACATTCATCTAAATTTGTTAAATTTTTGAACTGACCGCGGGTCAGTTTTAAATGATCAGCAGGTTAAAATATATCATACTGCGATTAGCTCACTTAATATAAATTAAGATTTAAATCAGATAGATGAACGGAAAAATCAAAATGGGCACTGCTTTGGTAGACTCACAAACTCAGACTCAACCAGTTTATCAGGGTCAAATCGTTATCTTAATTTGTCTCTTTCTATCGGTGTCTACTTTTTTTTCTTCTTCCGAGTGTTATAATTCCCCTTTGATCGCTTCCCCTGTAACCTGCATAGTCTGGTCGCGTCGCTTCAATCAAGCTTATTATTATTATTATTTTTTTTTTTTGGATGATCCCTTGTTTTAGTATCCTTTCTCTCTCTCCCTCCTCTTGTTTTCTCTCTCACTCTCTCTCTCCGTGGAAAAGTATCCTTGAACGAGAGAGTGTGTGAGTGATGAGAAAGAGAGAGAGAGAGAGAGAGAAAGAGTGTTGTTCGATAATTCGGAAGTGTGATCTTTATCGCGGGGCTGGATTTGAAAACTTGAAAACTTGAAAGAGGTGATGAGGAGCCTGAGACCGCGGCACGACGCAGTACACGGATACAGTGTTGCCAAATTACACGGATTTTGTTTTCCGTTCTAACGAAGAACATAGCACGATCTGGCAACGCAGCATGGAAACCTACTCGAGATCCAAGAGATCAAAGGAGCCGCCCCTATGGAAGCAGGCCGCGAGGGGGACCAATAAACAATATAGACTCAGGATTCCTGCGGAATGTCGCCTGCTAATAGACATCACTCCTCTCTTTCTCTTTCTCTCTTTCTTTCTCTCTCCCTCTCTCTCTCTCTCTCTCTTCTCTCTCTCTCTCTCTCTCTCTCTCTCTCTTCTTCTCACCCCTCTCCTTTCCTCTCCCAGCAGCCCTTTAACTAAACACCTTCCCTCTTTGTCACTAATTCCATCCCCTCTCATGTCTCGCAGCTTCTTAGGATCAACTAGTCAACTCGTGACTGATGACGTCATCCAATTTTCGCCGACTTGTAATTTTGATTGGTCCAACTTCATCACGGCGGAATTCGTCTACCTGTTCATCTAGCTTAGGTTAGCTCCAATTAATTTAAGAATTTGCCCACATTTATGATACAGATGAAAAAACAAAAACAAAAAACAAAAAAAACAAAGCTTTCAACACTGCCAAAGCCTGCAGTCTGACAAGACTGTCTTGGATCCATTTAAACCTACAGAAAAGATCGAACAACTATGAGTGTGCAGAAATCAACCTTATATAAATTCGACTTTTTACGCTGGTTTAAATGCACAAAATGTGTGATTACCAGCGTTGGTCTCATCTCTTCGTAAGTATCATTTCAACAAAAGTTTCAGGCACGGGTTTGAAACATTGCAATTGCTTGCTCAGGAGGTTTCGTCCAAGCATTTCATTTCTGAAAAACGACAGTTTTTCAATCAGATGGTGAATGAGATTTTCGAGACGACCAACCGGAGAGAGACAAGGAAACAAAAAAAGTAAAGGTCTGCTCTTCCTTGGAAATCCTCAATTCGCCGCAACATTAATTTCTATAGGAACAAGCACACTGTAAGTTTTATGAACGCATCTTTTGGAGACGGACTGGAAATTGCGGCGGAATGATAAAAATCACAGACAAACGGAAACAAATTCGGAAAAACAAGACGGCGAAGGAACGAGAGAATAAGGAACCGGAGTACCGGAATGGAGGGAAGGAAATAAGGGGTTACTCGACAAAGAAAGGAGTAAATTAAGGGCGACTAATTTGCATTCACAACGTGGTCGGAGCGGCGCGGCATACGGCGCTCGACTCCGAAATTCCGCTCTGAAAACACTCGCCTCTCCTCGCCTCGCCCGCGGACCAACTTTAAAGCTTTCGCAGAAAGTTACGATAACAGAACGCCAAAGAGTGAAATAGAGGTCGACGATGAAAGAGAGAGAGAGGGGCGGTAAAGTTGCGGAGGGGAGGGGTGGTATTGTAGTGCGGATGGTATAGCGAGAACTTTCCCGGCTTAACAAGGGTGTCAGTGCGTGCAATGTCGAAAAAGAGTGCGGTATAAAGAGAGAGGGAGTGAGAGAGAGAGAGAGAGGGTAGAGAGAGAGGTAGAGAGAGAGGTAGAGAGAGAGGTAGAGTGAGAGGAAAGAGAGGGAGAGAGAGGGAGAGAGAGAGGTAGAGAGAGAGGGGAGAGAGGGAAAGAAAGGAAGAGAGAGGAAGAGAGAGAGAAAAAGAGAAAGAGAGTGAGAGAGAGAAAGAGAGAGGAAGGAAGAGAATGTGAGAGAGAGACAAAAATAGAGAGATGAAAGAGAGAGGGGGGAGGGAGAGAGAGAGAGAGAGAGAGAGAGAGAGAGAAACAAAGATATTAAGAAAGAGAGAGAGAGAGAGAGAGAGAAAGGGAGAGAGACAGAAAGAGAGAGAGAGGAAGAGAGGAATAGAATTGTGCGAGAGTGAGATAAATAGAGAGATGAAAGAGAGCTAGACAGAGAGGAAGAGAAAGATGTTATAAAATCTGCGAAAATCGCTCGAAACCACTCTTGCGCGCATGTTGTAAAGGCGTGCAGTATATTGGCGGTGGGGGGGGGTGCAGAAGTCGTAAGGAAGCCTTTAAAGACTTCATAATGAGATCAAATATGTTAGTCTTGCATCTTACTCAAGGATGCTTCTTCTCTCGTCTTCTCAGATGCGTCTCGCTTGGATCCTTTAAGGAAGCAAAAACGTGACACACACCGAGATAAAAAGCTTGAACTTTGAAAATTTACTAATTTAAATTCCACGAATTTTGAAGGAATCAGTTCAGCGATGATTGGAAGCCGCAGGGACATATACCCCGTAACCCTCAATCCAGTGTCAATAAAGACGGGCTATTATTCCGTCACCAGTGGCGGCTCGTGCAACTTGGCAACAATGTCTTCACTCCATTTGATTGCATGTAAAACAATCGATTCGGAAGTGAATTAGCGCTTCACCAGCAATCGATTGTTGGACATAGATTCCAATGGAGACATTGTTGCCAAGTAGCACGAGCCGCCACTGTCCGTAACCTAAAACTGGAATTATCATAAACACACACTGTGAATGAGAAGAAAAACCTAAAGTTCCTATACATTCTTTCGATAAACGTATATAATCTTCGGAAAATTTTTAATTCGGAAATTAAAAAAAAAAAAAAGAAAAAAATTACAAACCGTGATTGAAATGTGATCATGGCTTAGACAAGAAGTTCAATAAATCAGTTGATCCGTTTTTTAATTACTATGATTCTTGTTTAATTACCTGCAACAAAGGATAAAAATAAAGATGCATTACTGATAATATTGAGAAAGTGGAGATGGTACAAATAGTAATAACAAATAGTTTTCAACGAATAAAATTTTCAAACTTTACAGATGTAGAGCCATTTCAAACGCATCACTGCCGCAAACCATGTAGTTTCCTTTGGGTGTGTCTGATGGTAATCCATCCAACGAAATTGAGGAACTGGATATGCAATAAGTGCACTCATTTAAAATACATTGAAAAAGTGCCTTAATTGCCTCATTGCAAATACTCAACTGCTACAATGTGTAATCTTTGGTGTGATTCGTCTATCGAGTGAGAAATCGCGATTTTGCAAAAAAGGAAATAAAAAACGATTGAAATCGGCACCAGGTTGAAAGGGGTGGTACAAGCTCAGAGGTGCGGAAAGGAACTTGTCATATTAGCCAAAACACGGGGTATCGATTTTGATAATGTGTTCATGGAAAAGACAAGGGATAAGAAGAAGAATATGAAGAAGACGAAAAAAGAAGAAAATATCTCGAGATCATACGCGAGACTTCTTCTCTCACTCCGACCTCCACATCACTCCATCTTTCTCTCTCTTTCTCTCTTGCATGCACGTTTGCGAGACATGAAAGTTGGCGCCTAAGGAGATTTAACATGACAAATTTAGTTTACAAATTGTGAACATCGGCCAGGCATGGCAAATAGCGATAGCCGAGAACCAAGGGGGATATATCTGGTGGTGGGAGGAAGAGGGGGGGGGGGGTCCTGCGGTTCGCGACATTGATTAGTCTTGATTGGGCGAACCTTGGGCACTTGGGCTTCGCAAGTAATCGTATCGGATTTCTTCTCCTGACCCCCCCTTCTCCCATGCACTCTTACTTTTTCTCTCTCTCTCTCTTCCATGCACATTTTCTGGCATTCACCTTCTCTCTCTCTTTCATTCTTGTATCCGGTCGATCGGATGAACGGACGGAGAGGAGGTTTGTTTGGTCCTGCGATATCCGAGAGTGTAATATAATTGAAGAGTTAGGTGCCAAAAGGGCGTATCTATCATTTAAAATACATTGGTGAGGCGCTCTTTCTGCATCTAACTCCTCAATTGAAGAAGGGCATTCATAGCAACAGCGCTCATGAAACAAAGGGTGAGTTCGTCCGTAAGAATTCATCATAGAGAATGTGTAAAGATTGATGAGATATATCCCATGGAATATTACCCGTTAAAGGTTACCCGTTTCATGGGTTATTTTTCGGCAATGCCTATAATCAAAGGTAGGTTTGGTTATATTAGGCACAACTCGTGATTCTTCTTTGAACTTGTAGAATGTAACATTTCGCCTGAAGAAGTGGTGGGGGGAGCAGTGGCGGCTCGCCTAAGGAGGCAAGGGAGGCTGTGCCTCCCCAGACATTCAGAGGGAAGAAAAAATAACGTCGACAAGACAGTAACGAGAGACAACATATTAAAATTAGGCAAATCACAATGTTCGTGACTCAAAAACTTGAGTCAATCTTCACTGAGAGCGCAAGAGAAGAAAGTTATAAGCGGGCAGGGAACGAGATTTCAGAGTCGCGAAACGACAGCAGTCAGCAGTGCCAGAGTCTGTGCCTCGTCACCTCGTCGAGAGGCACAGACTCCGAGACGGTCGAGTCAGTCAAGGGGTGTTCGGCACACACTCACACTCACACAACCAAGCAAGGACTATGCAGTGTGCACGCACTAACGAAGGTATCGGAGGCTGCTATCCTCCACGACTCCCGCAGCGTTGCCGAGCCAGTAGCCGGATAATAACCTTGCCAGTCGCCGGACCAGCCGCGCCTGTTTGTTTTTGTCTACGTGTTATCGATTTTCGGGTGTGTTCACCCCCCCCCGGCCCCCTTGCTGGGGGGGGGTGTCCCCCCAGACACCCCCCCCACAGCCTCCCCAATACCAAAGCCCACGAGCCGCCACTGGGGGGGAGGGGGGGTGTTCACGAGAAAAAGACTGGTAGAATTTACCATCTTCATAGCCGATTTTGGAGTCTGCCAGAAAGTAAGGTAAACGTCACTAGAATATGATAAAATGTTTACAGAACTTTCTCTCTCTCTTCCCATAAAAAATCAAGTTTTTTTTTTTTTTTTTTTTTTTTTTTTTTTTTTTTTTTTTTTTTTTTTTTTTAACAATTTGAGACATATTTCTCGCAGTGAGAATAGCACTGAAGTTTATGACACACAGGATTTTTTTTTTTTTTTACTACTACTTATATTACTTTGAAAAGTGAATTCTCTTATTTAGTGTTCTTCGACGTGGAATACTGATTTTCAGAAAGAACGTGAATCATATTTTTTTAATGCCCCTAGCACATAACTGGCTTTAATTTTAATCGGCTTGTTTACAGTAAGTGGTTAATCGAGGAGAACTTTACCCCCTTTCACACAAACACGCATAGACTTCCACACACACTCACTCATCTCGGTACAGTTCAACATCTGTCTCGCAAAATGCGGGCAAGAAAGGCATCGTCGCACGAAGAGAGAGAGAGAAAGAGAGTGAAAGGAAAGGGGAGGGGGAGAGAGAACCGAGAAGAAAGCCCCTATATTAGCGCTATGACACTTAAACAATGGCTGAAAAGAAAACCCAATCTTTTTTATTCATTTTTTTAACCCCTTCGCTCCTGCTCCTGTTTGCTATTGCACGGGAGAGCGACGGAGAGGAGCTATCTTTGGATGTGTTCAGTGTTGCCAGATCGAGGGTAAAAAGCCGTATCGTCGACCATTTAAATCAATGTAAAGCGTACGGCTTTTTCACCCCAATCTGACAACACTGGATGTGTTTTAAAACGGAGGTCGCGGCTCGCTCGGCCTTTGATCAAAGGGCCCGACCTTGATCCAGACTCTCCGTGGCTCGTTGAGTTTTTGCGAGAGAGAGCGAGAGAGAGAGTCCGTTGATGCCAAATGATAAGGTGTCATAAAATTGCTATAAATCAAATATTAGCTCTCCCACTAATTAATGTTTTTAATTAGCGCCGAAAAGAATAAAAAATGTGCATTTCTCTGAAGAAGAAAACATTGGTTTAAAATAGTACGATCCAAAGTTCTTTTTACACAGAAAAAATGGACGTGCTTCAGACATAAACTTTCCGTGTTTTAGGCACGAATGTACACACCAGTACGGGAACGAGTTCTGAGCGCAATCTATTTACGTTGAGTTTGCGTCTGAAACGCATCCCGTCGTGTCCTGAACCTGAAATGTTTGTGCTCTGAGCACGTTACGTACTGGTGTGTATATAGATCGTGTCTGGAGCACATCATTTTTTTTTCTGTGTAAGCTTTTTGGGGGGGATGAGTAAAGGGAGTAAAAAGTTTGACCCCGAACCCATTTGATGCTTGTGATCAGTCATATGACCTCTTTGGGAATAAGTTTATAACTTTTATCTCATTTATTTTTGATTATTGATGCATGCACTGTGACATTATGAAGCAGGTGCAAGGAACTGCATTTTGGTGTTTTTTTTACTAAGCTTATGAAAGCACTCGGTGAGCTGAAAACAATGATTACTTCGGTTACTAACTATGGGTTTCATAGTTTGGGAGATGAGGTTTTTGCCCAAGATACCTACATTACATTTTTAAATGAAAATTCCGCCTTGTTGTTACAACACACGAGATCTTCTGCAGCTTTACAAGAGTGTTTCTCCAAAACCGTGACGTATAGGACAAAACTGAAAACTCCTTTATTTGTCTCATCAAGGACTTTTTTATTAAAGGATCTTCAAAAAAAAAAAAAAAAAACACAAAATGTCAGCCTCTTGCAACTGTGGGGCAGTTGCCTCCACGTCAGGGCAGTTGTAACATTCGTCAGTAAGCTTGAAAAGTTGCTCTAATAAAAGTTGGAAAATGAGTTTGATAGTCAAAAGCCCTTCAAATCAATAGTTTAGAGGTAATCCACACAAAATATTTATTTCCTAAATGCGAAAATGAGGTCAGAAGAGCTGGAAATATTGGAAGTGTTCCAATTGCCCCCGTCCTCCCCTAAACCGCTAGAGTATACTAATGCCTTGTAGGTAAAATCACTTCTAGGTAAGAAACAGTAAGTAGGTATACAATCCTTGTAGGTAAAATTACTTCTAAGTAATACAATTATATTACTTTCTTGCTATTATTAAATACTTATATATGTTAAATCATATTAGATATTTTTATTTATATTAATAGTAATTTTATCATTAATATAATACAATTTCTCTATTTAGAAATCAATTATTTATTCAATAGATTATTAATTGATTATACATAATATTAAGAATATTTATAGAATATTTATTTATTTTTTTTTTAATTCTTGTAGGTCAAAATGTTGTAGGCCAAACGTTACGCGGGTCGAACGTTTTTAGGTAAAACTTCGCGCTGACACAATATGAGAAAAAACAACGATATAATCGATTATTCACACGTCTATAACCTGCCTCATCCATCGTTGTGGTTATGTGAAGAGAAATGTCTCTTTTCTGGCGTTCAATCCGGCACCACCGCTTAGCGAGAGTCCTTTGTCCCCCAAGCTTGGAGTCGCATGGTGCAGCTTCCGTTTGAGTCGCTAATTGCGCTTCTTAACTTACCTTTAGCTCTTGCTCTTACGCTACTCTACGTCGGCGACTCGACGGCCGGCAAGGGCCGACTATGGCAAAGTGTTCAAGAGAAGTCCTTGCCAAATTCATTTTGCGCCGCGTATATCCATTAAGATTTTGCGCGCGATTCATTATCAGCTAATCGTTTAAACCTCACCCTTCTCTCCTCTCCTCTCCTCTCCTCTCCTCTCCTCTCCTCCCCTCTCCTCTCCTCTCCTCTCCTCTCCTCCTCCTGCCTTCTTTACCATTCCTCTTTATCTTTATTTTCTCCTTGCGACTCTCCTTACAAATCATCTTGCTCTCCTCGGACTTTCCGTACATTCCGCGACAGATCTACCTTTACCCCTCTTCTCTCTTTCGTCTCTCTCTCTCTCTCTCTCTCTCTCTCTCTCTCTCTCTCTTGCTCTCCCACTCACCACCCTCTTTCTAGCACCTCTAGCCCGACGAATGTTCCTCTTTAATTTAATTTTTACACTGAGAAAAAAGTGGCTGTTAAAACTATAAGAATAGAACCATAGTTGTTTTTCCCCTTATTTCAATCATAAAACTTATCGTTGCAACAGTTTGGACGTTTGAATCTACTCGAATTCCGATTGTCTATATGGGAAATAAAGCGCGGGAATATACTATCGGAACATTCATTGAAACGATCGGACATTTTTCTCAGTGATGTTTTATCTTCTCTTAATATTGGTTTCTAGAAAATAATTGGTGGCAAACCAGTAGAGGCGCGTGCAATTCGTTGCATTTCGTCCAGTTAACTCTTTTAATACCAGGTTACAAAGACGAATCTCAAGGCTTGTTGGCTCAAATTAAACGTGTAGATAATATTCCTACTCCGAGGTGTTGATTCTGCATATACCTCCAGTTGAAGGAGCTGGAAACATTATTTTTGCAAAAGTCAACAACTTGGAGTAGGTTCTGTAAAAACAAGTATATTCGGGCGTTTTATTCAAAGGGTTAAACTCATTTACAAGATCAATTTGAGGAGTGCACAGCGCATTTGAGTGTCTCAATATTTCTCCGGCTCCTTTGTGGCGTGACCAGTAGCGTACGCAGGAACATGTCTCTCTTTCTCTTCTCCCGTTTGAATGTATGTGCTGGAAAAGGAAAGAAATAGGGGCAGAAGTCACGTTTTAGCCCCTGTTCTTGTCCTTTCCTAACACACGTGCTCTAATGGGGCAAGAGAGAGAAAGACAAATTCCTGCGTACGCTATTGGGCGTGACTATACATATACCGAGTAGAAATAGTCGTTTGGTGATTGCCGAAAGATGGAAGCTAATTAACAATAATTTGCAAAATCGATTTTGAACCAGATCGATTTGATTGAACTATTCATATTAATCAGACGAGTTGCTTGTTTTCTGCGTAATAATTTCACCCTATTTCGCTCTGCAGACGACAAGAACCGCAATTCTCAAAACATGATTAGCAGAGAAACGATACAGTAAACAAAATTTAAACCGTTTATTCAATTTTGATCGATGTCTGCATGCGTGTGCCCGAAAGTACTCGATAGTTGTGGACTTGTGGATTGCGGCGACGGACACAGACATAGCACTGGAGCGATGCTAGGTGCCTCTGTAGTGCGATGTTGCCAGATTACACCACAGAGAATTCATAGAAACCAGATTTTCTATTACAGTATACTGACAAAAAATAATTATTAAATTCTAGCAATACTTATTACCATAATGACAGCGATATGTGAACCACAGAAAACGATCGAACATTGATTTGTCTTTGTAACCTGCCACTGGCGCAACCAGGATATCTTCCATCTCTCTCATTTCCCATTTGAATGTATGAGTAGGAAAAGGACAGAAGGAGGGGGTTTTATCCCCTTGTTCATCCTTGTCTAACATAAGTTTCTTAATGGAGAAAAGAGAGAGATGAAGAAACTCTCGGTGCGCTACTGTAACCTGCGGTAAAGGATTAAACGTGTATAAATGAAAATAGATCACGAGTCAAATAATTCCGATTTTTTGAGTTGATGGTTGCTCTTGCACGGTCCATTGTACATTGGAATAAAATTATAAATGATAAATAATGGATATAAATAATTTAAATAATAAATAATGGAATAAAATTGAATAAAAATGCCATAAAGCTATCCTGCTTTGAGAGAATTTTTCTTTTTAATCCAAAGTGTATTTCGTTTGTGTTAAAGAAATAGCAAAGTGAAATATTGACTACGGGGAAATTCCTTTAACCCAAGGAAAATGTCTGCAGCTTCAAGTAAAAGATTCCTTGTTGTGACAGGGATTCTCCTTCAGGCAACCAAACTTTACTTTGCGCTAGGAAAACTGTCACATAGTACAAACTTGTTTCCTTGTTTTTAAAGAAGTGATTTCTCTCAGTGTGTGCAATGATTTCAACGAAATCAAAATTTTGCTCGGATGCCATTTTTTTTCAGATTTAGCCAGATATGACAACGCTGTAACGTAGTGAGTGCGATCCATGCTTGATGTGATCATGGGAACAAATTAAAAGGTATTCGTCGCCGATTGGCAATCGATGTATGGCGGCGCGGGCGGCGACATGGCATGACGCGTCTGGGCGGCGCGGCGCACAGCGGCGGCGTGACGGACGCTGAGCCACTGCGGCAAAGAGTTCTCCGAAAGACACTTTTTCTCGCTTCACACAATTAATGTGAAGAGCTGAACAGTGCTGCCATTTTGCGTATAATCAATGACATTTTTTAATTCACCGATGATTCCACCGATTGAGAAAATATTACACAGTTTAGTTCAGTGTATGACAATAATGCACGGAAATGCTCGCATCTGTAATCTTTTCTCAACCGGCGGAGTCTTCGATGAATTTAAAAACTTGCGGATATTTTAATTAATTAACAGAGTTTCCACCGATTGAGAAAAGATTACAGATGCGAGTATTTTCGTGCATTACCGTCACACTAAACTGAGCTGTGTAATCTTTCCTCAACCGGTGGAATCATTTGTTGACCACCTCAATCGGTGGTCGCGAAGGCCAATTTACTGTTGAAGATACCCATAGCAACAAAATCGAAAAGTTCTCAATTTGGAAAAACTAAGACCCTATGTTTAGATTTATGCAAAAGTCGAAACGAAACAACCTCTTCCCAATTTTTAAGTAGATTTATAGGTCATCGTTTCCGCAGGCAGACATTTTAATAGTTGAATTTGGAGGAAAATACGGCCGATTTCTCTCTCTCTCTCTCTTCTTTCTGTCTCTTCAAATTTCATATTCCGGTCGCAAAGGCCAATTTACTGTTGAAGATACCCATAGCAACAAAATCGAAAAGTCCTCAATTTGGAAAAACTAAGACCCTTTGTTCAGATTTATCCAAAAGTCGAAACGAAACAACCTCTTCCCAATTTTTAAGTAGATTTACAGATCATAGTTTCCGCAGGCAGACGCTTCAATTGTCGAGTTTGGAAGGAAAATACGGCCGAAATTCGCGGAAGCAAAAAAAAAAAAAAAAAACAAAAAACAAACAAAACAAACAAACGACCAAAAAAACAAAATGGTTCGCTGCTGTTAACGCTCGAATTATTGACCGTGTCCCTCGCAGCTACTGCGTCTTTATTGTTATAGATCTTGAAAGATCTTAAGTGGAGGATACGACGTGTCGTACAAATTGCGGGACAATCATCTATTTTTAATTATTTCTCAATTTCAAACTTATTAATCAAAACAATGAGAAAATGCGCCGGTCGTGGTCGCTGCTGACAAATTGTATCACTGACTCGCAGCTATAGTTTGCTCACTATCAGTAGAGAGGCATCGCCAGGAGACGAAGCAATTAAATACTCGCGGGCTCACGGGCTGACGAGACACATACTTGCCAAATTTAACCCTCTCGTTTTACCCCTCGGTGTGATAAAATGTTGAAATGCACTAAAATTAGCCCATTCGGGTTCAAGAACGCTCTGAAATTTCAAAACTCGCAAAAATTATGAGGTTCATTGTAGACTTGAAAATAAGTCAAGTTGAATTTTCCAAAAAAAAAAAGCAGCTAAACCCTTTCCTGCTCGCATTTTGGGATTTGAGTTTTTTGACATTTTATTAATTTTTTCAAAAGAGAACAATTTTTTAAGAACTTTAATTGGTCACTCAACTTTTTTAAATAAGTCCATTTAAATCCCATTGAATCTCATGTTAAATTAAATGGTACAATATGTGCACCACCGCCCCTGAAAGGGTTAAGGTTTTCTGAAAACTCACTGCTAAACAATTAAATCTGAAAAAAAAGATTATGGATTCTAAATGATCATTCTGAATTAAAGTAATTATAAGCATAAACGTAAATGTAACTATCATAAAGTACCTCTTTAACAGCGGTTAAGCTCGTGGAATTGGGCAGCCATTTGATTTTTCCATTTAAACCTATGCAAAATTATCGATTCCTTGGGGGTGCAACGCACCTCCTAAATATCGATTATTTTAATTAGATTTAAATATAGAGGATTCCCCATTGCCAAATTTCACGAGCCGTCAATGCTCCTAAATAAGGTTATAAAAATAATACCGATGTATTAATAACGGGCTGTCCTTTACTTATTTTTAATTTTTTGTGGGACTGTCTTTTCTTTCCTTTTTTTTAAGAAACTTGACAACAATGCCGTAACGACGGGTTTGACTCAAGGAGTACGAAACAGCAGATAAAATAACAAACACTGAGTGTGTTGAAGGAATGGATTGGTACGGGGGGGGAGGGACGGAGTTTGAGGGGCGGTTACATAATTTACACGAGTCACAAAAAATAGCGCTGAAAAGGAAAACTCTAATTAAATAGTAATTTAGGTTTGGACCAACCACGAAAAGCGGAGCGCGCTCGACAGCGCAGAGACACAGCGAGGAGGAGGTGGGGAGAGGGGGGGTGTATGAGTGTTGGGTGGGGAGAGGGGGTGAGTCAGTCGACGAGAGAAAATTACGGGGAGACGCAGGGTCGCGGGTGGGGGGGGGGGGGGCGCGAAACAATTATTTTGATACTGAAAAACACTCACGGGAACCCACACACCAAGAGTGTTTTGTGTGTACACGAGAACAAACAAACGTAAACACAAAATTAATTCATGAGTTACATTTTGAATGAACCTCAACGCTCTTACGTAACGTTGAGAGCTGAGTATATGTTGGTGTTTTCGAAGTAGTGCATTTATACCACTCGAAAAAAATATTTTTGATCAAAAAAAGGCGAGGTGAGAAAAATCAGGCGAAATTAAATTGTTATTGTTGTTATTTTTCGCTTGTATTCAAACAAGATTAAAAAAAGGGGGAAATAACAATGAAATTTAGGTGTGAGAAAATTCAACACCTGAAGTTCGTACGAAAAAGAGAATGACTGCACGCATCAGCGGATCCAGGAAATTGTCCCTCTCTCTCTTTTCACCCATAAGAACGCATGTGTTGAAAAATGATAGAGGAGGGGGTGAAAATCTCGTGACTGCCCTTAAGCTCTCCTTTTCTAACACACACGTTCTAATGGGAGAAGAGTGAGAAGGGCAGATTCATAAATCCACCAGTGACTAAGCGAGACCTCATTCACGCGCTTTCTTTGCTAAATTGTATCAGCTTTTTGAAAATCGCGTGAGCTCTTGTACTGAATTTTTTATGTCTTCATCGGACGTAAAAAAAAATATGAATCGTAAAACATTGATGTGCTGCTAGATTAATTTCAAATCGTAATCCTTACCACGAAATGCAATTTGACGCGACGCTAGCTTTGCTGTGTTTCTGATCTATTCCAAACCGCCTTCAAAGTTGACGAAACGCATCCTGCACATCAAGTCTTGTAAGAAGAGTCGTATCCCTAGACTTATCAATGTTAAGAGAAGTTGAGTGATTCAAGAAACATATTCTTTAATTGCAAACGTCTTTTGAGAATCTCACAAAAAAAAAAAAAAACAAAAAGAAAAAACAACAACAACAAAAATATCAGAATATTCCGTTTCAGCAGAAAGAACATTTACTTCCTCTCTGTCAATTCTGGTGTTCAAAATTTTGACGCAAGCCCCATCTCTCTATGCAATTGAATGATTAAGGCGCCCACTCCGAGGTTATGATTTAAGGAACCGATCAAGAAACAGCTGAAAATTTTAATAATTTGGAGCCTCAATATTACTGCGAATAAAAAACTAAAATTGTGTGACGCAGAGTCACAAACGAACACACTCGGGCACGTGGTATTTAAAGGGTTAAGATGAAAGATAACGCGAACAGACAGGAAAGGTCACCTCACGAAACTGATGGTGACTAATATTTCAAAATTAAGAAAAAAAGGGAGAAAGTTTCAGTCGAATCCTAGGAGGGGGGGTTTGGGGGTGAAGGGGAGAGAGGGGGATAGGTTCACGCACAGACACATTTTTTTTTTTTTTTATTTTTTTTTTCTTTAAATGTTACCTTACTTATATGGTTATAGTAGTAAGTTTTGACAAACTGCTTCTCTTTATTAAACCCTTCACGAAATCACAGCTATTATTGCCCTATTTTCTCTCTCTCCCTCCCTCCCTCCCTCCCCCCCTCCCTCCTCCCTCCCCCTCCCTCTCCTCCCTCCTCCCTCCCTCCTCCTCCTCTCTCTCTCTCTCTCTCTCTCTCTCTCTCTCTCTCTCTCTCTCTCTCTCTCTCTCTTCTAGTGACACTATTATATGACAGGCGATTCGTCGCAGAGACTAAAAAAAAGTGAACTTTTCCTTCCAAAAAGGGGTAGGATCGGACAAGTTAGTCAGAGTACCGTCAATTCCGGACAGAGTGGAGAGCTTCACCAAACGAAGCTTTGCTTATATCAAATCCGAGAATCTTTTTATGGCCTAAAAAGGGAGGGTGGGGTGGGGTGAAATTGGGGGAAGGGGGTTACACATCGTACTCGAGTCAACATATTTTTAACACCGAGGCACGGATCGACATTACACGCGATAAAGCAACGATTAGGGGGGGGCAGGGTGGAGCAGAGGGTTCGAGGGGGGCAATAATAAGCCAAGAGAGGTTTTTTCGGTGGTTATATACTGCGTGAAAAGAGGTCGTTTTTTACGGACAGGCCCTGTTCACGCGGTCATATACATCGGCGCACAGTTTACCGAGTGTTCACGGGTTCTTGGGAACATTTGTAACGTGGTGAGCAGAAAAAAAGAGCTACATCAGATAAACAGTTTTGTCTTCGCAAACTTGAAGAATCAAAGTGTATCTTCAGAACAAAAATAAAGAGTCACGCGAAGCTCAAAAGTAAAATTAGAATCGTTACTTTATAGTATGATATTTTTACTCGATAATAATATATTCGGATACTCTCCTTGCGTTGTGACAAATTTCAGTTGCGCCAGCAAAAACTGAAGCGTCAAAGTAAGCAACTTTAGGATACTGTCCTCAGATTAATGTTCGAAGGAGTCGAAGAACATCCTATTGAATTATCATTGATATGGACAACCATTTTAACTATCGTAGAAGAACATCCATTGGAACCATCATAGATGGGCATCCATTGGATCTATCATATAGATGGGCAGTGGACAGCCACTGGAACAATCATAGAAGGACATTCAAATACTAAAATATTAGATACTAAATTACAATAAACCAAAAATACACTTTACACTGCGAAAATTGCATTTTATGAAATTCTAATATAGCAAAATATATTGCTGATTTATTGGTGTTGTTTGCTCCATTCCCAATTTTAAAGCTAAACAATAGCGATATCATTTGCTAAACCACAGTAATATTGCGGGCTAGATTAGCATTCAAAAATTGTGACTCAAATTTTACTCACGGTTTTTATCAATCAAATTGCAATTTTGTGCGTGCAGCCCTACTGTGCGTCGGTTCGCGGCGCGCAAGTGTGGCCATTCACGAGCATGGGTGGCGTGGCGGTCGAAGACGGCGGTGAGCTTCGGAAGGGTGAGCGGTGGGGAAAGAGAGGTGGGGGGGGGGGGGGGGTTAGAGCTTCGCACCCCACCCCTGGGTGCCCCGTTAACCCCGCATAGCATCGGTAACGCTCTCAATGGACTCTAGTTATCAACGCTTCATCAAACCAATGGGGCTCTCGATATAATAAAACAATAAAACACCTCTTTCTCTCATTCTCTCTCTCACTCATTTTCTTTTTATTTGATGGACATCACGGTAAGGAAACACATGAGACCGGCGGAGGTCGGGTCACACCGTGCTAACTCGACGCGAGGAGAGAGAGAGAGAGAGAGAAAGAGCAACAAGACGCGGCAGGGCTGTGACCGGAGCCGGTGAAAACACTTGTGCGCCAGCCCCACGAGCTCGCACTCGCAGGCCGCAAAGGCGCGGACCAATAAACTATATTGTAAAGTTGTGTCCATATAACTTTCAGGTGGGTCCCACTTTCGAGTGGCCAGACCCATGCCAGGTTGAATCCGCGATTGACGCTGGTACGATGGAGTCCGCGCGCCCGGGTCGCGTCGCGTCGGCCGCGCGCGGTCTTTTATCGCGCAATGTTACAACGACGAGCGCGCGACGCCAAACCGCACCACAAGGGCGTTACTGAGCGTGTAAGCATGCTAGCACACGGAGGAGAAGTCCATTTATAAATTTACATGGTTGCCGCCTCTTACAGCGTACTGGCGGATCCTGGAAACAATCCTTCTCTCTCTTCTCCCATTAGAATGCATGTGTTAGGAAAGGATAGAAGAGGGGGCTAAAATCACGTGACTGCCTCTAATCTGTCCTTTTCTATCATACGCGTTCTAATGGGAGAAGAGAGAGAAAGACAGATTCCTGGATCCGCCGATGCCATCTCGAATCACACATGATGGTGGACACACGAAAGAAATACTTGTATCATTGTTAACTGCAACTTTTAGGAATAACGCTTCGGGTCATGTAGTGTCCACCAAGTGCCCTCATAGTGGCCCTGTTTTAATCCCAATACTATCCTTTTGAAGAAAAACTTCATGAAGATAGTCTCTAGAATGTTGAAGAAGTCTATCAATAAAGATAATTGAATTTCCAGGCATGATAGCTCCAATGATAATTCCAATAAATGTCTCCGATAGTTCCAATAGATGTCCAATAAGCATCTATGATAGAACCATAGGACTTCTATTTATGGTAGTTCCAATAAATGTCCTTCTATGATAGTTTCGATGGATGTCCAATGTCCATCTATGATAGATCCAATGGATGTCTGTCTATGATAGTTCCAATGGCTTTCCGTTAGTGATAATTCAAGTGGATGTCCTTCAACTCCTTTCGAAAGTTAATTCGAGGATAATATATCCTAGTTGTTTATTTTGACGATTTTGTTTTTGCTGGCTTAGCTGAATGAACAAAGTCATTCGAATATATTATTCTCAAGTAAATATCTCCTACTTTCTTTTTAAAGCTTACAATACACCCAATATCAGTTCGTGACTAACTTGGCAGCTGTGTATTGGGTTAATAATCTGAGCTTGCACGTGGTTTGAACAACGAGGTCTTGTTTCATTTACTGTTTTTTCGTGAACTCCGCCCTCCCCCTCCCCCGCCCTCCCCTACTAGGCGGGTAATCCACTCAAACTCAATTAGACGGCTGTCATTAATACCTGAATCTTGGTTAAGTTTATCCTTTATGAATGGGCCACCCTGGCTTTTGAGGAAAGGAGCGTATGGATAATCCAACTCACACGAGTTTGCTAAAACATGTTGCAATATTGGCTTCTTAACTGTAGAGTTTTGCTTTAGAACTTCAGCCCCTCGTCCGCTTTTTTTCCCCTTGCCCACTCATGGAAAACGCTCTGAAAAATTTAGTGACATCTCCTGGGTGAATATTGAATCAACTGCTGAATTTTCCCCTTAAATATCCTTTCAAAGCTCTCAAAACTCGCCAAAGGAGACATCTGAACGAACAAAAGGTATATTCCGTTTTCTTGCAGCCTGAAATGGAATTCTTCGTGACCTCAATGATTTTGGAACCATAGTGTGTAAGTTACAAAACACCCCCCACTGCAACAAAAAAAAAGAAAAAAAAAAGAAAAAAAAAAAAGTTTACCGGAAGCATGACGATATGTGAATCGGTGTAAGGGATGGTAAAATTACCAAAATTCTAGCGTTTATATCATGGTTCTTGACATTTTTTAGGAAATTCTAGTTCTACAACCATATTCTGGCATTAACACCAGCGAGCTTTCTGGTCATAGTGGTCAAAGTACTTCACTTTCTGTGGTTCACATATGGTTGTGCTGGATAATATTACTAGAATTTGGGAATTACTTTTTCAGTGTCCAATTTTACAATATATCACACCTAAGGAACCCACTAAAAAAACCGCAGGAAAATATCTTTCAAAGTTGATTGAATTTATATATTAAGAAGCTAACGGATTATGAGTATGTTGATCAAATATTTGGAGGTACTCCGTGGTGGCAATTTCGTTTCCGTAACCGATAGAACATCTAGTGGTTGCACAATATGAAAGCTTTTCAAACATACTCTTGCCTAATGTCCCGCTTATATTTAGTCACAGAAAATGTTTTCAAAAAAACGCCTGATGATTTGTGAGCCTCACATTAGATGTCTGGAGGGCATTGCCAAAGCTCAGAGCCTTAGGCTCCTAAGGTTTAACATATTTTTGTTGAATACTCGTATCGATTGAATCAAAGCTATAGTTTTAGGAGTGTTTTTTTATAAGTTTTTTGTCCATCCATTCATTTGTCAAGCTTCTGTAATATCACCCACAACCGCGTTCTTTCTTCCAATCCAAAAGTAAGACTTCACAACAACCAGAACGATGGGTCACTTGTATAAGTACCTAGTTGTGAACTCTCGTTGTAGACCCAATGATAATAATTACCTGTGGATCGAGAGAGGAAGAGAGAGATACAGAGAAAAAAAAAACGAAGTGAGGGATAAAAATCCCAAGCCATCAGGTAATGGGAATCTAGTTGAAGAAGAGTGTTGACTGATGGAAGCAAGCTGACTCCCGATTTGTGTGCACTGGTGAGTGGTGAGTGCGAGACCGCGAGTTAGTCTTACACTTCTCCTCTACTTTACTCCTCTCTCTTACAGAGTATAGGCCCCATTTAACGAGGATGTACGATTAGAAGAGGCGTCCCGAGATGATGTTTACGGACGGACGAACGAACCGAACGGCCGGACAGACGAAGGTAGGACCGGGCGAGCAACAACTGGCGACCAAACCGGGACACACACAACTGCACTGCTTCTGCTGCTGCGGCAATTGTCCGTCTCCGTCGTCGTCGCCTCTTGCGGTCTTGCGTTGCGAGTGAGTTGAGTTGAGTCGTCGCGGGCCGAACCGGGGCGCTAATCACGGCCCGATCTTCATAGCCTCTAAATCCTTACCTAAATTATACGTGCTAAACACACAGTTGTGCGCTTTCCTCACTTACTCAGCCCTAAGCTGTGCGCCGGACTCTCTCAACCTGGGTGGCAAACCAATGCCGCGATTCACTCCTCGTCAAGAGAACTGAACACCTATTAGTATACATTATACAGCGTGTTCCATTTGTTTCATGAGCTCCGTTCTCCTACACGGAGAAAAAAAAAATCGGTTATGAGAAATGAACTTAGGCTCATATGGTACACCGAGGACACCGAGGTATTCGGTTATACACGGAAAAAAAAACTACGGGGAAAATAACCAAAGGGCTACCTGATTTTGGCACCTGCTAGATGTTATGGTAATGTTAACCAGAAGTATACTATGTTTTGCACAGAAAAAAATTCACGGGTACGGTTACTATGAAAAGCGGGCGCGGGAACCGTGAATCACGGGTAATAGTTGGACGCCGTCCAGACACGGTTACGACACCCGTGAATGTACGGTTCAGAGCGAAACCGTACATTCACGGGCGCCTGAACCGTACATTCACGGGCGCCGCCGCGCCGTGGCTGAAAAAGGTAAGATGATCCAACCGGGATTCGATCCCGCATCCTTCCGTTTCGCAGTCCGGTGTCTTATCCACTACACCGCGCCGACCGCATGGCGAGTGGCGACGAAACTCCAGTACATAAAGTAGCAGATGTTGCGAGGTGGTGATCGCGCCGAAGCACTCGAGTAACCGTGATTCACGGGTTGTGCCACCGTGAAGTTACGGGTGTCACGACCATAATTATCACGGGCACTCCGACCGTGATTTTCTGGCTATGGCACCTGTGAACCACGGCTACCCTAGCTGTCTTTTCACGGTTAGTACATGAACCGGCGTGGATGGTTGTCACACCCATACAGTTTTTTTTTCCGTGTGACTAGGTACTAGGTGATTTTACCTGATTGCTTGTCGAATTTACTCAAAGTATCGGAAAATGTACCATACTTCTGGTCAAGTTTACCATAATATCTAGCAGGTGCCAAAATCAGGTATCCGTATGGTTATTTTCACTAATCTTTTTTTCCGTGTAGTGACCAAAGTTTTCGGTTGTGAGTACCGAACTTCAGTTAGGAGTACCGAAGGTTTCGGTAAGTGTGACTTATTCTTAAATTTCTGCCGGCACCTATGGGGTCACAATGAAAGTTTCTTCTTCAATTTGTGTGTTCTTCTATGATGTTGGTTACCAAATTACTACTTGATGAGTTCGTGGGTGATTTTTTGAACTTTTTCATACCCCCGACGTAATTTTCAAATGGTTTACCGGAGGAGTACACCAAAAACATAAAATACCCGAAGGTATAATGGCATCTCCTCCGAAATATATAGGTATACATTTTGAGGGAGATAATATTTGAACATTACACAGTTTCATCACACACACAAATTTCTTTCGATTTATCCAGTAAAAGTCAAAAACTCCCATACGTTCTCTCGGTATGAGCGAGGTTGAGGAATTATGAAACATACTGTATGCAGATATATGATCAAAGAAACATATATATATAGGCAATAAGCTTCGTATGTATATTAGGCAATACGTATCCTCGAATGGATCCGTGTAATTTTGGACTGCACTCCGATGGACGGGGTATCATAAAAAAAAGAAGGAGCGAAGCTCCGAATGAGAGGGGGGCTGAGTTTCACCCTTCAATAAACCTCTCATCATCGCAGCATTCCGTGGGATACTTCGTTTTGTTTTCGATTTGCATATAATTTTTTTCTTTCTCTCTCTCTCTCTCTCTCTCTCTCTCTCTCTCTCTCTCTCTCTCTCTCTCTCTCTCTCTCTCTCTCTCTCCCGCGGAGTGGAGTAAGCGCGCGAGATGTCGTACAACTTGTCCGTTCCTCTCCTTTGGGTTAATTTTCCGTCTTTTTTCGTGTTCCTTTTTTTATCGCTCTAATTTATCTCCGGACATCTCGTTTTCGGGCTATCGATGGGTCTCTGAAACTGAGGGACAACCCCCCCCCATTCTCCTCCCAGCGGAGGAATACTGGTGAGGGGGTAAGTGGAGGTCCCCCGGGCCTTGATGCCCTCGGCAGCGCGGTCTCTTGGATTAGAGTTTCTTTTAAATGAGGAGTTAAACGATCTCTCATTTTTGAGACATCGTCGCCCCGAAAATGATCGGGGTATCAGATGCGCTCCCCGTCTGCGCAATGCAATATCATGTTGAATGGTGCGGAGTTGGAGTGTAACCTAGTATGGACCCCGCTGCCACCACTGCGCTGGCCACTGGGACTGTAAATTAATCCACGGTCTCGCGTCTCGAGTTTTCAGTGGCGCCTGCTACAAATCCCTCGTATTTGTCTAATGTCGCGATGTGATTGAGCCCGTGTTTAATTTTTAAGGTTAGAGAAGCACGGTGATTTGACATATTATGTGCTACTCGGTAGTATCATACACAATAAACGTTATGTTAAAGATCCGATTTCGTCTCTCTTTTCCTGAACGAATTTGCCAAATGATCATCTTTACTTCATGTTATCAGCAAAACAGATCAGGTTTTATACTTCTCTGATCTAAATAAACAAACGCACGCAATTTTGCCTCGTTTGGTATTTAAACACAGGAATAAAAGCACGTGCTCCAGACACGATCTGTATACACACCAGTGCGGAACGTGCTCAGAGCCCAAACTTTTCAGGTTCTGGACACGACGGAATGCGTTACAGACACAAACTAAACCTAATTAGATCGCGCTCAGAGCTCGTTCCGGTACTGGTGTGTACATTTCGTGTCTAGAACACGGAAAGTTTGTGTTTGGAGCACGACCATTTTTTTCTGTGAAATGGCTCTGGTTTTTGTGAAAACTTGACCCTTTTAAGACCAGGATACGATACAAATCAACGTATACTCGCTAAAATTAGGTATGGGTATGGTTAAATATTCCTATACCGTGGTGCTGATATTGCATACACAATTGATTGAAGGCGCTCGGTGAAGCATTATTTTTCAAATATTAACAATTTGGAGCCGCGCAATTGTTGTGAATAAAAACTGAAACTTTTAAGGCAGATCTAATTACAGAAACGAATATACTCGGGCGTTGTATGGAAAAGGTTGAACGATAAATAGAGTTGGAGTCTCTATTCCGAAGAAAAGTTAGTAAGTATAAACGCTGTGGTTATAGGTTATTGAGACATGCTTTTAGCGATTTCGAGAGAAAGAAAGATAGAAAACGATGTTGTAAGTTTCCTCCATATTTTCCAGTTATTACATTATCTTGAATTATTTCTTTTTATTTTCGATATGGAGTGGATCTAGGGTTTCAAATTGAATGTTGATTTTTCGATGTATAACGAGACCTCAATTAGAACAGGTTTTACCTAATCGATGACACAACAACAAAGCTCGTGCCGAAAATATAAATACTTTCGCACAGAGAGCCAAAAACAGCACAACATAAACAAATAAAAAAATACATAAAATAAGAAAAAAAAATTAAAAATTAAAATGAAAAAGTCTATATAAAGCCTTTTCACTATCTTAACTTTTTCATTACAATTTTTCAATTTTTTTTTTCTTTTTATTAGTTTTTTTTGTATCTATTAATTTTGTGCTGTTTTTTTTTTTTTTTTTTTTTTTTTTTTTTTTTTTTTTTTTGTAGAATATATCCAACGTATGTAAGTATATATTATTTTGTCGAACAAATTCGACATTGGAGTGGAAAGGGTTAATGTTATTGATTCATTCCTACCCAATATATAACAATAGATAATTTCGTTTGAGATTAGAAATCCAGATCGATAGGTTACCACCACCTACGCTAAAGGATGACCATGAAACTGAACAATCGGTCAATAGTGAGCTGGAACAATATTGATGCTCTGATGTCCCATTTAATTAGTGATAAAACACGAAAAGAAGACGCACACACTCACACATCCATAAATTGATAAAAAAGTAATAAAACTATGTTTTAAATAATTCCACTGATAACACTCCTCAGTTAATCTAGCTTCGTCGCTCTGTCTTGCTCTCTCCCTTTCTTTCCTATCAATTCATTATTTACCATGAAATGGTTCTAAGTTAAAAAAAAAAAAAAAAAAAAAAAAAAAAAAAAAAAAAAAAAAAAAAAAAAAAAAACGTTCCTCTGATTTTTTTTACAAAGTCAGGGTGATGAAATGACTTAATTTAATAAACACGAAAATATTAATAATGTATGGATGGTTAATTTCACAGGCTGGTTGCAAATATGCTCTCTCCAAATTTTGAATTATTCGAGTTTTAAGAAAAAAAGCGAAAAAAAATAAAAAAAAGCATCTCATTGGTTTAATTGGGCTTTAATCAACCAAAATGACGATTCTTAAAGGCGTCTATTAGAGCAATATACCCTCAAGATCTGGCATTAACCTTTTCAGACCTGAAATTCTTTCTGTTTAAAATCAGATTTTTGACGAACATTATTGATCTAAGCGCTGTCTACCAGTAGCGCACCGAGAGTTTCTTCATCTCTCTCTTTTCTCCCTTAAAAAACGTATGTTAGACAAGGATGGGCAACGGGATAAAACCCCCTCTTTCTGTCCTTTTCCTACTTATACATTCAAATGGGAAATGAGAGAGATGGAAGAGATTCTGGTTGCGCCAGTGCTGTTTCCTCATCTAAATTGATGCGCGTATTATATTTTTATGCTATCCATAAGACTACACGGAAAAAAAACTACGGTGAAAATAACCATATGAATACCTGATTTTGGCATCTGCTAGATGTTATGGTAATGTTAACCAGAAGTATACTATGTTTTGACTAGATACTAGATGATGTTACCTGATTGCATGTCGAATTTACTCAAAGTATCGGTAAATGTACCATACTTCTGGTCAAGTTTACCATAACATCTAGCAGGTGCCAAAATCAGGTATCCGTCTGGTTATTTTCACTAATCTTTTTTTTCCGTGTATATATTATTCCAACGCCCATTGAACTCCGCACCTGAATGGGTTAATTATAGCACGAATTTAGCTTGTTGCCTTTTTCTCGCTCTACGCCCATTGATTAGAAAAGAATGAAATAATGAATATACATGACAGGTCCATGCGTCAGAAAAGTACGATGATAGAGCCTATCAAGTGACTTAAGCACATGTTTTTGTCCTTTTCTAACACACACAGTCACATTGGCAAAGACAGAGAGGCACAAGTACTAGGCAGTGGCAATGCGATGGGTGAGACATTCGAGCGGTTAAAAAAGAAATGATCAACACGCGAGTAACAGCCAAAGGACAAGTAAAATTCCTCAGGAGAGACAGAAATCAGTGAAGGGAGGGGGGGGGCTGAAAAACATCCTGCAATTTTTTCTTTCTTTTTCGGCGGGAACAGGCGTCCCAAGGGAGGTGCGAAAACGGGGAGACCGCGCTGTATTCGAGTTTGAGCTGCGTCTATACCTTCGCGGAAAAGCTCCGATTGAATCAAGGTTTTCTTCAAAAAAAAAAAAAAAAAAAAAAAAAAAAAAAAAGGGAGAAAAAAGAGAGAAAAAAAACATGCTAATAAATTAGTCTAATCACACGGTCCCGAATCAAAATCACTTTGACGCCGCGCTCTCATACTAATAATTAAAGACACGCAGAAAAGCGTCAGCTTCTCTTTTTTTCACCCCCTCCTCATCCCCGCAACTTTTTTGTTTGCGTTTCCCGGCTCTGCGCGTCGCGTCATCCGATTTCGTCACCTCCCTGCCTCCCATCTCCCTCCCCCTTCCAAATCTTTCTCACTTTTCAAATCAAAGCCCTCTTTTTACCTTTTCCGCGTGTGCATTGTTACAATCCGGAATGGATGGCGCGAGAAATATAAATGTATCTCTCTCTCTCTCTCTCTCTCTCTCTCTCTCTCTCTCTCTCTCTCTCTCTCCTCTCTCTCCTCTCTCTCTCTCTCTCTCTCTAAGCCTCTCTTTCTCTACCACCCCACTTTTCCTTTTGTATGATCGGCTCAATCCTACTGGGAGACAGTTTTACCGGTTCTCCACTGTGGCCAAATTTATGAATTTGGAAAATATGATGTTGCGATGAGGGAGGATATACAAAGTGTCAACCTTGCTTGAGAACGTATAGATGATAAAGGGAAAATAAAGATCGTAACACACTGACTGATACGAAAGAATGCTTGTGATACATCACTGCACAGAGAAAAAAATAAATAAATAAAAAAATTAAAAAAAAATAAAAACCTGATGAGAACTTTTGTGGCGCTGACAAGATCCTTAGTAGAGGAATGACCCAGCAAAAGACTTTAGTAGAACCAACTGAAGGTTTTGTAAGCCTAACTGAAGATATTTTGCTAACGAAACCGAAAATTTGGTTGGGCCAACTAATGTATTTTGCTGGGCCATTTTTTTCTACAAAAGGCTTTATCAGCGCTACCAAAGTGTTTCTTTCTGTTTTTTCTCTGTGTTTTTCTGTGTGTTTGTTCTTTTCCATGCTCCTTAATTTTTCGCTGGGCTTGGAATAAAACAATTAACCGCCATACTGTTTCACATTTACTTCTGAGACGTCTAAAACTTTATAATGTTTCAGTTTTTGAGAATGTTGATTTTGACAGCTCCGAATAACGTTTCCCAAAGCAAGATTTCTTCTCCACGAAAATAAAATTGCATATCTAATGAATCGCGCCAAGATGGTCAGTTTTTTTGTTCCAATATACTTTTTTCGTTCTTAAAATTAACCGAACAGGTGTTTCGAAACGAAAAGAAAACTATGGTTATGCCACTACAGGTATATACCTAATTATATTTTTTGTAATTATACATGAAGTTCCCGTTAGCTGTATGGATTAGTTAACCTTTTATATATATTTTTTTAACTTATTAGGAGTCTCGGTTGTATGATTTTTAGAACAAGGTTCAGTATCCTTGTTTTGTTTCTTTTCCCCATGAGCCTAATGAGTAAAGGTACTTACATTTTTTCATTTTAAATTTGATTATATATTTATTGGGTGAGCTATATTCTCTTCTTGTATTTTTCAGCGTAAGATGCAAATATAAACATGGATTAGTGATGAGATTAAGGTTAAGGGTGCACTAAAACTTGTTGAGCTATTTTTGATTTCATAAGGATACGAAAGAACAATTTTACTTTTTAGGAAATTGGGTTGTCATTTATGAATATTCTTAAACAATTTGTGATGGCTTAACTAATTTATTTTATTTCTTTATTGATTTATCTACTTATCATTTCATCCATTCATTCATTCACTAATTTATTAATTTAGTAACCGTAGTTATTTACAGCTTCATTATATTTTAGATTTTAAATAACGACATAAAATTGGCATTTGTAAATTTTAAATCTAGCTCCAAGTAAGACATACCTATGCTGGGGGCAATATCCACCTATATAATTATAGTATTTGAACACATACTCGTATGAAGGTCCGGTTTGTAATGATTAAACATTTATTAATTTTTTGTTTATTCACTATTCACTGAAACAATTTAAATTGTAAGATTGTTTTGTTCCTGTACGTCTATTTGTTTATTTATATCTACCCATACATCTTATGTTAGTAAATTAATCTGAATCAGCCGAAAAATAAAATAATCACGAGACTTAAAATGGACACTTGACCAAAACTATAATTACTTGTTAAGTAATAATTAAAAAGTTGAATAGTTACAATTAATTGTTACAAAATATTAGTATATTGGTTTTGATCGATTTACCAGTTTGTCTTTTGTAGATTTTAAGTAAAAAACTTTAAATAATGGTCAACATGGGCTACTTTTGGGAAGATTGGTGGGGAGGAGAGGATACAGTCCTAGTAAAAATCAGAGCAAGTGCTGAAGAAAATTTCGAATAAATGTTTGTTAATAGCAAGCATACAGAGTACGTGTTACTCTATATAAGGTAAATTCGACCCTTGGTCGAAATTAGTCACAAATAATGAAGTAGAACTGAGTTAATGATCTGGAAAACGCGGCTTTGCATTGTAAATCGTCAGTCAATGAATTTTATTGAAGGCGACCAAATATTTGATGAAGCAGACATAAGATAAAAATTGACTTCAAAATTATTAATCATTAACTTCAAAGATGATAATGATTTTATTCGAGAAGCAATAATTGCCTAAAACTCGAATCTTAAATGTAAAAGATAACATTGCTATCCCAATGTAAAATTATTTTAACATTCAATAGTAGTACTAAAATTTTAAAACGAAAACGGAATAATAACTTTTTTATCTTCTTCTTTGACTCATTTGAGGTAACCACTTAGTTTAAATTATTATTACCGAGCGAGAAAACGAACTGAAAAACAAAAAAACTATCGAAACTTCTTCAATGAATGTAAACACATGTCCACTTTAATTTGATGTAGTTTAGCCAAAGCTTTTCAGGTTAAAAAAATATTAATAGAATAAAACGAAAAAAGAAAAGAAAAGAAAAGAAAAGAAAAAAGCAGGAATGTCTACATATTAAGTAAACTGATCTGGAAGGTAAAAAGTACATTGCTCACTCATACCTCATGATGACCACCAATCAATTTATGATTTGAGTTCAGTAAAGTATGGATTTCGGGTTGAATCGAGTATTTAAATTTCGGGGTGTAATATTTTGGATTTCAACATAAAACGAGCACGAGTAACCTACAATAAGATGATGGATTGCAACAAATGAATCATTTCTTTAACTTTTGTCACCATCGAAAAACTTTAAACCTAGCTGAAAGCTCTGAAAAATAATCACTTTCAATTTTTTCCTGTCTCAAATTTTCGTCCAACTTTTCATTTTGTTCGGAGAAAAAAATATACTTAATTGAAGCACATTCTAACCAAGAGATTAGTCCAGTGAACCGAACGGGGCGTGACAAATTTTTAAAAGTGGTCTAGTTCGAATTCCAATCGGCCGCCATTTTTGTCAAAGCCGAGCGACTCTCACGTCCAGTGTCTAAAATGCTTGAGTGCCACATTCTTTTCTTTGAAAATCCGTCGAATTCCAATTTATATTCATCAGACTGAGACCAACTGCAAGAGAGTGGATCGATTCCATTATATACATAGATATCGATCGAATTTTCTTCGCAATTTTAATCGAAAAATACTTTTGAAAATTTTATTCAAAGCAGGCAAGTCTTCGGATTGATTTGTTTATTATTTTATTTTTATTTTCCCTTTCTTTTAACACATGTTCTTGATCAAACTGCTTGAACGCAAAACGATAGAAGTAACAAAAATTTATATGGAGATGTGACGCTCGAATTCACATTGGGGGATCAAGCAATTTGACAGATGAGCGTTCTTCCCATTTAAATGTATGATTAAAAATCGATTTTTGAAGGGGCTTTAGCTCCGTGATTAATCGATTATTTCTCATGCAATCAAATGGGAAGAATACACTGTTGCCAGATTGCTGGATCCGTCAATACAATTACAACGCGTTCTTTGCGACATGACGCGACGGTACAAAATACCGATGGGGTTGTATTTGAGAATCGGACGTGTTAAGTATTCACGTTGGGGGACTTTCTATGGCTTCAAGTGTCATTGCAAAGAAACTTGCGGAAATTACACTCCACCTTACTTATATGGACCAATTGAATTGAAATTTTTAATCTTCTGCGATTTTCAACTCCATTTGATCAATCTTTTTTAAATCAATTTATATATTTTCTTTCTCCCCTTTGATCTTTCAATATTGATATCAATTCTATCTCAGAAAATTGCATATTTTCTATTTCGTATTTGGTATGGCTCACTCACAAAGAAACAATTATTGTTTAAGGACAGTCAGAAGCAGACATGTTTAGAAAAATAGATTTGTGATTACTCGTTGAAAAGGTGTACTTCATTTTTTATGTGATTATAACAATATATAATAATCAAAACGAAAGTTCCAGTTTTGAAAAGTCTTCCAAGAAACATTCAAAATACAAGCATAACCAGCTATCAGCAATCAGTAAATCAGGGACTAATTGAAAAAAATAAAAAAAATACTCTGAATTTATTTTTTTTACACGGCACGGTACGGCATTCATTGGGAGAAGGTAACTTTTTGTTATGCCAAATTATTCCCAGATTAGCTAGAGGTAGAATTTTGAAATTACTCACAATATGCTTTAGTGCCCAATTAATTCAAATATAGTTTAGTTACACAGTTTGGATGGAGTTTATTGTTGAAAAAACGTTAGCTGTTTTCGACCTCAACGCGGCTCTTGGTGATAATAAGTCATCAACTCCCATAAAAAGAGTTCAAAAAGGGTTCTAAAATTACCGGTATCCGTCAGAAACATTGAAACAAATATTCGACTTGTTGAAAATCAAACTTTTCGAATTCTGAACCGAAGCAGAATATTAATACTTATAACTTTCTTGAGACAGGGCAGGAATAAATAAAATAAAATTGGGACAACAGTCTTGGAGAATTGATTACACTCTCATTATTTTAATCGACATAAAACATTACAAAATAATTGCACTACTATTTTATGTTGGTCAGTAACAAAAGGTGTACCCATCCGATGGAGCATCCCAATTCTGTTTACATCTTTATTTTCGCCCAATTATAATTTTATACGTTTTCAAGATACCTAAAGGTTTTTAAGATAACAACATGATACTAAATTGCTTTGTTCAAGTGACCATGCACTAGCTTGTCATATCATTCCTACAAATTGTTCTTGCCGATGTTCTTAAATCAGACAGATACATTGAAAAAATTGAAGGGTAAAATTTACCCATTCGACAGAATTAGACAGAATAGTTCCAGTTACTATATTGCGCGCAGCGATCTGGATATTCGATGAAAAAAATAAATCACAATTTCTAGTAATATTAACAGAAGCTCAACGATACGTGAACCACGGAAAGTATAGTACCTTTACCAAAAAATTCCGGCGGTGGTACTAAAATATGGTCACAGTTAGAAATTAATTCCTCAGCGGCGGCTCGTGCAATGTGGCAACAATGGATTTCCTCCATTTAAAACTGTGTAAAATAATCGATTACTTGGTGAGGCGTAGCGCCTCACCTAGTATCGATCTTTTTGCATACGTTTAAATGGCAAAAGTGCACGGTTGCCAGATTGCACGAGCCGCCACTGTAATTCCTACAAATTTTCAAGAACCATGTTACAAAACATTAGAATCCTGATAACAGTACCATCCAATACTGTCTTACCTCGGTTCACATATCGTTTCGCCTCTGATAATCTTTTTCTTTTTTTCAGTTTCCAATTAAACGAGAAAAATTGAAGCGAAAAACAGGACTGATAACTATATATAATTGAAATAATTTTGGCGTCTATTTATAGAAGGGTCTTAAAATGAGCAACAAGTAAAATGTGACACTTGAATAGAGAACAAACCACCCGAAGGATTAAAACGCTTTTAAACTGGTTAATTAAACAATTGTTTGAGGCATTCAAAATACGTGGAGAATGTCATGTCTGAAGATAATTAATTAGGGATTTGGCGCAGCCGGCGGCCCTCGAGAGAATGAATTCGATACACCGCCGAATTTTCAACTTTATATAATCTTTGCCTCCTCCGTATTATAGCAGTAGGCGATAGGAATCTCTTGTGCGTGCGCGATCAATTGAGTCCCGCGGACTGCCTGCTCGCTTTTTCGCACTAATTTTCATCAACTCGCCAAATTAGGTGCTTGTCAGCTAATTTGCTTCTCTCCACCCCGCAGCTAGTGAAAACCCTTTTAATGGATTTGCGTATATTATTTGACGCGGTTTAATGTTTTAGCTCCTATAAAAGAAAAATAAAAAAATTAAAATAAAGAAATACTTGTCGAGAACCGTGTTTCTATCAGTGCTGGCTTTTTACACTCGATTCCTTATGATGCTCTGAATTTCTTTTCGCTCTTTTGAAGTTTGATGTCACGCGAGTTAAAGCACGTGAAAAATGAAAGAGACCTGCGTTCCGGCGTTCAAAGCCTGCCTTTGACACATCATTCATTTCTAAATTATTTTAATCCTCTTATTTTCCTCGCCCTCTCTTCTCCATCTTTAGATATTTCAGTATCAATTTAAAGAGCCAGAAAGCTACGTGTGCTTCCAGAGATGTCTTCATTTTAAATGTTTGCTTTCACATTTATTGTTTCTCTCTCTTTCTTTTAGAGGCCATTAGGTTATTATTCGAGCTTGTTTGTTTTGGATCTGGCTGGTTTTGACTTATTTTTGATGATGTACCGGTTATTTTTCTAAAACATGGATCAGTTTACTCCTGATTTTTTTTTTTTTTTTTTTTTTTTTCAAGAGGCAAAAAGTTTCCAAAAGATGTGTTAGGTCAAATCAAACGTTGTGTTGAGTTTGTTGATTATGTTCTGATATTATTTACTCAGTACATGCTGTTATCTTTAAATTGTTTACTTGACTATAAAATTTGATCAGAAATCAGATCCGAACCTACTGAAATATTTTCTTTATAACTAAGTTTAATCATGTGTAGTTTCATTATTTTCAAGTATTAATAATTCATTAACTTATTGCAGTAATAAAAAAGTAAATATAATATGTATGGTAGAATTATTCCTTCCATAATTTTCAAGTTCATTATAGATATAATTTGTTTATTTCTTTGTCTATTTTTTTTTTACCAATATTTAGATAAATTTGATCAGTACGAGTGGTTACAAAATCTGCTCTCCCAGACGATCGATTCAAATTTTCCAATGTGACAAAGATTGAGAAAACAACATTAGACGAAGATAATAAGCAATTCATTCTCATTTTTATTTTACATTTTTAATTCAATGATTAAATTAAGATGCTGATGCTTAATTTTTTGTGTCCAAGGGAAACAGTGCATTCTAGAGGATTTATTAGAGGACGCCATCAGAGATTACAGCCCAAGTTGAAAGTCATATTATAATCTTTCTTAAACAAAATATAATTTAGTTGCACAAAATTCAGCATATATTTTCTTCATTTCTATTTTTCTTCAGTCAATTTTCTCTCTTTTGTGGCCAATTTGTCTTATTTTTCCTCGCGATAAAAATTCGAACTCGCATGCTCACACACTAATGTGATAAACAATAATGCAAATAATTATGAACGGCAAAGCTTTCACTTTCATATGACAAAAATATACAATCATTCTTTGTGATGAAGTTTATATCTTGCAGTAATTTTTAAAGTTTTCATTTTATCCAATAGTTGTAAGCAAATGCGCGATAAGAGCATCTTAAAAATCTTTCATAATAATTATTGTTCACATCATTCATGACCTTCTGTATCGAAGCAATGTAAAAAGTGTTTATTGAATACTTGAATACAAAAGGATAATTTTTATTGGGGTAGCAATTTTTGTTGGATATTTTGTCATTCCATTACCTATTGTCCTTTTGATAACTATACAGTATAATTACATGTAATTCAACCTCGATACCAAATGATAATTTAAAGACGAAGACAATGAAGTTATGACCGTAGTTCGACTGCGCGTGACTTATACGCGCTACTTCATTTTGTTTTTTTATTTATTTACTGTTTTTTTTTTTTCATTTATTTATTTATTTTTTTAAAGAAAAGTAACTTCCCTCGAATTTTCTATAATGTACCTTTACAACTTATTCAGAAGTACACTATAATTAGCTGACAAAAAGTTTGGGTTAGCTACAAGTAACTGGGGTTGGCTGTTTCACATAAAATTTTTAGAGAGTTTAAGGATCAAATTTTAAATATTCGAAGTGCCGGTTACTCCCAAACATATTTTAAACATGAAAGATTTTTCAACAAGGATTTTATGTTATCAGAGCAGTTTTCTTTGGTACGATTTTTGTTTATTTACAGCTTTCTTCTGAACTAAAAATTAAGTTTCAAAGGAATCCTGAGGAACAAGAATGAGTAAAAAAAATTAAAAAAGTATCAATTGTTGCTTTGCTTCAAAATGAATAAAACGTAATAATATCTTATACGTGAGATATTTTGAAATACTTCTAACTTTGAAAAAAGAGATTTTATTATACCCCAAAATCGAGTGAATTTGATTGTTTGTTAATTTCATAGACGGAAACTATGATAAAGTAAATTTAAAAATATTGACATTTATCATCCATATCACTGAGTCACTAAATGGACCCCAGTTAATTACAAAACATTCGTCAAATAATAATTTAGAGTTGCCAAGTGTTTCATGAAAACTGGAACTTAAGCAGAGAAATGTATTTGTAAATGTAGAGTAAAAATACCCATCTACACTTAAGTAAGAAAATTATCCATAAAGAAGAAACTATTTAGAAAATGATCTGCCGTCATGACGAATTTTCTGATAATTAATAATATTTTTGCTTCAGGCTTCAGTGAGGAAAAATGTTCATGCGTGGACAATCAGTAAACAACAATAATATTATTATTTTCCCCTTAATTTATTCTAATTTTAATATAATTTTAAGGATTTATGTTTCATGATATCTGACGTTAAGGCCACTTGAAAAATAATTTAATGGTGAGGTCCCTCAGATATATATATATATCCGAATCGCCGGGAAAAAAAAAAAAAAAAAAAAAAAAAAAAAAAAAGCTATTGACAATAATTCCCTTAAGTTCGGCTGATATAGAATCATGTATTGTTTTGGGAGTAGAGTGAATGCTCAGGATTATTGTTCAGGAATGTCCATACGCTTGGATAATTTCTCCTACTGTTGAATAATACTTCCCGAATTTGGGTTAAAATAAAAATCTTAAAAATTAGGTGATTTTTTTTTTTTTTTTCAAATTTTTGATAGCTTGCTATCAAGAAAACGAGGGAAGCTGGCTCAGAGTAAAAACATTGAATATAATGCCTTTAGTTTCGATGATAATCATCGCTAACGTCATATCAGCTCAGACTATCTTTTAAAACTACAAACAATGATATTTCATGAAAACTTTGAACTTTCCCAAAAAGCAGTTTTTAGATTCACAAGACCACCAGCAGTCTACAACTTCACCAGTCACCACCCCTCCAAAATGGAGCCAGTAATTAAGAGAAGTACTTGTTTCAAAAGTGAAAAATAGAGAATTGACGGACGAAAAGGCATCAATAATTAATAGTCTCACTGGTGACTGGAAAAAGGTTTTCAACCTTACCCAGTCGTTCAATCTCACCCTACTCTTCCATAACAGCAAGTATTTTTTATTTTTATCAATGAACTTAGGAATTCATGCGGCGCATAGTATTTCGAAACAAAGGTACTAAGGTATAAATATCTACTGATAAAATTTACCTTATCGAGCATGCGACCATATTCATAAATATAATTTTAACCAAACGTTTCGGGTGACCCCGGCACTCATCTGAGGATTGGCGCCGGGTCACCCGAAACGTTTGGTTAAATTGTGTATATGAACATGGTAGAACAATATAAATAAAACAGAACCGGGTAAAATGTTGGAATACAACCTAAATTGTTCCTGTGTTCACGGTTTTTGAGTTGTGAATCCCTCCGCCTTTTGAAATTTGTTTTTTAATTGTATTTTATTATTTTTGAGTTGAAAATGGCTGCGATCTGAGCCGAAACGTCCTCGCCAATTTAGGTTTTATTCCAGCATTTTACCCGTTCCTGTTTTATTTATTGTTCAAACAGTGGCGTAGCGTGCAATTTGGAATCGTTGCAGTTCGTCCAATTAAACTCATGATAAAGATCGAAGTGTTGGGTGTTCGGTGAACACCTTTGCATTCGACCTTTTACATGGGTTTAAATGGACAAAATACAACGTTGACATACTGCACGCTACGCTACTGTGTTCAAGTCGTCGCCGGTTCGTTTTTTTGTAATTTTACTTTGAATATGGTATAGCATACTTGATAAGGTAAATTTTATTGTATTATCTACCACTGATTTTTAACAATACTGATAACTGTGTATAAAATTGTGATCGAGATTCTTACCTGCCAGATTTGGTGATAACCATTTCCGTTCCTAGCTTGTGGAATTTCTCCCATAAATCCTTTCCTTCTAGGGTGACTTTGGGGTCGTCGACAATGCCATCGTCTTCGGGCTGGATCGCTCTCAAGGGCCTCACCATCGGGTGAGCGTGGTGGGCCACAGCGGCGGCCAGCACCACATCTTCGGCCGTCGTATAGGCACTAACGGGGGGATGAGGGGGCAATTTTGGGAAACAGCTTAACGGCGGGAAAGGGTACGGTGAGTGAGGTAATCCGGGGTTGGTATGAGCGGAACCAGGGCTCGCTGTGAGAAGACTGCTCACGCTGAAATCCGTCGATGGCCGGAACAGATTCGAAGTTGTCGTGGCCGGATGAAAAGATGACATAGTTTTGTCGGGGATCGAACCCGGTTCTATGGTTTTGGGCGCTCCTATGGGTGATGGAGGCCCATTGCACGATATCACTTCGCCTTGTTCGAACCTCATCGATCTAAGATTACTGTAATTTAAATTGAACGTGGGCGAGGGTGAAGGTGCAGACGTCAGCTTGGATGAGTTCTTTTGATCACCATTCAACGCAAAATATTATTTTTCCCTTATCACTCATCAACAACCAACCATCAACAGTGTAACAACAAAGTTTCCCTCTCTCTCTCTTGGAGGTTCAATTCATTGACATCCTGTTTCAGGTGTATTTTTTGCTCAAGGCCACTTTGTTTGAAGCCCGCAATTTCTTTTAGATCAAATTCTTCGGCTCAAGCTTATGCCTTGGGGCCCATTGCATGTTCATTTTTGACAGTTTTCTAATTTTGACGATCCAAAAATACATGTGTACTCCAATTTGTTATATCTTTTCATTAACTTGTAAATTTCACTGTTGAAGAAAAACGCGCACCGATACGAAAAACCTCCAAGATGATTGGAATTTTTAAATGAGTTGAAATTGTATTTCGATGCCGAAGAAATAAACAGCATATAATCCAAAACAATGCCTACAAACTGGAAGAAACAGAATCTTTACTTTGTACTTTGAAAGAATTTGTCATCAAATTTTCATCCGAAATTAGTAATTGTGTTAACGGAGAGAAATATGATCAATATTAAACAACTATAGAATTTTATTGCACTTGATTAAACTTTTTAAATATCAGAGAGTATAAATACAGTCGCGGCAGGTTCAAACAGTTGATAACGGGCTCCTTAATTTTGAATTAGGCAATTTGCTAGACATCTGAGAAACGCACAAACAATAAAGCCGTGAATAAAAAAAAAAACACTTCCGGTTTCGAAATTTTAGATAAATTCGCTTAGTTTACACCCTTCAAAGGATTCAACGCGCTGTAATCGTAGTTCAATCGCAAGCACAACGCGCGTTGAAGCAATAATTTTCCCGATTGGTCCATTATCACCGCACTTGGCATTTGATAAATCATAAACAACCGGCAGTATTTAAAAAAAAAAATTGTATTAAGATACTCTGATAAATTTTTCAAAGAAACACAGAATTAAGGTAAAAATAAAAGCTAAAAATATCACAAAAATATGAGTATTGAGGAGAACATAAACCAAACAAAATCAGTTTAGGACACGACGAAAAAAAAAAATCGGACAGGAACAGAATTAGCACAAAGTACACTGTAAAAATCAAAACACCGGCTGAAAACGTAGGACTTTTTGGTAACACGTACGGAGCTTAATTCTTCGTTGCGCGAAAAACAGAGGAATCGGCGATCACGCACGGCACATTATTTTTTTTATTTTTATTTTTTAAGTTCCGAGAGAGAAATAAACAACTATAGTGATAACAAACGGATGAGGATTGATTAGGTTTTAAAAACAATCCGTTTCGGTTTGCAATAAGGGTGTGCAAAATAAAGGGTGAAAACCAAAAAAAAATTCAGGAGAAACAAAAACAAAAGCTTTGGATTAAATAAATAAAAAAGAAAAAAAAGAAACCCGGGCCCGAGAGAAAGAGATACGACGCTATGGCGCTTCCGCGGGTATAGTATTACTGACGCCCCGGAATATTAACACTCTCGGCGAGAGGCTCGTCTAGCCCGAGAGATGCGGGAGAGAGAAGGTGTTGTCGTCCTGCCCGGAGTGAGTCGGGCGGTGGAGGGGAGAGAGGCCACGCAGCAAGAGAGGCTAGGTGTGGTATTGGCGCGATCGAGAGCCAACCAGAAGCCGCGGTGTAGTGTGAACTCCGACGAATACGGTGACGGAGGAGGTGGATTTTCAATAGCGTCTAACCTAAAAACATTTCAACATTTTGCGCGCGGCTTTAAAGCTTCTCTCCAACTCTCGACTCCACCAACTCAACTCCCGACTCAACTTCGGCCGCCACCACACCACCGGCTTCATTGTCTCTCTCTCTCTTCTCTTCTCTCGCACCCCATCCCCTCTCTCTCTTCCTCTCGCAACCCCCCAATCCCCCTCCCCTTAAAAGATATCACAACCCCTCTTTGCGCCCACCCTCTCTGAAAACTACTTCATTGATACACTAGTTTACGGATAGAGTGCAACGTTTGGTTGCCCGATTAATATATATTTTTTTTTTTCGCTCTTCTCTTTTTCATCCGATCTCTTCTTGGTTTGTAGGTACACTATGCCCGCTTTCATCCCTCTTAGTGCTCGCGCACTACCACCTCGTTCTGTCTTTCTCTTTCTCGTTTTTTCTTATGAATAATCTTATACCGGTCTCTCTCTCTCTTTCTCTCTCTGTTTTTCACTTTCCAATGCGCCCGCGCTATTGAAATTTTAACTAGGAGGATTTTATACCTATTACTCTGTTTCTTTGATTATTTACTTTCAATATAAAGATTTGTTTCGCACGTATGTTTTTCGTATAGTTTGTAATACTTAATTAACTACTTGTTTCGTCACGTAATTATTATCTTCTCTATCATAGTTAACGTGTAATATAGTGAACTCTCTTTACTCATCGATGTCGACGAATTTTACCCGTATATTGTGTAGCGATGTACCCCCGTGAAGTGATAAACTCAGAGTCGTGCGCAGAGTTTCATTTGTCGGAGAGCATCGACTTCCTCCTCCCCCACCCCCTCCTTCGACACCTCCCTCTCCGCCACACAGTCCACCCCGTGCATCCCCTCTACCACCACCAACTTATCCACCCCCTATTCCTGTTACTCCATTCCCGTTCGCTTTCAATACAATGACCAAGAGGTCGAAGAAATGAAAAAAACAAAAAACCAAAAACATTTTTTATAATATTTTGATAGCAAAAAAAATTGGAAACAGGGAGGAGTATAAGCATTTTAAGATTCGCTTCATGCGTGACAAAATCTATAGACAATCTCATAAAAAATTAAGTGGGTATACCTTTGAAAGAAAGTTTTGCAATATTCATGATGCGAAATTAATCAATTAAATAATGTTTTGCGATGGCTAACGACTTAGCAAACATCATCAAGGATAATAACAACAACAACAACAAAAATTAAATAAATCATAGTGGTTTTTTTAAAGAAAAAAAAAATCCAGAGCCTCTACAGTGTTCATAAGTGGTGTAATGGAGATAGTGGTAAAAAAAAAAAAAAAAAAAAAAAAAAAAAAGAGCTCTGTAATCTGTATCTATCGGGAATGTGATAAATACAATCTATACTAGATTGCAACCTTCATGTTGTCAAATTAATTAATCAATTAAATCATATTTTGCTAAGGCTTACGACTTAGCAACAAAAACAACACCCATCAACAATAATAACAACAAAAGCAACAACAAGAACAAAAAAAATTAAATAAATTTTATAATACTGTTTTCTCAAAAGAAAAAAAATTCAGAGCCTCTACAGTGGTCATAAGTGCAGGTGTATTCGTATTGGAGATTTAGAGGGGTAGAAAAAAAGAGGTCTGTAATCTGTATGTATCGGGACTGTGATAAATACAATCTACTAGATTTTGCAATCTTCATGTTGTTAAATTGATCAATTAAATAATATTTTGCTAAGGCTTACGACTTAGTACCAAAAACAACATCATTATCTCTACGCAGTGGCCGGGCTGTGTATTGGAGAATCAGAGCGTAGAATAGAATAGTGCTGTAATCTGTACTTATCTGTGTATGTGATGAATACAATTGAGTAGTTTGAAGGGTTGAATGATTGAGGTGAGAAAAAGATGGCAATGGTAAAAAAGGAATATTGAAGTTCTAATAATAGTTGAGAATTGTTGGAACTAATCAGAGCAACAGCAATTTTCAATCGTCATGTTTGGTAGATTTTGAGGCTCCTCCATTTCCAGGAACGCGACAAGCGCAGTGAACAGGTAAAGTCAGACTCATTTGCGAAAACAGCACAAGCGCAACTTCACATGTTTAAATGTAACTTCATGAAGTATGAGTAAGAAAATGGATGAGCTAAAAGCTTTTCCTCTTTCTGATATAACCCCCATTTTCTCATCTCATGACTCATCGTCATTTTTACAGGTTTTTATGCAAGAATCAACTCTGCAATCACCCGCATAGCAAAAGTTTGCAAGACCCCCATTGGCTATAGCCCCCATCCGAACACCTTACTTTGGCCATTTGAAATCTTTCCACATTCGCTTGCATGCTTAGATGCCCATTTAATTTGAAACTAAGATTTAAGCACGTGCCTATTATACGAGAGTGCGAGAAAATATAAAAATGGTATTTTCGCTCGATAAGAGAATTCGGAACTCTGCATATGTCTGTGAAGATACACGCTTCAACCCCCACGCGCCTTGTCTTCGTATTCTTATTTCTCCCCCCCCCGACCCTTTTCCCTTCAGAGTTCGACTTACGGAGATTACGGACTCTTCTCTCTCCTCTCTGGCTTCCTTTTCTTTCTATATGTTCAAACTCCCTGTTTTTTTTTTTCTTTTTCTTTTTTCTTTTTGCTTTCATACACCCGGGCGCAATCACCCACTCTTTTTTGTGTAAATCTATTCATTCGCTTCTTTCGTTACCCCTTATCCCCACCACACCTTCCCTTCCCTTTCCCTCCTTCCATCCCTCTATCTTTATTTATCTTTTGAGTTTCGTTTACCCATCCCTCGACTTGAGCGCCTATCGGTCTACTCTGCACTTACCGAAATTTTCATTCTGCGTTTCAGTCTCAATCGGATAAATATCACGCGCTTATAGTTCATTTCTCGAAGTCAGTTTCAACCATAGATGGATACAGAAATTTGGCTCGCTCTCTCTCTCCCCCCCCTCTCTCTCCCCCCTCTCTCTCTCCCCCTCTCTCCCTCTCTCTCTCTCTCTCTCTCTCTCTCTTTCTCTCTCTCTCTATTGTCACATTTAAACGTGTGCCTTAGAAAAGGACTAAAATAGGGGTGAAACTCGAAAGTCACGTGACGGTCCCGGTCCCCCTCTGCTATCCTTATCTAACACATGCGTACGTATGGGTGAAGAGAGAGAGAGAGAGAGAGAGAGAGAGAGAGAGAGAGAGAGAGAGAGAGAGGGGGAGAGAGAAATTCCTGTATCCACCTATGGATTGGATTCAACTTCCCTCCCCTTTTCTTTAATCTTTGTACCTCCCATCTTTTTTTCCAGAAATCCCTAAAGTTCCGGGAACAATAAAAGTTTGGAAAGGATGATCTTTGTTCTTAAACATTTCACTATCGGATGACAAAAACCAATAGATGTTCGTTCGCTCAAATTAAGTGGGTATAGTTAAATATTCCTGCACCACCGTCCTGAGTTTGCATACTCCGTGGATTGAAGGCGCTCTATGAGGGAACATTAGATTTCAAATGTTAACAATTTGCACTCGCAATTTTTGTGAATAAAAAGCTGAAATCGTGTGACGTAGATCTAATCACAGAAACGAATAAATTGGGGCGTGGTATTTAAAGGGTTAGGTACACACTCGGGAGAGTCTCGACCAATCAGAAGCTAGCATTGCCAATTTGGGGTGGGGAAGAAGGAACCATCCTTACGGAACATTTTTTGGGGCCTTTAAATTTTTACTGAAAATACTGGCATGAAGAATAAAGATCTGTATAGTGCTCATTTCAGAAGAGGAGGTGATGGAGCTTAATCGACGATCTTCGCGAATTTTAATGTTTTCATTGCTTCAAACTTGAAAAAAAAAATTGTCTGAAACTTGAATATTGTGATTCTTAAAGCGGTCTTCAGTGAAAAGCCGAACTTTCGAATTAAAAGTTCAACCAATCATCCCATTATGATATACAAGAAGAGAAAGAACGCTGGCAAAATTCCAAAGATCAGCAGCTGAGCGCCGCCTCCTCCTCTGGAACGAGTTCTAGCGTGAGGGGAGTCACAATTTAACCCATTCAGACCTGGTGTACATTTTAATGGCCATCTGAATAACATTGAATCTAATGGAAAATATAAATACACAAAATGCGCATTAATTTAGATGAAGAGATAGCGCTCAGATCAACCATGTTGGTCAACAATCCGTTTTGGAACAAAGAGAATATCAGGTCTGAAAGGGTTAAATGAAGCTGGCAATTTTTCTTGCCCCCCCCCCCTGAATCTCACGGGTAAACAAAACACATATACCTTCTTGTACGAATATTTTGATAGTGACAGTAGCGATGTAGCTATCAACGCAATAATTATGATCGTAGAAGTTGAGCGTACATTTTCGCCTTCAATTTTTAGAGTAGGCAAAATAATCACTGCCACGTACGAATAGTTAACTATTCAATGTTACTCATGCGTTGATCGCGTAGCAGAGAAATTGAATAATACAGATTATTCAGGGCTGCCGTTTTGCGTATAATTAATCGAATTTTTCAATTCACCGATGATTCCACCGGTTGAGAAAAGATTAGACAGTTCAATTCAGTGTATGACTGTAATGCACGAAAATGCTTGCATCTACAATCTTTTCTCAATCGGCGGAGTCGTCGATGACTTTAAAAAATTTGCGGATATTTTAATTAATTAACAGAGTTTTCGCCGATTGAGAAAAGATTAAAGATCAGCGTATTTTCGTGCATTCCAGTCATACATTGAATTGAGCTGTGTAATCTTTTCTTAACCGGAAGAATCATCGGTGAATTGAAAAATGCGATTAATTATGCGCAAAACGGCAGCCTTGAGATTATTAGATAGGCAATAATTTAACATACGGAAGGCATGGTCCTTAAATAGCTGTCGTTTTTAACCCAGTGAATTAGTTTTATCTTTTAGGTCCATTTTGGCTACTTGGGAATCTTAGGCAACGCTGATCTCGACTCTCGACCAGTCTCAGGATTTAACGTAAGTGGCTAAGTCTGGACGGCGAAAAGTGAGACTCAGGGGTTGAAATTGAAGGGAACGGTAGGAGGATCTTTTTTTTCACATTTTTTTTTATTCCTAGCGTAAATATGATTAAGTTGTGGGTTTTGGATATCATGACCGGGATGTACGGTGGAATGGTACGGTTGCGGGCCAGTACTCGTCACCGGCACCACTGCCCGGGCCCGGGCCCTTTCCGACTTCAGGTTGCCCCTGCCATAGCCTTGCATTGTGCAATGATCGGCTGAGCGAAAAAAGGAAGAGAGAAAGGGAGAGGAAAGGGGAATAAGAGGAGTGAAAAAAATGATGGCTCTGAAGTGGAGTACAATGGGACCAATTTCTAGAGGGATACAGGATATCCCAGAAGTCTGCCTTAGCCATGCATTTATGCTTATTTGTTTATTTTGAATGTAGAGAAGTTTAGTTCATAGATATATGCTATTGAAATGTATGGTCATATTAATTTTAAGAAGGCAGTTTAAATTATCTTTAATTTCAAATTGGAAAAAAAAAAAAAAAAGGAATATTATTATTTAAGTGTCAAATTTCATCAGTACAAGCTAAAAATTCCGAAAGTTTCCTCAAAGCTGGGCAGTAGTGAAGATGGTTCCATGAAGATGTAAACAAGAGGCGCACCTCCAGGCTTCATTGACCCCTTCTTCTTCTTCACTTTTCAGCAGCCAATCAGAGATGGAACCTCGTATGGCGAGACTCTTTCATATAGGGACTCTAGTTTAATCCTGTAAGGGATTGGTCGGTCCTTGATATCTTGTCTCGTCTCGTCCAAAAGAGCTGAATCAAGTCAAGGAAAATATACACAATTTTATAAATTAGACTACCATCATTTGTTTTTGAGCACCCTGTGTGCTCAGTTAAGAGATGAGCATTGTGGGGGAGTCCTATTGCCATCTTGTAGACGCTTCCCTCCTCCGCTCTCTCTCTCTCTCTCTCTCTCTCTCTCTCTCTCTCTCTCTCTCTCTCTCTCTCTCTCTCTCTCTCTGCCTTACTCTCTTATTCCCCTCTATCACTCCTTCCATCCCCCGCTCCCGCCACTGCAAAGGATGCAGTGCACGGTAAGCTAATTTGTCGGATGTGTAAACAAAAGGGTAACCTCAAAATGTGAGCCGTCTACACGTCCCATCCGTCGCTAGGTCGCCTCCTTCCAGTTGCATGCGACCAGTCATCAACAGTCCGTGGTATCAAATTCGAATTGACGTCGAAGGGTAAAAGGCGGCTCTCGTCACTTGCTCTCCTTTATTCATCAGGGCTCAGGAGCTAAGGCTCCTGAATCCTATGAAAAATTGAGACGCACGCTACGACCTGGACTCTGGAGTTTGTCCAAGAAGATTAAGAAAGTTGGAGCGGAAGAGATCCCTTGTCATACTCACTACTCAATGATGTCATTTTTTTTGGAGGAAAAGATACGCGGCTTTACACGATAGTGTAGCTCAGTCATTATAGTTCCCAGGATCACTGATCGATGTATGGAATAAGGATGAGAATGTCTCTGCTGATCTGATCAGATAATTGCAATACTTTTTGATATTGCTGTGCAACACGGAAAAAAAGCAGGTACAATTAACTCTTGTGTTACGAAGAAATTTTACCCCTTCTGAAAACTAAGGGGCTGAAAATTTCACCCCAACTTGAGACCATTGCTGATGGCTTTTTTTTAATATTTTTCAAATCTGTTATCATCTTGTGCAGTATTCTCTGAGGATCTAAAGTGTGCCTACTCGTTCCTTTGATTCATCGAATTTTGAAATTTATACATTATAAATTATATAAGTAAAAAATTAAAAAGGGAACTAGGCCAACAACGAATAAAAAGGAATAAATAATTGTTTTTTTTTTGTTGTTGGCCTACAGTTCCCATTTTAATTTTTTACTTGTAATGTGTTTTTGGCCATTTAATTATTGTACTTGTAATTGTTTCAATATACCGCGAAGTTTTGGATATTGATGGAGATTTTTCGAAAATACATCGATTACTACAACGTGAAAATTACTTACTGGTACTTTTGTTTTTTCTGTTATTTACCATTAGGTATGAAGCACTGCATGGTCCATGCTGATCATAAAAAGACGTGATATTTCTTTAAAATCATTTACTGAACCCGGGAAGGCTGAAACTTTAAAATTTTTGTCGGGGGTGTCTGCGTGTCTCTTTACCCTAATTTTCTCCCTCTATTCCTTTTTTCCCCTTTTCTCTCCCTGACCCCGTTTTATGACATTCTGAGGAAGGCTGTTGTAGGTACCATCACCCAAGGTTATAGATTAAAGAGGTATACTTTAACTTATCTGACTTCGCGCCACAAGTTCAGTGGCGCTCAGCTCAAAATCACTGCAGGCAAGATGGCCGACAAAAGCAGAAAACCTATACTCTTTGCAGAAAACATTGAATTGTTTCCTGCTTTCCTGCAGAGGGCAGCCCAACGTTTTCTGCAAAGAGTAAGCGTTTTCTGTTTTTGTCGGCCATCTTGCCTGCAATGATTTTGAACTGCGCGCCGCTGAATTTGTGGCGCGAAGTTAGATGAGCATACCTCTTTAATTAATAACCTTGACCATCATCCCACCCCTTGGCTACCATGGGCGGATACAGGGAATTGTCTTTCTCTCTCTCCTTCCATTTGAAAACGTGCGGAAGAAAAGAACAGAAGAGGGGGCCAAAGTCACGCGATGGCCCCCTCTGTTGTCCTTTTCTAACACATAAGTTAAAATGGAGGGAGACAGAGAAAGACAATTCCCTGTATCCGCCCATGTTGGCTGCGATGATTTTCAGAGTACTCACTCCTTCCTCTATCAGTTTTTCTTTTAAATGAATCTTCACAATAACGCGTACCTACACTGAAAAAAATAGAATTTGTGAAATCAGTAAAATGAAGCAAAGGCTAATTTTACCAGCCATTTTTAGTAAAATTTACTACACACATAGCTAATTTTACGTTTTGGATCGTAAATTTTGCTTAATTTTGATTAATTTTACAATTTGGATCATAAATTTTACCAAATGAATTGTAAATTTAACAATTCGAAGCATTGTAAATTTTGCAAGTTGTATAGCTGTCACGCCAAGACAGCCATGTAATATGCAAAAGTCACAATGATTTGGATTGTAAAATGTACAAGTTAGATTGAAAAATTTGCAATCCAAATAGAAAAATTACTAAAACTTAAGCAAAATTTACAATTCAAATCGTATAATTAGCCATAAGTTTAGTAGGATTCACCGAAATTGACAAGTAAAATTAGCATGTGCTTTATTTTACTGATTTTACAAAACTTAATTGCTTTTTTAGTAATTTCATTTTTTTCAGTGTACGCAATCAACCAAAAGATTTAGAAACAAACTGAAATCATCACAAGCATACTGAACACGACTTTGTTATTCTAGACGCTTAACTGTTAAAGTATCTGTCGTATAGAGTGGTAAATAGGAGAGAGACCAATAAAACAACGCAACGTGCAAAACTCGCTCCCTCCGCCGCGTCAGCCGCGGCCGTTGCGTTGACTGCGTGCCAAGCGGCGACGGCGCCGGCGAATGGGCATAAACGACAAAGGCAACACTTGCTTGTCCACGATGACGACGCCACGCCGAGACCGCCGCCGCGCCGCGCGCCGTCCGTCATAGAGCATAGACAACCAGCTCCACTTTGCGATCGTGCAACTTGCGGGGGGCCATTCGGCCAAAGGCGCGCGATTCGCGGAGCTTAGATTTAAGTCCGAACTCCCTCTCCGATATCCCTTTTAACCCTTTACTGCATGATTTTTTTTTTTCAAAAAAATAATTTTTTTTCAGTACAATTTTGATCCTTGAGACAGGGAAAAATAGTGAAAAAATTCTTTCCATTATCTTTCAATGGTAAAGAGCCTGAATATTAATTGTTCCAAATATGGCCTTACCCGCATTTAGGTATCCATGCAACTGAAAATAAAGTTTTCAGGCTAAAAAAAAAAAAAAAAAAAATTAAAGTAGTAAAAAATAAGTTGGTGAGTTTCAATAGTTGTTTTTTTTTTTGTATATGGTACCCCTGCGTTACTCCCAAACATAACAATGAAAATCGGAAAATCTCTATCAGATTTTCAGTAAGCTATTTTCAACCACCCTGCACGTTCTCTGTCCTGTGCTGCGCGCTCTAGGACAAAATCGACAATTTTTACTCGTTTACTATCTGTTCCACATGTGACCCACCATGCAGCGACAATACCCCTCAAGTCCCCTACTTTTAGATAAGGCTTCAAAGTAATTGTTCCAGATCTGGGCTCATCTGCAGTTAAGGGTTAAGCACTCGCGCGCTTGCTATACGTTTAGCGTCGAAAAGACGGCGACAATGGGGCGGCGGCGGCGTCGTCCCGATGCATTGACGTTTCGCCCACGTGACGTCGTGTCGCGTCATAAGTACGTCCATCTGACAAGACCGGCTTGCTTCACGTCACGTATATACACAAATATGTGTTGCTTGACTCGTATGTGTGAGTGTGTGTGTTTGACCGCGCGGCGCGAAAGACGTTTTAAGACGTTCATCCTCCTCTCGCGCGAGAACGTCCTTTCTCATGTTTCGCCGCAAGTCGCCTCTCAATACTTTCCGCACACTATTTGCTGTGATCTCGCTCGCTGTATGGTGCATGTTCTAAGTGTTGCAAAGTAAGGCCGCCGCGTCGCCGTCGCGTCGCGCGCTTTGCGAGTGTTGACTGTTGACCACGCCGCACCGCACCGCGCTCGCGCTGCTGAGCCGCCGTTGAGCGTTGAGTGTTGAGGTCTCCTTGTAACCGACACTTCACTCGCGACTTGACTTCTTCGCGTGTCTATGTCACTGTCCGTCCGGCCGCGCCGGGCGTTCCTTCCCTCGGTCATCTGTATATCCAAAGCAAAGCGTGGACCAAGCAGCTCAGATGAACCGAGCGCAAGCGAGCTAGCGTCGCGTCGCGTCGGTGGATGATGGGCATGGTTGTCAAACGGTGAATACCAGATTGTAGACTTTTGGGCGCCATTTTGGGTTGCGGGTTGAAATTTTGAAGGTCTTGTACAACGAGCCATAACTTTAGAGTGGCAGCGGATTAGTCCACCTTGTGCCACACAGGGTAGAAGAAATCCCGGGAAAAGCGGAATTTGGACAGCAGATTCCAAGGTTTGAGGTTAAATTTTGTTGGTCGTTTCCGGCGATGCTCGAGTTTGTTTACGAAACGACCGGAAACGACCTACAAAAAACCTCAAAATCGATTTTTCCGGCAAGATGGCGGCGAGGCGTCTTAGGTGACAACAGTGAACCAGCGAAATGTTCCTTGATTTGCCACTCTAAAGTTAAAGCTCGTTGGTCATGATCGGAAAGCCAATGGGCCGCAGGTTCAGTATATCAACTGGTTCAACTTCCGATGGTTGATTTTGACCAGTGCTCTATGGTCTGAGATCGACAAAAATTGTTCGAAAATCAATGAACAAAAGCCATCAAAAATAATCGTTTTCAACCTTTAAACTTGAATTTAAAACTTTCCAGTGGCATTTCTAGGTTTAAACTACTTGATGAAAGCGTTCTTAGTGATTGAAATTGGTCTTATGAGTTGAGTAATTGATAAATTGAAGAGTTTACTCTCTGAGCTTAGGCCATTTTTTGACAGGGAGGGGGGGGTCAAGAGTCTAAAAGGAGTTGGGGAAGGAAGGGAGGTCTAAAGTACAAAATTTGTCAAAATTACTGAAAAGAAGCTCGGAAATACAAAGTTTTTAGGAAAATTTTACTCATTATTCTAGTCGATTACGTTTTCGATTATTCTGATCAAAATTACAGACATTCTGGCCAAAATAGTCAAAATTATATCTAAAATGACCAGATCTTTCCTTGAAACTGCCAGAATTTCTTTTTGGGGATTTTTTATTAGAAATCTGGCCATTTTCTAGTAGCACATTTTTCAACTGCGTTTTCCTCAAAATTATGCAACGCTGGTCTCAACTCCTCTTGCCAACTATATATTATTACCTGCCGGTGTTCAACACGTTCATAGTCGTCACCGCTTATAATGAGCAATGACCGCACAGTAAGATAATGTTTCTTTCCTCAAAACAGCTCGTTGTTTCACAAGTCCTATGTTTATCACCTCGCACTCTTGATTTCGAGTTCAATCTCCAAAAGCAATCTGTTGGTCAACGCTGCATTTTGTTCATTGAAACTCATGCAAAATATCGATTTGGGAAAGTGCACCTACAGTAGTTTGACCTTTTTTCTGCGTTTAACTGGGCAAAATTCAGCATTGCCAGACGGCACGCGACGCCACGCGCCACTGCTCGGGCATGCTATGCTGACACGGAGCGTTTGGAACACTCTGCTTGTTTTTCTTACTTTTCTTCATGAAACGCATTTCCCTTAAAGCAAAGTTTAATTCCTGGAGACATTTTGTTTTATTTTTCTTTGATCTCATTATTAGCATACTATATTATTATATTCGTCTTGTCCCTTTTTAATTCTACTGTGTGCAGAGTCGGAGACCAAGAGCGTAGGTTACATATCATGTGACCGATCTATGATGCGTCAACTTTGCCGTCATCCGTCATGTCAGTCACCGTTGCGTTGATTCGCGCGTCAAATCGCGTCAAACTCACGGGGAATCACGTCAAAGCACGTCACATCGCATCATATCATGCGAAAGCTCGCAACGTTATTTTTAACACGCTCGCTCCCGCTAAAGTGGTTTAATGGAGTGTTGGAATAAGTATCCGATTATATAGAGGGCATGGAAACATTATCGTTTCCATGGCATGGTGTCTCTTCGAGGGTTCCGCGTATCCCATCAAGTATTTCGATAGAAGAATTTCCGTTTACGAGTTATTTCGATAGAATAATTTCCGTTTACCGCACAGTGGAAAACACCGCCTGTTATTGCGCTGTTTTTTGCCTATCAAATGCCTTCAATCGATGGAATATGTGTAATGGTGGATCCAGACATTTTATCTGGGGGGAGGGGGGATGACTGTGAAATTTGATGCGTCGCAGAAAGTAATTTTAGGCTATTTTCTGTTGCAACTAGGCAAAATTTGACGCTCCTCATAATAATCGTGTGATATATTACTTTATGCAATTTTAGAATATGAAATATTTTTTGGGATTGTCTTATATCACGGAAAAAAAACTACGGTGAAAATAACCATACGGATACCTGATTTTGGCACCTGCTAGGTGTTATGGTAATGTTAGCCAGAAGTATACTATGTTTTGACTTGGTACTAGGTGATGTTACCTGATTGCATGTCGAATTTACTCAAAGTATCGGTAAATGTACAATACTTCTGGTCAAGTTTACCATAACATCTAGCAGGTGCCAAAATCGGGTATCCGTATGGTTATATTCGCTAATCTTTTTTTTCCGTGTACATGTACCTATTATTATACAAAATGGTCTTGAAACATTCGAATGGGTGGCTTCAATTACTTGAAGTATTAATTAAAGTTTTAAAAAGAAAAGAGTTTGAAATGGTAAAAAACAACAAATTTGAAGATACCATCATAAAAGTCCTACGGTCAACTCAGCCAGCCAGCCTCCCGCCTCGTTGGTTAAAAGTGTGCGCGGTATCACAGATTGCATACTGGCACGGAGTTAGAAAGAAAGAAAGTAAACTTGGCTCCCTGATTTCAGTGCCTTTTGGCGCTAAAAAAGAGAGCCATAATCTCGGAAATTTGGATTTTAGCAAGGAGTGTAAAGTCAAATGAACCAGCTTGCAATATAAAATAAATTGGGGGAGAGAAGAGAAAGGAAGGAGAAGCGGAGTTGGGAGACACTTTTTTGCTTGGCCAGCTTTTTTACTTTAATCATTTTGATTAAAGTTTTTGTGGCAATACAATATACATGGTATACTCGTGTGGTCCATCTGAAATCGGTGCCAACTTTTTTTTTTTTACGATGAGTGCAACGTTTATTTCAGAATTTTTTATGGGTCTCAGAGCGTCAGTTTTGTAGCATATGATACATTAGGATTGATATAGTCCATGTACCTACAGTAAAATCTTGCTAGTAATCCATTACAGCTTTCAAAAACAAAAAACGATGGGTTTTCCGGCCAACCTTTCTTGACTAAAATATGCCGTTTTCTGTTTCATAATACGTATTTTCCCATTAAACTCAATGTAATTTTTTCTCAAATTTCCCTATACACTCGGCAACACTGTTTCTCGTATATGCTCGCCGTGCACTTAAATCGATTGATCAATTTCAGAACAAGGAAATCAACTTATTTGATCGCAGCAAGCATGGCCGACGGCCGTAGCCAGAAATTTGCCTTTCTCTCTCTTATCCCATTTAGATGCGTAAATTAGAAAAAGATGGATACAGGGGGCTATAACGTGACTCAGCCTCTGTTTCTGTCTTGTTCTAACCCATGTGTTTCAAACGGGCAAAGAGAGAGAAATACTAATTCCTGGCAACGACTATACGGCAGAAAGGAACACACTCTCGCTCCAAGTATTAAGGGAAAGTAATAGAGAAAAAGAGAAGGTACAGGAAAATATCGCATTTCAGGCGCTTTTTATATATATGTGTATATACATCGCACTATTGCACTAACCGTGCAGGAATGCGAGGCGCTCTGGCCCAAGCCGCGATAAAAGCGACGAAAAAGGAATTGCTGTGCGTTTATTTGATGAAGGGGCGAGGATTTTCTAGAAAATGAGCCACATCGCATAAACACCCACAGTAAAAACATGGATGCGAGGGGGGTGAATGGCGGGAAAAATAAGGTGGAGGTAAATCGTTACATGTTGCACGTTAACTTGAAATTTGAGAGGGAGAAGAAAAAGAAAGAGGAGCAATGTTGCCAACGCGGAAGAGAAAGAGAGAGAAAGAAAGAGAAAGAGGAGGGGGAGAGAGATGAGAGAGAATGAGAACGGTGAGATAGAGGAGGAAGAGAGAGAGAGAGAGGGGGGAGGATAGATGGAGAGAGAGAGAGAGAGGGGGGTGGAGAGAGAGGGGGAGAGAGAGAAGGAGAGAGAGAGGAGGGGGAGAGAGATGTGAGAGAGTGAGAACGGTGAAATAGAGAAGGAAGAGAGAGAGAGAGAGAGAGAGAGAGAGAGAGAGAGGAGGATAGATGGAGAGAGAAAGAGAGAGAGAGAGAGAGAGAGAGAGAGAGAGAGAGAGAGAGAGAGAAGAGAGAGAGAGTGAGTAAGAGAGAGAGAGAGGGGGAGACAGAGAGGGAGAGAGAGAGGAGGGAGAGAGAGATGGGAGAGAGCGAGGGGAGGGAGGGAGAGAGGGGGAGGGAGAGAGAGGGATGGAGAGAAGGGGAGGAAGTGAGAGAAAGAGGGAGGGAGAGAAAGATTGAGGGGGAGGGAGGGAGAGAGATAGAGAGAGAGGGAGAAAGAGAGAGGGATGATTATGACTGGTCAAAAATGGGAGGGGGGCGGGGAATCCGAAATGTCGTCGATATTATTCTACTATCACTCAAACGAAGAAATTGTTATGCATCCAAAGTATGTCTTTTGAAAGAACAATTATTTCTAAACATTGAAGGTCCCGTGCGGATTCATAGCAAAAATAGGGGTGTATGACCATAGGTGACTTTCGGGAGGAGGGGTCCCAGGGAGGCTCAAGCCCCTCTCCCTCATAATTTATCGATTGAGGGCTTGAATCTTTTCTCAGTGGAAAGCAAGAAATCAGTAACTTGTATGTACATGACCATACTTAACATGATACGAAAATCAATTTTAAACACGCGCACGTAGTAGATAATATGTAAAAATTTAAAGACCCTACAATCGACTAAAATTGATAATAAACAATAAAACAAAAACAAAATACAAAACAAAAAACAAACAAAAAAACTCACAAACTTACAAACTCCTCCCTCATCTTTGACCCCAAAAATTCGCCCCCATGGCCAAAGAGAGACCCTCGAATGAGACGGGAACTCCTCTTGAAAACATCTTAAACATTCTCAAAGAATCCGTAGAACTTTTGTAAAAACATGGCAACGTGGAGTTAGAATCGCCGCAAGTAGCGCGTTTTTGATGGAAGAAAAGAGTGATACGGGGCGGGGGAGGCTAGAGGGGGCCAGGGGGTGGACTCAATAGCCCAACGCAACACTCACCCCCTTTAGTTTCGCAGGGAGTGAGCGAGTGGGGGGGGCGGTGGTGGGGGGCGGTGGTGGGGGTGGGAGAGTGAGGAGAAAGAAAATACGGTTACGCGCTTTAATTCGGACAGCAGATTTATCAGCTCGCGCTTTCCCTCGAGCAGCCTTCAGCGCGTCGGGAGGGGTTAGAGAGGAGAGGGAGGGGGAGGGGGTGGGGAAGGGGAAGGGGAAGGGGGAGTCAACGCAAGCGGGCACCGTCATGGCGTTCGCACCGCGCTCGATAGCCAATAGCTTTGGCATCACTTGCGACCTGCGGTTTTGGTAAGAGTGCAAGCGATTTTGTTTCCTTTTTTTTTTTTTTTTCCCTACCCTCCAAATATCAAGTTACTGTAAGCATAAAAAGTTGTCGCTGTGACGAAAAAAAAAATATCGGGTATATAATCATACATTCAGAAGTACTATCAGCGAACTGAAGAATGTCGTGAGATTTTCACACATTTTTTCAGGTACGAGTATAAGGGTTCTGATCTGCAACGGCTTTCCCGCCCCACCCGCTCTAGCCTCTCACCAGCAAGGGTGAGGAGTATGAATAGTGGCCGAACCAGAACCTTGAAGGCGAAACTTAGCTCGTGAAAATCTCGCGACAATCTTTAATTCGTCGATAGTACTAAAAGTTCTATATTATGGAGGACATTCAACAATAATCCGTACCGATGGACAGGCGCGAATCCAAATTGATCATCTTGAGCCAAATTTGTAAACCTGTTCGAACGAGTTTCGAGGAATAGTGGGGGTTTTGTTGAAAAATTAGGTTTTAACCCCCTCCCCCTTTGAACTTTAACAGGGGCGTCATTTCGGGTTCGGCTTGGGGGGGGGGGGGTCAAATATGTGATAACCTTTTTTTTTTTTTTTGCCCCATCAATATTATTTTAGACACTCTACAGTCCCCTGCATATCCAATATTTTCAGCCCTAAGTTCCAACAAAACTCGTTAATGACCACCAGTGGCGTACACAGGATTTTTCTTGGGAGGGGCTCGCACTAATGAGCGTTTGACTGAAAATTGTTCCCCCTCTTCCCCTCCACCCCCAAAAATCGGAGGTCCGGGGGGGAGGGTTTCAGCCCCCTTAGCCCCCCCTGCGTACGCCACTGATGACCACCAAATTTTAGTTCAAAACTTTTTTCTTCCCCAAAAAAAATAGGTCATCACTTTTTCACTTTTGGCCGACCCTTGGAGGGGGAAGTTGCCCCTCCTCCCCTGCCCCCCACAAATGACGCTACTAGACTTACACTCCGTTGCCCCTCTGTTGAAAGATTTTTTGATCTGCCACTGCCGACGACACTTAAAAAATCTAAGACTCATGGAAAAATAATGGACAGCATGATCAAGGACCGTTTCGATGAGAGGACTTTCTTTTGAAGGTCATAGTACATACTCACTCTTACGGAATCCAAAAGCATTTTGACACTTTTCTCAACACCGCACTCTAAAATGAGCAAAATGTCCTTGTTTAAGGCATACACACTGAAAAAAAATGTTGGTTGAAGTAACCTCATATGAAGTTGATTTAACCAAACCACTTTGTTGGAAAAATGGACCACTAAGTTGGTGGATAAATTAACCAAAAACTTTTTGGTTAAAAGAACGAAGCGTTTAGGTGAAAAGAACAAAGGTTTTTAGTCCTTTAAATCAGCAATTTAGTTTCTGTTTCCTAACTATTTTAGTTGAATTAACTAAACATCTAGTTGGTACAATCTAAAATTAACTTGGTTATTCAACCCAAGAAACTTGTCTTCGACTGGCATTGGTAGAATCCCTCCAATCTCCTCCATGTACTGCGGGAACGACGCCCGAGATGTAAAGATTACACAGTGAACAAGATTTGTGTATCACACGACGCGCACTCCATTTCGCATTCATGGCGTCACTGTCGCCTCAGAAGCTCCTGTGCTATCGATGTAGGGATGGAAGAATAGTTTGTATATATACCAATCAGATTTGAAATGTTGATCTCTACTTTTAGGTGATCTTCAAAGTACAGTAGCTTCTTGAGTTATCATTATTTTTTGATTTTTTTTGCAGTACCATGTGGGAGGCACTTAGGAAAATCACTGAATTTCATTAAACTTTACAAAAAACCAGTTTTGAGCCTTAGAGAGGTGTCCGAAAATGAGAGATTCTCGCTCGATCAATACGGGATTCTCCCCGTTGCCACGCTCGGCTCTCGGACCGCGGCTTGCACTATGGTCTGAGACGCATCTCTTTAGATCGGATTTCTTTGAATGATACATGTTTTCTCTGTAATTTTGGTACGCTGAGTTCATATCTGGCCTTATTTTTTGCCTAACATAGGTACTTATTTCTTCGAATTTCTGACAGGTAATATTATCGGTGACGCTCAATTGTAATGTAACATGAAACATGTTTCCCGCATAATTTTCGTTCACTGAATTCAATCTTAACCTTATTTTTCATCTGTTATAATCTGTGAATTTCTTTTTTTCTGCGATTGCTGTCTTGTTGGTATTGGTTTAAGGTATGTATATGACTATACATGCGTTTCCAGGGAGACATTGCTAAAATGATTCCGTACGATAGAAAAATTATTTGGTTAATTCACCCAAAAGTCCAGATCAGTTCACAAAAAAATTGATGGGTAAATTAACCAAAATTTTGTTTGGTTAATTTAACAAAAAATTTAGGTTGGTTTGCAAAAGTTACTAAATGGTTGATTCAACTAAAAATTACTTAGTCAAATTAACATATCTCTTTTGTTGCATCAACCTCATTGGAGGGTGATCCGACAAAAAAACACTTAGTTTATTTTACAACTTCATTTTTCTTGGATCAACCAAATAATTTTTTTCCGTGCATCCAAGCGGCAATGCTGTTAGACTCTGAAATACCTGAAAACTGGAAAAAAAAATTAAAATTGGTCGAGAAATGAAAGAATGAAAATGCCTACTAGGAATACTTTCTTTTGAAAGTATCATAAAATTTCGTCCTAGCAATGTAGCTATCAAAATATCACCGCAATTATGATCGTAGAAGTTGAGCGTGCGTTTTCGCCTTCAATTTTTAGGGTAGCCAAATTATTCCTGCCGCGTACGAATAGTTAACTATTCAATATTACTCATGAGTTGATCGCCTAGCAGAGTAAGTAAATAATACAGATTTTGGGATTGTCAATAATTTATCATACAGAAGGCACGGGGTACTAAAATAGCTGTCGATTTTACGACAATTTTAGGGACAATATTAATAATATTTAATTAGTTTTATCACTGAGCCTGGATAGAGGAAATGCGGCGTTGCCGGTTTACCGCGACGCCGCCGCTGATAGCATTTCGTGTGAATCGATTTTTTTTCTTCTCAAAAAAATTGGCTCCTTTAACCCTATCAGTACCGGTCTACCACGCCCGAGTGTAATCGTTTCTGCGGTTGTATCTGCCTCACCCAATTTCACTTCTTTATTCACAATAATTCCGGCTAGAAATTGTTAACATTTGAAAACTAATGGCCCCTTATAGAGCGCCTTCAATCAAGGGTATATGCAAAATCAACACCGCAGAGTAGGAATATTTATCTACCCACTTAATTTTAGCGAAAATACATAATTGTTTTGTCTTCTTAACCTTTCTTAATAATTTCAAATACAGATGAACATGCGCAGTGCGCACTATAGCCTGAGATCGCATAAAATTGGCCGAAAATCAGAAAGCAAATTTCTCATCAATAAATCATTAGTAAACTATCGAACCCAATTTTATTCATACATAGAACACTTTTAACAAGTAATTTAAACCCAGAAATATCACTGGAAGGTTTTAAATTCAGCTTAGAAGGTCAAAAACAATGACGTTTCTGATCATTTTTTTTTCACTGATCGCTTTATCATCGCTTTTTTCGATCTCATAGACCGCAGAGATGCGTTGCTCTGAAAGAATCACCACACCAAGACTGAATCTCTCGTTTCTTGTCTTCCCCCGAATTGTAAGATATATTTTTTTTTTTTTTTTTTTTTTTTTTTTTTTTTTTTTTTTTTTTCAGAGGTTGCGATCAATATGAATGTGATGGAGGGGGGAGGGGGACGAGAAATTAGGAGGGAAGGGGAGGGCTGAGAACGGCAAAAGTTGGCTTGATGAAAGTTAACCATCCCACAATGGTCCACAATGCTCTTAGATCGAAACAAAAAAGTGTCAAATAATGAGTGAAAAAAAGTCATCTAAAATAATAG
>VMOF01000024.1:64067247-64185950 GCA_011764245.1 Trialeurodes vaporariorum | reverse complement strand
ACGGTAGGTGGGGTCTGCCAGTTTGAAGGGGGGCCGATATGGGGCTGAGTATTGGAGACTGGCCGGACTGCAGAACTGGTTCTGGCCTAATCAGGATCAGGTTGAGAGACTTTACTTCTTTTTTTCTTTTTTTCAGCTTTAGCGTTTAGTTAGGTACCCTGAGAAATGCCCAGGTATGCATAATATTAAGATGCTTATCATTTCTTTGCCTTCTTCAGTCCTGTATCTTTTAGGCCCTTTTCCTTTCTTCTTTTTTCCATCGGCTCATGAGGCGCCTGGCGCCAACCTTGCTATTTTTATTTCGCCTCCTTTATTCGCTTTTTCTTCTTTTTCTTCTCCTCCTTCCTTGACAAAATTATTTCAATTGAATAAGCAAGGTGGGCTATTTTCCAGGCCTCTGTATAGACATCATGATGTCAAATCAAGTAATTGTTGCATTGTAGGAGGTACAGATGATTTTGTTAGCTCATAATTTTCTTGATGTGTCCATCTGCAGGACTGTCACCGAAACATATGTTAGTAGTGAAAAAGAATCCCTCACCCTATATATAAAAGCCATAAAATGATGCAAGTAAAAAAATATGTACCTTAGTCAATTTTGAAATTTTAAATGGAAATTCTTATCGTCAAATCTCTATTGCTGTGATTTCTTTGATCCGTTACTGATAATTTCACGATCTATTATAAAACTATGTAAGATACAGCTGTAAATATGACTGATGAAGCTATAGGTTATTGATGTTTTCTTCCTACAGTAAAAGGACCAAATCCCCTATGAAACATTACAATTAATTGCTGTAGGTACTTCATTGCTTTCTTTACAATTTTAACGATATTTTACTTAACCTTTTAAAATACCTTTGTTGTTTCGGCTTGGTTGAATTTGTCTTCTTTCATGCTTCCATTTTCCCCCTTTTCATTTATAATACTCTTGAACAGAAGACTGTCAGTTTTCACTTCGGATGTATACTGTTAATTTCTTACTTATTGCCATAATGAACGCTATAGTTTTTAAGCTCGCTTTAAGTCAAAACATAGTTTTAGTTCTTTCATAAACTGTAATGAGAAAATTACACCGACGCAGATAATCAGAGATTACTTACATCGAAACACATTAGAGCCAAAATTGGGAGACTGTTTAGATTTGCGCTTGATGCGATTGATCGATAGATCGATGCCTGCTCTGTAAAAACATGTGAAAAAAATCGATCCTCAGGGTGTTTACTGAAATCGATTTGTTTCCATGGGTTCAAATGGAAGAAAAACGATGATCGAATCTTCACGAGCCGCCTCTGACTTATGATCAGTTTCACTCAAAATAGAGACCGACTTTAATCAAATGCTAGAGCGATACAAAATAAAATGATCCTATAATGAGTATTTGTAGATTTTTAATTTCCACAATTAATTTTGCAACATTTTCTTTTTCTCGCTTATTTAAACAATTTATGAATATGGATAAGTGGGGTAAATATGCAGATACCATTTATCTATCTAATAATTAAAAAAATACATCATATTAATGCGATCATTCTTTATTCCTTTAATGATCGTTATATTCTTTTTTATTATTCAAACAACAAAGCACATAAAAGTGGAAAATGCAAGTAATACACTTCTGAAAAGTGCGCATCAACATTATTATCATTTTATCAACATCGATTTATACTCTTTTGTAAAATAGTTTTTAAAACTCTCGAAAAAAAATAAATAAATAAAAAATAAAAAATAAGTGGGATTTTTTTCCTAGCTTTGTTCCCATTCCGGAACGAAAATTTATCGAAAGAGCAATGCAATTTTAAGGACGCTTAAACTCCAAACCTCCATCAGTGCATCACAAATATGAATTTTATAGATTTGTTGGTAGTATGACATTATAGGTAGAAATCATGATTTGAATAAAATCCATGAAATTTAATATAAAATAGTTGATTATGAAATTTCAGCATCTGTGATGAACAGCTAAAAGAAAAGTATTGCAAAAAGATTTTATTATTATTATTATTATTATTATTATTACGTAATTATGTGAAACCTTCATGAAGATGTTGGCATTAAAATTAGGCCGAAAAATGTTCAGCGCAAACACATCAACAAAATACTTGCATCAAAAATAGGATTTTTTTCTCTCTTTTTTTTCCCCCATCGTAAAAAGCGCGCAATATGATTTTCCGATCAAATGCTGTTATTGCCAATTGCCATAGTACATGACTCGAATTTGAACCGACTTAGCACTACGCTAGGGCTGATATCGTCAAAAAGTAAATATTTAATCATTCCATCATTAATAAACATTCAAAGTCAATTTAAATCAAAAATAACACTTTTAACAAATCCATTAACCCTAGAAATGTCACTGGGAAGTTTTATATTAAGCTTGAAAGGTCGAAAACGACGATTTTTCATTAATATTATATTTCCACAGTTCCACTGATTTTTGGCCTTTTTTTCGATCTCAGAACATATGGTGCAACGGTGGTTCCACGCAAAGGCGACAATACTGCCATTGACCATTTTTATTCCTCTGTCCATTTAACCATCTCCATATACCATACCACGCCCGAGTATATACTCTATTCTGTGACTATGCAGTGTGGCTAGATCTATACATCACAAAAGTTCAGGTGTTTTATTCGCAATAATGGCGACTCCAAATTGTTAACATTTGAAAAAAAAATTACCAGAGCGCCTTCAATCCATTGTGTATGCAAAATCAGCACAGTGGTGTACGAATATTTAACTATCCACATAATTTGAGCGAGCGAACATTGAGTTGTCTTTTTAACCACGTAGTGAAAAGGTTAAACTGATATGAAAGGCTGAGTACGAGAGCAAAGATATTCATCTAACTCCTAACAGTGTAATCTTTACAGTATGTTCAAATGGACAAAATGCATTACAGAGCAGCCGTTTTGCGTATAACCAATCGAATTTTACAATTCACCGATGGTTTTATCGATTCAGAAAAGATTATACACTATACAGTTCAGTTTAGTGTACGATTGTAATGTAAGAAAATACTCACCTCAGTCATATTTTCTCAACCGCGGTGGATTCGTCGATGACTTAAAAAAAACTTGTGGGCATTTTAAATAATTAACGGCGTTTCCACCGATTGAGAAAAGATTACAGATGCGAGTTCTTTCTTACATTACAGTCTTACACTGAAATGTACGGTGTAATCTATTCTCAACCGGTGGAATCATCGGTGAATAGAAAAATGTCATTAATTATACTCAAAACGGCAGCTCTGAAATGCAACGATGCCACGTTGTGCGCGTCGCCTCTACGTGTGGTTTCGCGATATTAATCGGATTATTGAAACAGTGCATATAGTGCAGTGGCGTAGCTTGAAATTCGGCAACGTTGCACTATTTAAACCCATGAAAAAGATCGAACTATTGGGTGTTTGGTGAACACCTTCACATTCGACCTTTTACATGAGTTTAAATGGACACAGAGCAGCGTTGCCAAATTGCGCGCTACGCCGCGCCGCTGATATAGTGCTGCGCTCTCTCAATTGCGGCAGTATATCTATCAGTATTTGCTCTCAACCCCACCTTTTAAAACCAATGCTGCCGGTTTTGCAAAAAAAAAAATAAATAACCAATCTTTTACATTAAGTCAAATGGGGAAAAATCCGATAACTATCCGAAAAAATGGCAACACTGCTTACAGCATGCACCACTGTGTGGGGCAGCTTTTCCCACCCAAAGATTTCAACAACTATTATAATCGAACTCTCGTTCCCTGTACCTCCTCCATTTACAGCGCTTAACGATTCTTTAATTAAACGGTTTAATTAATTTTGTAATTAGACACTTATCGATCGATACTCTTGATGGGAAAGGTGGAGGTGAAGAAGGAGGAAGACATTAGACGGTGAAAGAATTCATACAGGAAGAGTACGGACCCGTACCAGTGACGAGAGGGAGGGAGGGGGAGGGGTGGGGGTGGGTGGTGGTGGGGGAGGGGAGGGGTGTAGGAGGGGAGGGGGGGAGCAGAAATGGATAGAAGGTCACCCTCTGGGGGGTCGGCCGTTGGCTTACGACTCGAGTTAACAGGTAATTACCGAGAATTTGAAGTTGTGGACTTATTGTCTAATCGGCGTCTTGTCTAGTACGTACAGCGTGCAAGTATTCGAAAACCTTGCCGACAAGTCTAATTATGATTAATGCGATGAAGACCATCGACTAAAATCAAACATCTATACGTCTTGTAAGTATAAGTCTAAATGCAGCATAACTTATACCGTTTGATTCCCCTCCTATGTAGCGTGTATTTACTTCTTGCTAGACGATGAACGTGTCAATTTCCCGCATGGAAAAAAACGCTTTTATAGCGCTGACGAAACCTTTGGTAGCGCTGAAAATACCTTTGGTAGCGCTGGCAAATCCTTTGGTAGCGCTGACAAAACTTTTGGTAGCGCTGACAAAACCTTTGGTAGCAAAATAACCCTGCAAAAGACTTATGTTGAGCCAACCAAATATTTGGTTCACCCGGTCAAATCTCTTCAGTTAAGCTTACAATACCTTCGGTTAGTAATATTATGCTAATGTCAGTTGGGGTCATTTTTCTACACCAAGGGTTTTGTCAGCGCTATACAAAAAAAATACCGCAAGTATTCTTATGTAGCTCTTCTAAAATAAGTTATTAAGAATTTCGCAACCCGAGTCCCTTATTTAAAATTAAAAAAACGGTTGGGGCGTTACTTTCGAATGAACCTGTGTGCTTCATAAAAATAGTGTGCAATGTAGCGTAGCTGTCATAAAGGATAGAGTATCAACGGTAAGTAACTTCTATCATGTTGTTATTTTTTCAAGCAACAAAGTTGATGATTCAGGTATTTTATTTGTTTTGCTCTTTGGTTTCCTTTTTCTTTATCATCCGTCGATAAAACGTCAACAGAGTTCTCAATCCATGCTCATTGGAAGAAATAATTTTTCCGTGTATCATCTCCTCGTATCGATTCGGCTCACCATTAATCAACAATAAAGGCTTGGTCATCAATTGAATTTTATTTTGAGCCCACTCGTTATTTACATACATATGTAATTTGTATGTTACGTATGATTAATTCGAATCTCGATCATCGTCACAGGATTTCTGTCGACACGGAAGGCTTTGAGCACTGGCAGATCCAAGAGACTCTCTCTCTCTCTCTCTCTCTCTCTCTCTCTCTCTCTCTCTCTCTCTCTCTCTCTCTCTCTCTCTCTCTCTACCCATTTGAACGCATGTGTTAGAAAAGGAAAGGAGAGGGAGAAAAAATCACGTGACTGCCCATGCTCTGTCTCTTTCTAATGCACGCCCTTGAATGGGCTGAGAGAGAGAGAAAGACAATCCGCTGGTGGCTTCGAGAATGCGTAAGCCCACCAAATCAGATCAAAATATGATTATTCAATATCACCGTTTCATCTTCCCCTGCTCTGATCATCATTCTTCTACTGGTGTGCCACAGGGAGGAGGGGGGAGGGGGGGGGGGGGGGGGGGGGGGGGGGACACGATCGTCCAGGGGCCTCATGTGGAGTATATATGTATGTAGTAGAGGTGACATGACTGCGGGGGTGTGTAGCGTTGCTCGAGCCTTGGCCTGCGATATCTACAGCTTGTGTAGAAGTAACAAAAAAAATTGAAATTAAAAATAAATATAAGCAACGAAAGTATAATATATAGAAAAGTCAAATACTTATATTATAAAGAGAACATAAATTAATAATTGAGGACTTTTCCGGAAGAAGGGCCCATGAAACAATGGGTGTGCTCTTCCTGAGAATTGTGCATTGTGAGTAAATGGAGGTTTTTAGCTGAAGAGCACACCTCTTGTTTTATGGGCCCTTCTTCCGGAAAAATCCTCAATTAGGTAAGTTTAAATAAAGTGTCGTCTTAAGTTGACTCAAGACAAAATTTTTCCAGGTTTTCAATCTGATGGATAGCTCCATTAATCACTTTTGGGGAAAGTTGTGTTTTTGGCATTTTAAATTGAAAAAAAAAAGAAAGTTAAACCGCAAAATCCAAAAACGTCAGCACCTGCGTAATTTTTTTTTACGGATTTTTTGAGCCAAAACGAGCAAAATTTGCCTTTAATTAATGAAACTCATTCCGCCATAAAGCTTGTAGTGAGCGCGAGTGTCTACCTGACTCGCACACGCACTCATTGAGGCTGGGAATTTTCGTATTTCATAATTTTCGGCTTTATTTCTGAATGCATAAGCTTGAAACTTTCAGAGTATCCTCCTGATTTATATTTGTAGGTGCTGACGTTCCTACAGTTGAGATTCCAAGAGTTCCTTTGAGCAGCGCGACGTGGTGTCTACGGTTCGAACAAATCGACCTTATAGAATCATCTTAATTGGCAGGATTTAAAAAAAAACCAAAGGCAACTTTATTTTCATCTCATCTCATCGAGTATATACTTTCATTTTCTTCACAGGAAATTCTAAATTTCAGACCCTTAAATTGCAACTGAGACACATTTTAGTTTTTCTGAACAGCGATGTCTCATTAATAAATGTCTATTAGAAGAAAATAAACGTAAATAATCATTCGTCAACCAATTCCGATGCTTCCTTTTAGAAATGAACGACTCAATCAATCCTTTTAAGCTTGGTGTATATTTCAATGTACGTCTGAATAACATTGCATCTTAAGGCAAACATAAAAATACAATACACGCATCAATTTAGGTGAGGAAACAGTCAGTTGCGGCTCGTGCAATATGGCGACCATGCTAATTTTCCATCTAAACTTATGCAAAAGTATCGATATCTTGGGGGTGCAATTGCATCTCCTGAAGATCGATTGTTTTACATAGGTTTAAATGGAGAGAATCCGTTGTTGCCAGATTGCAAGCGCCGCCACTGGAAACAGTGCTAAGATCAACCATGTTTGTCAAACATCCGTTTTTGAACCAAAATAATTTCAGGTCTGAAAGGGTTGAGAGCAGATCATTGCGTGGAAAGACGCATAACTGACTCTAGCATTGCGTTGACGCAAAAGCATGGCGTGTGCATGCGCAGGATGAGAAGACGCACCGACGAAAAAAAAGACACGAGGAATGGAAAAATAAAAAAATAAAAATCCGCTATCGAAAGATGCGGTATTTATCGCGAATTACAGACCGACTTCCGGTCATTTTCCTCGGAAACACCAAAACATGCAACGATCAATGCATACAACGTCGCAGTGAATGCAGTGGGGGTGACCATCAGTGACCATCTCGAACGATATTAAATATCTTTTTTCCTCTTTCATAATTTTGTAATAACCCCCCCCCCCCCATCTCCGCCACATTCTGCAACGGCATCATGATATACGAAACTTGACGCTCATTACGCCATTCGAATCGCCAAGGATCGCAGCACCTCCCCCCTTCCCCTCCCCCTTTATTCCCTCCTCATACCTGGTTCTTCCGATTGGGTCATATTTTTTTAACCCACGTATGAACTTGCGATCAATTGGCTGTTTTAGTGAGAAGCGGGAAATTCAAAATTGACCTATCAGATGTTGTTTTCACCTTTAAAAAAAGGATCTCAGCCGATCATATTCCTGGATTTTCAACTTCCCGTTCATCTCTAAAACAGTTTATTTGACCGATTGAGTGTCAAGCTGATTGCAGCGAGAACAAACGCGAGTAAAATGAGGCGTTTTTAGGTTTAACCCATGGGCTATAACTTTAGAGTGGCACATCAAGGAACGTTCCGCTGGTTCATTGTTGTCACCTAGGGCGCCGCCATCTTGCTGTAAAAATCGATTTTGAGGTTAAATTTTGTAGGTCGTTTCCGGTCGTTCCGTAAACTAACTCGGGCACCGCCGGAAACGACCTACAAAATTTAACCTCAAAACTTGGAATCTGCCGTCCAAATTCCGCTTTTTCCCGGGATTCCTTCTACCCTGAGTGGCACAAGGTGGAACAGCCCGCTGCCACTCTAAAGTTATAGCTCATTGGGTTTAACCTGTCCACTACCAGGTTACGAAGACCAATCAATGTTCGTTCTCTCAAATTATGTGGATAGTTAAATATTCCTACACCGTTGTGCTGGTTTTGCATACACAACGGATTGAAGGCGAAGGCGCTCTGGGAAACATTATTTTTCAAATGATAATAATTTGGAGTCGCAATTATCGTGCATACCAAACTGCAATTATGTGAGGCGATGTCTAGTCACAGAAATAAGCATACTAGGGCCAGGTATTGAAAGGGTTAACCCTTTCGCTCCCTGTTCTGTTCATATAGACTCTTGTGAAATTTTAAAAATGTTGACATATACATACTAACATGGAGCTCTATGAGAAAAATACATTCATTTTTTCACGCGTAAAGGTCTAAGATTTGTGAGAATTCCTTTTCCATGATTCATTATTTCAGCACTAAAACGGTTAAAAAATCCTATCTCCATTCAAGCATGTTCCAGCAATCCTACAGAGCTGATTTTATAGCTTTTTTGAAACTCAAATTGGCATTGAGAGCATAGGATATTTGGAATGTAATTTTATTCAAGGTCAGCTATCTAATTCATGTTTTACGAAAACTCTGATTAGCGAATATCTGATCATGGGTGCCGGCAGAAAATTTTCCAGTGGGAGAGGGGGGCAACCTAAAAACCAAATTCAATGGGAGGGGCGAACCCTCATATTTTTTTTGTTTATTTGTTTTTTTTTGTTTGTTTTTTTTGTTTTTTTTGTTTTTTTTTGTTTGTTTGTTTTTTTTTTTTTAATAAGTTCTTTGTTTTTAGTTAATTTATTTTCTGGGAAAATTAGCGAGAAAATTCACGAGCCAGAGCTTTACGCCAAGTTTTAGGGCCGGACTACAACTAACTCATCAATTATGATACCGTTGAGAATACGGGTGAAGGGGTGGGGGGGGGGGTATAAATTCAAGCCTGCGAAGACGAATGCCATGAAGCACGCAAGTAGGTATCCATCAATTCCGACCCATGGAACTTCCCACACTTAAATTAACGTTAAATATCCGATGCACTTATTACACGCTGTATACAACGAGGGAGATATATATAAGTTAAAGGTGGGTATCAGGCCTTGCGAGTGTGTGAGGCGACGCGAGGCGCGAGGCGGCGTAATAGGTATACAACTATACAAGGGAGGGCGCGGGGGTGTGGGTATATAAGGGTAAGATGGGGGTGGCCGCCGCTGAGAGTCAGAGAAAGATCAATAAAAAGAAGAAGAGGGAATGAAAAGTTTCGTAGGAACTGGCCAACTCCTCTCTCTGCTAACTAATCGTAGAACATGCGCCTTCCCCTTCCCCTTTTCACCCACCCGCCCGCCCGCGCCCCCCCCATCGCCGCCTTAGCATGTGAGCTTTAGCGGTCTCAAAGCTCGGCTCATCAATACCTGCTTATCAAGAAGGAAATCAAAAAAGGTTTTGAGTGTGCTCTGTCCATTGTTGTGAGTTTAAATCACATTGACCCCCACCCCTCTCACCATATTATCCTGAAAAACATGGAAGAGTTTTTCCGGGGGGGTCTTGCGTAAAACTTGATGTAAATGAAAAGTTATTCTCAAGTTTTCTCTCTGTTCCTTTTCGGCTTTACCGCGGAAAAGCTCCGGTTAACCGCAGGAAAACCTCCAGTAAAAGTTCCGCTTACGTAAAAAATATGACTCCAATTTGACCGTTTTAATTAAGTTTTACCCCCGGGAAAACTTACTTGAACTTACTTGAAACCTTATACGGTTTTGGTACATTTTTGCCAGTTATGGGTTGCTCGTTCAAATTGAGTGGGTAGTTAAATATTCCTACTCGACTGTGTTGATTTTGCCTATACCGTCAATTGAAGGCGCTCCACGAGTCTGCGTGTAAAACAGTAAAAACGTCAACGAGATCGGTCACCATACTTAAAAAATATATCAACTATAGTGTACTTGGCAAATGTTAGAGCCTTTTTAGTGAACTGGGGAGCTTTCTGCAGAATGGCAGGGGCGTGCCGTAGAGGGGGGATGTGGGTACCCTTGCCCCGGGCGGCACTCTTCGAGAGCGGCAAAATCAGGGTGGACAACCAAAAAAAAAAAAGGGTAATCAAATTTTAATTTTGAGGGGCGCAAATTCGTGGAGGGTGGCAAGATTGCATTCTTGTCCCCCCTCCCTCTCTGCTGAAACCCCGGCATGCCCCTGCCGAATGAAACCAACTTTTATCTTCATGCAGAGCGGAGTCAACTGCTGAGAGGTTATCTATGCAGTTGGCTCCCTTCTTCACTATACTGGTACAAAAGTTGGTCCTTTTTCTGCAAAAAACCCCTCCAATTCATAAACCTCGATTATTTCACCCATCACTATTGCTGTAGATTCCTGGTTACTTATACAATCAAGATGAATGGTTCACCTTCATTTCTATGTATCACCTAAACAATCCAGTATAGAAACAGCTGCTCTTTTTCAACCGCTATAAACATCTTGCCAAAGGCACATTGTTGAATTGCACATTTTGCAGGCTTGCAAAAAATACCAACTTTTCTCTTGATTTTCTCTTTTCATCAGAGAATTGAACAAATATGACAAATGGACTCCCAGAACAACGACCGAACAATTTTTTTGGACATTGGACATCCTGTTTCTGCCATTAATTTGTTTATATAAGACGATAGTAAACAGTGGACATTTTCAAATTTGGACAAGTGATTTTTGGACGTATCCTTATATTGGATGTAACAGGGGAAAAAACAGTTGGTAAGATTTACCATCATGATGACTAATTTCTTTACCTGCCAAAAAGATGGTAAACTTGACCAAATATCGAGTTGGATGAACTAAACACTTGTTCTTCTCACCCCAATATCTGGTAAAGTTTACCATCTCTTTGGCATCAGGTGCAGAAATCAGTCATCATGATGGTTAATCTTACCGACTATTTTTTTCCGTAACTATAAAATTCGTAAATATACATATTTGCACCAGATGTATAATTTTTTATAACGCCTTTAAAATCTGTTTATTTTATAAGAATAAGGGGGCAAAGTCCCTGTACTTTTTCCATTTCCACAGCGCAATCTATCCAGAACGTTCATTATAGCATGGGTGTGCGCAGTGCACACTTTGTTCAAGGTGTAGAATGTAACTCCTTCAAAAATAATACCTAACCTTTTTTTTTTTTTTTACATTACTCGCAATTATTTACAGAGAGAGGAAAGGGGAGGAGAGGGGGAGGGAAGCCGAAGTGCACAGTTAATTATTCGTGTAGTTCCTTCCCCTCCCCCTCCCCCTCCCTCTCCCTCTCACCCCAACCACGTGTTTCATATACTGCTCCTTCTAGTTGCTGAGTAAGCAATAAGCATTGTTCCAAGCACGAATATAGTGTGCCTCAATACTTACTTACTTAGCAGCCTCCCCAATGCGCTGACGACACCCATTTTTATAGATTATAACACTTGTTATTTTCCTCGTTTTTCCTGCATCAGTGAATTCAAGCAAGCATAGGCTTGACGATAACACATCCGAACTATTCGTTAGGAAAAGAGTAGGGGTTGCGTGAGGGATGTTGGGGGAGGGGGGTTGAGCTGTTTTTCTATGACGCTATTTTCCTCTCATTGAAAAGGTTTAGGTTTCAGGTAATTTTCAGGCTTATTAACGTCTCTGCTCAGCTCTGCGACTCATAGTCGTGAGTAGGCCCCTTTGAAATTTGTTTTGAATGTTAACTCAGCGCGAAAAAAGGGACACGGTTCGCTTGCATTCGTAAGACGAAAAATAAACACACAAAACGTAGGCATTTTATGAAAGGTTTAAGAGAGCTTGAAAATAGTATTCGTGTTGATAGAGTCAGACAAAATCGTGAAATAAGGCAAAATGCAGCCAGTGTTGCCAAAAAGGGGAGGGAAAAAAACCTATGATTTTACTAAATGGGGCTGTTGCACACATTTGATGTAAGCGATTTAACAGTCGATTCTGGTGTAAAAACCTCGAAAAATAACAATGGCAGCACTAAAAACTTCCAAAATCCACTCTCAAACTCAATAAACGCTTTTATTTACGAAGGCGTAATGGTGGCCGAGGGCAATAACGCAATGAGAGATTCCTATCTTAATTTCGTCACTCTTTCTATGCTGACAAGGATGATTCACAGAGAAATTTAGTCATCAGAGTGATGATCAACTTAACATTTGAAAAACAATGTCCCATAGACCGCAACGTTCTTCGCGCGCCTTCATTCAAGTGTGTATGCAAAATCAGGACCGCGGTGTAGGAATATTTAACTAGCCACCTAATTTGATCGAATGAACATTTATTTGTTTTTGAAACCTGGTAGTAGAAGGGTTAGCGATAGAGTACGAAATGCAACGTTACCAAATAACGCTTCTCGTGTCGTTTTTTTAATAATTTATTTTTTCGATTTGGCAACGTTGCGCGGGCGGTAAGACGGGTGATTGATGCGATAGTATGGCATCACTAGCAGCTGACAAGTCGCAAGATATACGTCTTAAATGAGATCACGGCGCTTTTGTTTCCCGCTTCTTCTTTTTTTCCTCTCTTTTTTCGCGAAGCGCCCTGCGCTTGCTTCTGTCTTCACATATACTTACTCTGTCTCCTTCCATCTCCCTACCCCTTCCGTTTCTCCTCCCACCACCCGCGACACACAGCCCCTCTCTTCCAATAGATTTGTGCATTCTCTCTCTATAATCACCCTTCGTCTGTTCTATTACTTCACTTTCAAGATTGTTCGAATGCTTCACTGAAAAAAACAGATCTGTGCAATCAGTCAAATGAAACAAAGAGGTTAATTTTACCAGCCATTTTTGGTAACAAACAGCTAATTTTATATTTTGGATTGTAAATTTTGCTTAAGTTTTATTAATTCTACAATTTGAATCATAAATCTTACCATTCGGATTGTAAATTTAACAATCCGAAGCATTGTAATTTTTGCAAGTCGCATAGCTGCCACGCCAAGACAGCTGTGTAATATGCAAAAGTCACAATGATTTGGATTGTAGAATGTACTATTTAGATTGAAAAATTTGCAATCCACAAAGAAAAATTACTAAAACCTAAGCAAGATTTTCAATTCAAATCGTGAAATTAACCATAAGTTTTGTAGAATTCACTAAAAATAACAAGTAAAATTAGCATGTGCTTCATTTTACTGATTTTACAAAACTTAATTGCTTTTTCAGTAATTTCATTTTTTTCAGTGTTTGGTCTGGTTGTTATATACATGTAAAGGATATCGTCTCTTTGCTCTTTCTATCGAGGATTTAATCAGTAGTAAACCTAGAATTTAGTAAATTTTTATTAATTAAAAAATCACGAAATTCACTCCCAAACTCATAAAACATGAGAATGCTTTCAAACGCAAGACCGTAATGGCGATGATTACCGCCTGAATCTTACGGAAATTGTATGCTTATTGCTTATTCTTCTTCTTACGTGGTGTCGCGAGAACGCCTCGTGAGCATGGAGCCTATTGAGATAGGGGAACCCAATTTATAAGGAGTCCCTGTGTTTGGGAGTGGATTTCGTGATTTTTTAGTGTGCTCATCGTCATTTTTTCTGGGTGTACGCAGGGGGGGGGGGGGCTAAGGGGGCTGAAGCCCCCCCCCCCCAGACCTCCGATTTTTGGGGGTGGAGGGGAAGGGGGGAACAATTTTCAGTCAAACGCTCATCAGTGCGAGCCCCTCCCAAGAAAAATCCTGTGTACGCCACTGGTTTTACACCATTTTCAACTATTAATAAGCCTGTAACAATAGTTTGCAATAGCTTCATTCGACACTTTTTCCAGATTATTTTGATGAATTAATTACCTATATTAAGATTTTTTTGCTTCATCATTAATTTATTGTTGAAATTTTCGTTTTATTCAACTATGGTTATAGCTTTCCACAATTATATTTCAATTGAAATTGGTTTATGAGTGATCATCGTTACTCGCCTTTGGAGTAAAGTTTAAAAACTTGAGAATAACAACTGTTGCACTTTTAGCTCTGAATTGATATAATCTTTTTCCTCTATAAAACGGTAGATAAGTAATTTAATTATGCATCTCAAGCAGTGTCGTAGCCGGGGGGGAGGTGTCCAGGGGCTCTGCCCCCCCCCCCTTGTCACCTAAATTTGCCCTAAAAAAGGTCATTTTTTGCGCTTTTTGACAAATTTTACCAAATTTGTATCTTTGGACCCCCCCCTTGAAAATTTTCGGACCCCAGACCCTCCCTTGAAAAATTTCTGGCTACGCCACTGGTCTCGAGCACCAACAGTAGACTTCAGTAGTGACATAACAAGATCATTGAACTGACATCTTCGAGGTGTATTTAAATCGCATACTTATTGATGAAATTGATGTCTGATTAGACTATAATTAAATTTTCCTGTCACCAAACCCCCATTTAATCAGTCCATTTGAATCTCCCGCTCTTTACTAAACGTTATCCATCTCCTCATCCTCGTAAAAAAGAGACATTGAACGACCATCGAGATTCCTCCGAAAATTCCAACATGGCGGTCTTACGGATGCTCCACTTTTGTTGTTATCAAAAATATTTCATTTGAAGGTTTGAATAGGAGATGTTTGAGCTGTTTTCAAGTATAGAGCTCCCCTTGAAAATTGTTTCAAGTGGGTGTGAGACCGTGGTGAACAATATCACACAGTTCCGGCAACTTGAATCACCCTCGAGGTTGCCAGTTTGCAAAAAAAAAAATCTTATTTTTCTCATTTAAACGTTGGCAGAAGTATCGAGTATTTGGACGCTATAAGTATTATCTTCCTAAGGATTGAATATTTTGTATAAGTTTATATGCGGAGCTGTAACCGATACATAGAAGTTATTCAAGTGCAGCAACTGTTTCAAGTAAGCGAGTAAGCAACTTAAGTAAGCGAGTTTCTCTCTTTCTTTCTTTCTCTCTCTCTCTCTCTCTCTCTCTCTCTCTCTCTCTCTCTCTCTCTCTCTCTCTCTCTCTCTCTCTCTCTCTCTCTCTCTCTCACTCTCTCTCTTTCTCTCTCTCTGATACCTGACTGTTGGCAACCATGGCCATCTTTCCAGGATCGCACCCATTCAAGAGACAAAGAGCATCGAACATTTTTTTTATTCTTGACGATTTAAAAACGTGAGGGTGAAAAAAAAAATGGTGGTTGGAGGGATGAAGTAAGTGAGAGAAGTTTGCGTCTGAAACAGATATACAACGTCCATTTCAGGCGCACCTTTAACTATATAAAGCGCACACGAATGTAAAGGAAGAAAAAAACAAAATAGGGGAGGGATATTATGGCGGTCCCTAACCTCAATATAATTCTCTACCTCGTGATCTTGATAACACACCGAAATACCGTGTCGCAAGGAACGAGTGGAGGGAATTTAGAATTGTGGACTATTGATGTAACACATAGAGCGCGGGACAGAATGGAATAGGAACATGTGTTCCCCGCACCCTCTGCTTAAAGCCCTCCATGCATATATATATTATATTCAGGGTCACATAATATGTTTAAAAAAAAAAAAAAAAAATCGTGCTATGATTTCAATGAATGAGACCGAAATCTGATACTATTGATCAGAATAGTTCGGGGTGCAATTGCGGAAAGATAAATAAATATATTGTCTGTCACCCGGGATAAATGTTTTACTTGGCCCGTGCGCGGGGGTTAAATTTGCCACGGCGGCGACGCCGACGGCAGGGAGACAGTGACATCTATAGCGTCGAGGTAGAAGGAAGGTAGGGGCGCAAAATTGTACGGAACACGCCCTCACCCCCGTCGAAAAACCACCGAAACAATATACTACGGAAGACGGAGGCGTTACGCCATTCTGCCACAATAGCGCTTAAAGTTTCACGTCATTGTTCCTGCGTTTGGTGAGGTATAAAAGATGAAAAGCAGATTTTCTCACCCTTCCAGCCACCGCGTGCGGCCACATCTCTGACGTCGGGCCTGCTGTCTCGACCGGGGCACGTCCTCCCCTTTTGAAGTAGACTATATACTTTTTCGATTCCTCCTACCCCTAGAATGGCACCCATATTGGCAAGAATTCCAAGGAAGGAACCCTGTTTAACCGTTTAACGACTATGAACGAGACCCAATGAGATATATATACTAACAGAGAGAGGATTTGTGGGACGGGCTTTTAAGGCAGCATGGAGATAGCCTTATAGTGAAAGCCTCTCGTGGAAATTTTCACACAGGCTCGGTTGGTTTGCCTCTTATTTTTCAAATTTTAAAAAAAAAAGTTGTGACTAATCCATTTGAAATGGGTCTGTTGCACACTTCGGCCAGAGCGTTTTAAAGTATCAATTCATACGTAAAAAGCTGTAAAAATGACAATGGTAGCATCAGAAAACACCAAAATTCACTAATAAACTCACAAATTGCAAAAAACACTAGACACTATTCACCCCTGTATCTTTCCACCACGTGCACGATATTTCGCGAGATTAGCGCGGCACATTCAAATAATCACGGCTGACTGTCATCACAGCTGACTTCATAAACAAAATAAACAGTAAACACTGACGGCGTCTGTTCGAATTTCTTACGTTTCAATATCCTCAATTCCTCACAATAGGTTGTGAAAGGTACGGAAACCGATATTTGTGTCGAAAACTTATTAAAGTGAAACAATAACACGCATAGGAGTTCCGAGGATGATGATTGAAGTTGGAATCATACTTGGAACTCCTGTTTGTTATCGTTTCATTTTGATAAGTTTTCGACACAAATGTCGGTTTCCGTTAATTTCACAACCTATTGTGAGGAATTGAGGATATTGAAACGTAAGAAATTCGAACAGACGACGTCAGTGTTTACTGTTTATTTGTTTATGAAGTCAGCTGTGATGACAGTCAGCCGTGATTATTTGAATGTGCCGCGCTAATCTCGCGAAATATCGTGCACGTGGTGGAAAGATACAGGGGTGAATAGTGTCTAGTGTTTTTTGCAATTTGTGAGTTTATTAGTGAATTTTGGTGTTTTCTGATGCTGCCATTGTTATTTTCTCGGCTTTTTACAAAGGGATTGATACTTTAAAACGCTGTAGCCAAAGTGTGCAACAGACCCATTGGTTTAAAAACGAAAGTGCTAGGGTTTTAAAGCGGGAATCTAGAACCGGGATTCGATATAACTGTTTATTTTGGAAGGATTTGCACGATAAAGAAACGGACACATAACATAAACAAGCAAATTTTTCTCACCTGGATAGTAGTATTGGGATTCTGTGTCCACATAAGCCACCCTGTAACACTTGCACTTTTTGTTTAAAACTAATTTTTTACTGGATTAATTATACAATTTTTGATTTAAGGTAAAAAAAAAATATAAGGCAAATTAACCAGAATCAGGTCGCCCAAGCTGCATCAATATTGGATAGGACTTTCTTTAATTATCTGTTTACTCTAATAATTTTAATATGCATCAATGCATGCATTAACTAAGTTTATTTAATATAAAGTTTGATAAATAATATATTCCAATGGGTCTGTTGTAAACTTTTGCTACAACGATAAAAAGTGTTGCATCATATGTAAAATTGCCCGGAAAGTCCATTGGTGGCATCAGAAAATCATGAAATGCGATAATAAACTCACAAGATACGTCTAATAAAATCCAAGATGGCGGTAAAATATCGAGCAATCTGTATGCATGCACCTTTAACATCCAAGGATTGCCAACGTTGACAACCTCACAGCTTCAGAGGTTATGAGTTTACTTACGTTGTGATTGGGTGTGATCGATATTGTGAGGTTGGCTATCCTTGGATGTTCAGGGTGCATGCATACAGGTTGCTCAATATTTTACCGCCATCTTGGATTTCATGAAACGTCTCTCGTGAATTTTATACTGCATTTTATGACTTTCTGATGCCACCAATGGACTTTTCACGCGATTTTACATGAGATTGAACTCTATATAGTGCTGTAGCAAAAGTTTGCAACAGACCCATTATAAAATTAATAAAACTTTATGGGAGTAATTTAGTTAGTATCCAGGTAACCTACGATTTACATAAAAAAAATAATTACAACAGTGATTAATTTCTGCAGTATGATAAAAAAAATTTTATCATGTATTAACCCCTCTACGCTCTACAGGTACAGATCGTTGTCAAAATCACATTAACTCAAGAACCACGGATTCTATGTTCTCTAATACATCACAGGACTCATCAGTTAATTGTGGGTGAGGCAGGTTGAATGACACACCGAGCACTGTGGTGTATGGAAATGAGAGACAAAAAAAAATTAAAGGTTCTTTGACGCTTTAATGCGGCGGCGTGAGGCTTTCTGATTAAGCGAATTAAAAGCCTAATTCTGAGACAGGACCGCACTGGGATGAGGCCCCTCTCTCTTATCCTTAGCCACCCTCGAGTAAGGAGTTCAAGTTCGCTTTTGCCTCCTCAGCCCTTCTTCGGTCGAATTGCGAGCGCGCCCACACAGTCCATACTAATTAAAACGATCCAAAAGAAAGAGGACGCAGAAAAAAAAAAATTAAACGGATTGAAGTGATGGAGAAAAATATGAATGTTTATACCGGAAATGTACTTCGCGCGGTGCCCTATGGTAACTAGTCGAGCAGCCACCAGGAATCAGCAGTGGCCGCGGCCACGGCCAACGACACTCCGTGGGGAGGAAAAGCGAGAATTTCTGGACACACTTTTTTTATTTTTTTATTTCAACTCCTTTGATTGCTTTTTGTTATGGGTTTCTTTTTGCGATAAAAATTAAGATCTCTGCTACTATGAAACTTATTGTTAGTACTTTATTCAAAGCAGCCTGCAGTTTTTTTTTAAATTTAATTAATTAAATTAATTAATTAATTAGTTACTTTTTTAATTTTTTAATTTTTTAATTTTTAATTTTTAATTTTTCAATTTCTCAATGTTTTAATTATTCATTTTTCAATTTTTCAATGTTTTTGTTTATTTTTAAGGGGCTAGTATTACTATCATCGCGCACCCTGGTTTTTCTCCCCCTTAACGATTTGAGACTCTTTCACTGCGAATGTTTTTTGCGTTTTATTCAGTTATTATTTCGCATTGTAAATTATTAGCATGTTTTTAAAATACTAATTATAGTTAATTTTTTATTTCTGAATTACAGGGTTCATTTTGTAATTTTAATGTTTAATATTTAATAATTCAATTTTATTTACTTCTTTATGTCAAAATGTATTTTTAATTTTAAATAATTTTTTTAATTTTAAATAATTTTTTTTAATTTTAAATAACTTTTTTAATTTTAAGTAACTTTTTTAATTTTAAATAATGTTTTCAATTTTAAATAATTTTTTTAATTTTAAATAATTTTTTCAATTTTAAATAATTTTTTTAATTTTAAATAATCTTTTTTATTTATAGATTAGTTTCTTTTTAATTTTTAATTTTGTCCTTTACATTTTTTCTTACTTTTTTTTTTCTTTTTTATTATTTTTTGTGTCTCAATTTTTACCACTTTCATTTTTACTGCGCGACGGCGGCAGCAGAGTCCAACTTCCAAGGCAAAGACCCCCTGCCGTTCTCCATTTACGCATCCTTTCTTGAAGAAAGACGGAAAAAAAAGGCGCTGCCACTTTGTAAAAGCAAAGACGCAAAAGAAATATAAGATGCAGAGAGAGAGGTTGTGTTACGTCGGCGGCAGTAGTCGGCTTCTGAGGGCGGGAGGGGGGAGGGGGGGGGGGGGGCGACGGCTTTTGTGGCTCCTCCATAAAAAGAGTCGGCGCATTTAATCCTATTCTTTCAGCGCGCTCTTAGTATTTAATTCCTACATCATGCAGGACTCATAAGAAAGATTTGAATCTTCAAGTTTCGCTCATAATTTTTCCTCTTCACAATATTTTTTTTTTCTTTTCCTTTCTGTTTCCCCGCAAATCTTGACCCTGCGTAACGCTAACACGCCACAGGTTCACATATTTTGGAGTGACTGTATAGTGTAGAACGAAATCTATGAATAGACGGAAGAAAAATGTTCACCTGCGTAAAGGAAGCCGATGCCGCGTCGCCCGCGCTGTCTCTAGCAGAGCTGCCGTTTTGCGTATAATCAATGACATTTTTCAATTCACTGATGATTCCACCGGCTGAGACCACCAGCTCAGTTCAGTGTATGACTGAAATGTACGAAAATGCACGCATCCGTAATCTTTCCTCAACCGGTGGTATCGTCGATGACTTTAAAAAACTTGCGGATATTTTAATTAATTTACGGAGTTTCCACCGATTGAGAAAAGCATGTTTTTGTGCTTTTCAGTCATTTATTGAATTGAACTGTGTATTCTTTTCTCAACCGGTAGACGCATCGGTGAATTGAAAAATGCATTTAATTATATGCAAAACGGCAGCTCTGGTCTATAAATTGAAATTGAGACCGTTTTTCTGAAGAGGAGCCCGATAGAAAACACAGTGTGTGCCCCTGGCGCAACCAGGATCTCTTCCATCTCTCTCATAGGAAAAGGACAGAAAGAGGGGGTTTTATCCCGTCGTCCATCCTTATCTAACATACGTTTTTTAATGGAGAAAAGAGAGAGATGAAAAGAAACTCTCGGTGCGCTACTGCTGTGTGCTCTTTTTTAGAAATTAATATCATAATCAAGCGTAGATTTTCTTGCAAAAGCTCACCTCATGTTTTATGAGTCCTACTCAATGGCGGATCCAGGAAATCGTCCTTCTCTCCATCTCTCTCTCTCTCTCTTTCTCTCTCTCTCTCTCTCTCTCTCTCTCTCTCTCTCTCTCTCTCTCTCTCTCTCTCTCTCTCTCTCTCTCTCTCTCTCTCTCTTTCTCTCTCTCTCTCTCTCTTCTCTCTCTCGCCCTTTGAATGCATGTGTTAGATTATGATAGACGGGTGGGCGAAAATCTCGTGACTGCCTTCGATCTGTCCTTTTCTAACACTTGCGTTCTTATGGGAGGAGAGAGAGAAGAACAGATTCCTGGATCCACTAATGGCCCTGCCTCTTCCGAACTGTTAAAAATTGAACAAAAATCCGGAGTGCATGGAAATCGGAGGGAACATGAAAATGAGTATACATTTTACTCTCATGCGAAGTCAAAATAGGGTAAAATTAAGGTACGCGTACCGAGCAGGGTTTGTACTATCGACGAATTAAAGATTGTCGCGAGATTTTCACGAGCTAATTTTCGCCTTCAAGGTTCTGGTTCGGCCACTCTTCACTACTCCTCACACATCGCAGGTGAAAGGCGAGTGCGGGTGGGGCGGGAAAGCCGTTGCAGATCAGTCCCACGCTCACATCCAGTAGCGTACGCAGGAATTCGTCTTTCTCTCTCTTGCCCCATTAGAGCACGTGTGTTAGAAAAGGACAAGAACAGGGTCTAGAACGTGACTTCAGCCCCTATTTCTCTCCTTTTCCAGCACATACATTCAAACGAGAGAAAAGAAAGAGAGACATATTCCTGCGTACGCTACTGCTCACATCCATAACTGAAAATGTGTGAAAATCTTGCGACAATCTTTAAATCGTCTATAGTACCCCTCCTAACTGGAATATCTTAATGTTTTAACTCCGGAGAAGTGCTGTAATGAGTCTGTTGCAAACTTTAGCTACAACGATTAAGAGTGTGTAATCTAAAGTAAAATCACCTGAAAAGTCTATTGGTGGCATCAAAAAGTCATGAAATGCACTAAAAAACTCAAAAGAGACGTTTAATGAAATCCAAGATGGCAGAGAAATATCGAGCAATTTGTATGCATGCACCACGAACATCCAAGGATAGCCAACCTCACAATATCGATCACAACCAATCACAACGTAAACAAACACATAACCTCCACCTCAAGTGAGGTTGTCAAGGTTGGCCATCCTTGGATATTCACGGTGCATGCATACAGATTGCTCAATATTTATCCTCCATCTTGGTTTTCCTTAAACGCCTCTAGAGAGTGGATCAGTGCATTTTATGACTTTCTGATGCCACCAATGGACTTTTCAGGTGATTTTACATTGGATTAAACACTCTTAATCGTTATAGCAAAAGTGTGCAACAGACCCATTATACGACTATCTCTTCCTATCGACTATAACTTTCCCAATGTCTTCTTCTGAAAACCATGTACCGGAAGAAATCGAGGTTTTTAAATGTGAACAGAGTTGGAGTGAACATTTCTATCATAATGAACTCTCTGAAGCGGTTCTTCTACGAATACGTTGGTGGTATAGCCAAAGATTTCGGTGGCTTAGCTGAGGAAGTCACGTCGGTGCGGTGGTGTAAGGCGTTCGCAGTGAAATCGTAGCCAGAAGTTTCTCGAGGGGGCAGGGCTTAGGAAAATTGTCAGGAGGGGGATTCTAAGGCTCTAATTCGGTTTAACTCCGCTTATATCTCAAAAAATGACTTTTTCGCATGGTAAAGTGGAAATTTGTTTTATGCTTTCAACGTGATTTTTACATATAAACATTGACCCCCAATAATGATGCGCAGCAAAAGTTTGCGGCAGACCTATTTTGATGATTTTCTCTGACCTCTAAAAACCTCAAACGTCCACTAATTTAGACGACCAGGAAGTAAAAAAAAAAAAAAAGCCACCGACACCCCCCCCCGCCCCGCCCTGACCAATCACGGCGGAACCATAAATTTAGACTTGAGGTTTGCCCCGTCTCGTCGTTTCCAAAAGACAATGACAACAAGCAAGGACACGAGCAGCTCCCGCGGATCACGCGGGTCCCACTGAAAACTATAAAGCGAAAAAAATACACAGATGAATAGCTTTCCGAACTTTTTTGTATTCTTCTTCTTCTTCATATTTTTCCTTTTTCTCTTAAACATATATATACAGGAGAGCGCGAGGAGGCAATGCCAAAGCCGTGCCGTTTAAGTGACCCGATTCATTCTGGGAGGTCTATCCTGACTCTATCCCCTTGTCCTTGCCAATCTCTCCCCCCCCACCTTCCCCCAATATCTTTCCTTGAGACACAGATAAATTCAAGTCTCCTTGTTTTAAAAAGAAAATAAAACTAAAAAAAAAAAAAAAAAAATAAGATATTTTATTCATGTTGCATTGATGCGATTCATCCTGTTGTAAAAGGTTGCTTTGATTTAAGAATGAACGGATGTTCGATTGTACAAAGGAGGGAGAGGAGGAGGAAGAGGTGGATGTGGTGGGGGGCGGGGGCAGAGGGCGTGGACTGTATTTCTGCACAGAAGCGACGCAACGGTAGGCATGATTGAGACTTGATTTTCATCCGAGTTTAGTATAAAAAAAAAAAAAAAAAAAAAAAAAAAAAAAAAAAAAAAAAAAAAAAAAAAGGGGGACGCGGTGAGATCATGCAGTGGATTTCTTGAATGAAATCGTTTACGCAGAGGTTTGTGCGCCGCGAGAGACTCTCTCCCCGCGGCGGGATGGCCAGCCGGCGTATGCCCATTTTGAGGCATCGAATTTTCAAGAATATCTTTGTTTTCCAAAGTGGTGTGCATATATATAGCCTACTCGCGGCAGTGTGGGATTGTGGGTAGGCAATAGTAGGTATGCGCTGTATTGTGCACGCACGTAAACAATGCTGGACAGACTCATCGCGTCGTTTGGCGGTTAGCGTAACTATGACCACTCTAGACTGAAGGTTCCGGGTTCGAAACCCGCGGCCGCGCGAGGTGACGAGTTACGATATGGTGTCAGATCCCATCATCTAAAATGGACATTGATGTAATTGTGGGGCTCAATGGATGAATTGCTGTGTTACCGGATTCAGTGTTGCCGGGTTTGGAGGATAATTAATTAAATTTAATATTGATTTAAAAGCAGCTTGTGGCGATTTATCACCACCATTTGACAACACTGACCGGATGGAACTTGATGCCATACTGGCAGTAAAAAAAATTCAGTACCATTCTGGTAGCAGTGGTTCGTTCAATCTGGAAACTGTGTTATTCTACCATAAAACCTACGCAAAAATACCGATTTTAGGAGAGGCACAACGCCTCGTCAAATAATCGATTATCTTATACAGATTTAAATGAAAGGAGCCAATTATTGTTGCCACATTGCACAAGCTGCCCCTGCATTCGTGGTTATACCTACAGCTATACGGTAGTACGCACACGTTAATGTCTTTTTCCAAAAAATGGACTCATATGTTAGAAGTTATGATGTGTCACAGTCGGACAGACATTTTTTGGGAATTTGATTTTTGAATACAACACTGAAAAAAAAACTACGATGAAAATAACCATATGGATACCTGATTTTGGCATCTGCTAGATGTTATGGTAATGTAAACCAGAAGTATAATATGTTTTGACTAGGTACTAGGCAATGTTACCTGATTGCATGTCGAATTTACTCAAATAAGTATCGGTAAATGTACCATACTTCTGGTCAAGTTTACCATAATATCTAGCAGGTGACAAAATCAGGTATCCGTATGGTTATTTTCACTAATCTTTTTTTTCCGTTAGGGATACTTAAAATGCCAAGAAATAGAATAACCCAAACTTCATAAATATAAAACCTCATAAATATGGAGCGTCACTTGGGGTAAAATCACATAAAAACATTTAATTATGTTTGAATTATTTCAAACTACACATAGTAATAAGGTTGAAAATGACCAAGCTATAGAGCGGCACCTCAAGTGAAACTTAATCCGCCATGGCCCAAATAGAGCATATAGGCCTCATGGTATGGAGAATTGATCATCAAAGTGCGCCATCGCTTGCCGACCAATCAGAAACGAGCATTCGTAACTTGCTTTAATTCCACGTTAATCCTATAGGAACCAAGAGGGCCGTGCTCCTTTTGGGCCGTGGTGGTCCTGGTCAGACCATGTAACAGTGCACCCATACAACTGCTTATACGAATGCGTTTAGGCACAACCCCTCACTAAAGTTCATTGATACCCTTGAAAATTCGTTGAATATCCTGTAAAACTCTCATCACTGGATTCATTGACCACGTGTCTTCAATGTGGTGAATAGCGCAGTTGCCATTTGAACCAGAGCTGCCGTTTTCCGTAGATTTAAAGACATTTTTCAATGAGTCTGTCGCGTACTTTTGCTACATCAATATGACACATTGTTTCTAACGTAAAATTCGGCGAAAATAACGATGTGCACATTGAAAACTTTCAAAATTCACTCATTAACTCAGAAAATACCTTCCATTTCAAACAACCCGCGCTACTCTAGACACTATATCACCCACTTATAACTACATAGATGGAACCATCTCGTTTATGTTAACATGAACGGAACTTACAAACATTGGAATGTTTCGTTTAGGTGCGTACATTTCTTATATTATTTTGTAATCTTTGATAAACCGAAAAGACCAGACAGCAAATGCAGCTTATATTTCACGTATTAAAAAAGAAATTCCATAATTTTGTAGTTACGATGTTGTTGACTATTGCACGGTGGTTCCGTGTATGTAGTAGTATACCGGTGCAAATAGTGTCTAGTGTAGCGCGGACTGTTTGAAGTTGAAGTGATTTTCTGAGTTAATGAGTGGATTTTGAAAGTTTTTAGTGAGCGCATCGTTATTTTCGACGAATTTTACATAAGAATCAAGGTTCTATTTTGTTGTAGCAAAAGTATGCAACAGACCCATTCACCAATGATTCCACCGGTTGAGAAAAGATTACACACAGTTCAGTTCAGTGTATGACTGTACAGCACGAAAATACTCACACCTGTGCCTAATATTTTCTCAACCGGTGGAGTCATCGATGACTGTAAAAAACTTGCGGATATTTGATATTATTTACTATATTATTTATTTAGCGTCTATTGAACCAATTGAGAAAATATTACATATCAGAATATTTTCAAGCTTTATTGTCATACACTGAACTGAATTATACGTGTAACATTTTCTCAGCCGGTGAATTGAAAAATGTCATCAATGGGGCTCTTGCAAACTTTTGCTGTGAGCTAATGAAGAATCCAATCTGATGTAAAAACCAGGGAAAATCATGAAAATCACACTGGAAAAGTCAACAATTCAGCAATAAACTCAAATATTTGCGATAACGGCAAGATTCTAATGGCGCTTCAGCGCAGGTATCATGGGAGATTCTTGTCTATTATGTCACTTTCTCTAAGGAAACACAGAGACATGTCTCAATTTAGATAGGAATCTCCCATGATACCATGCGTCTCTCCACCATTAAGCCCGATTCTGAGAGTGAATTTCGTGATTTTTTAGTGTGATCATCGTCATTTTTACAGGTTTTTATGTAAGAATCACTTATTCTTTAATCCCCTACAGCAAAAGTTTGCAAGAGCCACATTGTACGCAAAACGGCAGCTCTGATTTGAACGGAATTAGCATGAGTTTGACTTAAACTAAAACTTCTTCTACCGTTTTACCAAAGAACACTACAGTCAGAACTCGGAATGGAAACTTTTATTCTTTTTCGAGGCATTATTTTTTGGGTAGGAAATTTCCAATAAAAAGTCCAAAGCTAAAATATTTCAAAAATTTGTAACAAATGTTCCATTTATTTCTTTGAATTTTTAAATTTAGATGGATAAAATAAGCTACAAGATCACACAAGGAACAATTTTTTCCTCTCTAAACTGGAGAAATATAAGTTGATGCTCCCCGGGGGAGGATTGCATTTGCACTCCGTCAACTTTCTTGCCTATATATGTAAATACAGAAAAATTTGATGCGAATCTCCAATTTTTTGTAGAAAAGTTTCAGAATACCCCCATGTAAAGGATTACATGGAAGCTTGAGGTGATTTTTTGAAATTTCAGTTTTTGTCTTTCTGAAAAATTGGCCTGGGTCGAAAATTCGACCCCCCCCCCCCCCCCCCCCCCCGGGAACACAAGAGTTAACAGTGAATCTTGAATGATCTGCAGGCTGATTCTGCTCCTTTGGACGAGACGAGACGAGATAGCATGAAACGAGCAATCCCATTGGTTTAAATGGCGTCACGTGATAGATTTGAAGTCATTGAAGCTCCGCGACGACACTCGTCGAGTCATTCATTTCAAATTCATGACTCGACGAGTGTCGTCGCGGGGCATCAATGACTTCAAATCTATCACGTGACGCCATTTAAACCAATGGGATTGCTCGTTTCATGCTATCTCGTCTCGTCTCGTCCAAATGAGCAGAATCAGCCTACAGGCTCTGGATCAAATGCAATCAAAGGAATAAAAAATTGAACATGACTATGATCTTTAATATTTCTTGTCAAAATGTATCTATTTGTAAAATGTCAAAATCCAAAATGTATGTTTATCTCTTTCAAAAGCTGGTCTGAGGTGAAAATTTACCCCCTCCCCCGGGAACACAAAGGGTTAATAGTGAATCCTGAATGACCAGGCTCTGGATTAAATGCAAGCAAAGTGCAATAAGAATCAAACAATGACCATGATCTTATCAGTTATTGTAAAAAATGGAAAAATACATCGAACTAAACTTGAAGCCTTATTCTGGAACAGTCTCAGTGTTTCACGCTGTTCAAAAAGTCTCCCTATTTGCAGGGGTGTCGAGAGGGGGGCTGATGGGGCAAAATGCCCCCGGCCCCCGCTCTTAGGGGGCCCCCAAATCATGATAAGGAAGAAAAAAAAGGAAAGGAAGGGAAAGGAAAGGAAAAGGAAAAGGAAAAGGAAAAAAAGAAAAAAAGAAAAAAAGAGAAAAGGAAAACAGGGAAAAAGCGAAGAGGGGGAATATGAAGAGTAAAGAAAAGGGGAAAAGAGAGGAAAGAAATAGTGACTGATGACATGGTGCTTGAAAGTGGGGTTGAAAAGGAAGAGACATTGTAATTTCACGGCCTGTGGCAAGCCGAATAAATTGGGGGCCCCCGGCCTATTTGAATTTACCTTAAAAACAAAAATGTTAAAGTTCAATCTAAACTCGGATCAGATTTGAAAGCAGGCGCACTCACGGGCCTCAGAATGCGCCCCTCCCTCTAGCGCCGTGGGAGCTGAGAAAGCTTCTGGTAAATACGACTTTAATATAGGGTGTCCCAAAATTGATAGTAAATATTTTTACCACGTATTTTTGGGGCCAAAATAAGACTTTTTTTTTCCTATGAACACGTGTCCGAAAATGCCCCCCCCCCCCTCGGAGCTACAGCCCCCCAAAGTTTTTAAAAAAAATCGGTTTTTCTTCGATTCTAGCAACGGATCTGCGTAAAAATGGATGAAAATTGGTTTCCAGGAGTAACTTTAGGCGTTCTTTCCGATTCCGTGGTTGAAAACTGCCGAAAGGGTCAAGAAGGGGGGGGGTTTGAGGGGGGTTCAAATTTTAAATTGAATAATTTTTTAGTGCTCCGTAAGAAAATGAGAAAAGTAACAAAAGAATATGATGAAACAAAACAAAAGGAACATTTTTGATCTCTTGTGTTTTTTTCATAAGACGCACGAAAAACGAGTAAAATCGATTTTTCGCCGGGAGCGCACAACCCGAGAGCGCTGTTTCAGTGCCGCGTTCAGCGTTGCGTCGAGTCGATCGGTGAGTCAGTTGAGTGCACAGAGCAGCGCTCTCCGGCTGTGCGCTCCCGGCGAAAAATCGATTTTACTCGTTTTTCGTGCGTCTTATGAAAAAAACACAAGAGATCAAAAATGTTCCTTTTGTTTTGTTTCATCATATTCTTTTGTTACTTTTCTCATTTTCTTACGGAGCACTAAAAAATTATTCAATTTAAAATTTGAACCCCCCTCAAACCCCCCCCCCTTCTTGACCCTTTCGGCAGTTTTCGACCACGGAATCGGAAAGAACGCCTAAAGTTACTCCTGGAAACCAATTTTCATCCATTTTTACGCAGATCCGTTGCTAGAATCGAAGAAAAACCGATTTTTTTTAAAAACTTTGGGGGGCTGTAGCTCCGAGGGGGGGCATTTTTGGACACGTATTCATAGGAAAAAAAATTCTTATTTTGGCCCCAAAAATACGTGGTAAAAATATTTACTATCAGTTTTGGGACACCCTATATATTTGAACATTTCAATTTACTGTAATGAAAGTACCGTAAAATTCAATCTGAAGGTCAGGAAAATTTAAAAAATTTTCCGGGGGAGGGCCCCCGGATCCCCCCTTTCGGTGAACCCCTCGGTGAATATTCCATGGCTCCTTCAACCATATTCCACTTGACTCTTCTCCTTCCAATTATGAGTAAAGAGCAAAGATTTCATGCAGCAAAATCGAAAATATATTTCAGCATTTCAATTTTACTGCGTACATGAAAGTACCGTGAAATTCAATTTGAAGGTGAGGAAAATTGAAAAAATTTTCCGGGGGAGGGCCCGAACCCCCCGCTTGTCCTGAGGGGTATTCCGTACCCCCCAGACCCCCCGGAGCTTGAGTCCTACCAAACCCCCCCACCCCCCGCCTAGGCAAATTTCTTGGTGCGCCACTGGTTCTTAGCAAAACCTCCAGAACTTTCTCAACGTCCCAGCCAACACTTGTGAAAATGTGTTTAGCCAAGGAGGGCTGAGAAATGAAAAGTTGAAAAATAAATGTTTTTTTTTTTTTATTTTTTTTTTTTATTTTTAGAAATCAAAGTCAAAACGATGAATTTTTTGAAAATCTTCAAGTCTGTCACATCATATGGCAAAATAAACGTAAAAATCAAACATTCTGTTGCTGTGATTGTTTGAAATTTTTCAGTAGAGATAGCTTAAAATTGCGTCAATTAGAAGCTTGATTTTAAAAAATTTCCCGGGGAGGACCCCCGGGCCCCCCTTGACCTGGGGGGGGGGTGTCCCCTCCATACCCCTCAGGGGGGATGATACAAAAAATTGGGTCCCAAATGCTCAGTTTGCCCCGGGCACCCAAAATCCTCTTGACGCCCCTGCCTATTTGAATCAAAAATCTAAAGACTTCATATTTTTCGACGCCTCCGCAAAGTCACGCAGGCACGTTCTTCTATAGGCCGCAAAATACGCGTCTCGGAGACTGAAGATGAAATCTTGAAGACGTCTTAAACCTGGAGGCGATTTTCAAGAACCGCCACTGAATCGCTACCAATTCCCTCCTCGCATTTTCCGGGGAGGAGATCGGGCGTGAGGGAACGGGGGACGGGCTCTCCTTCTCCCTCTGAGCACCCCGAGACCCGGGAGTGGGAACATGCAATTATTTCTGAATTGCTGGTAATACAAAATTTATCTCGCAAACTCTCCCTCGCCCCTTAAAAATGAGGAGTTGGCAACACGCTCAACACTAACCAAGCTCTGAAGCCGACACTGACGGTGTCGCAAAATGGTTTCCACGCCAAGATGAGTTGGAGGCAAGGGAGAGAGGGGGGAAGTGTAGGGGAGGGGTGAAGAAGGAGGGGAAGGCGAGCACCACTTAGGCATGAACCCTTCTATTTCAAGTCTCATTTTTCCGAGCACCTTCCTTCCCTCGCCTAACGTTATTCTCCTATTGTCTCAGCTTCTGGGCGAAAGAAAGAAGGAGAGAGAGGGAGAGAGAGGGAGAGGAGAGAGAGGGAGAGAGGAGAGAGAGAGAGAGAGAGAGAGAGAAAGAGTGATAGAGAGAGAAAGAGTGATAGAGAGGGTGAGAGAGAGAGACTAAAAAAGAATAGAGGTGAGGGTGAGAGTGGGAGTGAGAGTGAGAGGGAGAGGGAGAGAGAGGGAGAGGAAGAGAGAGGGATAGAGGGAGGGGGGAGAGAGAGAGGGTAGAGAGAAGAGAGAGAAAGAGTGAAGAGAGGAGAGAGAGAGAGAGAGAGGGAGAGAGAGAGGAGGGAGAAGGAGAGAGAGAGGAGAGGGAGGGAGAGAGAGAGAGAGGAGAGGAGGGAGGGAGAGAGAGAGAGAGAGGAGGAGAGAGAGAGAGAGAGAGAGCGAGGAGAGGAGAGAGAGAGAGAGCGAGGGAGAGGGAGAGAGAGTGGGGAGGAGAGAGAGAGAGAAAAAAAATAAAGAGAGGGTGATAGTGTGGGAGAGAGAGAGAGAGAGAGAGAGAGAGAGAGAGAGAGAGAGAGAGAGAGAGAGAGAGAGAGAGAGAGAGAGAGAGAGAGAGAGAGGGTAAGCAGCATGAAGAGAGGGGGGAAAACTTGCTTAGGTTCCAAGCTCGAGCTTGAGGTGCGAAGCTCTGCGTCGAAAGCTCTAGCAAGGAGTAGTAATGTAGGAAGAAAAAAGCTCAGCAGTCTCTAGATCATCGTTGACACCGCGAGATTACGACCTACCTCAACTCTGACAATGACTCTCGATGAATATGTCGACGGCAGGATAGATCGATGAATGATGGATTACAGGTACGGGCAGTGGCGTCGCGTGCCATCTGGCAACAATGCAACTACTCCATTTAAACTCATTAAATATATGGAATTATCCTTGTGCACATTGCACCTCCTGAATTAGATCTTTTACATGAGTTTAAATGGATAGAATACATTGTTGCCAAATTGCACGCGACGCCATTGGGGACGGGTCGGACACTTGACACTGGGAAAAGGCAAGCATTCTGGATGTCAAAAATTAATTCATTGATACCAGTTTTTAAAAAGGTTTTTTGGCATTTTTTTCCTGGTTAATCCAAAGTCTCGTTAATCAATATAATGAATCAAATTAAATTTTTTAATATTATTTAAACATTTAATGTAAAAATTGTTGTTCTCTTTTTATTGAAAACAATAATATTATTCAATGATTCGATTTGATTAATTTTTTCGATCGATTTGATGCCTCAAGTGTGAAATGAAATTTCACTATGAGCCTGAACCCACCTCACCTCAGCATGTTAATTATTAAGATTTTACGCTCTAATTTTATTGTTGAAACCTTGAAACTTTAGAGCTTTAGAAATTTTTACGCTGGCAGGTTTTTTAAACAAAAAGGTCGAAAGCTCGATTGCTGGAATTCTGGAGGGCAACCAACAAGAAGTGCAAAAGGTCTTGCGAGTTGCCTATCGATTTCGAAGTGCTTACAGCACTCGTTTTTTGTTTGTTTGTGTGAGTTTTCAATCGCTTTTATGATCTCAAATCTTATTTGTTTACTCGAGTTTTCAAAAGGTAGTCAGAGCTGCCATATTTGTGTATCACAATATGCAGTTTCCTATTTAACTCCATGTAAACTATTTACATTTCTCGCCAAACTTAGCGATGCCGTAGGTACTATGACCTTCGAAATAACTGTTAAAAACTGGTCGAGGAATGGAAGAGTGAAAATTTCTACCTGGATACTTTGTTTTGAAAGTGATAGTACAGTCATTGCTATCATATCTTGAAATTCACAAAATGTATATTGTGTTAAAATATACCTTGATTAGCAATTAAATCTTCTAAATTAGCTTTATAAGAAAATCATTCTCTATAACCAGAAAAGGCAAACTTATATTTTCTAACCAACAGCTCTGGAATTAGAATTGAAGCTGTCTCCAACGCGAACGAACAAGGCAACACGAGGTGTGCTTTTCTGTAGCAATCAGCATCATGATTCAACTAAAATTCCCTAGGACGAGCACACGTCTTGTATTTTTGGTCATTTTTCAAAGAAACCGCTCTAATAGGCTGTGGCTATGAAGAACTTGTCAGTCTTGTCCCTCGTGTAACACAGTTCCATTGGCGGATCCATAGGAATTCATCCTTCTCTCTCCTTCCCCATCAGAAAACCAGTGTTAGAAAAGGACAGATCAGCGGCAGTCACGTGATTTTCGCCCCGATCTTCTATCCTTTTCTATCACATGCACGCTAATGGGAAAAGAGAGAGAAGGACAATTTCTTGGATCCGCCAGTGAGTTTTCATATCGGCGATGTACAAAGACGCCAGTTTCTTTCGCGCCAGTTCTCGGAACGCGATCAAACTATTCTCACTCCATAACAAACCAAATCCCGCTCGAGCAGTTTCTTTCGGAATAGGAATCTCTTGGACCAGATATGGAACAGAGAAAGAGAGAGAGAGAGAGAGAGAGAGAGAGAGAGAGAGAGAGAGAGAGAGAGAGAGACTTGAGCTAAATGAAGTAACCACAGAGAAAATTCTCAACAGAGAGTGAGCATGAGTACGTTCCGAAGTGACGAGATTTGAAAACACGTCTTGTCTTTTTTTTTCTTTCCCTTTATTCCTGAATAGACGGCAGGGGAAAAATACTTAATGAATTTCATTGTGGTTTGAAAAAACTGAGCCTGTTATTGTATCTGTTTTACGCGAATGAAAAAAATAAACAACAAAAATAGAAGAAGAGGAAGAAGAAGAAGAAGTAAACCCAGATGAGAGATTAAAATATTACCGGATTTCGCGAAGAGGTTCGGTCTTCAATTATAAGTAAAATATCCGAGCGCCTTGTCACGTATTCTTAACAAAGGGGGTTAAAAAAGAAAAAAAAAAAAAAAAACGTTTAAGGGAAAAATGGCGGGAGAAGATGAAGTAAAACAATTATTTCGTGGCGTCTAGTTTTCTGCTACTGTTTTTCCTTCGCCGGCCGGCATCCGTCACTGTTCTTCGAAAATGAAAATATATATCAAGTGTCTGCTGGCCTGAGCCAACCGCACTCCCGCGCCCTCGCCGCGAGCCACCCCAGGGGAGCGGAAGAGGGGGGGCCTCCCATTTCTAGGAAGGGGGGGCACTGGGTAATGGGTATCAAAGGAGGACGGGGTACTTGGGGATACATGGTATAAAATCTGAGAACAATACAATCGCTGTAGCTTCGGTGGCCGAGAGATTCCAGAAAAGGAATAATAATTGTGCGGTGGCAAACATCGTCCCCCCCCTCAATCTTGACCAACGGCATCACCCCTATTTTTTCCTTCCATCAAACAAAAATTTTAAATTTGTCACTATTTAAACACTTGCTGTTTGCTCACCTATCTCAAAGAGATGACAGGTATATTTTGTTTTTTGTTAAGTGGTTAAAAATCACAATGTCTTGACTTCTTGATCACTATTTTGTGCTGTGTTTTAGCAGATAATTCAAAATTGTAACACTCTGTTATCCAGACGAAATTCAAAAAAATGGGTTCGACCGAAATTCACTCATCTTACTGTGCTATACGTATCCTGTATACCCTTATTTAAGTTGACCTAACTAAAACCCAATAAATATAGGTCTAAGTTTGATTTAATCAAGAATTTTGTTCCTTAAAAGTAAACTTCATACTCATAATATTATTCTGTCATTAAAATTTACTTGCATTTGATGTGACAAAACTTTACTAAATGTTGCTGCGCAGTGTTGGCAAAGTTTCCTCACATCAAGTCCAAGTAAAATTTAGTGACGGCACATAGTATGAGTATTTTGGGAATAACGTTTACATTTAAGACTCTTTTCTGGGCTTTGACAATTTTCCTTGCAAGAGAAAAGTTCGTGATTAGTGGAGTATTTTGCGTCTAAAAGGTGCAATTCAAAGACGTTTTTTATACACCAAAGAGTTCTCAAAGTCAAGGCTCATCAGAACTCATTTTTTCCCACTTTAATTTTTGTTAATTTAATGAAAATGTATTGTGAGAAAAAATCATGAGTTCAAGAAACGTCTCTGAACATAATTTGTAAATAGATTTTGTTTTCCGGAGGCAGGCGGGGCGAATAGATTAAATAATTCCTTCCTGCGAAAGCTATAATCCCCAACACATTTTGGAAACTTTTGAAGTAACTATTCCCGGAAAATGTTTTCCAAAACCATCCAAAATATGAAAACTCCCAGAGCTACAAATAACCATTATCTTAGACTTTAGAACTGCTTGCATAATTGTATATATGTTGCACTGAAAAAAAAAAAATTGATTCAATTATTTACACAGTTACGAGTCTGGATAAAACTTACAAACTCTCAGTTTTACCATTTGAAATTTTTAACATAACACGGAGGACGGTACTTTAAATTTTTCAAATGGTAATAAAACTAACGGTTTTCAAGTTTTATCCATACTTTAATGTATAAGTACTGTTTACGAATTAAAGAATGTTGCGAGATTTTCACACAATTTTTCAGGTATGGGTATAAGTGTTGGCCTGATCTGCAACGGCTTTCCCGCCCCTCCCGCTCTGGCCTGGAGTATGAAGAGTGGCCGAACCAGAACCTTGAAGGCGAAACTTAGCTCGTGAAAATCTCACTATACAATCTTTAATTCGTCGATAGTACATATGTAAATAGTTATATTCAGCACTTTTTTCTGCAGAGTGAAAAATGACGTATCAACTTAAAATGTCAACTTTAACCACAATAAGTTTTGATCGGATAATAATAGAACAAAAAGCAGGTTTTATCTATGTGTGTATATCAATGCTCCTGGCGGTCCTCACTTGCGGAAGCGACGCGAAATCTACTCTCTCAATAAAAATCTTGAACCGTTAAACTGTCTTCAGCTAGTTTGAGATTTAAGTAATGATGATGGCGCCAGTTGCTGATTCTAAGCAATAAAGAGTTCAAATATTTTATTTTAGTACTTTTTTTTGTTTTTGTTTTTTTTTGTTTTTGTTTTGTTTTTTTTTTGTATTAATGGATACAAACTATTGATCCTATGCAGAGCGGTCCCGCCACAATCGAACGGTGGGCGCCGATTTTTGGTGACGCCCGTTGACTTCCACTCCCGAATTCAATTTCAAGTCAAAGCGTTGGCATCGTACGACGTGAAGAAACAATGGATTTTTGTTCCTACGTCTCTCCTGACCCGCGCCTCGATTCAAATTAGACTCCTGTGACGATTGTTATTTTTTCGCGCCCGAAAATTCTTTCCTCGCTCTCTCGCCGTCCTCGTCCGAATCAAATTCCGATTGGTAATTTAAAGTCGATTTTTATTAGGTAGGCGGCTGTTACTCTCTTTTCCGTCTTGTCTCTCGGCTCTCCTCGTCCTTTCTCGTACACGGTTATATACGTGGCTCTCTGGTAGATTTTCTCTGCTTCGCCACCTCCCAAGTTGAAATCTGATTTGGCGAATGTATTGAAAAAGCCGTCATCGAATAAAATTTGACCATAGTTGCCAACCAACAAAATGTTAAAAATATATTACAAGAAAAAAAAAGAGTTTTGTATAGCTTAACACTCCATTTCATAATTTTTTTCAACTGATGAAAATGAGCATTGGATCTATTAAAGGTTCGTGGATTCAATTTTCTAAGAACTTTGATATGCGAAACGATTACTTTAAATTTCCATAAGATTGCATGAATTTTGTTGTTGCCTGGAGTGGTCATCACTCGGATGACTGAAAATGGTCACATTTTAGTTGACAAGGTAAATTTTATTAGAGTTATGAAATCACTTAAGATAAACACCCCAGTAGCCGGCACCCGTAAAATTTGCACCAGTACCCGGCACCCATTTTTTACGATGTGAAAAGTATTAGTTTTATGGTAATACTGGTGTTTTGAGTGGTTTTGTCTGAGACCTGAAGTGGGAAAAATCCGAAAAAAATACGCAAAACACTAAAATTACCCTCTAATATAGCATTTTTCACTTTGTGAAAAATGTGCCGGGTACTGGTGCACATTTTAGGGGTGCCGGCTACTGGGGTGTTTACCTTACCAGATTTCAGGTTCACATGGCCAGAACTCTGGTATTTACCTCCTTGTCTAGCTGCTTGTCCATTTTCAGCGATTTTTAGGGGGGCGGGGGGGGCTGTGGTAATGTCCATATACCCTCATTTTTTAGAAAAAGGTGGAAAACAAAGGTTATAACACCAATAGCTCTCCCCACTTTTATATGGAGAAAGAACGGCTCAAGAAAACTGAGGAGTAAAAAAAAAAGGATCTTCACATTTTTTCCAAGCCCCTTCCCTCTATTTTTGAACCCACAGACCGCCACTGTACGTGAGCATGAGACTTTGACATTACTGGCTGCGGGAGGTAATTTCGCTGAAACTAAAAGAAGAAATTATACGAACATCGATCCAGCGTGAGTGTGTGCAACTGTTCCTACTCTTAGGAGTTGTTTTTGCGGCGCACGAAATTGAAGGCGAACCGAACGAGGTGCGAGAAATTTGTTCAGACGTTCAGTTTAATCAGCAATAGGTCTGTCGCAGACATTTAATTTAGACAAAAATGTAAAACAGTGATTTTCGTGTAGTGTCATGCTAAAAAACGAAAGCAGCATTTATTAGATGCAAAACCTAAGGTTTACCTATATCGAAAAGCCTTTGACAGTAAGTGGATTTGTTATTGAACCGGAGAAATTAGAAACGACCAACTTGGGTTATCATAGAGATTTTTTATTTTTTTGCGGAAAATAAAACCTTACGGATAAATATATCTTCATTTAAGAGGATTGCAGCGTTAATAATTGTTTAGCCGTTCAATATTTTTCCTTCATAAATTTGTTTTTTGTTTTTTTTCAGTTTGTAAAAACCTAGTATAGTCTACTTCGGTCCATTTTTGAACGCACTGACTCAATTAGACTCACCTCCAAGATATGAATTGCCGCTATCTCTCTCATTTCCCTTTAGAATATTTAAGTGAAAAAAAGAATATAAGGAGGGGTTTTATCCTCTTGTCCATCCTTGTCTGCCAAGTATGTTTAAATGGAGAAATGAGAGAGAAAGAGAGATATGGAGGGTCTAGTTGAGCGATTATTAATAATGGTGGTTTTGCGAACACGTTCCAATAGAGTCGTCCTAGATAATCAGTCACCTACTCCGCCATAGAATGCCTCCTTCAGAATGTTTCTGTTGCAAACTTTTCCTACAACGTCATAGAAGGCCGATCCCTATGTAAAATCACGTGAAAATCATATTGGAAGCATCAACGCAAGTTTTAAAATCCACAAATTTAAGGAAATGCGTTTAACAAAATTCAAAGATGACGGTTAAATTGGGGGGGGAGGAGCACAATGGGGGAATCATATTTAGATGCTGCTTTCTCTACGATGAAAATCTTTCCTCAAAAAAAAAGTCACGATTGCATGGAACGCTCCACCATATAGTGAATCACTCATTTGACCCCCATCTTGAACTTTTCTGGAACGCTCATTTATTGAGTTTGTGAGTCCCAACTTTATTTTCAGGTACACAGAAAAAAATGGTCGTGCTCCATACACGAACTTTCCGTGTTCTAGACACGAACGTACACACCAGTACGGGAACGAGTTCAGAGCGCAATCTATTTAGGTTGAGTTGCGTCTGAAACGCATCCCGTCGTGTCCAGAACCTGAAAAGTTTGTGCTCTGAGCACGTTCCGAACTGGTGTGTATATAGATCGTGTCTGGAGCACGTGCTTTTTTTTCTGTGTAAGTTATCACCAGAATAGCCCCTCTCAACAGCTGTAGAGGTCTTTTAGAAAGGCAGGCGCACCAAGACCGATAATCTTTGGAGTTTTTAACCATTAATGGAGCTGTTGCAAACTTTTGCTACAGGCTTATTAATAGTTGATTAAGGGGTAAAACCCTGTAAAAATAACGATTAGCGCACTAAAAAATCACAAAATCTACTCTAAAACTCACAAGATGCTTTTAAAAGCGAGACCGTAATGGCAATTGTATGCTACTGCTTCTTCTTGTGTGATGTTGAGAGAGCATCTCGTGAAAATGGCGACGTGAAAGAGTCAAGACATGTGAGCAGAAGTGAAGAAGAAGAAGGTGTCTGAGGTGCCTGAAGGCGCGCCTCTTGTTTAAATTTGTATCCAACGATCGTCCCGTCAAAGATTACTTATACATGTATTCGTGTGTAAGTAATCTTTGTTAGGCCAACCTAACCTACAATACTCGTTGGCTCCACTACCTGTTTTAAAAGTAATGCGTGAATTTTATTCCGCTCTGAACACATTTTCATCATTTTCTAATTTAAATTTCATCAGCAGAAGCTAAAAATGCCGAAAGTTTCCTCAAAGCTGGTAAGCAGTGAAGATGGTCCCATAAAGATGTAAACAAGAGGCGCGCCTCCAGGCTTCATGGACCCCTTCTTCTTCACTTTCCAGCAGCCAATCAGAGATGGAACCTCGTATGGCGAGACTCTTTCATATATAGGGACTCTAGGGAAACCCAATGCAAACCGCGGCCCCGGCCGCCATTACGTTCTCGAGTTCAAAAGCATTTTGTGGGTTTAGGAGTGGATTTCGTGATTTTTTAGAGCGCTATAATCGTTCTTCTCACAGGGTTTTACCCCACAAACAACTCTTAATAAGCCTGTAGCATAAGTTTGCAACAGCTCCATTCTTCTACATTACAACATGATTATTGATGGAAATGAATTCGAGCGTAGTAAGCTTCTCATTGACACATTAAAATCAAAAAGTTTTAAGCCAAAGGCAAGTTTTGTTTTGATTTGAAGGAATGAACATTTTGAAAAAACGCCAAAGATTATGGTCTCTGTGCACCTACACTTCTGAAAGGAGCTTTAGCAACATTTTGCCACAGACCCATTTTAAATTTGTTTTCCGATTTTGAAATGTGACAACATACGTATACGTGGATTCATTAAAAATTGGTGGCGTTCTCGCTCTTGATTCAGATGCGAATATTTTTTTCAGCATCCAAATGATCGGTGCATTTTTAAACCTCCCCCCCCTTCCCCACCACAGCACCACCATAAGCCGTTCGTGCACGCGTTCATTTCGATATACTTTAATTGCTCTCCAATAATTTGGACGAGACGAGACGATCAAACCAAACGCAAATATGCGACGAGGCAAAGCAGAATCGTGGGGGGTGTTATGCCTCATAAAAAAAAAAAAAAAAAAAAAAACTTCAGACGAAAAAAAAACCGATACAAAAATATTCTCTTTTGTTTCACTACCAGGTACAAACTGTTAATAAATCAACGGATTATGTATCGATGAACTCCAAAGGAGGATGCGAAGGATACAACATTGAGGACATCTCTGAAAAAAGAGCATACAAATCGTGGGGTGTGCTCATCCTTACAATTCTTTGCTTAGTTTTGATGACTCTTTCCCAGAAACGAGGATAAGACATGTTTTATGAGCCTTTTTTTCCAGCAACATACTCAATTCACGTCAGCAGACCAACAACGTCACACTGTGTCCTGAGATCGTCAAAAATTGGCCAAAAATAAGTGAACAAATAATAACCAATGGCGTAGCGTACAATTTGACAACGTTGCGGTTTGTCCATTTAAAACCACGAAAAAGATCGAACGATTGGGTGTTCGATGAACACCTTTGCATTCGACCTTTTACATGGGTTTAAATGGACACAGTACAAAGTTGCCAAATTGCACGCAACGCCACTGATAATAACAAATTATCGTTTTCGATATTTTAATCATATAATTCAAAACTTAAGTTTTGAACATCGACATTTCTTGGTTCGAAATGACTTGTTAAACGTGTTTTCTGAGATAGAAATTGGCCTTAAAAGTTTAAAAATGATAGATTTATGAGAAATTTACTTTCTAAATGTTGGCCTTCTTTTGTTGATTTCATACTAAAGTGCGACCACGCGTCATGAGTTACTTTGAACGAATCGCTACGCGGAAATTGCGCCAAAATCAACGCTATTGTGGTTGAGACAGTGGCACATCTTTTCTTGAAAATTTAAATATCTCATTCTAAGTATGGTCAAAACCCATTTTTCTTTTCTTTCTGGATGAAAGGTATAAAAATTAACTGATAAACGATCAGAAAAATCTGAGACTTCGAACGGCGTTTTTTGACTGCGGTGAGAGCGAGTGACTCTGTCGAGACATAATAGCTTCCGAATTAGCATAAAAAATCGCACCGATCCAACACTTTATACCGCTTCATTCTTTATAAACACCATTTTTCCTCCCATATTTCCTTCAGTTTTTGAGCTCGTTCCTAATTCATGTTTTTTTTCTCTCTCTCGAAAATCCAAGACTCCGGAACGAAAATACATAAACTCATCAAAACCGACATGAAAAGCGAAGAAAACTAGAAAAGACAGAAGAAAGCTGGAGGCAAAATCCAAATTTAGAGACTCCTTTTCTTGAAGATAAAGGTTTTGAATTGTGTAAAAGGATAATTTTAGAAACTCGAAATCACTCATTTACACCCATTAGCTACCATTAGTTTTATCTATCAAAAACCTGCTACCTTGGGTCCACAGAACGTAAATATAAAGTCAAGAGTCAAACTTTCCATGGACCTAGGTTTAAATGCAAAAAATGCATGGTTGCTAAATAGCACGAACCACCACCGGTTATTACAATCCTTGTATCCTCGTCCAAAATTTAAAAGTCCATGGCTGAATGGGTTATAGGTGGCCAGCTCCTCAATCGTATTTTAACCAGTGGCGTAGCGTGAAATGTGGCAACGTTGCAGTTCGTCCATTTAAACTAACGAAAAAGATCGAAGTATTGGGTGTTCGGTGAACACCTTCGCATATTCGACCTTTCACATGGGTTTGAATAGACAAAGTACAACGTTGCCAAAATGCAAGCTACGCCACTGCTTTTAACCTTTTAACTACCAAGTTACGAAGACATGAATCATTGGTCGCTCACTCAAATTAAGCAGGTAGTTAACATTCCTACATGGCTGTGCTGATTTTGCATTACACAATTAATTGAAGGCGCTCGAAACATAATTTTTCAAATGCCAACGATTCCGAGTCGCAATTTTTGGTGATTAAAAACTGAAATTGTGTGAAACGCATCTATAGGCATACAAAAACCCCAGCAAAATTGGTCCATACAGATCCATAAGGTCCATAACCAATTTATATACAGAGTATTGATAATATGTATGAATGGATCTACACTGCCCCGCAAAAAAACCGGCGCACCTGGTGCGCTGGATCATTCCGCTCGAAAATGCGAAAAAATTACAAAATTTAAAATCGTCATAACTTTTGAACTAAAAGAGCTAAAAAATTTTCAAGGCCAGGAGCAGATTTTTCGTACTCTTTAGTTTTGTATACATAAGCTTGAATTTTTTTCGGTCCTTTTTTTGCCCGTATGAAGAGTTTTTCCAAATCCTCGCGAAAACTGTTTTTTGGAGCACATCTCTAAAAAGTTACTCAAACTTCTCACATCTCTTTGGGAAAAAGTAGCATAGATAGACAAACTCTGAAACCTGCATCAGATTTCTTAGAGTCAGGGCTATCGACTTGGTTACCTCAATTTTTCCTAAAAAAATTGTTCAAGGTCAAGAACACGCACTGTTCCGAGACCTTGTAAAGACCGCTTCTGAACATTATTAGAAATGTGCTGCAAAAAAACAGTTTTCGCGAGCGTTTAGAAAAACTCTTCACAAGGGCGTAAAAATGACCAAAAGAAAATTTGAGCTTCTGTATAAAAACTCAGAAAGTATGAGGAATTCGACCCTGGCTCTAAAATATTTTTAACTCTTTTAGTTCAAAAGTTATGAAGATTTAAACTTTTATCGTCTTCACGCATGTTTGAGCGGATGTGAAAACTGTGTATTCAGAGGCGGTTTTAAAAGGTTGGAAGGCTGTTCTAACCGAGGCAATGGAGGCCTGTCCCCTGACTCAAAAAGACATTTCAGAGTTGAAGAAAAAATGATGAGAAGTTTAGTAACTAGAGACTCCAAAAAAAATTTTGCAATTAAAAACTCTTCCGTGACACTAAAAAATAAGAAAATTAAATTTATGATACAGAACAAAGAGAGTGGAAAAATCTGGCCTGGCCAAAAAATTTGAGTCGCGAAACGTTAGCATTTTAGCTTTTGCCAATTTTTTGCCTTTCGCGCGGAAGATCCAGTCGGGTGCCCCGGTTTTTGGGGGAGTGATCAAAAGTAAAAGGGTATTTTGGGTGTTCGGTTATACCACAGAAAACAACCCAAAGCCAGGACTGTGCACTCTGTACGGAAGGTATGGGAGGCCTGTATATCCTTTTTCCCCGGAACTACCGCAGCGTTGCCGAGCCAGTATTGGGAAAATAACCGGCCCAAAAACAATTGAAAAAGTCGCCGGACCAGCACGCCTGTTTTTGGGTTGTTCGGGGGCCCACCCCCTCCTCCCCCCCATGCTGGTCGGGCTCCTTACCAAGCCCCCCCCCCCCCCCCAAGCCTCCCCAAAAACCAAATTCCACGGGGCCGGGGGGCCCATTTTGCTTTACAAGGTTTTTTCGGGGAAAAGTTCGTTTTTCTGCCATAAACTTTTTTTAAATAAAATTGAGGTAAAAAAAAGTCTCAATTTAGGCCTATTTTTCAAAAAAGGAATTTAAATGCCCAAAGGTTAGAGTTTTTGGTCTAACAAAAAATTGCAAAAAACCCTTTTTCCCAAAAAAAATTTAAAGTAACCTTTTTTAAAAGAAAATGCTCCCAAAAAATGAGTTTTCGCCTGGTTTGGCCAAAATTCTTCATATACGGGCAATAAAAAAAGGACCGAACAAATTCAAGCTTATGTATACAGAACTAAAGAGTACGCAAAATCCGTTCCTGGCCTTGACAAATTTTAGCTCTTTTAGTTCAAAAGTTATGACGATTTTAAATTTTGTAATTTTTTCGCATTTTCGAGCGGAATGATCCAGTGCGCCAGGTGCGCCGGTTTTTTTGCGGGGCAGTGTATACAGATATGTACATGGATATCGTATGGGTATTTGTGTTGATATCCTTACAGATTCATACATACCCATATAGATCCATACATATCCATACTCTGTACAGGAAATTGGCTATGGGTCTTATGGACCTGTATATGGACCGTTTTTACCACGGAACGAATAAACTCGGGCGTGGCACGTAGGAGTATTTGACCCGAAAACCTGGCCAAAAACGGAAAATTGAAAAGTCGTCCAAAAAACAAACTATTGATGGTTTTTGAGAGGTAAGTAACCGCTCTATTGCGTAATAGATGTGTCGGAACATCTACGTTTATCTACTGTTTAGAGGACAACATGGAACTGAGCGCTCGACGCACCTGCGGTTGTTCACCGCTCGAAGCGCTGTTAATAATCAGTCAACATTTTCCATCGAGGACAAGCGTTGGGGCATCCAAACATTTCAGCGATTATGGACGTTGTTTTAGATGGTATGTGCTTCATTTTGGTGGCAACAATTTCTTTTTTCGTGCATTTTTGACTCTTTTACATCTAATTTAAAATGGACATGAAAAAAATCTCCAACTTTAGGCTCTATCTTTCTAAAAATAGGCAATTTTGAATACGTTCCGGGCAAAACCGGGCACAACCAAAACAAGGGGGTTAGAGTAGACCCTTTTAGGCAACTGCTCCAACAGTCAAAAATTGCAATAAATTGCCCCTTTTTTAAAAAAAATATGTTGAAGTCAAGCCTTTTTTATGAAATAAGTGTCAATAACTCGGCAAAAGAATGAGCTATCGACCTTTGGTTTGAGCCAAAATTCTTAATTTTTTACGTCTTTTTCAACCATAAACCGTGCAATAGGAGTTTTGAGCTTAAATTGGAAAATTAACCAAAATCGATTTTCAAATATTCAAGAACAAGCAAATATTTTTGGCCAGGTTTTTGGGGTAAATACTCCTACGTGCGTGGTATGGGACAGTGGCGTAGCGTCATTTGGCAGCGTTGTATTTTGTCTATTTAATCCAACGTAAAAGGTAGAATTTGAGGGTGTTCACCGAACACTCAGTATTTCGATATTTTCAAAGGCTTTCAATGGAGAAAGTTCAACATTGCCTAATCGCACGCTACGCCACTGGTGTGGGAAGGGTTAAACTTCGATATAGCATCTCAGTATGGATCTGTTTTCACGTCTTTTTCACATTTTCTTATCTTCTTCCCATTATACTATCATTGTTTTCCACTGCGCTTAAAAATTTAAGTCCTCAACTCTAGAGAGTTAGAATGTGGTAAGAGAGCGAAAGGAGGGGGGGGGGGGGTGAGGGTGGGAGTTCGTCGTAAGAACACCCATAGATCTACTTCAAGGATGCGCGTATATAGGGAACGACACACCTTGAATTATGGATGAATCGGTCCAATACCATTTTGGAAGGGGGGAAGGGACGCGTACGTACGGCGTATGGAGTATATGGGGACGACAGACACGAAAAGCTGCGGGAACTGATCGAAAGAGATCTGGTCATAAAAGGAAGCCCCTTTGATGAAGATTGACGGTGCTTCGCTTCAACGCGATGTGTGCTCAGATATTGGAAGAAAGGAGGAATATAGAACGAGGGGGGGGGGGGGGGGGGGGGGTGGAAAAATATGAATGATTACATTTAAGAGCTGTCATGTTGCGCGGCCAATCATAACCATTGATGTAAAAATGACACCATTGTGTGGGCCCCACAGGTCTCCGCTATAGGTCAAATCTAGTCTCTGGCCTTCGGCCGTAGTTCATCACCGTACTGTTAGTTTCAATCGAAGCAGTCTTTTAACAATACATGAATATTTGCCTCGTCTGCCTTGTGGTCCCCCCTCCCACTGTTCGTGAATGAAGAGAGGACCCTAACTTGCCCTTTTTATCCAAATTAGCGCCATCCTTTTTTAATTTTTTCCCTTTTGTGTTGCCTCACTCTCGGTTAGTTTTATTTATTATTTTCAACGCGGAAACAAATAAACGTAATTTTTCAGGAGAATCTCTCGCCAATTGAAACACATTAATCAAGATTACGGAGTGGCCATAATTGAAACATTCGGGGGAACACACGTTCATTTCAATGGTCTTTTTTTTTTTTTTTTTTTTTTTTTTTTTTTTTTTTTTTTGCTTTTGTTATTTCTATCCTCCTCCCTCACTTGCTTATTAAAGTTACTCGTTCTTTGCTCGCAGAAAGGACACAAATCTTGTTTTTAAGAAAACTGCCTACAGTTGAAGGGTTAAGTTTGAAAATATCTTATCACAGTAATTGATTTCCTACGCTGATGTGCCCTTTTCAGATCTAGCTTTTTATTTACTGACCCTCCACCTATTCTGTTTGTAAATGAAGATAAACCGTCTTAAATATGTGGCGAAATCTATAGATTCAGATTGTTCGTTGATCACTATATGCCTCTTTTTGTGATGATTTCAACGCGCAAGATAACCCGAATTTTAAGGAAATGTTTTAGTTTATTACGTTGGCTCAGTGCATTGTGGCCGCAGCCAGCATTTTTTTTTCTCTTGATTTTTGTTTTTTTGTTTGTTTTTTTGTTTGTTTTTTGTTTTTTGTTTGTTTTTGTTTGTTTTTTGTTTCCCGGAGACTCGGAGAGGCTGCAGGTCTTTTCCTCCTCTTTTCCCCTCTTTTCCTCTGGTTTTTCCTCCCATTCCCATCATACTTTTTAATCACACATGGTACATTTCGTGCTTCCTTTTGTCTTTGAACGATGAGAATAAGTTTCAACTAACGCTAGTTGAGAACGTGTTTTTTTTTCTAGGACCGAATTCCTTCTAAATTAGATGCCAAAGAAGTTGGTGAAATGGTACGTAAAGCTGATTTGTCATTGAGATGTCGATATTGTTTGTTTATCTGTTTCTCCCTCTTCTTTTATTCTCCTTACATCTCATCTGAATCTCACTTTCTCCTTCCATTGATTAAAAAAGGTTGAGGTTTATTATTTTTTGTAAGCATTGGTTAGATTCCAGTGGACCCTACGAAGGCACCTCTATTTTATACAATAAAAAGAAAAATAGAAAAGAACCTAAAAAAAAAAAAAAAAAAAAAAAATGTTGGGTTTAGTGTGAGAATTCTCAGCTCAAAAGACCACATGAAGAATACAAATATTGGATTATACATATTTCAATACAAAATCCTCATGGGTAGATAGAATATGGTCTCGTTTTCAAAATGGATTCGACACGATGGAAGGCTATTTTTTTTTATTGTTCGATTATCGAAAAAAAAAAGATATGTTTGAAGGGGGATACTCTCCACCTTTTTTTTTCAACCCTGAAGGAGATGGGACCACAAAAATGCTTCGAAAAAGAGGGGGGTGGAGATTTTTCAGAAGCGCTTATTAATACCACAGCTCAGAGGAGAGCTTCGTATCTCAGGCTTTTGATTGGCATATGCAGTAAAGAAAAAAAATATGTCTTTGAAAAACTGCAGTTTGTTGCGGTGATGCATATATGATAATGTGTGTGTGTGTGTGTGTCGGTGTGTTTTTTTTCTCTGAGTGTGTGTGTGTCTCATATGCGAAACGGGGCGAAGGTAACAGAGAGAGAAGATATAGAAACCGCCCTAGGATCGGGGCCCGGCCCTGGGCCTCCAATCCAATCGGAAACCTACCCCCAATTAACCTCCGGCCTGGCTTGGCGTGGCGGCCCGCGAGTTCGATCGGCGCGGAGGGCCCTTTTCTTTGACGGGACGCACCAACAGCTGCAAACCTCGCTTCGGCCACCACTTCCTTCTTCCCTGTTCCTTGTGGGGGCCCGGCCCGCCTTCTAAACCCCCTCCCCTCGTCCTTCCGCATGCCTTTCCGCAGTCCTTCTTTCAATCGCATTTTACCTTCTTTCTTTTTTTCTCTTTTTTTTTTTTATCAATTTATTATCAATTCCGCCAGTGTATTTTTTCGGCATCGGCACATCAGTCGCGAACGTGCAGTTTAACGCGGCAATTCTTCTGAAATTTCGGTATTACGGTATTACGGTTTTGAAAATACGCGACGGTGCCCAAGGAACGGAGGACCATTCTGTGAACCCCCCCCCCCCCCCCCCCCCCCCCGCCCCCCCCCCCGCCCACCGTACATACACCGCCACCATCCCCGCCCACCACCACCCTCCTGTCCTTCATTAACGAAAAAGTAAAACACTTTAAAACACTTTCTTAAAGTTATTAGAAATTTGGTTATATTGATCGGAAACCAGTTTGACTAGAAACTAAATGTTGAACCTTTTTTGGTTACTTTTTTTTTTCAACCGCAGAAATTATTTTTTGTCACTTCTTCGACCCCATTTGCTGGATTAATCGATGACCCTTTCTCTACTATACCATACGATTCTGAAGATTTGTCAATTCTTAGGTCCAATTTGTTTCTTTAAAATTTCGACAGTTCTTAGAATTGGTTTGAAAATTATCGTTGACGCTTTTACTAAGGAAAGTTCAAGACAGTGTTACTCGTGTTCAGCAACGTGATCCTTTCGAGGTGATTTCAATTTAACTCAGTAAAATGCGATAACTCTTCGCTTTACTGAAAGTTCTAGTCGATTAGTTTTATCTAAGGACACATGTTTTACTGAGTGTTTGCCCTTTATTGTGTTTTTATGGCCTTTATTATGATAATGATTTAGCTTCCACAATACCCAATAAACATTTTTTTAGCGCTGGATCATCTAATACATATCAAATCATGGATCATCCTTTTTTGATATCCAGTGCACATCCTTTAGATCACCAATACTTTTGGGACATCTAGTGGATGTACATTAGATCTACAAATATTAAAGTATAAATAAAGATATCTAATGGTAATCTTATGGTGGACTAAGAATTATCATGTTTCCGAACTCTTGTCCAAAGAACAACCATGAGAGATCCAAAGAAAGCAAAGAAAACGTCACAACCATTAGATCTCCAATGGATGAAGGAGTAACATAGCTTGAACGTGGGATACCTCATGGATATCCAACAGATTATTCACAAAGTCCTTGTAGGACGAGTGATCTATTGGATATCCAGGCGATTCTTCAACGTGTTTTATTAAAATTAACTTCAATGAGAAGATCTCTTAGACATCTTGAGGAGATACTCCAGTAGTACTAGCAATTCAGATATCCCGAGGACCACAATTAGTTATTCTAAACTTCGGGTACAAACTTGAATAGAGAGTGATATCCGAGACATCTATACGATAACTATACTCTTCACTATCGACATTGGCGAACTTTCAATGATTTTTTAGATATCCACTAGATAACCGTTATTAATATACTTTATCTAGACCTTTCCTCGATAACTACCGGATATTTTCGAAAACACAGATTGAAAGCATTAATTCTATGTTATCAGATGGATATCGACTTGACTATTTGTGTCACCTCCGAAAGTAAAAGTAAAGTTATAATCACGAGACATCCAGAATAAGACGATCTTAAACCCAACATTTTATGTCCATGGGGTTTTTGACACACTAGATATTTGATATTCTCGTACAGTAACATGCAGTAAGTAATTAATTACTGTTTTCCATCAGTAAGATAAATGTGAACGTTATCTCTTTACAATGTCACTATGCCAATAAGCGAAACCATACGGATGACATATAAATCAGTAAGAGGACTGAAAAAGAAGGTTTATTTTGTGTGCAATTTCTGTGAATATATTTAAAAATGACGCAGTAAGAGTGAACTTTGACTATGGACGACATTTGATCATTCTTGAATTGTTTTTAAACTCAAAAAGTCTTGTTACCGTGAAATCGCCCTTATGCCGCCTGAATTTCATCCTAGAAATAAGTCCAGTCTGATATTTAATAGCCATCTAAATTTCATCCAAGAAACCAATCTCGTCTGATATCTAATAGCCATCTAAATGACATCCGAGTAACAATGCCGTCTGATATCTAATAGCTATCTGAATGCCATCCAAGAAACAATACCGTTTGATATCTAATGGCTGTCTAAATGCCATCCAAGAAACAAGTCCGTTTGATATCTAATGGCTGTCTAAATTCCATCCAAGAAATGAGTCCGCCTAATATCCAATACACATCTAAATTTCAACCTAGAAATAGAATGGTTGAAATGTGATCTAACATTGATCCAAGAAAAAGGTCGGACCAACGAGCCTTTAAGTGCATTATAATCTTATTAAAATAATATCTCTCGCGTTGGAGCAATCGGTAAGGCATCTGATTATCACCCCGACGACCTAGGTTCAATTCCTAGCACAGGACATCTGTAAGTACACTTTCATCCTTGTAAATTAACTTGTAAAAATATACCATGTGGCTCTAATGTGTTTCTAAGTGTATGTAAACTAAATATGTCTGACAGACTGTAGAGGGAAAGCCTAAAGCTAAATTACGAAGCTACTTCTATTTTTCTCATCCAGAGCGCACTAGGGTGCTTTCTTGTCACTATATAGCTCCGTGTATGATCCAGCTTCGATCATCCTATTAAGATCTGAAACTGGTATAAGTGTCGTCCAGCAGACATCCATGCCAGCTCCGAGAAACCGATCCATAAGAGATCCATGGGTTATTCATGAAGGTGGTTTGACTGAGCAGGAATTAATTCCGAAGGATATCCAGTAGATATCTACTGAACCTGTTTCTCGGAGCTGGCATGGATGTCTGCTGGACGACACTTATACCAGTTTCAGATCTTAATAGGATGATCCAGCGATGATCTAACGCATCTACGCTGGATCATACATGGCTCCTCATTAGATAAAAAATGTTTACTGGGTAATAATTGTTTTGGTTTACTAAAATAACTTTAGAGCGCTCACGGAAAAGGGTTGCACGGAATTGACGCACGACGGAAAATCACTCGTGCTAAAGACGAAATAAAAATGAATTGGTGACTGATTCGATGATCAATAAACGAGGATTAACTTTTCTGATATTCAGGTAAGTTTTAGCGGAGTTATTCGTTTCTGCATAAAACATTAATACACGATGATTCACTCGGAGTCAGAATGTATTTTATTATACACGTATATATTGTGGAGGATGAGACATACTTCTTTTGAGTATACAGGGTGTTGAAAAACTGTTCCCGAATATTTCAGGGGCGGATTTTACAGGTCAAAATAAGACCTTTTTTACCTATAAACATGTGTCCGAAAATGCCCCCCTTTTGAGCTACAGCCCCTCAAAGTTTTAAAAAATTTACGGTTTTTTTTTTTAATAGCGACCACTATATTATGAACCAAATGTCTTAAAACTTGGTGTCCTGGGGTAATTTTACGTGTAGAATCCATTACTGACCTCGAAAAATTCAGAAATTGATTCTAATTGTACTTTTCACGCAATATTGTACCTTTAACGGCACGAATTTTATGTTACGGATTAAAATTTTGAAGAATAATTACCGAAATCAGATGCGAAAAACCCCTTAGAAAGATTTTTGGTACTCCTTGTTTCTTTCGATACGACGCGTTTTAAGCGAGATAATCGCTGCACAGTGTGGAAAAGTCAGCGCTTTTACCATGAAAAACGGCAGTGAGTATGCAACCCGCCTCTCCGCTGCTTCTACGGGCCGGCCGCTATGGTAAAAACGCTGACTTTTCCACACTGTGCAGCGATTATCTCGCTTAAAATGCGTCATATCGAAAGAAACAAGGAGTACCAAAAATCTTTCTAAGGGTTTTTCGCATCTGATTTCGGTAATTATTCTTCAAAATTTTAATCCGTAACATAAAATTCGTGCCGTTAAAGGTACAATATTGCGTGAAAAGTACAATTAGAATCAATTTCTGAATTTTTCGAGGTCATTAATGGATTCTACACGTAAAATTACTTTAGGACACCAAGTTTTAAGACATTTGGTTCATAATAGTGGTCGCTATTCCAAAAAAACCGTAAATTTTTTAAAACTTTGGGGGGCTGTAGCTCAAAAGGGGGGCATTTTCGGACACATGTTTATAGGAAAAAAAGGTCTTATTTTGACCTGTAAAATCCGCCCCTGAAATATTCGGGAACAGTTTTTCAACACCCTGTATACTTCGGAGGAACACGAAGTACCTAACCCTTAATTAATTGCGTGTTTGTAACTTATGTTTCATCATTGCTTGAACATTTGCTCTTTCGTTTTTTGTTTTTTGATTGTTTTTTTTTCATAATTAGGTACATATTCAGTTATTTTGTCAACTACTTTATTATTTTGAATTTTTTACCTATTGTATTTTCCTATCATTGATGGTGGATAGGCGAGATGCGAGAGTTTTAAAGATCTGATGGTTTTAGAGTCACCTCTTTGTGACTTAATCATTCATTAGTGAGGATAATAAACTTGAAGAATCCAACTGTATTTGTATTTATACCGTTCAGTGGTTCGTGCATCGTGTAGATGCATTAAATTCTTAAGCATTATTTTCTCTCCTAATAATCAAGTGACCAAGTGTCACAGCTTGTAAACAGTGTGTTGATCAGTTCCAAATACCAATAAACGTGCGAGATATAAGTGCGCAAATATGAGATTGGGACTTGAGAAACGACCATGAGAATGGGCAAGTAACATAATAATATGCAAAATTTGGTCCAAAAACACTTTCCAACTTAAAATCCAGGCGAAAGAAAGGTGGAAAATCGTCAAAAATTACTCATTTGGCTAAAATATCTCAAAATTGTCTTACAAGGGCGGAGGTAGTTGAAAATTCAAACAAGTTCGTAGTTCCGTGTAATCATTCATTTGTAGCTAACTTCTCAGGTATATTTTGAAGGCCTATAGAAAATGTACTTTCCTTAAAAACGAGGAAATGATGCAAATATATGTGTTTGCAAGAATTACGATGACGCGTTTACTGCTCGATGTATGCGTCAAAATAGATTTAAAAATTGTATAATTTAATTATAGGTACTTTTTTACATCACGTAATTAGGATGGTGGGAGGGAAAAACTTATCTAGAAAAACCATAACTTTATAAAACCAATTCGATAATCTCAAGATTTAAAATCATAACATTTTCCATGTCAGATCGGGAATGTCGGGTAGAGTCTTATTTATTCGATTTCTTTTCTCCCCCCCCCCCCCCACCACCCCCGGAATCCAAACCTTACAATCGAAAGGAAAAAAGGGAGGGGGAGAGCAGGAACGAGGCCAGGGGGGGGGGCTGAGGAGTCCTCAGCCTCCCCCCTTCTTCAGCCAAATTTTTACACAGTTTACGACGGGATTTTCGAGGAAGTTTTGGGCGTTTTGTTGAAAAAGTAGGTTTCTTAATCATCTAACAATTAGATTGTATATTAGTCAAATCGTTAGGTGATCAAAAGAAAACCCAATCCAACGCTCCATGCTCACAAAATAACCTTTTGAAATAAGGGCGTTTTTGAGTACGAGAATAGTCTCTGCTTTAACCGCCATTTTATCGAAGTGCTTCTCGATTATACTTTCATCAAATGCATTGATGAAATAAAATTAAAATACGAATAAAACACATGTTTTTATATGATATTTTTGAATCCACCCGGAGCGTCCTAATTTAAGTGAAGCTTGTTAGAATTTGTCTAACAAAGCGTGAAAGGAAACTGGAGAAAATTGGAAAAGTTTTCTCAAGAATACGTATTCAATAATGATGTCATAGGAAAGGCGAGAAAATTATAATGATCCAATGAGCCGCGGATTTGCTTATCGATGCGAGATTTTGAAGAGCAACTTAACCATTTTCTTTGATCAATTCATTCCTAATTTCCCTCCTTCCGCTATCCTTACACTCTTTTCACTCACTTCGGCAGACGCAATAATCCATGAATTCATCAGCACCCTTAAATTAAATCAATTTCAACTTCAGCGCTTTTCGGTAAACCAACTTCAATACCACGATGTTGTCACAATCCTTGAAGAATAAGAAAAAGTCATCGACGACTCCACCGATTAAGAAAAGATTACAGATGCGAGCATTTTCGTGCATTGCAGTCATACACTGAATTGAACTGTGTAATCTTCTCTCAACCGGTGGAATCATCGGTGAATTGAAAAATTCGATTAATTATACGCAAATCGGCAGACCCTGCTGAAATAATATTGCACTGAAACTAAGAAGAAAAAAAGAAATTTCTGGTAAGCACTGCAAATCAGAGTTCTGGTGTATATTTGTACCTCATAATATGTCTTGAAAATTAGGAGGATATTTTGGTCCCATGACTGCGATGAAGTGTGATAGAAATGCGAGAATTTTCTGGTGGAAGTACTAGCAATTCGTTCGTTGACTTATCGTTGCTGTTTCAGTATTAATTAGAATGAAGGTTTTTTTTTTTTTTTTTAAGTGTGGATGAGGGAAGAATTTAACATTTTCGTTGAACCTTATATACGACACTATCATAAATAATTAAGGACAGTTAACTGTTAAGAAATTCCAATCGAAGTCACCAGAATTTTGGCTGGCTCAACTATTTCATTCTAATCACATTAAACGAATATCCTACTGAATCAATGAAATATTCGAATCTCTCTCATTGAACTGCAACCCAAATAACAATCAAGACAGCTTCCAGATAAAGAACAGGAATTGTTCTATTCCGACAAAACTTAATTTAATAAAATGTGGATTTTTTTGAAGAGAGCAAAACTGTTTGGTGTACATTTTATCAGCCTTTATTGGGGGGGGGGGGGGGCTTTCTTTGTGGGAATAATTTGTATACCGGTGGACTGCACCTATACATTTGATCTCATCCGAAAGTTCTGAACCAAAAAATAATCTCAGCAAAACATCGCACCTCTCGACATTGTAGGATACAGAAATCTGTCATTGTATCTCTCTGTCTATTTGAAAACGTTAGCAAAAGCTTGCTGAGCAATTGAATAGACCCAAAGCCTCTGATAAGATACAGAACAACTGACAACCTGACAACCCTGCGTTTCGTCTATTTTAACCCATGAACAATATTAAATTACTAGGTGTGCATCGACCACTCTCACATTCAACCTTTTGTTCGAGTTTCAATGGACAGAATGCAATATGTTATCAGTTCGCACGCTTCAATCAATTAGCGCTGGTTTGGTGCTTCAGCGAGAGGCTCGGGTCCCTAGGACTTTCCAAAACCACAAATTCCTTCATTTTTCTTAATTTTGCTGTCAAGGTCAAGATCCGCAAACACCAGGTCAGTCCGTTAGAGCTGTAATATTTGCAAAATAACCGAGAAGCCGTGTAAATCAGTGGGGACTTATTACTTTGACTTTCGCAACCGGGGGATGAACGTTTTTTTCACCAAAAGTATTGTAAGTGGAACGAGAGAGTCAGCATATGGTGCAGGTCATCTGGCACCTGATTTATTTGGAATCCTTAACTTTGGGGAGAAAATGGTCGTAGGTACTATAGAATAACCCCTCTAAACCGGTCTATTAAAAAAAAACAAAACAAAACAAAAAAAAAAAACAAACAAAAAAAAAAAAAAAAAAAAAAAAAAAAAACACCGGTTAATCTATTGATATGATTAATGATATTAACGAAGATAGATATACAAATACACCCATACTAATTGCATTACCTGTTTCACTGTGCGAAGGTGTGCAACGCACGATAACACTGTTCGAAGGAGGAACAGACTCCCCTCTCCCATAACTCCCTCCCACTAACCCCCTCCATATCTAAACCCCATTTGACTTCCATTATCAGAGACATAGCCGAAGCCAGGAATTTGCCTTCTCTCTCTCTCTCTTTCCCCATTTAAACACATGTGTTAGAAAAGGACAGAAACAGGGGTTGAAGTCACGTGATAGCCCCTATATCCATCATTTTCTAACACATGCAATTAACTGCGCTAAAAGAGAGAAAGACAATATCCTGGCTTGGGCTATGCTCGCAGAGACACCCTCCGTAGTTGCTTCGTGAGCGCGACACTGTCTAGAGTGCAAATGAGAGGGCGATATAAAGACGGAAGGAGAAAAAAAAAATTGTTTTCTTAAAAAAAAAAAACAAAACAAAAAAACAAAACAAAAATCAGGGGAATGTAAAAAAGGGGGAGAGGGAGGTGGGAGTGAAATAAGGGGGTGGAATGGTAAGGGAGGGGAGTGCGGACACAGACACACGCATATATATATGCTAGAACTGCATGTGTGTACCAGTGTTGCCAGGTTGAGGTGAAAAAACCGTACGTTTTACATTGATTTTAATGGGGACGATACGGCTTTTTACCCTCGATCTGGCAACACTGGTGTGTACGGGCGAGAAGGTGGGGGAAGAATAAAGCGTTGAGCGCTCGCTGTATGCGTTGAGTAAGAGTAGGGGGTTTCGTTTCGTATTGAAATGCGCTTTATAAATGAGGAGCAGGAGATGGATGTTTCCGATGACAATGAAGCCGGCGAGTGATTGGCTGTCGGTCGGAGGGCTGGGGGGTTCAACGAGAGGGGCAGAGCCAATAGGGTCACGAGAGAGTGATCAAAGATGGGTGACAATGAGTTACATGAGCGAGTGTTGGTGCTAAAACGAGCGGAGGGTGAAAATTAGGTCCGAGCTATATAGCACTCTCTCACACTGCAATGCCACTACGCTCCTGCATGCATCGCGCCTCGTGTAGTGAGACCTCGGCCGTGTCAATGAGAGTCGCGTTCTCTCTACACTCAAGATTTTGTCATCCATGGCGCCCGTTGGGGGGGGGGTTGGTGATGCGGGGCACGAGGGGCAAATTGGCCCCCCAAACAAAGCTAATTCCCCGATTGGAATTTGAAAGAAAAAGAAAATTTTAAAATGCAAATTCATGCTAGTTGACAAAACCATTTTCTAGTTTTATTGAAATTTTACACCAAATTTTTTCACAAACAATAAATTATCTCCTATTTTTTTCCCATGTTAAATCGCCTGAAAGTCCCTTTACCCATTATATACAAATAAAACTCAAAATTGTTATTTATTGAAACCAAAATGGGTTAATAATTGAGAACTGATTTGAGTGAAAATTAAGTTTTCCCTTTTACCCCCAGGAGGGGGGGGTTATTGGGGGTTTTTTGCCTTGGATTTTTTGCGTGGATATTGTGAAGTTCTATCCTTAAAATGTTTAGTGATGCGTCACGATTCTATATCTTCCAACCAAATGCATTTATTCGCCTCTTGTGGATTTATTATGAAATTTCATGACCCTTTTGAACGCAACCATGGCTAGTTCACCGATTTTCTTAAATTTTATGCACCATAGCGCGTAGCTTAAAGTTTTTACTCAACCATTCCTAAAAGATCATAAACGAATTTACAATTACAGTTATACCGAAAGATGTTCTATGTTTCGTCCTTGTCTTACTCACGGTCTCTTATGGGAGTATCACCGCCATGACACTCAATCATTCTAACCTCTCTTCGTGTCGAAGCTTGTTCGAGGTATAACACGTGGTGTGATGGTGCCGATGAGCCTATATTCTAGAATTCTGTGTCCATAAGAAACTGTGAGTGGGACAAGGACGAAACATAGGACTTTCTTCGGTAGAACTGTGATTGTAAATTAATGCGTGATGTTTCGAAAATGTTAATGCAGCGAGTTTGCATTTTAGGGTACGTGGAATCCGATGGTGAAATAAAATCTGAGAGAACTTGTTGTTTACTAGCACAAATTTGCATTTGAAAATTTGGATCTTGTTTCTTACGGCAAAACCCACGAGAGCGAGTGAGATGGAGCATTTGTTTAAAACCATTTTTTTTTTCGTGACGTCACACCAAACAGGTCTACTTTGAATGCAAGTTTTAAAAAAGGATAGAAGAGGGGGCGAAAATCACGTGACAGCTCTCTATGATCTGTCCTTTTCTAACTTACGCGTTTAAATGTGAAAAAAGAGAGAAGGACAAATTCCTGAATCCGCTAGGACATACTCGTAGAGTAAAACGAAAAATTAAGGTTAATAGTGGTAGCCTCCTTATTTTCATTTTTTTTTCTTTCTACATAGGTTGAAATGGGGAACATCGATTTATCGGCTGTTTATCTAATTCACCGACTTTGAGCCATTCCCCCCTCCCAGTCGAGACGATTTTCGTTCCTACCTATTTATAGGGGTGGATTTATATATTATTTTGTATCCCTACGCAATCTTGAATTTTAGGACCCCTGGCGGAGGGTTAGGATGCCTGCGGGGTCCGGAGGCTCATCCTCCAGAAAAAGGGGGAGTTTGGGGGTGCTCCCCTTATTTTTTTGTTTATTTTATTTTTATTTATTTATTATTATTATTTTTTTTTATAAGACATTGAATATTCAGTTTCAACATGCGTTTTATCAGCAAAGTTGCTATTTTTTTTATCCTTTTGCCTTTTCTCCTTTTCCTCTCTTTATCTTCTCTTCTTCCTCCCTTCGTGAAGTTAGGTAGGCCTCCTTAGGTTTACGGCCCTACGAAGCTGCGTATTTTGCGTATCGCTGTTAAATTCGGAGGGTACTGATAACGTCGACACCCACAACGTCGACAACCATAACGTCGAAAAAATTCGGTGTCGACGTTCAGGAATCGCGACACCGCGCTCGGAAATGAACATCGACACCCACAACGTCGACACCGAAGTTTTGTCGACGTTGAGGTTGTCGACGTTATCAATACCCTCCGGTAAATTCACCCCTGATGTCCTTATCAATTTTTTTCTTTTGCACCAATGAGCAACATGGCTAGGTATGCGATACGCTCACAATCGAAGCAAATGTAGGAATACAGAATTCGAGCAGTCGTGCCAGAAACAACCATTTTTACCTTACCTTTCCTCATATTTTTTTTAACCTCGTAAAATAAAAGTAAAAATTATCATTCCTTGCAAAATGGGTCACTCTTTGGAGCTTTAACCCGCGAGTATTAGAATAAAAAAACTGATTTTTCGGATCTTAAGAATTTGAATTTTTTTCCGATTTACATTAAAATTTGGGAAATTTGAGGGCCTTGTGGGTAGGGTACGTGGATTAAAATCATCTGACAGGAGGAAAACGGTTGCGAAATACAGACCGCATCATTTTCTAACTAAATGTCACCATTTCATTCACATCATTGATTTACAAATCTTCATCGCAGACATTCATTGATGATTTTATGATCGCTGATGAAGATGAGACTGGACTTAAAAATGTGGAGATATAGATCAACGACGCTCGGTTGCCAAGTCAACCGCTAAAATTCTATAGCGGACGGAAAAGATAATCAGGTTTCTCGTGTGCGCTACAGAATTTTAAAGGCTTTCATGGGTTGCACTTAAAAATGGGCACTTCAACAGCTATGGTTACTTTATGGCAACATTCAAGTCTTCCAATCGCAGCCCAATAATAGCTCCGTTGCTCAAAATGTAAGACCGCCTTCACGATCTGCTCAACGAAAAGTCAAATGATCGGACCGCATTAAGGCGTATAGGTAGATATATTGATTATTGTGTTGGATCTGGCAACGTTACATTTCATCCCCTAAAACCTATGCATCATATGAAACTATGGATTGTGTGGTTAAACCAGTACCGTCTCTAAACATACCAAGCTGCTTCTTTGAGGTTAAGGGCGTCTTGGTATTCGTACGCTTATGGAGAATGAAATATTAGTGAAATGCAAAATCGTTATTTATCCTCTCATAACACGATTTTCAACTCTTTAACTCCTTTGGGGAAGTAACTAAGCCCTAAACTTTCATTACTGACGCACTTTTCCAATTTTTGTTGAACTTCAAGAGCCACCCAAATCCTCGATAGCGCCATAAGCATTCCATAAGCTTACATGTACCAAGACGAACCCTAACCCCACTTTTTCAAAAGAAGCAGCCGGGAATGTGTAGAGACGGTATTGGGTAAACACCCTCGAATGCAACCGTTAGCATGGGTTTAAGATGCGATTCCTCATCATCAGCTGTTTGAAGTAAGATTCTGACTCAATATAGGTAGCAAGCGCCACTAGTCACGTGTTTTTTTTTTTTTTTTTTTTTTTTTTTTTTTTTTTTTTTTTTTTTTTTTAATTTGACTCTTGAATCTATAATTTTTTTCTGAAAGGATTGATCGAAAGAGCCGTCCGCACGCAGAAACTGCGTAATTTTGTCTCAATCTTCTAAGCCAAATTTCAAAAATATTGGTTCTAGATAGACGGAGAAATCAAGGACCGAAATTCTGGCAAAATATTAGGGTAATATAGGTAGGGGCATTTCATCATTATGATGAAGCATCTCTAGATAACCTAAAATTTTGCCAAAATTTCGGTGCTTGCATTTCTCTTTCAATCTAAGACCAATATTAATTGTTGAAATTCAGCAAAAAAAAAGGAGAAAAATGACTCCTCTTTCAACTATAATGATTTTGGGGGAAAAAATTATAAGCTTGTAAAGTCAAATTTATAAAACGAAAAACAAAAAAAAAAAAAAAAAAAAACAAAAAAAACAAAAAAAACTATAGTGGTGCTATAGAATCTTACTTCGGACGGGTGAGGAGCCACTTTAAATTGACAAAAATACAACGCTGCCAAATTACACTCTTTGACACTGAATCCGCTATAAATAATTCCAGTATATATCTGTCTCAACTGACCAACCTCATGCGGTCAAGACTGAGAGGAAATTTGCCTCAGATTCTCCTCGCGATGAGCCCGTATCAAGAATATAAGCTTATACAAGTAAGAGCACACGTATATTAACCTCTCCCGGTGCAGCCTTCTCATTCGTTTCATATATTCATTCCGCCTTTAATTTCACATGAATCGCGTGTTTATCTGTCGGGTTTCTTTTCACAGGTGACTTATTTTCGGAAACATTAATTGATTTGGTTTTCAATGAGACCCGTTCGCGTTCGCCACATCTCACATCCAACCTTACAATGCCCGGCCCTCCCCGCGCTCTGGTCAGTGGTCAGAATGAGTAAATTTTATCCTCGGATTTTCCGACTCAGTACTTTCATTCAACGTCTGATGACCTTTCATGCAAAAACGTGTTCAGCCAATCCAAGCATCGACGTGACGCCACTGGCGGATCCAGGAATTTATCCTTCTCTCTCTTTTTCCCATTAGATCGCGTGTGTTAGAGAAGGATAGATCAGGAGCAATCGCATGATTTTCGCGCCCTCTTCTATCCTTTTCTAACACATGCGTTCTAATGGGGAAAAAAGAGAGAAATACAATATCTTGGATCCGCTAGAGTGAGCGATGCTCAAGTCGAATACATTTTTTGGCGCTCTTCCGGCTCTTTTGCCTTGCAGGTGTTTAGAATCACCAGCTCATCAATCTACCTATATCAGATCAAGTCAGTAGCGCCCCGAGAGTTTCTTCATCTCTCTCTTTTCTCCATTAAAAAGCGTGTGTTAAACAAGGATGGACAAGGGGATAAAACCCCCTCTTTCTGTCCTTTTCCTGCTTATGCATTCAAATGGGACATGAGAGAGATGGGAGAGATCCTGGTTGCGCCAGTGGATCAAGTTAAGTTGAATGTAAGGGAAAAGGAATCCACTCGCTTTAAAATAGGACTAGCTGTTTTACATCGATTTTGAAGATGAAAAAATTTTCTAAGTAGCATCTTGGTAAAAATTAAGGTGTGTGACAAAATAGTTAGTAATTTCGATAATAACCTGATCGTTTTAACATTAGGAATGCAGCAACCCTTAGGAAGCTAGAAGAGAGTCTGAAATACCTCGTTTTTTTATTATTATTTTTTTAAACTATTTTTGCGGATTTCATGACATTCAAAATATTGATGTAGCTCAAATATTCACCCGTTCAACACTACGCCTTATTCTTTTGGGTGACTATTGATCTGCCTCACAAAATTTCAGTTTTTTTATTTACAAAGTTTGCCGCTACAAATTGTTAAAATTTTATAATAATACCTCCTTCGAGCGCCTTAAATCAATTGTGTATGCAAAATCAGCACAGCAGTGTAGGAATATTTAAATACCCACTTACTTTTGAGCGAGTTAACATTCATTTGTCTTCTTACCTGGTCGCAAAGGGGATGAAGAAAGTCTTTTTCCTCTTTGCGTTAACCTGTTATTAGAAATGAGGGAGTAAGAGGTAAACTTTTAGGAAAATGGACCAATATAACTTTCCTCTTGCATACGAAAGTTTTGAGCTGACCGTTTTTAAGAACAAACAATGCGGGTTTAGATTAATAATCCCGGTTATTTTGGTTCAATTAGTTTTTGAAGCAGGGGGAAAAAGGTATATAGAAGAGGTCACTTGAGAAAAATCCGAGATTTGAAAGAAAAGTAATTTTGTCTCCAGGGTGCAGGTCATCTCCCGCCCCCTCCCGAAAAAAACACCTCACTTGAGAACAGATTCATTTGTCCCGATAAAATGTTTGTTTACCAGCAAACTTAATTTGCCCCACATATGTTGTTCTCTGTCTTTCTGTTTTTCAGAGGAACCATAACAGAGTCACCCTCCATAAAAACGTGAAAGTATAAACGTTCTCGCACTAATCAAAATGTTCACTCCAAACTCGGAACTGTAGGTTTTGAGAACATTATATTACATTTTCCCCCTTTTGTCTTTTCTTTTCTTATCTTCGCGCTTTATCTTACGAAACGCAATGGAATAAATGGAGCTGTTGCAAACTTTTGCTACAGGCTTATTAATAGTTGATTATGGGGTAAGACCCTGTAAAAATAACAATTAGCGCACTAAGACATCACGAAATCCATTCCTAAACTCACAAAATACTTTTAAATGCGAGACCGTAATGGTGGCCGAGGCCACGGTTTTCTTATGGCAATTGTATGCTTCTTCTTTTTCTTGTGTGGTGTTGCGAGAACACCTCGTGTAGATGGCGCTGATTGAAGATAGGGAACCCCAATGAAAACCGCGGCCCCGGCCGCCATTATGGTCTCGCGTTTAAAAGCATTTTGTGAGTTTACTAGTGGATTTCGTGATTTTTTAGTGCGCTGATCGTCATGTTTACTGATTGTGAGTATTACCCCATTATCAACTATTAATAAGCCTGTAGCAAAAGTTTGCAACAGCTCCATTCTGGTAAAGTGTTGTTTTGAAAATATTTAACTGACCATTTTTATGGTGTATTTAGGGGAGATTGAAGGAAAATTTGGAGTAGGGGATATAGGTTTTCTTTGTGGGGAGGATGGGATTGGTGGAGGGTTGGAGGGGGTTGGAGGGGTGGAGGGGTGGAGGGAGTGGAGGGGTGTGAAGGAGGGAGGAGGGGTGTGAGACCAGGATTGATGATCAGAGTGCGAGGAACAGTCAGCCATGATAAGTCACAGCTCGTATGTATATACTACTACACACCAACACCAAGTTCTGGGGGACGAAGGGGGGGGGGCTGAAGGAGTAGCGAGTGGCGGGGGAGGAGAGGGTGGAGGGGGAGGAGAGGGAGGAGGTGACTAACCGCAACGCAGGCAGGGGCGAAAATGTATACGACCCATCCGCAAAACCCACAGCCGTGTCCCCTCAGGGTTGCCAAATATAAATATTTTCTTTTTTGCGAAATTTTAAATTCCGCGGTCAAATTTTTTACGGATTTTTGTCTATTTAATATCAGTGGGTTTATTTTTAATATTTAATTGGCGAGTTATAGAGGAAGAGCAAAACAAAAAAACAAAAAAACAAAAAACAAAAAATGTTTTTCCAATTTGTTGAATTTTTTTTTTTCATCATAATTTTTTCATAAAATAGGCATAAATAATATCCAAATTTGATTATACAAATCTTCAGTAGAATGCACCCAATTACTTCAATTACTCATATTAGAAAAAAAAGAAAAAAAACTAAGGGCCGGAAAAAAAACTGGTTAAATTTACCAGTAGCGGCCCGTGAGATTTGGCAACCATGCATTTTTCCCCCTTAAACTTAGGTAAAAACTCGATTCAAGCGGAGGCTGGCAGCCTCCTGGAGTTTCGATTGTTTTCCATGTATTTAAATGGGATAAAAACATTGTTGCCAAATCGCACGAGCCGCCACTGAAATGTACCATACTGCCTGACTAATTTTGGACCATGTCTCAAGTATGATGAACCAATGAGCTATAACTTTAGAGTGGCACATCAAGGACCGTTCCGCTGGTTCATTGTTGTCACCTAGGGCGCCGCCATCTTGCCGTAAAAATCGATTTTGAGGTTTAAGTTTTGTAGGTTGTTTCCGGTCGTTTCGTAAACAAACTCGGGCATCGCCGGGAACGGCCTTCAAAATTAACCTCAAACCTTGGAATCTGCCGTCTAAATTCCCGCCAAATTCCGAACGACCTACATAATTTAACCTCAAACCTTGGAATCTGCCGTCCAAATTCCGCTTTTTCCCGGGATTCCTTCTACCCTGTGTGGCACAAGGTGGACCAGCCCGCTGCCACTCTAAAGTTATAGCTCATTGTGATGAACGCACTCTGAGACACCTGGCTAACCTTATAGAAGATGTCTGATAACGTTAGCCAGATGTCTCATAATGTTAGCATGATTTCTGATAACGTTAGCTAGTTGTCTGATAACGTTAGACAGTTGTCAGCTACAGATGTCAACAGTAGCGTTAAGCATACTTGAGACAGGGTCCAAAATCAGTATTGCAGGAAGTATGGTAAATTTCATCAGAATTATTTCCCGAGTACGTTGGTTAAAAATACATAGGGCCCCAATTGGTTCAGATCCCCAAACAAAACGGGAGCCCTGCCGAAAAACTCCGGCAACCCTGCGGGTCCCATCCATTTTCCTTATCCCACGCGCAGCGAAACGATGCAGGGCCGGAAAACGGGGAGAGATCAGTCAGAGGAGCGAGCTCTAGGTGGTGGATGGATAGGCTATATGAAAAGCAGTAGCGCAACGAGATATTCTCCATCTCTCTCTCTCTCTCTCTCTCTCTCTCTCTCTCTCTCTCTCTCTCTCTCTCTCTCTCTCTCTCTCTCTCTATTCTCCATTGAAACACGTATGTTAGACAAGGATATGAAACGCCATCTTTCTTTCCTTCTTCCACTCATACATTCAAAGGGAGAAGCGAGAGAGATGGAAGGGATCTTGGTTGCGCCAGAGGGAAATAGGATCGCGTGCAAAAGTTCCACTGGACTCACTCGCTCGATTCCAGTCGCCTCACCTATAGCTATATAACCTTCCCTCGCCTTTCAGGCTGACCGAAAGCTGTCATTTCTGACACCGCGGGTCTTGCTGACCCCCCCCCCCCTCCCACCACCCGTCCTTCTCTCTTGCTGCCCATTAAGCTCCCTGCGGCTTGCTTGGCTTGGCCTACCAGCTATACGGAGAGTGTGATAGTGTGAGTGAGTGAGTGAGAGAGAGAGAGTGTGATAGTGTGAGTGAGAGAGAGAGAGAAAGAGAGAGAGAGAGAGAGAGAGAGAGAGAGAGAGAGAGAGTGTGTGATAGTGTGAGTGAGAGAGAGAGTGTGATAGTGTGAGTGAGAGAGAGAGTGTGTGATAGTGTGAGTGAGAGAGAGAGAGAGAGAGTGTGATAGTGTGAGTGAATGAGTGAGAGAGACTGTGATAGTGTGAGTGAGAGAGAGAGAGAGAGTGATAGTGTGAGTGAGAGAGAGAGTGCTATTCCGGACACGTACGGGGAGAACCGGAACATGGGTATCGCGTGCTATTATGCTACCCACCAATGGCGGACGCAGGAATTAGTCCCTCTCGCTCTTTTCCCATTTGAGTGTATGTAATAGAAAAGGAAAGAGATAGGGGCTGAAGACACGTTCGAGCCCCTGTTTCTGTCCTTCTCCCATTCACCGTGTGCAAATGGGGAAAGAGTGAGAAAGACAAATTCCTGTGTACGCTACTGCTATCCTCTTTCCCCTGTATATAACACTGAATCTAGCGTATACTGTATACTGAGTAGCCCACTGGCTGGTGGTGGTGGTTTTCTGAAGGGACACAAGAATTATTTGATTCTCGACGCCCAAAGCTCCGAAACTTCTCGCGGGACTGCGGATTGGGGTCCCTCGAACGCCAACCCTCAAAACTCTCTCTCAAAAAAATCGATGACGATGTTTCTGAGCACAGTGTAGGGGGCGCGGGGTTCAGCCCGTCCCTTTAATTAGGCTGGACTTTCTTGAGTAGTGCAGAGTAAAACATGTGCGGACCGTGACCCAAAAAAGTGGGGGGGGGGCTAATTTTTTTTTTTTTTTTGCTGCTCAAGTCTCAAGTGATGACTTTTTCCTGATTTTTAGCCCCTCTGTCCTAAAAAAGTGGGTTGATATAGCCCCCCCCCCCAGCCCCTGATACGGTCCGCCTATGGAGTAAAATCTAATCAGATACCAAGGCATAAAGTAGATTAGAGTTTGTTTCAGAAGTGTATATGCCCACCTCGACCATATCATTTGGCGAATTTTCAACTTTTATTAATTTATGAATCAAAACAAATTTTGCCTCCGACTTTAAACTTTTGATTTCTAAGCATTCCTCAATGAAAAGCCAACGCATTTGTTTCATTCTAATTAATTTTCATTTTTTAACATGAGAAATAATGATGAACAGTTCCAAAGACTATATCGGTGCGCCAACTCTAAACTTATGAAACGACCTCTTTATATAACACGGAAAAAAAGACTGTGGTAGAATTTACCATCTGCTATCAATCATTTTGCAGTCCGCTATAAAGTATGGTAAATTTTAAACTTAATTTGATTTGTTTAATAATTTAATTTCAAATTTAACCCTACACTGCATAGTGTATCACTGGTGATACATGATGTAAAAAGCCCTTTATCAGACATTGTAATGTATATTTTGACTCATTTCAAATTGTATCACCAGTGTCACATGATCAGAAAACATAAAAACGGGCCCAAACATTTTCCAAAATACTACCAGCACTCATTATAATGAACATACTAATGGAAACTATGGTGGGGTGGAAAAGTTGACCCCGTTTCCAATTCAACCAAAATTTCATTATTCTTACTAAGCTTTTGGCATTTGCTTTTTGAAAAATCCAATCAAAGTAAAAAAAAATTATTTTTTGAGTGAAAATTTTGAATTTTTTTCCTTTTCCCGCAGTTTTTTATGGTGTTATAACGACACTTGTAAAAAACGAGTAAAAAATGGAAAAATGAGAATTGACACCAAAAAACTGCCCAATTATTATTTTTGCTATTTTTCCCATATATTTGACTACCCAGTGAATTGAAAAATCTATTTTTGGTTGGAAAAAAAAAAAAATCATGCAGTGAAGGGTTAATACAACAATTTGTAATCAGTTATCAGAACTCATTCATCTTTCAAACCACTGATTGATTGATGCCTACTATGCGGATTTGATGGGAGACAGACAGCGACGCTGGAGGTTTTGGGCATCTTCTAGAAATTATAGTAAACTTCACTATAGTATGGTAAATGAAACGAATCTTGTGATAAATTAAGTTAATCTGTCGGTAAATTTTATCATAGACTCTAGTGAGATTTACCATACTTTCTGGCAGGCATCAAAAACATCTTTCTGACAAAATCAGCCAGGCAGATGGTAAATTCTACCAGTCTTATCACGGAAAAAAAAGATAAATGAAAATAAAGATACGGATACCTGATTTTGGCACCTGCTAGATGTTTTGGTAAACTTGACCAGAAGTATGGTACATTTACCGATACTTTGAGTAAATTCGACATGCAATCAGGTAACATCACCTAGTCCCTACAGTCAAAACATAGTATACTTCTGGTTAACATTACTATAACATCTAGCAGGTGCCAAAATCAGGTATCCGTATGGTTATTTCCAGAATAGTTTTTTTTTTTCCGTGTTTCCCCTGGAATGTAGAATTTTTAATCTTACGCACGTGTCACAGGTCACCTAAAGATTTTGGGTCATTCTTCCTCTCCTTCTACACTCACCTAACTCAAGAGTCTCTCCTTATCTTTCCAGCCCCCCTTTCCACCCGTCTCTTTAACCGCGTTGAAGTCACATTAGTCACACCTTGAATAATTAGATCTAATTTCCGTCCCATTTTCAACTCCACCCCCCCACTCCCCCTACTCCCCCTACTTCCCCTTCTCCCCACTCTCACCTCCTTCATCCCTTGTTCTAGGCCTATCGTCATCGCCGCATGAAATATTTAAACTCTCTCTCGCTAAGCTGCGAGTCACAACTCAATACTGTCGTACAAAGCAAAAACCGCCTTATATGCTATAAGCGATCGTATAACACTTACGGCGTTTTTGCACTTTACAGCAGAATAGCGCATGGCTCCGCTCGTGTAGGGTTTCGTCGCCCTCTCCCCCTTCCCCTCCCTCTGTTCTCTATCCTCCCCCGTTTCCTCACCGCCCCTTCAAACGAACGGGGTAGGCCTGAACTTGACGTGGTGGCTGTGGGTGTTGCATACACTGAAAGGCGCCTCGTAGTCGACGATCTAGACTCTCGCGGGCTTATGTTGGGTTGTTGTGTTGGTAGAGGAGCGCTAAAACTGTTCGCTGGCTGGCTGCTCTCTCTGTTCAACCGTGCTCATTACTGCGTAGGCTTTAACCCTTTGTCTGGCTTCCTTCACACAATCTCTTCACCTTTTCCACCATCTCCCTCTCCCCCCCCCCCTGACTTCTGCTCTTCATCCTTCCCTTATGTCCTCAATTTAATTTTTTTTTTTTTTTTTTTTTTTTTTTTTTTTTTTTCATTCCTCCTGTTTTTCATCTATGAGATACGGTTAATATGCCTAACATTATCCTTGATAGAGTTCGTTTTAAAAGTGTATCGACTCAGTAAATCCCTGTGAGATTGCTCTTCTTTGCTGATGCATGTTTTTTTAAACTTTAAGCCTTCCAGAAATCTGCAGCCTTCTGCACTATAAGCAGTGGCGATGCGTGCAACACTGACAAAAATGAAATTATTATTGAAAAAGCAACTAAGTTTTGTAAAATCAGTAAAATGAAGCACAGGCTAATATTACTTGTTATTTTTGGTGAATTCTACTAAACTTATGGCTAATTTTACGATTTGACGTGTAAATTTTGCTTAGGTTTTAATAATTTTTCTATTTGGATTGCAAATTTCTCAATCTAAATAGTACATTTTACAATCCAAATCATTGTGACTTTTGCATATTACATGGCTGTCTTGGCGTGACAGCTATACGACTTGCAAAAATTACAATGCTTCGGATTGTTAAATTTACAATCCGAATGGTAAAATTCATGATTCAAATCGTAAAATTAATAAAATTTAAGCAAAAGTTACAATCCAAAATGTAAAATTAGTTATATGTGTAGTAAATGTTACCAAAAATAGCTGGTAAAATTAGCCTTTGCTTCATTTTACTGATTTCACAGATCTATTTTTTTCAGTGAATGTAGCAACGTTGCATTTGGCTCATTAAAACCCATGACACATATCGAAATATCTAGGAATCACCAATGACCATCGGATTCGACCTTTCCTATCGGTTCATATGGATAAAATTCCATGTTGCCAAATAGCACGCTTCGCCGTTGCCACTAAGGTCTGAAATCGAAAAGAAGAGTGGCCAAAATTCAGTGAGAAAAAGTAATTGATAATCATTGTTTTTGAACTTTTCAGCGTAGTTTAAAACTTTCGGTTCTTTCTAGGTTTTTATTACTTGTTAAAGTGTTCTCTATGATTACAATAATTGGTCTTGAAAGTTTTGAAATTATAAATTGATAAGACATTTTCTTCTTTATGATTTTTGGCCGATTTATTGACGATCTCATAGAACATACTGCTCTAGTTCCAAATAAACTCTTGGATTTTGCGTTTTTAATTTATTTTCAATTTTAAATGCCAAAAACATGACTTTTCTCAAAAGCGATTGATGGCGCTATCATTCGCATTGAATTCTGGAAAAGTTTGTCGTGGAATCATCTTATCAGCGACTCTGAGTCGCTGATAAGGGGCGTCATGGGCGTCATTTAGAGGGGGCTGGGGGAGGCAATTGCCTCCCCCCCAGGAATTTGAAGTCAGGCTCAAAAACTGGCACGAATTATATTGATGAGCAAAAAAAAAGGGGTCATCTGATTATTGCCCCCAAAAGACCGTTCTTTGGCTCTGAAATTATATTGATGAGCAAAAAAAAAAAACAAAACAAAAAAAAGTTATATCCGACTTTTTGCCCCCTTCAAGCTGAAAATTGTAATGATGACCAAATAAAAAAAAAAGTCAAGATTTTTTGCCCCCCCCCCCAAGCCGAACTTGAAATGACGCCCCAGGCGACTCAGTGTGTGAATCCACGCTTTGAACCACGGCAAGAGCTGAGCTTTAAGTGCGGTCCAAAGACATTTTATTATTTTCATGGGGGGGGGGTCAAAATAAGTCTAAAAAAAAAGATGCCGAAAGATGCACCGTTTAAGAGTAGTAGAGGTGCGGGAAATCGCAGAGGGAAAGAATATCACGAGCGCTGGAGACAGACGGGGCTCTCAGGTTGCAAAGCTGTAGCAAAACATCGCGTTCGGTATGAACATTATGAGCAATATGAGGCTGGAAAGTGCTTCTGTTGACACAAGAAATTGATGTAAGGGCATCGCAGAATCCAGGAGTGGCTACGCACCAAGAACAGACATCAGAGTCATGGGAAAACGTCACTCGGCTCTTATATTAAAGTATTAATTTACGAGCATCTAATACCGAATGAGTATCAGATAGGGGGCGGGTGGGAGTGAGAGGGCTGCAGAGATGGACGGACGGGAAGAAATATAAAGGAAAGAAAGGGAGGGAAAGATAAATATTATAAAAGGGGGAGAGAGGGAGAGAGAGAGAGAGAGAGAGAGGGAGAGAGAGAGGAAGAGAGGAAGAAAAGGGGAGGGAGGCAAATGATAAATTATCAATCGCTAATAACTTGTCGGGCTAAATAAGGAAAGAATTAAAACATAATTGTAAAAAGCGTCGCTCAGATCTGCGGTTGATTTCCAACGTTGCCAAACTAATCACTTCGGATATCCGCAATATAAAATGGCAAATCTGATGATTTTTTTTTCTGTGTACTGTCTGATTCGGCAACGCTGGTTGATTCTCTCGCCATCCCGCTCTCGTGAAAACTCAACTTCGATCACTCGCGTTAGCGTCGTCGCGATCAACGCAACGGCGCGATATGTATCGATATATATCGAATCGAGCGGCGGCTCCAAGGCAGGCACCGTCGGACGTGAATTATTATGAAGGCTCGGGTCAGAAGTGACAGGAAGAGATCAGAAAGAGGTACGGTGAGAGAAAGAGAAAGAGAAGGAGAGAGAGAGAGAGAGAAAGAGAGAGAGAGAGAGAGAGAGAGAGAGAGAGAGAGAGAGAGAGAGAGAGAGAGAAAGAGAAAGAGAGAGAGAGAGAGAGAGAGAAGAGAGAGAGAAAAAAGAGGGAGAAGAGAGAGAGAGGAGAGAAGATAGAGAGAGAGAGGAGAGGAGAGAGAGAGAGAGAGAGTGAGTGAGTGAGGAAGTGAGTGAGGAGTGAGTGGTGGGAGGTGTGTGAGAGAGAGAAGAGGGGAGAGAGAGAGAGAGAGAGAGAGAGAGAGAGAGAGAGAGAGAGAGAGAGAGAGAGAGAGAGAGAGAGAGAGAGAGAGAAGCGGGGGCTTAAAACCCGGACAAGATGATGTTTTGCGCTAAAACAAGTTGAAGCAAGTGGACATTTTATTTTAACATTAACCTGATGTCGGTTACGCATTCTCACGTGTGTTTCTGAATATGTCTCAGAAGTTTATTAACAACAAGCTCCTGTCAGAAACAGCCCTTACTAAGTGTACATGATGCCAGATTTCTGAAAGCACAGTTTATTGGCTGTCAATGACGAAAGAGGTGATGTTTATTGTTCATCTTATTACTTCAATTTGACTGTTATAAGTCCCGAAATCCACCTGTTTTTGACTGAAAGAGGTGACATTGTTGATTCATCGTCAAAAAGCGAAACCGCAAAATAGACAAAATTGAGCATTTTTATCGCGACGCGAATTTCAGAAGCTACATACGGTTCACCCTTTTTTGGGACCACGCCCACCTCGGGGTTTTAATTTTTGTAAAATGGGGTCTACAATAGTTTACGATGTTTAAATAAAAACTACACAAGTTCGGGGTGATTATGGGGACTGATTCAAATCAAACGCAACATGTGTGTTGACTTAGAGAATTTGTAGATTTAAATTATAACGTTGTATTAGATTTAACACAGTTGCTACATTCACGGGCTCCTTTCATTCAACGAAATGCAACCCGCATGCACGAAAGTAATAATAAGTGCAAGACGGACTGGGTTTTATTGAACATACATCTTTGCCAACTTCATGAATTTGTTTGCGAAATCTAGACAAGTTCTGCATGAGTCTGCATTAGGTTGAACCCAGTTTCCATACTTACTCAACATTTGTATATTTTCTGTTTGATTTTTAACGCTGTATGATTGACCTACTCGGAGAAAAAGCTTTGGGTAGGGGAACCAAAGTCTGCAGTGATTATATAGTTGCTGAGGCGTCTTTGGGCAGGGGGACTAAAATCTTTGGACAAAGCAACCAAAGTCTTTGGAAGTTGGTTTCCCTCGCCTAAGGACTTTGGTTGCTCTGTCCAAACATTTTAGTCCCCCTGCCCAAAGACGCCTCAGCAACTATAATTCTGCCCAAAGCTTTTTCTCAGTGTATAAGTATTGTGGAAACAGTCACATTGTATGCGAACGATTCCCGAGAGCCTTCAAAAGTCTCCCTTAAAAATGCAATTTCCAGCATATCTCAGAGAAACATAAATTGATTTTGATGAAAAGTAACAGAGTTTTTTTTTTTTTTTTTTTTTTTTTTTTTTTTTTTTTTAGGTTACTTTTCAATTTTGGGGTCATAGCAGAAAGTAACAGCATCATGGGGGGGGGGGGGTCGAGAATACTATTCCTTTTTAGCGACATACTTTTAGCTAAAAGTTGTACATACTGATTACCGTGTAGAAAGTGAAAAAATAATAATGCATGGGTCTAAAATTATTTGAAAATACGAGGTTTACGTCTTCATATTGTTCTTCATTAGAATTGGTAGGTATACCTATCTACCTCTCGTTCTTGTTGCGTGAATTGACCCCACAGTCCTGTCCCTTGAAACAGAGTGATATTAGCCTCGTTTATGCGAGAGATCTGAACCTGGGTTGAGTCAACCTGAGTTGAGTTTCAACCTAGGTCAAACTCGGGTTAGCGCATAAACACCCGTATATTTGAACTCGAGTTCAAAGGATTTCTTTCTTCTTCTTCTCTGTGTTTATTTACATTTTTGACGAAAATGGCGGCGATGCTTGGTGCGGTACGGACAAGTGCGACCGCATAAGACGCGTGTTTAACCTCGCTCGGATTGGTGACACCGATGCCGCGTGAGCCCGGGTTCTGAACTCCGAGGTGTTTATGCGTGAAATTTCAACCCGAGTTCACCGACTCGACTCGGGTTTGAATTGGGGTCGAGTCGAACCCGAGTTCAGCGAGATCCGAAGTGTTTATGCGAGCATCTTAACCCGAGTTCAGCTGAACCTGGGTTCTAGAACCCGAGTGGAGATGCTCGCATAAACGAGGCAATGGGGACGTCAATTCTTTGATTCTTAAGCTTTGTGTGAGGTATAACCATCGCACAAGAAAATCATACACTGGAAAAAGTACTAAATTAAACTATTTGCATCGTTAAAAGTATGAATAACACTTAAAAATTGTTAGTTTTTACCGTTTGAATTAGTTAAAGTATCTATCCGTGGTGTCAGGGCCGGATTTAGGTTGCAGGGGCCCCGCCCCGGGGCGGCGGACCTTTGGTGGGGGCCCCCTCCCGGTAAATCTTAGGAATAATAAATTAGAAAGTCCCTACTTTTAAAGGCATATCGAGTAAAAGAAGTAAATTATTACCCTGATAAAAATTCGTTACTCATTTCTAAAGTTTCGTTAGGATTTCTTTATGTTTCTTTATTTTTTTTAAGGGTTATTTTACAAAAAGCTTCACTTCCAACATTGCCGGACTGTAACAGTATTGTAACGATAGAAAAAAGGAAGTTCACTAACCATCAACACCAAAAAAAAAAGGACCTGCTTTGTGGTGGGGGCCCCGGGGCGCGCGCCCTGGTCGCCCCGCATTAAATCCGGCCCTGCTTGGTGTGTTAATATAACTATTTTAAATGGTATAACCAATAGTTTTAAGTGTCATCTATACTCTGGAAAAACAGCCATCGTAAGATTTGCCATAACTTGGTTTTAATTTTCGACAGTCCAAGAAAATTGTAAATTTTACGTTTCCCATGGTTTGAGTTCTTATGTCTTTGTTAAAATTAGACCATTAACAGGGTTAAAATATATAAACAAATTATAAATTATATAAATGTAACCATTACGTGGTTGAAATTTAACGAATACGTCTTGAACTCAAACCATGGAAAACGTAAAATTTTCAATTTTCTTGGATTGTCGAAAATTTAAACCAAGTTATGGTAAATCTTACTATAGCTGTGTTTACAGTGTACTTTTAACTGTGCAAATAGTTAAATTTACCGGTTTTTTATTTCATTGTAGAAATCAAAAAAGCTTGTTTTGCTTACGTTCTTTTCAGGTCCTTAAATCAGTTTTCTTCTTTCGTTAAACTGTAGATACATTTTTCATATCTGAAAAAGGTTAAACAAATGAGAGCTATACTATGGCTTTGGGTAGCCGTTATATGTATGTGACGATGAGTAGATATACATATGTAGATGTTGATACAAGTAACTTTAAGAGCTGTAAATAACAGTGTAGCGGACATCGGAAAGTCTATACCCACATGCAGCTTCCATCAGCAAGCGGAAGGACGAAAAAAAAGAGGATGGTTTAACAGAATAATAATAAAATTGAAGAACGAGGAGTTGGGTCGCATAATTGTGGAACAACTGTGGCACCGCTCCACTCCGTGTCATAACTACTATACGTGGTTGTATCCTGGCCTGGCTCACAGTGAGACAGAACACAAATATACTTTTGAGCGAATCAATGCGATAAAACCTAGGTGTTTTTCGTATTATTTTCTTAATGCTTTCCTATTTCTTTTTTGTTTTGTTTGTTTTTGTTTCTGTTTTTTGTTTTTTGTTTTTTTTTTTAAGGTACCTTGTGAATCAAGCAAAAACAAAGTCATCGATTTTTTTTTTTTTTTTAGCCCCTTCTCCTCACTTTTTGATTCCACGCACCGCCACAACGAGCAATAACTTTAGAGTGGCAAATCAAGGAACGTTGTTCCGCTGGTTCACTGTTGTCACCTAGGGAGCCACCATCTTGCCGTAAAAATCGATTTTGAGGTTAAATTTTGTAGGTCGTTTCCGGTCGTTTCGTAAACAAACTCGGGCATCGCCGGAAACGACCTACCAAATTTAACCTCAAGCCTTGGAATCTGCCGTCCAAATTCCGATTTTTCCCGGGATTCCTTCTACCCTGAGTGACACAAGGTAGACCAATCCGCTGCCACTCTAAAGTTATAGCTCGTTGACCACCCATAAGTAAGACTTAACTGTTGCTATAGTAACCATCTTAAAATTGCATGTTTGTACACGGAAGAAAAAATACTGGTAGTGTTTACCATCTGCATAGCTAGGAGCTCCAAGCAGTAGCGTACGCAGGAATATGTCTCTCCTTCTCTTCTCCCGTTTGAATGTATGTGCTGGAAAAGGAAAGAAATAGGGGCTGAAGTCACGTTTAAGCCCCTGTTCTTGTCCTTTTCTAACACACGTGCTCTAATGGGGCAAGAGAGAGAAAGACGAATTCCTGCGTACGCTACTGGCTCCAAGTATGATTCCAACTTCAATCATCATCATCATCATTCTTAGAACTCTTGAGTGTTATTGTTTCAATTTGATAATTTTTCGACGCATTTATCAGTTTTCGTGCCTTTCACCACCTATTTTAAGGAATTGAGGATATTATGAGACGTAAGAATCTGAACAGACATCGTCAGTTTTTTACTATGTTCATTTGTTTATGAAGTCAGCTGTGATGACAGCCGGCCATGGCTCGCTAACACCGCGAAATATCGTGCACGTGGTGGAAAGATACAGGGGTGAATACTGAATAGTGTCTAGTGTTTTTCGTAATTTGTGAGTTTATTACTGAATTTCGGTGTTTTCTGATGCTGCCATTGTCATTTTTACTGCTTTTAGGTATGAATACATAATTTAGGGATTTATTTTATTTTATTTTACTCTATTTTTTCTTATTTGTATGTATTCTCTTTTTATGTATTTTATTTTTGATTTTTGTATGTTTTTGTATGCCTTTTCTAGCAATTTTTTTAACAATTTTTACTTTCTTTATAACAATTATCGGACTTTTTTACAATTGCCGATATAATTAGTCTACGGACTATACATTACTATGATTCTTAAACCATTTCTTATAATCTAATTTCCTATAAAAGTGTCGATAGATGTAAGTTTATATATTTACAGTAGTGACCATGCGTTTTGTAAATCAGATGATTAAATAAAAAAAAAAAAAAAAAAAAAAAAAAAAAAAAAAAATACATAATTTAAAACGCTCTAACCGAAGTGTGCAACAGACCCATTAATCTCACCTTTAAAATTGATCCAGGGTATGACAAGAACGACTTCACTGTGCGCCGACAAGTATAAAGTTCTAGTGACATCGCATCGAACCATCATCGCTCATCTCATCTCTCATATAGGAGGACTATATTTTTCTCCGAATGCATTCCATTCGACCGCGAGCCAGGAATCCGAATTTTCCTCCGCCGCGCCACGCCACGCCACGCTCTTCGCGGTACATGCGTTCGTTCGAAACGAAACGCGCGCGCGGTTGGCCACTGCTGATCCTGATGCTTGATGCTGACGACGACCACGACGCAAACGAGTGCGAGATTGATGGATCAGCGCGACTGATTCCACTGACTCCGTTTAAATCGAGAGAGCCAGGCTCTGATCTACCATCGTTGCCACTATAAGCTGATCTTAAAATTGAGGCGGTCTCTCGTTAAGATGGGTCCATGAAACTTCTCTATTAGAGGTGGTTTCAGAAGTGTAGGCTCACCCAGACCAATAATCTTTAGAATTTTTCAACATCGTTTCTCTTGTTCCAAAATGAAAATTAATGAAAATAAATTTGAGTGTTGGCTTTTCATTGAGTAACACTTTAAAATTAAAAGTTCAAAGTCGAAGTCAAGTTTTGTTTAGTTTTGAAGAAATGAAAATGGAAATCGCCAAAGATTATGATCTAGGTGTGCCTACACTTCTGAAACGAGCTGCAGCAAAGTAATTATTTTATTAACCCTTTCAAACCTGAAAATACTTTTAGTTCAGGAACGGATATTTGGTCATCTTGGCTGATCTGAGCACGATTTTCTCTTATAAAACGATATGCATGACATATTTTCATTTTCTCCATAAGATCCTATGTTATTCAGATAGTAGGTACATTGAAATTTACTATAGGTATGAAAGGGCTAAAATGTAAGTATTTTTGATCATGTATTAGGTAAATTCCAAGTCCATTTTTCACAAACATTTCTTCGCTTTAATCTTAAATAAATTTGGTAATATTTTACCGTTTTTGGTAATTTTTTTTATGAAATTAACTTTTTTCACTGAGAAATTAGGTAAAAGTTATGCGATGTTTACGTATATCTAAAGTAAAATATTCAATCCTTGAAAAGTGCTATTTTGCCTCAAAATGCTTACGAAATTCGGTTTGCCAAATTGCACTCGACGCCAATGCAACATCTATTGCATATAGACTATTTTGAGTAACATCATTGAAAATTCGCCCCAAAACGTTAGCAACTTTTACCCTTTGTACCGATAAACAAAAAAAAAAAAAAATACGAGTTTAATTGAAAGAAAGTAGCTACTTCAGGCTTCTCGCCGGTGTGCTCCATATTGCATCCACTCGCGAAAGGCGCTTAAACACTTGCTCACGCACTTTGGCTCTAATCTCAGCCTCCGTAGACTTTGATGTTGCACTTTGAGTTTTTGACACATCCGATGGGATAATTTAATCGTGAAAAAGTTTTCAACTATATTGAACGTAATGCAACTTTCAGGGCACCCTGTTATAACTCCTCTCCTTAATTGACTTCATCCGTAGCATAGTGAAAAATCGGAGGGGAATTCAAATAGTTACTATATAAACAATCAGGTTGCATCTAACTCCCCTTTTTTTACTTCATCTCCGCCACTTATCATTCACTGGTATTGGTAAGCGCGTGCGAACTCTCCTATAACTCGTAGCTTTTGAGCTTTCGATGGAGTAACGAGCTTATTTTCTCGCGGGAGCTTCTTCCGTCTGTAACGCGGCTAACTCCCGCAGGCGGCTGAAGCGACGCGTCGGGGTACAGTGAGAAATTATTGTTGGAGATTTGAATAAGAATAAGAGATTTTTTCCATGTTTTGTGTCTGAAAAAAAATCACGTCAACCTATTAAATTCCACGCCAGAGCACACTCGGGTTTGGTTACCATCAGTAGCGGCCCGTGAGATTTGGCAACCATGCATCTTTCCCACTTAAACTTAGGTAAAAAATCGATTCAAGCGGAGGCTGGCAGCCTCCTCGAGTTTCGATTGTTTTCCATGTATTTAAATGGGATAAAAACACTGTTGCCAAATCGCACGAGCCGCCACTGGTTACCATAGATCTGATACACAACAATTTAAAGTTTTTACTGACAGAAACTATACTCAAAATTAATGACTTTGTAAAGTAACATTTTGGATAGCGCCTTTAATCGGATGGATATGCAAACTCAACACCTCGGAGTAGGAATATTTATCCAGTATCCACCCATTTATTTTAATCAAGCAAAAGAGCTTCTGTTTCGCGTATAATTAATGTCATTTTTGAATTCACCGATGATTTCACCTGTTGAGAAAAGATTACAGAATTTGTTTCAGTGTTTGACTATGAGCTGCACAAAAATACTCGTATCTGTAATCATTTCTTAATCGGTGCAGTCACTGTTTAGAAACTAAAATATCCGCAAGTTCGGTTGAGAAAAGATTGCAGATGTGAGTACTTTCATTCGTTGCATTCTTACACTGAACTGAACTTTGTAATCTGTTTTCAACCGGTGAAACCATCGGTGAATTGAAAAATGTCATTAATTTTACCCAAAACGGCAGCTCTGGCGAGGAAGCGGAGATGATGTGTCTAGGTAACCTGGTATTGTAAAAGATTTTACCCTTCTACGCTCAAGGTATTTTGACCAACGTGTGGTACCAAAGAGGGGATTGGAAAGACCTCAAATGGTTGGACATGGGGGGGGGGCTGCGGAGGGGAGGTGTGAAAGGATATCTGGAATCATATGTACGAAACCAAAAAGATCATAGCGAAAAAAATCTAAAAATCTAAATCTAAAATCTAAAAATCTCTCCGCTTTGCTACCCCCCCTTCCCCACTAACCCACCCCTAAATTCTCAATTCCGATTCTATTTTTTGGTTCATAGAATCTTGCTAACTTTCATTGGTGTTTTTTCCATCTCATTCGGTAAAAAATAAAGTTTTTCAGATGGTTACTTGTTTCATCTCCAAAATTTTAGGACTAACTATAGGAGGGGGAGGGGAATATCTCGAAAACTTGCCCCCATAACCCCATACTTTTTTTCATTAAATTATCTCCTGTAGTGCCTAGAAGTAATAAAAATTCGGTTCAGGAGTTTCAAAACTAGTTAAAGGCAGCTGACCGATAAACATCCGGGAAAAGTCACATTTTTAGGGTTTTTCCAACACAGATTACAATATACCAATTATTGAAAGTAAACTTCTTTTTTCAAATCGAGTTTTCGCGTGAAATGCTTTAAATATAAGACATACTTATTACTACTATGCATGGTTGAAATCAAAATTTTGCATGACGGTGGTAAAATAGGACGAATAAACTTTGGTGTCGAAAACGACCCCCCCCCCCCCCGCGACTACTCGCGGAAGTTTTTAGGGCGCGAGTAACGGCGGGTTAAACTTATTTCGATACGTATATTGCGTGTGGCATATTTTCAGGAGTCATCTGGCATTATCATAGTCCTCGACTGTAACACATGTATTGGTACTATGGCTTTCAAAAGATAGTACCCTAATTGAAACTCTTATTTTTAAATTTTTCTATTGTTTTCAAAGGAATTTTCGATTTTTCATGACGTACATATACTTTTAAGAGTCATTCTGCTTAGTTCTTAAACACTTGAAAGAGTCAAGGTTGTGTAAAGGTTCCGGAGATTTAAAATGGTTATACATTTCGACCGGGGTACTTTCTTTTGAAAGTAATAGAGCATACGTTCTTTGTCATGGCTGTCGGAATTTTTTTCGGCGGAGGCTGCGGATCTAGAATTTTTTTTTGGGGGGGGAGGGGGGTTGGCTGCAAGTCCCTCCCTCTTTATTTTTCCTCCCTTATCCATTTATACTCCCTTTCCCTTTTTTCTGTGGTCCTATTAGCCTCCTTCCCTCCGGCCATGATATGTGTTGGTGTAGAATCAGGTGCGCAGAGTTTTGCGAACTAAAAAAAAAAAAAAATTGTTGTTCCGATAACATTTTCCCTGAAGGCGTATTCATTTTTCATATTATATTTAAATAACATTCAATTTTATTAAATTTCTCTCCACTATATATTTTGTGCTCACAAAACCCCCGCGTTTTGCACCACCGTGCGCAAGAAGGGGGGGGGGGGTGAAGGAAAGGGGTGTAGAAAGAGGAAAAATTTGCATTTTCGAGTGGAATAAATGGAAATGAATGCGGGGAAAAACGCGGAACGGAGCGAGTCAGACGCCGCGCCGCGTCAAGCCGCGAGATGCATATAAAGAAAAAAAAAGAAGTATGGTAATCGAGCTCTTTTTTAGACTCCTTCAAAAGTTACACTCCCTTCCCCCTCCCCCGTTTATGATGGTCTCCCTCTCAGTCGTTTATCACCAAGACGCATCAAAGACACTAATAATGGGGCCAGTGGCGCCGCGTACAATTTGGCAACAATGTATTCTATCCATTTAAACTCATGAAAAATATCGAATTCAGGGAGTGCACAGTGCTCAAGGAAAATTCGATTCGAAATTACAACTACAGTAGAGTAGGAATATTTATCTACTCGCTTGATTCAAATGTGTGCATGCATTGACGAATCCAGGAATCTGTCCTTCTCTCTCTCCCTTCATCATTAGAACGCGTGTGTTAGAAAAGGACAGATTAGGCGCTGTTCACCCCCTCTTTTATCCTTTTCTAACGCATGCATTCAAATGGCCAGAGAGAGAGAGAGAGAGAGAGAGAGAGAGAGAGAGAGAGAGAGAGAGAGAGGAGAAGGACAATTTCCTGGATTCCCTAACATGAGTAGGTACGCGGTGAGTTGACTGCGATGATGATTAATTTGATTCTGACAGACTCAAGTTGAGAGACGAAATATAAGAAGATGTATACGGGATTGTCCAATATCAATGGAGGAAAAGAAAAAGAAGAAGAAAAAGAAGAAGAAAACAAAATTCTCAATTTTTTTTTTTTTTTTTTTATAACATAATATTTGAAAATATGCAATTGGTTTAATAAATAACGAAGGGGAAGGCATTAACCATTTACTCTAGTTGCGTACAATTTGTGAACGGCCCCGTAAAGACACCGAATTCAATGGACGACTGGTTTGAAGAGAGATAATGGTAAAGTGGCAGGGAAATAGGAAGAGGGAGAAGCCGAAAGAGATAAAAGGAGATTAAGAGAGAGGGATAGAGAGGGATAGAGAGAGAGGCGGAGAGAGAGTCAAGTCAAGATAAAGAGCTTATTCAATAGAAGTCTTTACCAGCAAGGTTTTAACGGTAAAGCGCCGATGGGATACAGGATTCAAAATTTTGTCGGGGAGGAGCTGTTTCGGTAGCTGTTTCTGCAGTTTATATTGTTTGTGCTGATGTTTGCACCCTGAAGCGTAACTCTGACAATGATACATCCTGCAAGTTTTCAGGTCAATGTTTTTTACCCCTTACTCCGGGCGTAGCGCCCAATAGATAAAGCTCTGATTAAATCCAGACTTATTGAAGGTGGAACATTGCAACAGTGTTATCCCCCCCCCCCATTGAAACGAATGTAAAACAATCGATTTTCAAGGAGGTTGTCAGCCTCCTTACAAGGATCGATTGTTTTACCTACGTTTATGTGGAAAAATTGCATGGTTACCAAATTGAATCATGCTGCTTACCAAACATTCAAGAAACAATAGAAAGTTGATCCCCTCTTCGGGTTTTCAGCATTTATTTTCTCGCAGTGAAAAACGAAGCACTAAATCAGATGTTGTAAAAGTTTGCAAGAGCCTCATTAGCGTTATAAGTCTCTTGAGTTGGGTGGCCATATAGTAATGTTTACGAGTAGTATTTTCGATGTTGCCAAGTGGTGATTTGAGAAAGAAAGCATCGGAAAATTTAGTGCTTCGTTGCTGCAAGAAAGTACACCCTAAAAAATCCGTAGGGGGGCAACTTCCCCCCCCCTTCATTTTCAACTCATAACATTATCAAGTTTTGACTTGGGCCCAATCGATAGAAAACGAGTTTATGTTTCAAATCACGTTCAATATAATGTTGCTACTTTATTTGGTTTTGAGGTTATACAGCGCAGCGTCATGTCAGTCTCGATACTTGTATAGGACACACTGGCGGCTCGTGGAGGTGTGACGACGAAAATGAGAGGTGCACAGAATTATTTTTGAAACGCGTTTCACCTAGACTTTTTTGAAAATTCTATTTCATTCACACTTTTTGGACTGTTGAAACAAAGAAAGAATAACCATTTTAAACTTTATACGTTATTTTTTTTCTTTTTCTTTCTCCTCCTTCAAAAAATATGAGGCGATGGCTCCCTGTCGCACCTCACTTGCCTCACCTGGCGAGCCGCTACTGGTAGGACAGTCTATATGTACATAGAATCCCACCATTTTGGAAAATTCCGGCCAAAACCTGGACGGAAAATTTGAGTAAAACACTCAGACACTCGGACACGCGGACACGTCTGAAGAAAAGATCACACTCATAATAACCCTTATATGCAGTGACGTAGCGTGCAATTTGTCAACGCTGTATTTCGTCAATTTAAACCCATGGAAAATATCGAGTGCACTTTGTACATCCATTATTTTAACCTTTCACGTGTATAAATGGACAGAATTCAGCGTTGCCAGATTGCACTGGTACCCCTAATCTAAAACCGTTCAATAGACCTTGTTTTAGAAGTTTATAGGCGCACCAAGACCGTATTAACCCTTAATTGCATCGTGGTACCTCTGAGACACATATAATCCATTTCACCCTTTTTGAAGTTCCAGAAGTAATAAAATAAGTCTTTAAAAGTAATTCAGTACTTTGCAGGTCTCTAATTAATACAACAAACAATGCAAGGACTTTTTGTTTACCGTTTTTTCCCCTTCATTTTGAATCAAAATTAATGAAAAACTCATGTTAAAAAAAAAAAAAACAAAAAACAAAAAACAAAAAAGTCTTGCAGTAAAGGGTTAATCTTTGGCGATTTTTCAGTTTTCATTCTTTCAAATCGCAACAGAACTTGCCTCCGACTGAACATTTATTTCAAGCGTTCCTCAATGAAAAGCTAACGTGTTTGTTTTATTCTCATCATTATTTTCATTTTGTAACATAAGCAATAATGTTGAAAAATTCCAGAGAATATCGGTCCAAGTGCACCTGCACTTCCGAAATGAACTCGCTAATAACGTGAGCATGAGCTAACAAGGGGAGGCTCAGAAGTCGCCGCCTCCGATTTGGAAAACAATGGGTCTGTTGCAAACTTTTGCTACAGCGCTATAGAGTGTTCAATCTCACGTAAAATCGCGTGAAAAGTCCATTGGTGGCACTAGAAAGTCATAAAATGCAGTATAAAACTCACAAGAGACGTTTAATGAAATCCAAGATGGCGGTAAAATATTGAGCAACCTGTATGCATGCACCACCAACGTCCAAGGATAGCCAACCTCACAATCTCGATCGCACCCAATCACAACGTAAATAAACACATAACCTCTGAAGCTGTGAGATTGTCAACGTTGGCAATCCTTGGATGTTAAAGGTGTATGCATACAGATTGCTCGATATTTTACCGCCATCTTGGATTTCATTATTCGTCTCTTGTGAGTTTATCATCGCATTTCATGACTTTCTGATGCCACCAATAGACTTTTCGGGCAATTTTACATACGACGAAACAATCTTTATAGTTGTAGCAAAAGTTTGCAACAGACCCATTGCACGAAAATGTAGCTAAAGTAAAAGTATTAGACCCGTGTTTCTAACTTTTTGCCAATGGGCCTTCCTAAAGCGTCAGGAATTTTTTGAAAGTGGTCGAAATTCACGTAAATATTCGGAACGCTCTCCGCTCGGGGTTTTACGTGAATTTCAGCAACTTTCAAAAAATTCCTGACGCTTTAGGGAGGCCCATTGGCAAAAAGTTAGAAACACGGGTCTACTAGTTTTACTTTAGCTACATTTTCGTGCCATTGTTTTCCAAATCGGAGGCGGCGACTTCTGAGCCTCCCCTTGTAAGTTTTTTTTTTTTTTTTTTTTTTTTTTTTTTTTTTTTTTTTTTTTTTTTTTTTTTTTTTTTGGGGACAATGTAGTTTTGAAGCGCTTCCTGTTGGTTTTCCTTCCTAATTCGTGGTTCCGGCAGGCGGCAACATCCGTGCAGAGAAAAGCGGCCGCCGCGCTAGTGGCAGAGAATGACATAGAGTGGCAAAGCAAAGCAAGAAGCAAGTGTCAAGTGCCTCGGCCCATCAAAGTTATTCACCTTGGCCAGATTCTCGGAACGGAGAGGAAACTGCTTCTCGCACTCGCTCTCTTGTTGTCGCTCTATGTCCGATGCGATGTTCCGTCCGTGTCGTGTCGTGTCGTGTTATAGTGTCCGATCCATACGTCCGCCTCTGCCTCTCATATGCCCGTCCCACCATGGTCTGAGATCGTCAAAAACCGGCCAAAAATCAGACGGTAAATTTTCCATCCATTCCTTATCATCAGAGACAAATAGAGACGGAGCGCTAACTAGAAGCAGCAGAGGCACTCTGAATTCTCGCGGATTCAACAAAACAACAGTCAACGTCGCATGGTGTTGAATGGTGAGCACCCTCCTCTTCACTCCCCGCCGATCCCCCCCCGTGTTTTCCGAATGTCACCGTTCAACACCATGTGACATCAAAATGTGTTGACTGTTGTTTTACATGTTATTTTGTTGAATCCCTGAAAATTCAGTGTGCCTCAAATCTTCCCAATGTATTTTATCGTAGTTCTCGTCTCTATTTGTCTCTAATTAACATAAATAAACTTTCAAGACCAATTAGACTCACTTAGAACGCTTTCAACAAGTACTTTAAACTCAGAAATGTCTCTGAAAAGTTTTAAATTAATCTTAATAGGTCAAAAATGATGAATTTTGATGACTATAGCCTGAGATCGTCAAAAAGTGGTCAAAAATCAGGGGATGATTTTTCATCCATTTATTATCATAGATAAACTTTCAAGACCAATTAGATTCACTGAGAACGCTTTAACAATTACTTCAAACTCAGAAAAGTCACTGAAAAGTTTTAAATTATTCCTAATAGATCAAAAATGATGAATGGGTCTGTTGCATACTTTTGCTACAACAATATAGAACCTTGATTCTTATGTAAAATTCGGCGAAAATAACGATGCGCACATTCAAAACGTTCAAAATCCACTCATTAACTCAGGAAATCACTTCAATTTCAAACAGCCCGCGCTACACTAGACACTATTTGCACCGGTATACTACTGCATAGACGGAACCACCGTGCATAAGTAAACAACATCGTAACTACAAAATGATGGAATTTCTTTTTTAATACGTGGAATATAAGCTGCATTTTCTGTCTGGTCTTTTCGGTTTATCAAAGATTACAAAATAATATAAGAAATGTATGCATCTAATCGAAACATTCAAATATTTGTAAGTTCTGATGATGTTTACATAAACGAGATGGTTCCATTTATGTAGTTATAAGTCGGTGATATAGTGTCTAGTGTAGCGCGGGTTGTTTGAAATGGAAGGTATTTTCTGAGTTAACCCTTTGCGGGGCAACGTCTTTTTTCACCGACCAACTTTATTTTTTATTCCCTGAGCTTCTGGGGCAAAGGTTGGTGTTGCTAACCATTTAAATAGGTTCATAGATTGGTGAAGTATGATCCCAGAATGGTATGAACCAATGTGGGTGGCTTGGGGCACTAGCCACTGCCCTTGAAGCTCAAAAAATGATGAAATAAGGTGGCTAGTAGTACTAGCCACTGCCCCTCAAAGGGTTTTAATGAGTGGGTTTTGAAAGTTTTTAATGTGCGCATCGTTATTTTCGCCGAATTTTACGTTCGAAACAATGTGTCATACTGATGTAGCAAGAAGACGCAACAGACCCATTTTGATTATTTTTTTTTGCACTGATTTTTGGCCATTTTTTTTTCGATCTTAGACCCATTGTCCGTCCGTCTATCCGTCCGTCCTCTCTTTAACCATCACCACAGCAGAGCCGTTTGCCGCGCTCTATCCTCAATCCTTCCTCCCATGTCGTCACCTTCTCCTCTCTTCTCTTAAATGCTCTTGTAATTATCTACGGGTTGTTGATTGAATGCACAAATATACATAACATCTCACCGCGGCTGATGCCGCAGCCGCGCCGTGCCCGAAGCCGGGCATGCATCGCGCATTGCATCGGTCTCCTGTGTGTTTGAGTGTGTATGTGTTGTATCCTCTCCTCTCTGATGCATGTTGACCGTTTGTTGTGTCTCCGTATTTGCAACATCCAACATTGCACTCGCCGCGCCACTCATTGGCACAGTTGCTCGTCGCACATTGGTATATTGTAAACAATGAGCTGTAACTTTAGAGTGGCAGCGGGCTGGTCCACCTTGTGCCACACAGGGTAGAAGGAATCCCGGGAAAAAGCGGAATTTGGACGGCAGATTCCAAGGTTTGAGGTTAAATTTTGTAGGTCGTTCGGACTTTGGCGGGAATTTCGACGGCAGATTCCAAGGTTTGAGGTTAAATTTTGAAGGCCGTTTCCGGCGATGCACGAGTTTGTTTACGAAACGACCGGAAACAACCTACAAAACTTAACCTCAAAATCGATTTTTACGGCAAGATGGCGGCGCCCTAGGTGACAACAATGAACCAGCGGAACGTTCCTTGATGTGCCACTCTAAAGTTATAGCTCATTGATTGTAAAGCGAGAGCTGTTATAGAGCTGTGGAAAATTAAGTTGTCCGCATGCGTGCAGGCTGATCATTTCAGAAATGCCGTTTTTCGTATAATGGGGCAGTTGCAAGGGTCTGAAATAGTGTGTGTTTTCATAAAGAAAATAATAGAGCACTTATAGTGATCTGAGAACAATCGTAAATTTGGATTTTTCCTAAGTGACCTGGTTTTAGAGATACCCATGCGTAAAGTTGTAAAACATCGGGTGCGTAGTGACGTCACTACACGGAATCCCCATTCAAAACAATGTGTTTTTGGCCAAAATTTCATCTCTGGAACAATGGGACTTACCAAGAAACCAAAGGCTTCTTTGTTCTCAGCTCATATCAAGTACGTACTTTCATTTTCTTCATAAAAAACACAGCATTTCAGACCCTTGCAACTGCCCCTTTAATGGTATTTTTCAATTCACTAATGAATTCTTCGGCTGCAAGAAAAGATTACACCGTTCAGTTCAGGGTATGACATTAATGCACAAAAGTACTCGCATATATGTAAACCTTTCCTCAACCGGGTGGAGTCGTCGATGACTTTAAAAATACTTGCGAATATTTTAATTAATGGACGGCGATTGCACGGATTGAGAAAAGATTATACAGATCAGGGTATAGTTTCAGGGTATAGCAGTACAGTAATACACTGACCTAAACTGAGTAATCTTTCCTCAACCGGTGGAATCACAGGCGAATTAAAATATGTCATTAATTATACGCAAAACAGCAGCTCTGGATCTTTAACTTTTACGTCTACCCACTAAGGTGATTCCTCACCTGCCTGAATTAAGATTCTGGCCCAACAGATAGCACCACTATATATAGTCACGTTTTTAAAATTCGACATTAGAAGCTTATACAGTTACTTTCTGAGAGTAGTTATCAGGTGTCCCTACAGAAACCCCGTAATTTGTTAATCAATTTTTTAAGTCAAATTTCAACAATACTTGTTCTAGATCCGGGTATTCTGTGAACACCGTCGAATTCGACCTTATGTATGGATTTAAATGAACCAAATTCAACGTTTCCAAATTGCACGCTCCATCACTGAGTACAAGCGTCCCATCATTATGATGAAATGTCCCTATCAGTGGCGTAGAGTGCAATTTGGCAACGTTGTATTGTGTCCGTTTAAACCCATGAAAACGGTCGAATTGATGGGTGTTCGGTGAACACCTTCACATTCGACCTTTTACATGGGTTTAAACTGAAAGTAGATATACAATGATGCCAAATTGCAGGCTCCGCCACTGATCCCTATACATAGCCTAAAATTCTGCCAAATTATTCAGGATATTGATTTCTCCGTCGATCTAGAACCAATACAATGTTGAAATTTTATTAGTAGGGTCGGGTGTAAATTGGAGGTTTGACAAGGATGGTTCAGATGCGCCGATGAGGTGAAGTGAAATAGACCGAGTCGGGGAAAAGTTTCTAGATCTTGGCCACAAAAATCACTTGAGGTTGACCGAAAGTTTTGGTAAAAATTGGGATAAGTATCAGGTTAATCAATAAATACAAAACAATATATAGAAATTAATCGATGTATAGAAATGCGTTTGTTCTCCCTCGCGACACCTACTGTGCGACTGCGCGTCTTAGTACTAAACTGCTGAATCGGATCGGCACGTTTGTAGAATACAACGCGTACGGCCTCTTCTTCTCTGGCTCTTTTACCCAGAATTCATCACTCCGCTAGCCCCGCTACACCCCCTTTACAGCTTGACTCCCGCGTATCTTTACAGCTTTTTTTTTTCCTTTTAAGTAGTATAAGGGTACGTTCAACCCAATCCACCCAACAGTCAAATTAGTCCAAAAATAATATCAATTTAACCCAAAAACATAAAGCCCAAATTTCTTGAAAAATAAATCTATGAACAAACCTTTATTTTTACATTATTTTCAGACATATTTCAAGTATTTTTCCTGTATTTTTTCACTGCGCACAAGTGTTCAGGCATTGAAGAAAATTTAAATAGTTAAAATTTTACATGTTTTTCATTATTTTGTAACTATTCTACTGACTCATGTGTGATAAAGCTGAAGCAAATGTGTTATCACTGTCAGAGAAGAGTCCAGACACCTACTTGATTTTTTTTTTTTTTTTTTTTTTTTTTTTTTTTTTTTTATTTAATCATATGATTTACATAACATGGTCACTACAGTATGTATATAAACTTACATCTATCGACACTTTTATAGGAAATTAGATTATAATAAATGGTTTAAGAATCATAGTAGGGTCATTCCATGTCAAATCATACCAAAAAAGAATAAAATTTTTCCCTGACCCCTCAGATTTTCATGAAATTTTGTGTGCTTATTCTACCTACTGAAAATAGGCAAAATCCAAATTTTCAGAATTTTTGGGTCACCCATTGCCGTTTTCTTCAATTTTGAAAATTTCAAAATTTTGCCAATTTCACCGGTTTCAGCAACATTTAAGTGGCCATAACTTGAGACACATTTGGAATTTTCCGAAACATGTGTATATCATTTGAAAGCTCTTTTTATGCTCTTTTCAATGATGTTTAGTAAAAAAAAAATTGCCCAAATTTTTGGGGGAATTTTTTTTTTGAAAATTTGAAAATTCAAAAAATGTCAAATTTTCAAAAAACGGCAATTTCAAAATTCTGAAAAAATCAGGAAATGTGGGTTGGTACTATACAAACCTGTCCCCCAAGTTTCGTTATGGGCCGAAGATTCGTCTCCGAGTTATGATTGATCCAAAAACTGACTTTTTCCGTAAATCAAAAATACCCCTTATTCTACAAGTGAAAGGAAGGGTGGCGATATGGGCCGTATCCGGCCCACACAAATTTCACATTTTCAGGTCCCATTACGTGTTCTAGAGGTGAAAACAAGTGAAAAAACCTCTATTGACGCAACCCCTGAGATGCATCCCTGTTGAGCTGTAGCCTCTCAAAGTTGATACTTTTACGTTGAATTTTACCGAAACATGAGTGACTGTAGCATGTAGAATTTGAAAAGTATAGACAATGTATCCTCCTAAAACTTGTTTGTATGTCTTAAGAGTGTCATTGGCCATGGTAAAGACCCAGGTTAGACTTGTTTTCCCGAGATTTTACCTGAAAACATTGACTTTTACCCAAAAAGCTTGTAGAAGTCACACTTTTTTCCAGCGGTAAATTGCAAAATTGACATTGATACCAACAAGCATCAGACATTTTTTAAGTATGTTATGTACGAGTAACGAGTAATGTTATGTAACATGCCTGACTCATAGAAAATTAAACAAAATACCTAACGAGTTCATTGTAAAGATAATTGAAGACGCATCAGTCCGGCATATTCCTGAAATGATTCCTGGCAGCACCTCTATCTGATACTATTGAAGAATATGGATAGTTGCATATTAATCATTGCACAACTGTACACATCCATATACTGGTCATTTGGACTTGCTTTGAATCGCGCTGCTACATCTAGTTGTACGGAAAACTGACCACGTGGAGACTTCTAACCACGAACGCAAGCAAGTGCAACTTCATTTTTCGATAAGTTTCCCTAATATACTCGTACATAACATACTTAAAACTGATGCTTGTTGGTATCAATGTCAATTTTGCAATTTACCGCTGGAAAAAAGTGTGATTTCTACAAGCTTTTTGGGTAAAAGTCAATGTTTTCAGGTAAAATCTCGGGAAAACAAGTCTAACCTGGGTCTTTACCATGGCCAATGACACTCTTAAGACATACAAACAAGTTTTAGGAGGATACATTGTCTATACTTTTCAAATTCTACATGCTACAGTCACTCATGTTTCGGTAAAATTCACGTAAAAGTATCAACTTTGAGAGGCTACAGCTCAACAGGGATGCATCTCAGGGGTTGCGTCAATAGAGGTTTTTTCACTTGTTTTCACCTCTAGAACACGTAATGGGACCTGAAAATGTGAAATTTGTGTGGGCCGGATACGGCCCATATCGCCACCCTTCCTTTCACTTGTAGAATAAGGGGTATTTTTGATTTACGGAAAAAGTCAGTTTTTGGATCAATCATAACTCGGAGACGAATCTTCGGCCCATAACGAAACTTGGGGGACAGGTTTGTATAGTACCAACCCACATTTCCTGATTTTTTCAGAATTTTGAAATTGCCGTTTTTTGAAAATTTGACATTTTTTGAATTTTCAAATTTTCAAAAAAAAAATTCCCCCAAAAATTTGGGCAATTTTTTTTTTACTAAACATCATTGAAAAGAGCATAAAAAGAGCTTTCAAATGATATACACATGTTTCGGAAAATTCCAAATGTGTCTCAAGTTATGGCCACTTGAATGTTGCTGAAACCGGTGAAATTGGCAAAATTTTGAAATTTTCAAAATTGAAGAAAACGGCAATGGGTGACCCAAAAATTCTGAAAATTTGGATTTTGCCTATTTTCAGTAGGTAGAATAAGCACACAAAATTTCATGAAAATCTGAGGGGTCAAGGAAAAAACCTTGGTATGATCTGACGTGGAACCCAGTAATGTATAGTGTGTTGACTAATTATATCAGCAATTGTAAAAAAGTCCGATAATTGTTATAAAGAAAGTAAAAATTGTTAAGAAAAAAATTGCAAGAAAACGCACACAAAAACATACAAAAACATACAAAAATAAAAAATAAAATACATAAAAAGAGAATATATACAAATAAGAAAGAAAAAAAAATCGAATAAAATAAAATAAAATAAATTACATTACAAAAGATTACTACACTTGTTTTAATTTCTTACTTATAGAGTATAGGGCTCACCGGCCCCTACGGAGGTGAAATTTTCAGTAATCTTCGCCGATAAGCCGGAAGTCCCCTCTGCAAGAAATGGTACCCCAAAAGTACTTCTAAATTAAAGTTGTACATCAAGAATAATAGAGTTTATAAGTACTATTTTTAGGTACTTTGAAATCTGTAGGGGAGATCAAAAACATTCTCCCTCTCCAGTCTCCTCGCACCCATATTGTTGTCTAAAAGATTCAAAGCATTAACATTTGTATGATTACTTAGTCTGTTCTTATATCTGAGGACAGTCTCTGCAATCGTTTCTTTAACGGAAGGTATACCTAGTTCTTTCCTTATGTCCAGATTCCTCACAAACCAGGGTGCTCCAATCATAGTTCTAAGAACTTTAGCTTGAAAACTTTCCATTTTGTCAACATTGGTTTTACTGGCGCAGCCCCAAAGTTGCGACCCGTATAACCAGACTGGTTTTAGAATCATATTATACAGTAAAGTTTTATTTTTTAAGGATAGTTTGGAATTTCTTCCTAAAAGCCAGTACATTTTTTTAAATTTAATGTTTAATTCTTTAATTTTAACCTGGATATGGTACTTCCAGTTTAATCTGGAATCCATATACATACCCAGGTATCTTGCACATTGGTCGTAAGGAACCTGAACACCATTCAAGAACACAGGGAGATGGGGTTCTCTCCGGTAGGTGAAATTGACGTGTAATGATTTAGTTACATTAAGACTGGTACCATTATCGTTGATCCAGTCATCAGTTTGGTTCAAAGAATTTTGAAGTCTGAAAGTTGCTTCTTCCAATTTTTTACTTTTTTGCGCCAGGGCCGTATCATCGGCAAAAGTGCCGATTAATCCCTGTTCCGGCTGAGGAATATCATGTGTAAAAATATTATAAAGATACGCTCCCAAGACGCTACCTTGTGGGATACCGGCCAAGATACGTCGATGGGTAGAAAAAGAGCTGTTAAAACGAATTCTAAAAGTCCTATTTGCAAGATATGATTTAATAATTTTGAAGTGATTAAAGGGCAATAGAACCCGGATCTTGCGGAGCAGACCCAGATGCCAAACTTTATCGAAAGCCTGCGCGACGTCGAGAAAGACCGCAGCGCAGACCTCCTTTTTTTCCAGGGTCTCCTCCAAAAGATCCACAATCCGATGAACCTGTTCGATAGTAGAGTGTGCTGCTCGAAATCCGAATTGATGGCTGGGTATAACATTTCTCTCGTCCAGTAGGGGCAAGAGTCTCTTCAAATAGGCTCTTTCAAAGAGTTTACTAAGGGTTGAAAGGAGAGATATTGGGCGATAGGAGCTTACATGATCTAATGGTTTACCAGGTTTTGCCAGAACAATAACCTCCGCTGTTTTCCAGCTGGGGGGACATACCCTATACGAATGATAGCGTTAAAAATGTGAGCCAGTTTAGCCAGAGCTCTATGCGGAAGTTGCTTTAGAATTTCACCTGTTATCCCATCCGGGCCAGGCGCTTTCTTATTCTTAACTTTATACTTGATTAGATCAAAAAGCTCAGTTTTAGTGATTAGATTCACATCAACAATGTCATCGCTCGGCAGGTCAGAAATCTTGTCCATCATCTCACACTCTTGACGCCAGTTTTTATTGGGCTTAAAAAACTTTCTCCAAATGATCAGCGAAGGCATTGGCTTTTCTCTGCGTCTTTTTTAATACTATTCCCTTGTTCATCCTTAAGGGGGGGAGAGTACACGATAGGTCTTTTCAAGTATTTGGTAGTTTTCCAGAGAGAGTAATCAGTGTGAAAAGTAGGTGTGAGATGTTTGAAAAAATTTTCCGTTTTCGAGTTTTTGTAGTACCAACATTTTTTTTAACTTCCAGATCAAGTTTATTTACTCGTTTTTTCAATTGGGCACTAGGATTATTTTTCCATTTTATCCTTGCCCTTCTCGCTTGACGAATCAAGTCTAGGACTTGGTGCGGAATTTTAGGAGTAAATTTAGCTGTTTTAAACAAAGGAGTATTCCTTCTCGCTGCCGTGACATTCTGTTGTGTAATCAACTGAACTTCCTGATCCAGTTCATTCTCGTCGTTAATATTACCGAGCTTGATAACATTATTTAAGTCTTCTCTAAGTTTTTTCCAATCCGTTTTTTTATTTGTAAGGCCGATTGGTCTCTCTTGGATAATGACTGTAGTACTAAAGTCTATATATTTATGGGTGAGTGGTCCGAGGGAAGCTCGTGACACATTTCCGTCTCGCCAAAAGTGATTGAATTCAGAGATAAATTTTTTGTGACAAAGAAGTCCAAAACGTCAGGTTTTTTATTTTTATCGGTTGGCCAGTAGGTAGGATTTCCCGATGAAACGTAATCCGCGCTTATTTCCCTTACAACAGAATCGAGGACTCTGCCCCTGGCCAGGGTGAGACGAGACCCCCATCTTGCATTTTTTGCATTCCAGTCGCCAATAGCGATAAACCTATCACCTAGAGCTGCGAAAAAATGTGCAAAATCATCTTTTTTAATTTTGGGACCCGGCGGGCAATAAACAGAAGCAACCGTTACATCACCTACAATTGTTTGAATTGAAATCGAGACAGCTTGAATTGACTCAGTTTCAAGTTCACTATTTACGTGATGTTTAATGCCATTTTTGAACTTATTGAACTTCGTGTCCATTTTAAATGAGATGTAATAGGGTCAAAAATGCACGGAAAAAGAAATTGTTGCCATCAAAATGAAGCAAATACCCTCTAAAACAACGTCCATAATCACTGAAATGTTTGGATGCACCAACACTTGTCCATGATGGAAAATGTTGACTGATTAGTAACGGCGCGGCGCTTCCAGCGGTGAACAACCGCAGGTGCGTCGAGCGCTCAGTTCCATGTTGTCCCCTAAACAGAAGATAAACGTAGATGTTCCGACACATCTATGACGCAATAGAGCGGTTACTTACCTCTCAAAAACCATCAATAGTTTTTTTTTGGACGAATTTTCAATTTTCTGTTTTTGGCCAGGTTTTCGGGTCAAATACTCCTACGAGCAACGGTCCTGCGCAGGTATTATAGGTAAACATCATCCCCTTATATAAGTAAGCAGAGAGCGAAAGGGTTTAAAATCTGATTCTCAAACGTGCAAGTAACGTGTTTCAGAGGTTATGAAGCGAGGTGGAGGTGGGGGGGGAGAAGACAGACATAAGGTCGGGTGAAATGATTAAATATGAAATTGGCAGAGCCGCCAAAGGGAGACAAGACGATAAAGGAGGGGGGAGGGATCAGTGTTGCCAGATCGAGGGTAAAAAGCCGTATCGTCCCCATTTAAATCAATGTAAAACAGACGGCCTTTTCACCCCAATCTGGCAACAGTGGGAGGGATATTAGTAAATTGGATAAAGACGATGAGAACAGACGGAATAAAAAAAATGAAAAGTAGGGTGAGAGGAAAATTAATAAAAACTAACAAGCACCGATACCGCCGAGGAAGAAGGGGTAGCAAGTGTAAATCTTGGATCCGCGGGGGGGGGGGGTGGACTTTTCAACGGATGAAACTCCTCCACAACAACAGACGACGTGTGTGTGAACCCAGCTAATGAGCGAATGAAGAGAAACGCATCAACAGATTAAGAAAAATAGAGAAAATGCACGTGAGACATTGCACGAGAGAGGAAAGAAAAAGAAGCAGAAACAAAAATGATGGCAAAAAAATAAAATAAAACAATTAAAAAAAAAAAAAACACTACCTCGTCCACCAAAGGGGTTGACTTTGCTAATTTTCGATTCCTTTTTCAACCTTTTTTTCTTGTTCTCTTTTCTTCCCTGCTCCGCGAGCAAAAATAGTGGAGCGATTTGATTGGTCGAGGCAAGGACAGGAAAGAAAGAAAAAAAAAGTACGGCAGCGAAATAAAAATGGCCGACGTGAGTTACTCGGTAGGAAAAAAAAAGAGAGAAGAGAAGCCTGTCGCGTAATGCGGGTTGCATTATGCACGTGAGGCAGGCGCTGGGAGCAGTGCATTCTGCACGCTGCACTTGGCTCTCTCTCTCTCTCCTTGCTAATGGCTGTTAAATTAACGCGCGGCTGTATGACATTTTTTTGCACCGGTCCCTCCACTCCGGTGCAAGAGTGCACGAGTGGGCAGTCCACGATCCTTTGTAAGCCTTCCTCTTTTCTTTCCAACCTCGTTCCTCCCTCCCCCCCCCCCTCACCGTCACTCCTCCATCACTCCCTCTCTTTCTCTCTCTTTCTCTCTCTGTTCCTCATTTCTCCTCTCTCTCCTTCCCCTTTCTCTCGATGCATGGCGGACTCTCGTTGATTTTTTCTAACCCTTCCTACCTCACTTGACGGTCATTACATTCAATGTTTAATATAGTTACGCCCGAATATAACTACATGTGCGTTTAAATTTTGTAATCTTTGCTTAATGTATTTATTTATTTCTCATGAATGAAAGAATCTGTGTAAACGAGGCCAAAGTATAACATTTTGAAAAAACGGACCTTAAATGTGAAATTATCTCTCAAAAAAAAAAAAAAAAAAAAAAAAAAATCTATCCATGATTGTGTATAAAATATTCCTAACTTAAGCGTTACTGCGTGAGAGCGAGCTCTAGCGAGTTAATTTGGAACTTTACCGTGTAAATTGTGTCAAGTTTTGATGTTTATCTCCGATTTTTTAGGATTCCAAAAGTAATAATAGTGCTAAACAAACCAGTATAATAAGGCATGGCTATCTTGAGTGTGTCCTCGGCTAAAGAAACTATCATTGTAACTATTTTAACAGCTTTGCATTTATTTTAAGTAAGAGGCAAAACCCAAATACGATAAGAGACTATACTTGCTGCCCAACTTATATTCATACAATGCCTATTGCCTAATTCTTAGCGACTATGAAGATAAGGGCGAGGGCGAGCTCTAGCGAGTTAATTTTGAACTTTAATGTGTAAAGTGTGACAAGTTTTGATGTTTATCTCCGATTTTTTAGGATTCCAAAATGAATAATAGTGCTGAACAAAGCATACTTGTTTAACAAGCCTGCCTATCTTTAGCGTGTCTGCGAATAAATAAACTATCAATGGAACTATTTTAACAGCTTTGCATTTATTTTAAGTTTGAGCCAAAAACCCTGATAAGAGACCAAATTTGCAGCCCAATTCCTCTAAGTATTCATACAATTCCCAATTCTTATCGACTATGAAGATAATGCTATGGACGAAAGTGAGGTTGATGATCCAATAAATTATTTGAAAAGTTTACTTGGTAGTAAAGTAACTTTAACGTGCGCATGGGTGAAAATATTGATTGTGTACTGAAAGATTTTTGTAAAACGTCAATTGTAATTTATCGAATTTTAATTATCAGACGATTAATTTCATAGTAAATTTTTTTATTTGCATGGTTGTTGCTGCAACAATTTTAATTAAATACGTTTGTATAATATTTCACTTTAAAATCAGTCCATGTAGACTATTCTATTCATCAATATCATGTATCGTAGTTTCCACTTCCATTCTAATAGGTAGGATTTACCATCTGCAGAACTGATTTTGTAGTCTGCCAGAGAGTATGGCAATCTTCATTAGATTATGGTCAAATGTGCGAACAGATAGGTAAACTTCATTTACCTCAAAGTACGTTGCATTTTATTATATCATATAATATGGTTGAATTTACCATACTTTCAAGCAGACGCCAAAATCAGCAACGCAAATGATGAATTCTACCAGTTTTATCTTTCCTTGATGGCTTGAGAAGTTTGAGTTTCGTAATTTTCATAGCATCCTGAAGCTTGCATATCCGTTGGTTTTTTCCTTCCTTTAGGAATAGAGGTTTTCTGCATTTTATAACTCAAGATAAAGATCTGCTCCAAACAAATAAAAATGTCATTCGCAAGTTTAATTTTAAAATGAGACGTTCGTTTTGCAAATGAAATTAATTTTACCGCAGTAAGTTATTTTACAATTTAATATCCAACGCTCATAACTTCCAGGAAAATCGTCGTTCGTGATCAATATTGGTTTTATCACCGATGTTTCTTGTTGCTTACTGCTTTATAAATACACCCGTACATTGCAATTTACTTTGTGACGAATTGGCCACCCGCCCACTCGTCACATAGGTAGGAATGTGAATTTTAATTGCGAGTTGACGGATGAAAATAATGTTAGAGGGAGAAAGGGGGGAACGTACTTACACATAGCCTTCATCAAAAATGATCCACAGGTACTTGCAGCTATTAATACTTCGTTGATATCCTTCAGAAACCCTTACACCAAGTACGATTGAGACTTGAGTAAAGTTGAGTACAGGCATAGCCATAACCAGGAATTCGGCATTCTCTCTCTCTCTCTCTCTCTCTCTCTCTCTGTCTCTCTCTCTCTCTCTCTCTCTCTCTCTCTCTCTCTCTCTCTCTCTCTCTGTCTATCTCTCTCTCTCTCTCTCTCTCTCTCTCTCTCTCTCTCTCTCTCTCTCTCTCTCTCTCTCTCTCTCTCTCTCTCTCTCTCTCTCTCTCTCTCTCTTCCCATTTGATCGCACGTGTTAGAAAAGGAGAGGAAAAGAGGCTGATGTCACTTGACAGCCAGTGCATTCATCCTTTTCGAACATAATATGATGTGGCCAAATGGACAAAGATAAATACGAACTCCTCGCTACGGCTCACAGTGTTCGGAGCGACCCGGATCTCTGGCAGAAACCTCAACTTTGAAATCGGCTCAGAAGTGGGTTTAAAGGCCTTACGTCCCTTCTAAAGAGTCTAGAACATGCATTTTAGCCATATTTGATGAATTTGGAAGTCCCAATTTTGCCCCCACACACAATGTGAAAGTACAGGTTTTGACGCGAATTTTGAGTCAACTTGGGTGCGGGTTTACATATAATAATTGTAAAAAAACAATACTCTTTTACTCATATTCCAATTCAGCCTTGTGTACTTCATTTAGGGCATATGAACTTACTTTTGAGCCATTTAAACATTTATTTCATGTTTATTGTGAGGGGGGTTGGACCCCTCAAAAATCGACTTTTCGTGTGCACTTGCGCCCTTTTTGGACGTTTAAAAAAATGCCTCGCATTGCTCCGCAAATCTAAGGCAAAGAACGTTCAGAGAAATATTTTTTCTGAACGACCCAGCAATAAAACCCTGCCCGAACTTGCCCCCCCCCTTTCATATTTTTGTGTTTAAAAGTGGCTCAGCGGCTTGTGTGGGACTTAGTCATTTTCACGATCGTTAGATGAGCCATGTTTGCGTGTCAATATCTTTTTTCCTCGCATTGCTCCGGGGAAATATGGCTAGGAGAGCTCAGAAAAACATTTTTTTTGAACGTTTCAACAACAATTTCCTGCCCGAACCTGCCCCTTTTTCATATTTTTGTGTTCAAAAGTGACTCTGCTGCTTGTGTGCGGGACTTGGTCATTTTCACGAAAATAAAAATAAAAAATTAGTTAATGAAATCTAAAATTAAAACTGATATCAAAAATGAAATCTTCGACATAAAAAACCTTCAAGTACCAAGTTTCAATAAACTTTGAACATTCTAGAGGTTTCCACCAGGGATCTGGGTCGCTCCGAACACTGTGCGGCTGCGAGTGCAGGAATCGTTTGGTACCGCTTTTAACATTACCTTTGGATTATTTCTGTGTCGTTTACCTGAGAGATGTTATGTTAAGTTTTGACATTCAATATATATAAAGTGAAAAGGGCAATTTACCCGAACATTCCTTCAACCAAAGGATTCAAACTTTTAACTTTCGCAAAATAAATAGTGTCACATCATGAATTTTTGTAATATTCACTCTAATCCACCCGTGAACTCTCATCAGTGGCGAGGCGTGCGATTTGGCAACGTTCCTTTTTCCAATTCAAACACATTAGAAAGGTCGAAATGCCTGGTCATCGCCGATGACTGAAGCGTTCGATTTTTTGTGTGAATTTAAATTTAGAAAATACATTGTTGCCAAATTTCACGCTTCGCCATTGACTCTCATTTTCTTAGAATCAAATTTGGATTAGGCGAACTCTTTGAAGAAAACAAGAGGTGATGTTCCTGTCCGTAAACCATGGGCGATTAAAGTTATGCCAACGGCCATTTTCACTCAAGCCCTGGTTCTTTATTCTGCAGTTCGACCCTCAAATGTAATTCTTTTGAGCTTATTAAAAAGAGCAGTGCAGCCTGAGGTGCGTGACTTTCGAGACGAAGTTTGTCTTCTTTGAGTGTTACGCCGCTGGTATTGTTGAGTTGTCGAATGATCAAGACAGACGATGCGTTGATATGGTACGTACATGCGAACTGCGTGGTATGTATATTCTATATGATGGAGAACCAATGCCGATTTTCAGATATCTAGGGAAGGTGCGGCCCATAACTCATGTAAGCTCCTCTCTATTCTAAAGATCTTCCATACCGCCAGAACTTTGAGCTTTGTAGTCTTAGTCCCGCCGTTGATGTTGCGTTTAGCTGCCAATACTCATAAATAGATGGCAAAAGCTATCCTTATCGTGCGAACCTAGCGCCTACAATCGGCAAATTGGCGGAAATAGGGAGTAGCTTGTTGCGCCACCTATCGGACAAAGTAGCGGAACTGCACAGCTGCGATGATACAGTGCCGTCTCTAAACATACCATTCTGCTTCTTTGAGGTTATAGGGTCGTCTTGGTATACGAACGCTTATGGAGAATTAAATATTGGTGAAATGCAACATCGTTATTTAATATTTATCCTCCCGAAACACGATTTTCAACTCTTTTACTGCTTTGGGGAAGCAACTAAGCCCTAAACTTTCATTTCTGACGTACTTTTCCAATTTTGGTTGAACTTCAAAAAACCACCCAAATCCTCGATAAAGCCATAAGCTTACGTATGTGCCAAGACGAATCCTAACCCCACTTTTCAAACGAAGCAGCCGGGTATGTATAGAGACGGTATTGGTTGATACGAATGCGATGATGAAAAACAGTGAGATCCGCGTTTTCAGATTTGGCCGTTGCTATGTTAACGATAAATGATTTTCGCATCAGCTTTAGTTTTATAAAGGCAACTCATGGACAGCTGTTGAAAACGGACAGTTTGTTTAGCTATGGTTATATACTATAGTAACAGTCAAGTCTTAAAATTTTACACCAATAGCGTCACTCATAGACATCATTCAGACAGCAGGAAGATCCTACATGCGCCATCGAGCACTCACGGATCCATGAAATCACCCTTCTCCCATTAGGACGCATGTATTACAGGCTGTCCTAAGGATGATTGGACTTGACAACAGTAGATAGGTTTGAATGAAAACATCAGCTTCCATCCTCAGGTAGGGCAACCTGATTGGTTAGGAGCAGTAAGAAGCTGATGTTTTCATGAAAACCATAGAAGTGTCAGATCCAATCTTTTCTGGGACAAGCTTTAGAAAAGGATAGAAGTGGTAAACTCACGTGACTCCCCCTCCTCCTTCCTGGCAAAAATGGTCCACACAGGTCCATAAGATCCGGTACCAATTCCCTATGCAGAGGATGGATTTTTATGGATCTGTAAGGATATCAACACGTACCGTCGTACCTTATATACCTACCCATACGATATCCATGCATATCCATAGTGTGATATAGGGAATTGGTTATTGATCGTATGGACACGTATGGACTATTTTTGCCGCAAGGCTTATCTCTCTTTTTCTAACAACTGCGTTCTAATGGGAAACAAGAGAGAAATACCAAATTCCTGGATCCACCGGTGCATTCGAGGATTTGAGCAATACCGCCTCTATTTATACCAGGCTGCTTCTTTTGAAAAATTAAGGTATAGGATTCGTCTTGGTACATGTAAGCTTATGGAATGCGTGGCGCTATCGAGGATTTAGTTGGTTTTTTGAAGTTCAACCAAAATTGGAAAACTAAGTCAGTAATGTAAGTTTATGGCTTAGTTAGTTCCCCAAAGCAGTAAAAGAGTTGAAAATCGTGTTTTGAGAGAATAAATCTCGATTTTGAATTTCACCAATATTTCATACTCCATAAGCATAAGTTTACCAAGACGACCCTAACCTCAAAGAAGCAGCTTGGTATGTTTAGAGCAATGAGCTGTAACTTTTGAGTGGCAGCGGGCTGGTCCACCTTGTGCCACACAGGGTAGAAGGAATCCCGGGAAAAGGCGGAATTTGGACGGCAGATTCCAAGGTTTGAGGTTAAATTTTGTAGGTCGTTTCCGGCGATGCCCGAGTTTGTTTACGGAACGACCGGAAACGACCTACAAAATTTAACCTCAAAATCGATTTTTACGGCAAGATTGCGGCGCCCACGGTGACAACAATGAACCAGCGGCACGTTTTTTGATGTGCCACTCTAAAGTTATAGCTCATTGGTTTAGAGACGGTATTGATTTGAGTTATGCCCGAGAAGATACGATTTTTATTGCACTGTGCGGTCCCTCGATTCCCCTCCAGGGCCCTCTTCCTTTCCATCCGCGTTTCCGCGGAAGCTGCGATTGCTGCGCGGCCGGCGGCGGCGTCCGCGTCCCGTCCATCGCCGTCTTACTTATGTCGCTGTCCTGCAAAACCAAAGAGCAAGCTCACCAACGTGGCTGTTGGTGTGTCTGTATGGAGTGTATGGCATGGGGCTTTGAGAGAGGCAGTGTGGCTGTATATAAGCATGGCGCGTCGAGTCGCGGCGTGAAGGGCAGTGGCGCCAACGCCGTTTCCCGATCGCCGGTTCTGTCCCACCGTCCGCTCCGTCCGTCCGCGCGCCCGATATCCCGATCCATCCCGCGTTCCTCCAGTTCGGTCGGTAGGACAGGACGGTCCTCCGCGCCCGTTCATCGGCTTGGTCCTTCTTTCCCGCTCGCTAGTTCTTCCATATCTCGCCGTGGTCATCGGTTGCGGCGTCGCTGGCGTCACACCGACGACTGAGAGGCGACGTCATTCGGAACTCCGCCACGTCTGTCCGTTCGTCTGTCCGTCCGTCTGTCCGATGGAAGAGCGGTTGCGGTGAGGTGCGGTGCGGTGCGGTGAGGTGCGGTGTGGTGCGGTGCGGTGCGGCGGCCGTTGCATGCGGCACCACCACACCACGTGGATCGTGCATCATCGGAACGTACCACCAACGAACAACAGCAATCCGCAACGGCCGCGGTGAAACAGTTGAACACCCACCACCATTTCATTGAGCGCGTCGCCCAACATTCAACATTCAACAACTAGTCGAGGCGCGGCGAAGGCGCTCTGCGGTGATCGGTGGCCTGTGGCCTGTGGAAAGGTTCGATTCCAAAGACATTGTAGAAGAAGACTGGGTACCAGTGGCGGCTCGTGCGATGGGTCTGTTGCACACTTCGACTAGAGTGTTTTAAAGTATCATTATTCCATGCGTAAAAGGCCGTAAAAATGGGTCTGTCGCATACTTTTGCTACAACGATATAGAACCTTGATTCTTGTGCAAAATTCGGCAAAACTAACGATGCGCACATTAAAAACGTTCAAAATCCACTCATTAACTCAGAAAATCACTTCAATGGGTCTGTTGCAAACTTTTGCTACAGCGATAAAAAGTATTTACTCTAATGTAAAATCGCCTGAAAAGTCCATTGGTGGCATCATAAAGTCAATAAATAAAATATTAAACTCACAAGAGGCGTTTATCGAAATCCAAGATGGCGGCAAAATATCGAGGAATCTGAATGTATGCACCGTGATAATCCAAGGATTGCCAACTTTGACAACCTCACTGCAGGTAGAGGTTATGTGTTTATTTACGTTGCGATTGGTTGTGATGGATATTGTGAGGTTGGCTATCCTTGAATGTTCGTGGTGCATGCATACAGATCGCTCGATATTTTGCCGCCATCTTGGATTTCATTAAACGCATTTTGTGAGTTTATTGTTGCATTTCATTGCTTTCTGATGCCATCATTGGACTTTTCAGGCGATTTTACATTAGATGGCACACTCTATAGCGCTGTTGCAAAAGTTTGCTACAGACCCATTTTAAACAGCCCGCGCTACACTAGACACTATTTGCACCGGTATACTACTACATAGACGGAACCACCATGCATAAGTAAACAACATCGTAACTACAAAATGACGGAATTCCCTTTTAAATACACGATCTATTGGCTGCATTTGGTGTCTGGTCTTTTCGGTTTTTCAAAGATTACAAAATAATAAAAGAAATGTACGCATCTAAATGAAAACATTCCAATGTTTGTAAGTGCTGTTCTTGTTTACATAAACGAGATGGTTCCATCTATGTAGTTATAAGTCGGTGATATAGCGTCTAGTGTAGCGCGGGTTGTTTGAAATGGAAGGTATTTTCTGAGTTAATGAGTGGATTTTGAAAGTTTTTGATGTGTGCATCGTTATTTTCGCCAAATTTTACATAAGAATCAAGGTTCTACATTGTTGTAGCAAAAGTATGCAACAGACTCATTGTAGTTGTCAAACTATGCCCTTAAGAAATTAGATCTTTCGATCTACTGTGTGAAGATTGAATTATGAGCGAGCTATTTGAATTTGCAGATTTTTTCGTTTTTGTTTTTTTAAGCATTTACGACTTCAAGAGTGGATCATGAAGAGGTGTGAAATGACTGAAATTCCAACCGTTATGCATAAATGATTTTGATAAAAGTTCATAACCTGGATTTGTATTCGTTGACTTTTAAAGCGATAAAAATTATGAGCGCGCTATTTGAATTTGCAGATTTTTTGTTTTGTTTTTTGTTTTTTGTTGTTTTTTTTTTTTGCATTTACGACTTCAAGAGTAGATCATGAGAGGTGTGAAATGACTGAAATTCCAACTTATATTCATAAGTGGTTTTGATAATAGCTCATAACCTCGATGTGTACTCGTTGGCTTTTATAAGCGATAAAAATTATGAGCGCGCTATTTGAATTTGCAGATTTTTTGTTTTGTTTTGTTTTTTTTTTTAATCATTTACGACTTCAAGAGTAGATCATGAAGAAGTGTGATCCGACTACCTATATTCATATTACACTTTACTCCAACCTATCTTCAAAAGCTGTCTTGATAATTGCTCATAACCTTGATTTGTATTCGACAACTTATTTCCAGGATGGTAATTTGCGCTAGGCACTATGAGCGCACAATTTGAATTTACAGACAAAAAAAAAAAAAATTACTTTTTTATGAGTAGATCAAAAAGAAGTGTCAAATGAAACGACTTTGAATTGCTAATACAGTAATTCCAACCTATATTTAAAATCTCCAGCTATTTTCTGGAGGGTGGCAGTTTCGCTTACTGTTTCAATTCTAGCTGAGCACGAGGCAATACATCACCGCTAGCGGATCTAAGAAATTGCCCTTCTCTCTCTTTCCCCATTAGAATGCATGGGTTAGAAAAACGATAGAAGAGGGGGAGAAAGTCACATAACTGACCCTAAACTATCCTTCTCTAACACACGCATTCTAATGGGAGAAGAGAGAGAAAGACTGGTTCCTAAATCCGCCAATTCTCTTTCTCTCTCTCCGGCCATTTGAATGCAAGTGTTAGAAAAGGACAAAGGACGGGTCGAAAATCACGTGACTGCCCCTTAACTGCCCTTCTCTAACACACGCGTTCTAATGGGAGAAGAGACAGAAGAACTAGTTCCTAAATCCGCCAATTATCTTTTTCTCTCTCTGGCCATTTGAATGCATGTGTTAGAAAAGGACAGAAGAAGGGTCGAAAATCACGTGACTACCCATAAACTATCCTTCTCTAACACACACGTTCTAATGGGAGAAGATAGAGAAGTTCACATTCTTGGATCCGTCATAGTGTACTTACAACACCAACTTCAATAATCACTGTTTTCCATCCGCGTGTGAAGTGAAACTTTTTGCCGCAAATCGACGTTGCATGACTCATTTTCGTTTTGCTCTTTCCGCTGCCGATGCTCTTTTAATATGCTCACTCGGGACGAACGACGGTATTTACAAGGGAGGGGTTGGGCCAAGGGGGGGGGGGTAATGGGAGGGGAGATGTTTTTAAAGCGAGTCGAACCCCGAAGTATCACATTCACTGTGGTTTTTCGGCGATGTTTGTTGGAGAGTCGCGCGCTCGTGCGGGCGGGCGGAAGGGGGGCAAGCTGATGGAGGGAGTGGGGGGAAGAAGGGGGTGGGGGTAGGTGTTTCGGTGTTTGAAGGCGCGCGCGAGTGACGGTCGGAAAATCGGAAGGAAGGATGAGCGTATTGCGTGAGCGAGTGTCATTCCCGAATCCGGCGTCTTCGGAAGGAATATATACATAGAGAGAAGGAGGGGAGAGAAAGGAGGCAAGGGGGAGGGGAGGTGGTGATCGCCTCCCCCTCCCTTTTTTTGTAAATGACGTCTTGAAAGTCTCCTGAGCGCAAGCAAACGAAAACGAGGAAGGTATACGACGCAATGATTTCTGGAAATGGACCCCGCCGCCGCCGCCGCGCGTGCACCAACACATACTTATTTAAACTTCCTACTTTATTTCTCGCAACCACCGAAACTGAAATTTGTACATATGCACCTTGTGATTGTGAGCAAGTAAGGTCGGTCGCATAACAGAAGGGTACTGTTTTGAAATGTGTCAAACAATTTGGTCGCATAACAGAAGGGTACTTTTTTGAAATGTGTCAAACGATTTGGTCGCATAACAGAAGGGTACTTTTTTGAAATGTGTCAAACGATTTGGTTGCATTGCATAACAGAGGGGTACTTTTTTGAAAGGTGTCAAACGATTTTGTCGCATAACAGAAGGGTACTTTTTTGAAATGTGTCAAACGATTTGGTCGCATAACAGAGGCGTACTTTTTTTAAAGGTGCCAAACGATTTGGTCGCATAACAGAGGGGTACTTTTTTGAAAGGTGCCAAACGATTTGGTCGCATAACAGAAGGGTACTTTTTTGAAATGTGTCAAACGATTTGGTCGCATAACCGAAGGGTACTTTTTTGAAATGTGTCAAACGATTTGGTCGCATAACAGAAGGGTACTTTTTTGAAATGTGTCAAACGATTTGGTCGCTTAACAGAAGGGTACTTTTTTGAAATGTGTCAAACGATTTGGTCGCATAACAGAAGGGTACTTTTTTGAAATGCGTCAAACGATTTGGTCGCATAACAGAAGGGTACTTTTTTGAAATGTGTCAAACGATTTGGTCGCATAACAGAGGGGTACACGGAGAAAAACTACGGTAAAAATAACCATACGGATACCTGATTTTGGCACCTGCTAGATGTTATGGTAATGTTAACCAGAAGTATACTATGTTTTGACTAGGTACTAGGTGATGTTACCTGAATGCATGTCGAATTTACTCAAAGTATTGGTAAATGTACCATACTTCTGTTCAAGTTTACCATAGCATCTAGCAGGTGCCAAAATCAGGTATCCGTATGGTTACTTTCACTAATCTTTTTTTTCGGTGTACTTTTTTGAAATGTGTCAAACGATTTGGTCGCATAACAGAGGGGTACTATTTTGAAATGTGTCAAACGATTTGGTAGCATAACAGAGGCGTACTTTTTTGAAAGGTGCCAAACGATTTGGTCGCATAACACAAGGGTATGTACGTTGTACATATATGGACTCTAGGATAAAGGAATTCCCCCTCAGTCAATATTTCACTGTGCAGTTTCTTTAACGCATAAGAAACACACCCTGGATTAAAATAAGAATTCTTTCAGCGCAGAGCCCCATTTCGAGGAATTATGGAAATTATTTATGAAACACGCTGTAACGAATCCTCTCACAAACCAAATATACATTTATATGCATTCACTCGCGCTCGATCGGCGGCCGGCGCGACGCGGCGCGGGCCAGTTCCAAAAGTACAAAACGCATGCTGAAAACCACCTAATTGTCGGTTAGCATGCATGTTATTAACTGAGTTTATGACTTTCGTATTAATCACGGCCCAATATATTTTTGAAATATGCGCCAGGCACTCCTCCTCCCCTCCCGCTTGCGCCGTCCTCAGTCCTCACGCGTGTTAGAGCCAAGTTCGGAAAGCCATTTATGTATAAGTCGTTCTGATCGTTTTCACCCTTCTTCCTTGTTTATGAGCCCCCCCCCCTTCCTCCCCCCTCCCCCCTCCTCCGCTCTATCGAGAAAATGTCATCGCCCATCGTACATATTTTTTAAAAGGAGCTTTAACTTGTGTCGGGCTCGAAAATTGTCACGACCGCTCCTCGCGGAAGAAATGGCGCACCCATAGCGTCTACAAAAGCTCGAAGCTCAAAGCTGGAAGTTCACACGAAATGTTTCATTGGAGAATCGAATAACTTTCGATCGGATTTTATACTTCATTTCGTGTATTCGTGAGTAACATTCATTGAAGCATATAATCGATGCGTTTTCTTGTATACGCTCACAGGACGAGTTTTCCCAACTCCAATGAATTTTCATTGTCGATGTAATATAAAATGCCGCTCGGATTTTTATGTTCTCTTACCCTCTCTCTATTCCCACCCCGACAAAGACTGTTTTATTGTGAATGTTTATCAACGAATTCGGCGCTATTAAATCAAAAGGATGTTTATTGGTCAACCTCTCAAAAATTATTATTCTTGTAAACATCATTCAAGATGAACGATGAAACCCTTTTCCCTTTCTTTTTAAGATGTCGTTGGTGTCTGAAAGGGATTTCATCTAATTTTCTGACATCAAAAAAGTGTTATGCGAAACAATATGTTTGTACACAATTTTATTGTAAATGTTTATAAACGATTCGGTGTTATTAAATCAAAAGGATTTTTCTTGGTAAAACGCTCAACGATAATTATTCTTATAGACATCTTTCAAGATAAACAATGAAACTGTGTTCTCTTTCTTTTAAGATGTTATGTTGGTGTCTGAAAGGAACTCTATCTCATTTTCTGACAGCACAAAAGTACTATCCGAAACAATTTTACTGTATAAGTGTTTACTAACAAATTCCAAATTCCACAAAAGTGTTATCCGAAATAATTTCTTTGTAAATGTGTATCAACGAAATCGGCGATATTAAATCAAAAAGGATGTTTATTGGTCAACCTCTCAAAAGTATTATTCTTTCGCATCGTTCATTGAAATAGACAGTGAAACCTTTTTTTCTCTTTCTTTTAAGATGTTATGTTGGTTTCTGAAAGGGACTCTATCTCATTTTCTGACAGCAGAAAAGTGTTATACCTGAAACAATTTGTTTGGTTAATATACGGACCCCCCGACCCCAAAAGAGAGAGAAAAAAAAGTAAAGAAGAAAAACACGAGGGCACTTTGAAATTTTGACGTCACGAGTAAAGAGGAAGACGTAATTTTGATCTCATTTTATTAAAAGTCCCTGTCTTTGAACAAGTTAAAAGCACCGCGATGGCTCGCAAGCTGGTTCAACCCTCTTTTCCTGCTCTCCGAATCCCCTGCTATCTTTTACATTATATTTCATGCGAGTGTCAAAAGAGTTAAAAATATATCTCTCGACTCTTGGGTAAAAATGTCATGCTTTATGTGAGAAAATTTATCAAGAAAGTATTTCTCGAAGATGGAGAAGAAAATGTTGCCACGTTGCAGTGAAATAATGCAAGAAGAAAACTTTTGAAGCACATGCTGGATATTGTGATGCAATGGGGCTCTTGCAAACTTTTGCTATAAGCAAATAAAAGGTCCAATCTTAAGTACAGACCAGTAAAAATCACGAAAATCACACTAAGAAAGACTAAAATTCAGTAATAAACTCACATAACTGATTTATAACGGCAAGATGGGAATGGCGGTTTGACGCAGGTATCAAAGGGGAGATTCCTGTCTATTATGTCACTTTCTCTACGGAAACACAGAGATAAGTCTCAATTTAGATAGGAATCTCCCATGATACCTGCGTCTCTCCGCCATTAAGTCTGATTTTGAGAGTGAATTTCGTGATTTTTTAGTGTACTCATCGTCAATTTTACAGATTTTTATGCAAGAATCAACTCTTCAATTCCCTATAGCAAAAGTTTGCAAGAGCCCCATTGGGGACTGCTTTCTGCTGAAGGAAACCAAGTATTCTGTGTCAGCAAAAAGGAGCCAACGGCTATGGTTTCTTATGTAGTTGGTTCATGGATGAATACAGGAATTTTTGTTTCTCTCTCTCCTGCCATTTAAACACATGTGTTAGAAAAGGATAGCAGAGGGAACCATCTCACGACTTTAGCCCCTATAATCTCCGTCCTTTCTATTGCACACGTTCGAATGAGAGGAGAGAGAGAAAGACATATTTCTGGATGCGCCCATGAGTTGGGTCCCTTCTGCTGATATAGAAAAGTTGGTTCCCTTTTGCAGAAAGCCGTCCAATTCAAAGACTTTACAAGAAATTTACTTGATTTGTGATTCGGCTGGATAGTTATTATTCAATTCAAGTCACGTCGATTTAGAAAAATTGTGATTCATCAGCACGGAAGAAAAAGATTAGTGAAAATAACCATACGGATACCTGATTTTGGCACCTGCTAGATGTTATGGTAATGTTAACCAGAAGTATACTATGTTTTGACTAGGTACTAGGTGATGTTACTTGATTGCATGTCGAATTTACTCAAAGTATCGGTAAATATACCATACTGCTGGTCAAGTTTACCATAACATCTAGCAGGTGCCAAAATCAGGTATCCGTATGGTTATTTTCACCGTAGTTTTTTTTCCGTGAGAGACGCTCATTTTAAACCAGCAATCGAATCATTGAGAAATCTTGAATTACTTTGAAGGTAAACTAACGGCACATTGAAAACATTGGAACTAACATTATTGCATTATTGCTGAAAGAAGGGCTTATGAAATATTGAGAGTGTTCTCGTTTTAAGAACTTATCATTTTTTTTGAAATTAGGATTTCTTTAGAAGAGCTCGCAATCATTCGTTTCATCGGTCCTTCCGCCGGTAATTCCTCTTCATTTGGGATAGAAAGAACTCATAATTGAGAGACTTCAATTAAGGACGTAGGCAAAAACAATCTATGCATTAAACGTTATCTATCAATTTTCCTCCTTAAGTTAATCAGCTGATTAATTTTTTTTTTAGCTTGTTCTGTATAACCGGTGTTATGGAAGATTGAGAACTTTAAAATCCAAGAATTTGATTGACTTCGCTTCCTTTTTTTCAAACTCCTTTACTATCAGGTTATGAAGACAGGCCAACGTTCACTCGCTCATAATTTAAGTTGGTTATTAAATATCCCTACATATAGCTGTGGTGATTTTGCATACATTATGGATTGAAGGCGCCCGATGGAAACTTAATTTTTCAAATCTAGTCAGTTTGAAGTCTCAATCGTTCAAGAGAAAAATCTGAAACTGTGTGATGCAGGTCCAGTGAAGAAACGATGTATCCTCGGGTAATATCCTCGGGCCTTGGTATTTAAAGGATTAAACGTGGAAACCGAAATCCGATTGGTCAATTTTGATTTTTTCCACCTCAAAATAAACAGTCTACCTCGCTCATTTCAAAACCTGGCAACCATGGCTATATATGAAGGGCAGTGGCGAGGATTCCTATCAAAGTCCAAGCGCCTTGAGTGATAACATGGTTGTCCCCTTTATTCTCTACCTTCTTCTTCTTTTTCTTATTCTTCTTCTTCTTCGTCTTCTTCTTTCTTTTGGATGTATCAAACCGAAGAGCAAAAATGGACGCTGGCTCTCGGGTTTTATGATGGATAAAAGAAGAAAGAAAAAAAAAAAAAAAAAACGGGGTTCCATGAGCGGGCGCAATTTGAAAAGGGTGAGAGAAAGGGAAGAAAAGGCTTAGAAAGTGGTGGAGAGAGCGAGAGATAGTCGGAGGGACGTGAAAAGAGGGGGGAGGGAAGACAAATTTGAGAGGATAAGATATGAGTTTTGCGCGGATACACTTATACGACGCTTCAGAGGGGGGAGGAGGGAGGGCCATCTTACAGCATCGTTTATTATGAAATTCCTCTTCTTTTTTCATCCCTTGCACATCCTCCCCCCCTACCCACCCCCACCCCCAGCTGACGTGTTATAAAGACGTCCCCCCCTCAAATCTCACGCGTTCCGACGCCCCCGACGCGATTCGGCTGTACCGCAGACGCCTTCTCGTACCACCCTATAACCTCCCTTCTAGCAGCCCAATTCCCGCTTTCGCTAGACGTGAGTGTGTGTGTCTGTATCTCTTTTAATTTTTTTCATCAATCTTTCCCCTTTCTACTCATCCTCCCCCCCCCCCCCCCCCATGTTTTCATCTCTCATTCACTCCCCTCCTCTCCGATGACTTTGGGTTGTAGCCTTAGTTCACTGCGGATAGATCTAGGAAAGTGTCCTCTCTCTATTCATCTCTTCTCCCTCTCTCTCTCTCTCCTCCCTCTCCCCTCTCTCTCTCTCCTCTCCTCTCTTCTCTCTTCTCCTCTCTCTCTCTCTCTCTCTCTCTCTCTCTCTCTCTCTCTCTCTCTCTCTCTCTCTCTCTCTCTCTCTCTCTCTCCTCTCTCTCTCTCTCTCCTCTCTCTCCTCCTCTCTCTCTCTCTCTCTCTCCTCTCTCTCTCTCTCTCTCTCTCTCTCTCTCTCTCTCTCTCTCTCTCTCTCTCTCCTCTCTCTCTCCTCTCTCTCTCTCTCTCTCTCCTCTCTCTCTCTCTCTCTCTCTCTCTCTCTCTCTCTCTCTCCTCTCTCTCTCTCCTCCTCCTCTCTCTCTCTCTCTCTCCCCTCTCTCTCTCTCTCTCCTCTCTCTCTCTCTCTCTCTCTCTCTCTCTCTCTCTCTAGACTTCGAATTGTAATTATTGCATTGTAAAGTGTATTCCCCGTTTTCGGTTTTTTTTTTTTTTTTTTTTTTTTAATTTTTACATAAGGTAAGTGACCCAAAGGTCCATACCTATGCTTGGGGCCAATATGCACATATGAGGCATGAGAGATAAAAAAAGCTAAATATGTCAATTGACTATTTAGACAGTCGGTCATGATATGTTAATTTCATTTTTTTAAAATTTGCTTGTTTTTGAGTTTTTTTTTTGCGTTTGGAAAAAAGTAGAGTTTTGACAAAACATGCACCTAAGGTGACCACCCCTCATATTTTTGATGCACCTAAAGGTGTACACCACCTTTTAAAATTCATTAATAAGTATTCAAATACTATTTTATCGTTCAAAAACGGAATCTAGACTCTAGTTACACCAAAAATTATAATGATTTATGATGAATTGAAAGTCAAAGGTGGACTCGATTTAAGGACTTAGCTTTTACGATTGTTTACTTCCGTGAAAATTAGCTGAAGACCTGCGAAAATGGACGTTGCTCTGTTTCTCGCCGACTGAATCGCCCGATGCTCTTGATTTTTGGAGTGGGGGAAGCTATAGCATCCTGCTACTCAGCACTAACGCCATCTATCGTCAATTCATGTAATTAATTGAAATAAGCAAGGGTGGGCCACCTTAATAGCCGGGCCACCTTTGGGTCACCTACCTTAATATTTATTTCTGTGTGGTTTGAAACAAAAGTATACACGAGTGTTATAGAGTGACTATCTGGACAGAGAAATCGATAAAATCGTTTCTTCTAGAAGGATTTGAATGAAAAGGAAATAACCAAATGACAGGAAAACGCAAAATTTTCTCACCTAGCTAGCTGTATTGGAAATCTGTGTCCGCAGATATAGCCACTCTAAAACACTTATACTGACTATCATTGAAAACCAATTTGCCCTGAATTTATTAAATTTTTTGATTTCAGGTTGAAAAAAAATGAGACCAACAAACCAGAATCAAATCACCCATGCTGCCCCTCTTTGGGATATAGGACTTACAACACTTATTATAGCACCTCTACAGGCATAGTTCGTTATTTACAGCATATCTAAATACTTCAATATTTTTCATGGGTTTAAATGGACACAATGCAATGTTGCCAGATGATGTAACGTTATACGGTTATACGCCATGGCGCGTCACTGTTATAAACTTTCGAGTTTCGAGGTTATGAATCTACATTTGTCAAGATTTTGCGAAAACTTTTTCGAGCTTTTTGAAAAATGGGTAAATAATGCTGGTATAAGGGGGAAAACCCCCCAGAGAGAAAAGAAGCAATGATCCATTCACAGCTTCAATAGATCCATTTTCAATAGACGAGAGAAGAGGAAAAAGAAATGGGAGCGAAATAGAAAAGGGAAATAGAAAAATAGGAAACAAAAAAAACGAGCTCAAACTGCTCCTTCTTTTTTCACTACATGCATGGCTCCCCTTAGACGTAGACGAAAGTTAAGCTGCGCTTTTTCCCGCAGAGAAAAAAAGAACGGTGCTTGCTTGCGCCAAGACTTGGCGCGGCTGTGCTGATATATAACTTGTTTAGTGTAGTGTGAATTTACGCCTCGCATTTTTAGAGATGGATGCAGAGACGGGTTGAAACCGCTGTTGCCAGGTCGATGAGCTTAACTATTGATTTTGAAGAGGAAATAATAAAAGTGGTTTATTATTAAAAAAAAGTTTATTCGTGTATCACCAGAAAACAGATAACCTTATTGATAACAAGCAATAGAAATATTACACAAATTTATAAATTTTAAAAGTATTTTTGAAGAAATAATGAAAAAATGCGATAGCGCACAGATGATGAACAGATTCTAAAGAGGAAATAATAGGAATACTTTGCTTATTCATTATCAGAAAAAAGAAAAATTGTTGATAACAAGAAATACAAAGATATGTTAAAAGTAATTTTGAAGAAAGAATGAAAAAATGCAATAGCATAGAGATGACGAACAAAAACTGTATTGCCCTCGCTAAGGGAATATACTGCGGTGGAAAAACTTTATGTATAGTTACCATTTCCATAGTGTTCGCACAAGGCAAACTAAGAATCTCTGAATCTATGCCTCGTGACGATTTAAATCGGAAATTCCGAGAAAATTATAAAGTTTTCTTGTTTTTGGTGACACAAAATAATAAAAATTACCGGAAAATCTTAAAAATTATCGAATGAAAACCATATATTTCCGACAAAAGAATTAAATTACGAATGCCCAGCTATATCAGGTGCAAAACAGGACAGGAACCAATTTCATAGCAAATTAACTTTAGTGGATGCTTTATTATTTCTGCAAACAACCGCAAAATTGTTAGTTTTCGTTCCCTCAAAGTTACATTTGCCATGTTCAATTTTCGAATATTTCTCAGATGAATCAATCCCTAAAAACTAAACAGGGACATGCCCACAAAATTAAATTTCACAGGAGAGACAGAAAACTTCATACTTTTTTATAAAATTGTTTCAATGATTTCTGTGATTTTTAAATAGATACATAAATAAAACTGCATAAAATGGTATGTTCAACTTACAAAAATTGTTGAAATTTTTTCACTAGAAATTACAAAGATTTTTGTCTCACACGTGAAATTTGGTTTTGTGGACATGTTATTATTTCATGTCATGATTCAGATTCTAAAGAGTTGAACCTTATTGTTCCAGTTATCTATAACAGAACCTAAACAACCCTTAACCCTTTTACTAAGTACTATGTAGGTTACGAAGATAAATCGATGCTCAGTGCTCACTCGCTCAAATCAATAAGTTAGTTAAATATTCATACTCTGGGGTGCTGATTTTGCATACTTAATGTATTGAAGGCGGTCCAGTAAACACTTTTCTTCAAATATTCAAAATCAATGGGTCTGTTGCAAACTTTTGCTACAGCGCTATAGAGTGTTCAATCCCATGTAAAATCGCGTGATAAGTTTATTGGTTGCATCAGAAAGTGATAAAATGCAGTATGAAACTCACGAGAGACGTTTAATGAAATCCAAGATGGCGGTAAAATATCGAGCAACACGTATGCATGCACCACAAACATCCAAGGATAGCCAACCTCACAATATCGATCACACCCAATCACAACGTAAATAAACACAGAACCTCTGAAGCTGTGAGGTTGTCAACGTTGGCAATCCTTGGATGTTAAAGGTGCATGCATACAGATTGCTCGATATTTTACCGCCATCTTGGATTTCATTGAACGTCTCTTGTGAGTTTATTATCGCATTTCATGACTTTCTGATACCACCAATGGACTTTTTGGGCGATTTTACATACGATGAAACACGCTTTATCGTTGTAGCAAAAGTTTGCAACAGACCCATTAAAGTAATAAAGAACTGACATTATAAGAGGTATATCTAGTCACAGAAACAAGTAGGTATATACTCGAGTGTGGTATTGGAAGAGTTAAAATTAACCTCTGTCAATGGAGCTCTTGCACGGTTTTGCTGTAGGCAAATGGAGTATCAATTCCGGTATAAAATGCTGCGAAAATAACGATGAAACCATTAAAAAAGTATAAAACTCACTCCTCGCCGAGAAAACTTAACTTGAAATTTCGGGTGACCATGCACCCTTGCATGTATGCACCAACCTTGGATTCGGACCCCAAACAAAAGAACAGGACATGAAATTAAGTGCCGTCTTCCTCGTTTATTACAAGCAACGTAGAACTTTTCTGTAGTTATCACCGTGCTCCTAGTGACAAAACGTGTATAAATGGATCTTTACCTTTAAATTCCTTCAAATTTACTTTTTGAAAGCAAATTCATTAGGTAATCTCATTGTTCAAATTCGTAGGTTATGTTCTTTTGTTTGGGGTCCGAATCCGAGGTTGGTGCATTCATGCAAGGGTGGTCACCCGAAATTTCAAGTTAAGTTTTCTCGGCGAGGAGTGAGTTTTATACTTTTTTAATGGTTTCATCGTTATTTTCGCAGCATTTTATACCGGAATTGATACTCCATTTGCCTACAGCAAAACCGTGCAAGAGCTCCATTCCATTCCGGCTCCAAATGATTCAAAATCCCTGGGTCCATTCCCCCCGCAATATTCTCCCTAAAAATATAGGCAGATTTTCTTCAGATATCTGGCAACATTGAGCATAGACGCCCCTCCTTCCCTGGCGGAGGATAGAACAGTTTGAGGAGGATAGCCGCGGCGGGGGGGGGGGGGGGGGGGGGGGGGGGGTTACAGAGAAAGTCAACGACTTCCATGAAAATAGACAAAATTCTGGCAAGTATTAATGTGATTTACCCACCACTTTCGCCCACATCCCTTCGCCCCCCCTCGGTTCCCCGCCCCACCGACCGTTTATACCCTTCTCACACTGAGCTCGGTGGGATTTTTGTGCGCTCGATCCGAACCTCATCCCTTAACCTAATCCTCCCCTAAATCCTCCGTCTAGTTTCTCGCGTTGGAATTTTTTTCTCTCTTTTTTTTCCTGAACTTTTTCCTTCCTCAATCCTCATATAGTCTCTCCGCTTTTTGCTCTCCGTTGGTGTGGCGCGGGTTGCCGGGCGGGTGGATGAGCAGGGGCGGCACGAGGCCAAGAATCAATCTCGGCACGGAAATATGGTTTTATTTACAGCGCGAGAATTCCTCGTGTCTGTATGAGTTTTGTAAAGAGAGACATCGGTTATCATAATTCAAGGGACACTTGATACCAATGTTGCCAAACGCTGACAATTTATTAATTTATCTATTCAATTCGTGCAGGAAAAATCTCCTTAAAGGTAGCTATGTATACAGGGCATGTAAGAAGAAACAATAATTATAATAATAAGAATGATAATATTAACGCAGAATAATACAATCATAGAACGGAAACTCTGACGGATTTTGAAGCAAATACATTCCGCGTCCGCCATGTTGAGATATTGGATGTTTACATTCTGGATTCGCACGAAGAGAAAGAAATAGGACATGATCCGCGAACTATCGAATATCGAGAACTATCGATTAAATCGAAAAATTGATACGCGCTCCATGTATCTGGAATGATTTCTAACATGAAAGATATTTTGCGTTTTCACGCTCCGACGACTCCTAAGCTCTCAAAACCGCGTTCTAAGTTTTCGCCGATTTTTGGAGAACTTGAAACTCGTATCACAACGCCCATTTAACGAAGTCTCGATTCATAAAAACACCTCGTAATTGCTGAGTTTTCAAGATATTGAGCTGGGATTTTGGTGAGAGACTTTTATTGATATGACAAATCGATTTATGTGTTTTAGGCAAAAAGGGGTTCATCGCGAAGAACCCCTTTTTACATAAAACACCTCAATTATTGTAGTTGTTAATTGGCTTTTTGTCCTTATATTGGGCTTTTATGTATGCTGGATCGAAACAAACTCAATAGATGATTCTTAGGAAATTCCATGTATTCTCAGGATCAGTAGTTTAATTCATCATTTAAGTATGTTAGAAAAAAAAAAAAACTAACAAAAAACAAAAAACTAAAAGAAAATTTGCTTTTTTTTATTTAATTTCCTTGGAATTATAATTTTTTTGAGGAATAGCCAAAAATATCACAGAAGTGGTGATATAATATGACGAAAAACGGTCTTAAAACATTCGGTAGGATACACTTAATTACTTGAATACTTAAAGTTAAAAAAGGAGAAAAAAGAATTTAAGCCTCAATGGTGAAAATCATTTAAGGCCTATTCAAACAACTTCCCCCTCCCTCGGGCACCATACATTGGTGAAATACCTTGGACCTACAAGAGGCGATGTAAAATTTCGGTATCAAGCCCAATGATAACTTCAAAATGGTTGCACGGAAATTAAATTAATTTTGCGCAAAAACCCTTCTCATACGCGTCACATACGTGCAATGTGCATATTGACGTGGAGACGTGAGGCGATATCATTTTGATCAGAATATTACGACTTCAATTTTTTTTTTCGGACTCGATGTCCAACCGATGCGTATTGATGGATAAAAACAAGAATCCTTATCAATGCTGCGGCATTACATAAGTTCGAATTTGACACCTTAGAAAGTGGGACTTTTTTAAAGGCCTTATCCGCCTTATCCCATTAATCCATGCTCTATTTTCGATTATACCTACCAAATGGACAACGAGGTATCCAATTTCTCTCGCAAGGAAGCTAAAAAGTTTATATATTTATCATCACCGAACCAACTCTATTCTGGTCTCTGACCAAAATACATTACATAATAATTTACTCGATATACTAGCTGAGCTCATTGATGATTACTCAGAATATAACATAAAGACCACCAAGATAATTTAATTGTCTCATGTCACTATAGACCTGAAAAGAGAATACGAAGTTTGGCATTAAAACCCATAGCATCCTAGCGTAGCCATATGGCTACAGTAGAGGGGTAGTTTTCATTTTTTATGAGTATTTAAATTAGGGGGTATTACATTGACAATCAGATGTTACAGATTAAATGTCTTTTGGCATCAGCCTTTTTTGGGCATTCTAAAATTTCTAACAATTGTTTTTAAAGGTTTGGAGGTTGCTTTATTGAGGGTTGTTTTTGAAAATGGTTGATAATGAATGAACTAATTCAGAATGTTATGGGTTTTAAAAACAATAAAAAATTGTATTTTATTTACAATTAAATTGTGATTTATGTTTGCATCAACGTGTCTAATTGTTGAAACAAAAGTATGCAACAGACCCATTAAACCTGCGACTAAACTAGGCGTTCACTAACGAATAAGAGTATTTTCGAATGAAGTTATGAAACATGGAAACCAAAGCAAGAAAAAATGTTCTGGGGGGGGGGCGGTCGACTCGAAATGAAAACCATTTCGTGTCCTGGAGATGTCAGATCACGTGGTTGTCGTAATTGGCAATCACCACGTATACGCTAGACAGTCATGATAACGTATAGAACAACAACGTCGTAAACCCTGAGGAATCCCTGTTTAGTGATAGGTCGTTTCTGATCTCAACGGGAACATAAAAATATATACTAGTCGAATGCAAAATTTTTGGGGGCTCTCTTTGGCACACGCTCTGTTCGCACACCTGCCCTCAGGCCTTCAAATTTTACTCGAAGTCGAACAACCCCCCCCCCCTTCCTCCCCATCAACGCCTTCTTCTGCGATGGTCTCAAATGATAAAAGTCTTTGCACCGGAAGTCATTCGCTCTAACCATACTCGTCGACTTTATTATTTTTTATTATTT
>VMOF01000024.1:63985135-64066747 GCA_011764245.1 Trialeurodes vaporariorum | reverse complement strand
CTCTCTCTCTCTCCTCTCTCTTTTCCCCCCTTTTCTCTTCCTCTCTTCCTCTTCCTCTCTCTCTTCTCTTCCTCTTTTCCTCTCTCTCTCTCTCTCTCTCTCTCTCTCTCTCTCTCTCTCTCTCTCTCTCTCTCTCTCTCTCTCTCTCTCTCTTTGCCCATTCGATCGCATGTGTTAGACAAGGATGGAAAGAGGAGCTGTCGCGTGACTCGAGCCCCTGTTTCTGTCCTTTTTTAACACATGCAGTCAAATAGGCAAAGAGAGAGAAAGACAAATTTCTGGCTATATAACTATGGCGTCGTCCCTCGCTCTGACTCTCCCTTCGAGTGAAAAACAGGCACGTTGATCTCTCTGTTGCTGTTTCCGGCCAAAGCTTATACTTCGGATGGTTTAGGAAAAGTCTTCAGAAGAGTGGAAGACGTGCACAGATCGTAAACCCGCCACCGGAAACAACACCTCTGGATTTGTATAAATGTACGAGTATACGCGCGTCTATGCACGAAGTTGGAGAGTAGAAAGCAGTGGCGGTGTGGTTCGTGTATTTTGGCAACAATGTTTTTCCTCCATTTGACTCCATGTAAAACAATCGATTCGACAGAGAAGCATCGCTTCACCAGCATTTGATTATTCCACGTGCATTCAAATGGAGGGAAAACATGGTTGCCAAATTGCACGAGCCGCCCCTGATAGAATATGGCCTGAATTAGAATGATAATTAATTGGAGAGAAAATCGCTCAACCCTTTCAGACCTGATGTGCATTTCAATTTACATCACGCTCATTCGACCGCCCTCTTTCAAGCTTTGTTACAGGAATTCATTGATTTTGTAATGGGGCTATTGCACACTTTTGCTATAAGCGATTTAATAGTCGATTATGGCGTAAAAACCTCAAAAAATAACGATGGCGGCACTAAAAACTTCCAAAATCCACTCCTAAACTCTATAAACGCAGTTATTTGCGCGAGCGTAATGGTGGCCGAAGGCACTAACAATGGGAGATTCCCATCTAACAATTCTGAAACTCCATCAAGAAGTGACCAATAAGAGACTACTTTCATTTGACACCGGTGTCACTTGGTGTTGCGGTACCATTCATCGGATGTGGATCATCACTCTGATGACTAATTACTCTGTGAATCATCCTTGTCAGCATAGAAAGAGTGACGAAATTAAGATAGGAATCTCCCATTGTTAGTGCCTTCGGCCACCATTACGCTCGCGCAAATAACTGCGTTTATTGAGTTTAGGAGTGGATTTTGGAAGTTTTTAGTGGTGCCATCGTTATTTTTTGAGGTTTTTATGCCATAATCGACTGTTAAATCGCTTATAGCAAAAGTGTGCAATAGCCCCATTGGATTCTGGATTTTTTTTTTTTTTTTTTTTTTGATTTCTGATGCTCTCAACGTTGTTTTCAAGTGATTTTACACAAGATTTTCTCCTCTATAATGTCGCAGCAAAATTTTGCATCAAATCCATTACATAGGTATATAATAATTGCATCAATTCTGAAATGTGCAATGGGGCAGTTGCAAAGGTCTGACATATTGTGTGTTTATAAAGTGTATTTCTAACCACCAAAGTAACATTTCAGCATTTTTATGAGCTGCTTTAGAGGTTAGGATTCATTTGTTGGGTCACTTAAGTAAGCTGCACCCTTGTGACGTCAACACTAAAAAATTCTGAATAAGCTGGTACATAAATAGAATCAAAAGGATAATTTTTTAAATAACTGAGAATGTGCTGTTTATATAAGATCCCGAAGTTTGTGAGAGTGTGAGTGAGCGAGAGGGATAGAAATGAAGACAGGGGTTGCAAACAGAGAGAGTGAGAGAGAGAGAGAGAGAGAGAGGGGGGGGGGGAGAGGGTTAGTATACGCACATGAGGGTGGGTATGGGTAAAAAAATGAAGAGGCAAAATGTGGTAAACATTCAGACATAAATCAACAGCTCATTCTTTTTTACGATCTCTTAATCTTGGAGAAAAATTAAAACAAAAAAAGGAATTTAAATAACCCTCCGTTGTTTAAGGTATGTCAAAAAAAGAAAAAGAAAAGAAAAACCGCATCTAATGAATATCCATTAAGCTAATTCAACAACAGTTTGCGTTAACCTCCGATGATTTATTTGTTTACCCTCGAAGTCTATCTTTCTTCCTGTCCCTTCTTTCTCATTTTTTTCAGGGTTTTGTCTTAATCCAGTTTATCGAGTTTCAAAATCTACAGGTAAGATAGCCTGGAACTATGTGCAGCAGGTAAGATATAGTAGCGACAAGAATATATTTGTTACTTTTGATGGAGAATGGGTCAATGATGGGTAAGTTTTCACTCGCGAACAATTATTATCTTCATCCCCAAACGGAAAACACAAGGATGACACGTGTTTCGGTAGCACGTAATATTTCAAACACATTCTTTAAACACATAAAATTTCATCTTAACATAGGACGCATGCATCAAGCGTCTTAATTCTTAATTATATTCTATCAGTCCTGAAAACTTGAATTTGCTCAAAAATATGTCTCGTCTAGATTCCTTTCATCGCGTAAAGTAGGTAATCTCTGAATTTTCGAAATTTACATATTATAATGGGGCTGTTGCACACTTTTGCTATAAGCGATTTAATAGTCGATTCTGGTGTAAAAACCTCAAAAAATAACGATGGCAGCACTAAAAACTTCCAAAATCCATTCCTGAATTCGTAAACGCTTTTATTTGCGCGGTCGTAATGGTGGCTGAAGGTAGTAACAATGGGAGATTCCCATCTAACAATACTGTAACTTCATCAAGAAGTGACCAATGAGAGACGACTTTCATTTGACACCGGTGTCACTAGGTGTTGTGGTACCATTCATCGGAGGTGGATCATCACTCTGATGACTAAATTACTCTGTGAATCATCCTTGTCAGCATAAAAAGAGTGACCAAATTAAGATAGGAATCTCCCATTGTTATTGCCCTCGGCCACCATTACGCCCTCGTAAATAAAAGCGTTTATTGAGTTTAAGAGTGGATTTCTGAAGTTTTTAGAGCTGCCATTGTTATTTTTCGAGGTTTTTACACCACAATCGACTGTTAAATCGCTTACAGCAAAAGTGTGCAACAGCCCCATTCCTTAAAGTTTGCGTGGGGGTACTTGTCACTTTTGGGGGCGATTTCTCCAACTATGAGGAAACTCAGATTGAAAGTTGGAGAAGTCTGCGAAGTTGTCAAAATTTTCCCCAAAGTTAAATTTCTGGGTTGCTGTTTTGCGGATCTACAATCCATCGGTGATTCACGAATTGTGGCAACTAAAAATGACCAGTTTGTTGACATCGCAGATGACATCATAGGCTGCAGTCAAGCTGAGGTCAGGCTGAGGTCAGGCTGATGCAGTGGCGTCGCGTGCAGTTTGGCAACAATGTATTATATCCATTTAAACTCAGGTAAAAGATCGAATTCAGGGTGTGCACAGTGAACAAGGAAAATTCGAGATATTTAACGAGTTTAAATGGAGCTGTTGCATTGTTGCCAGATGGCACGCGACGCCACTGGGCTGATGCATGCCAGGCTGAGGTAAGGCTGATGCATGTCAGGCTGAAATCTGGCAAATGTCAACTGGTTTATAAACTGATTTGAACAGATGTCAACTAGACAGTTTTAGTTGGGTTGCAAGTATCAGTTAAGAATGATAAAAATGGCTTTTATAAAAAATACTCAAATCAGAAATATTTCCTTTGACCGATCAAAATCACTGGTGGATTGTAGAATGCCATCGAAGATCCGCAAAACGGCAGTCCTGCGCGTGACATTTCCCCCAAACTATTTCCGGGAGAGTTTAACGAAACTTTCGGGGGAAAATCGTCGTTTTGCATAAAACTTACCTCTTTATCTTTCTTGCTCTCGACTCGACAAACCTTATCACCGGATAAAGAGGTGTTGGCCTTTAAAGAATAGCCTATATCAAGGACAAGGAGAAAGGGCAAAGGAGGCTGTTTCAGGAATTCTATATGGCGTCAATGGGTGCGTCCTGATTGGTCGCTCAGCGTGACGATGAGGCAAGAATTACCAGGATTCCAAGTCGAACGTATAAAGAAAAAAAAAAAAAAAAAGCAGGTAGTGTACACCTTGCCGGTGACCGCGCACTTTACCACGTATCGACTGGTATACACGTTATAGATATATATCGACCGCGTATATATACATATATACATAGGTATATCGACTCTTCAGTTGTTTCTGGATGCCCATTGCCCATGCTTCAATGCTTCATGGACTGGCCCCTGACCACCCCCCCCCGCCTGGCCCCTGCGGGAGAGAGAGAGAGATACCCACGCTTTCGTTTCGTCGCCAGAACGGCGCTCGCGCATGGATCTCAACGAGCGCTCAGCATCCACTCTGGACCGATCTGGTGAACGATCAGGCTTTTGGTGGGGGGGGGGGGGGTTGAGAGAGAGAGAGAGAGAGGAGGGAGAAGGGGGAGAGGGATGGATTCTGGCGCCCGTTTGAGACACCGCCACCCGCGGACAGGTGATACTCCGGACCACCCTGGCTTCTTGTTAGCGCCGGCGCAGCGCTAGTCGCTCTATGCTGCAGGTACCATTAAAAAAAAAAAAAAAAAAAAAAAAAAAAAAAAAAAAAAAAAAAAAAGAGAAGAAAACAAACAGTGGTCTCTTGCTCTCTCTATCTGGGCTCCGGCAGTCGTCGCGGACAACGGGCGGCGGGGCCCACCCCGTCCTTTGACACTTGTTCGGTTGTGTCTTTAAAACGCTGTTTGAAATTCCAACTGGATGGTTGTGGATGGTTCGCTGGGTTCGCGGTGTTGTCAAACGTTGGGTTTCGGTTGCATTCGTTCGAACGGTGAGTATGATGCTCGAGATTGTAGATATGGCAACGCTGGTTTTGGTTCATGCCATGGCTTAAGCTATGAGTGTGCGGTGACTGCGGACTGGAAGGGCGGAGGGGGGGAAGGAGCTGGAGGAGAGAGAAGCCTTTCTTTTCTTCTCTCCTTCTCTCCTTCGCTTCTTGCTCTTATTCCTCCGCGAGAAGTCCGCCCATAAGCTCTCTGGAGTCCTTCGGAGGATCGCGGGCAGCGTTGCCGGATCGAGGGTAAAAAGCCGTATCGTCCCCATTTAAATCAATGTAAAACGTACGGCTTTTTCACCCCAATCTGGCAACACTGATCGCGGGACGCAGGCCATGGGCCTGAACTCCCGCACAGTGGAAATAAATGATTACAAGTAGATAAAAGCTAATTTTAATAATGCAAGCTAAAGCAGGATCGTTATCAGAGGCGGCTCCTGTGTAATGTGGCAACAATGGATTCTCTCCGTTTTAACCCGTGTGCAGTGGCGTCGCGTGCAATTTGGCAACAATGTATTCTATCCATTTAAACTCATGTAAAATATCGAATTCAGGGGGTGCACAGTGCACAAGGAAAATTCGATATATTTAATGAGTTTAAATGGAGCAGTTGCATTGTTGCCAGATGGCACGCGACGCCACTGCCCGTGTGAAATAATCGAACTTTGGGGGATTCACCGAATCACGGAGAAATCTATACTTTTGCCAACACTGAAAAAAATAAATAGTTAAAAAAGTACACCAAAATGATTTGCTAAATTAACCTATAATTTTGTTAAATTAACAACTCAAATGCTAAAGCCTCAATTCATTTTGTTATAGCTTAACAACTAACTTTGCCCAACCAGCAAATCAAATAGTAAAAATAACAATTTTTTTGCTGGAATAACAAATTAGTGAGTAAAAATCAGCAATTTATTTGCTGATATATTAACAAGCTGAATTGTTAGATCAACTAATAGGGTTAAGTTCTGTATTTTTTTAACTATTTAAAATTGCTAAATTGACAATATCTATTTTGTTATAAGAACACCATTGTGTGGTTGATTTAACAATTTTTTTTGTAAACTCAACAAATAAATTGTTAACTTAACAGAAAACCCTAGTTGATTTAGTAGCTTTCAATGTTTGTTAAATCAGCAAATTTTGAATTGTTGCTTTAACAATTGATTTTTTTCAGTGTACAGGTTCAAATAACAAAAAGAAAAGTATTTGCCAGCCATCATTGATATAGTTATTGATAACCAGTGGCGGCTCTTACAATTTGTCAACAATGAATCCTCTCCATTGAAACTAATGTAAAATAATCGATATTTAGGAGGTGCATATGCGCCCCCAAGAAATCGATTCTTTTGCATAGGTTTAAAGGGCAAAACGTAAGGTTGCCAAAATGCACCAGCGGCCGCACTGTCGATAACGAGCCACACGTCTTTAGAATGGGTCTGTTGCAAACTTTTGCTACAATGATAAAGAGTGTTTCATCGTATGTAAAATCGCCCGAAAAGTCCATTGGTGGCATCAGAAAGTTATGAAATGCAATAATAAACTCACTAGAGACGTTTAATGAAATCCAAGATGGCGGTAAAATATCGAACAATCTGTATGCATGCAACTTTAACATCCAAGGATTGCCAACGTTGACAACCTCACAGCTTCAGAGGTTATGTGTTTATTTACGTTGTGATTTGGTGTGATCAATATTGTGAGGTTGGCTATACTTGGATGTTCGTGGTGCATGCATACAAATTGCTCAATATTTTACCGCCATCTTGGATTTAATTAAACGCCTCTTGTGAGTTTATTATTGCATTTTACGACTTTCTGATGCCACCAATAGACTTTTCAGGTGATTTTACATATTATTAAACACTCTTTATCGTTGTAGCAAAAGTTTGTAACAGACCCATTATGGATCCTTGGAGGGGCAACCATTTAACGTCAACACATGGTATGAGATTTTGGACTCTGATTCAACTGATTTAAGGGAAAACCGCAAAATTTTGAATCCAACGGACACGTTTACTTTTTTTTTTTTTTTCTTAAATAAAAGAACTAATATAATTCAATTAATTAACCCTTTCAGTGCTGAATTTAGAAAAAGAAGTTTCACAAATGTGAGACCTTCACTATAGTAAATCGATCAACTTTTTCTCGTATAATCTTATGGTTAATGATTTGAGAAATTTCAAATGAGACCATGTTATAACATACCGTCCTCTACATGAAACTATGATGGAGCGGAAGGGTTAAATTAATAACTAATAATTTTAAACTCATTGGGAGAAAGGAGGGGATTGTGGATACTACAATTTATTGTACCTATTATTTTGACAGCCTCGATTTAATGGACTGGCACTGTAAATTGGAGTTGAGGTACAATGTATTGGATGCGTCGTACCTGTAGCCCATGACGTATCCTAGAATTCTTCGCCCTCGAGGAAGTGTGATTTTGCTTATAGACTTCCCTGGTAAAAGTGTTCCATGAATTTCTATGACCAAAATTCCGTGATCATTATTTCCCTAAAGGTAATTATTATTTTTCCATAAAATTTCATAGAATTCTGTGGGCAAAATATTTCTTTAATGTTTCATGGAGTTCCGTGGGCCGTTCATGGGATTCCACAAGACTTTTCATGTTATTTCATGGAAAAATAGTAAGTACCCACGGAATTTTGGTCATGGAAATTCATTTACCAAGGTTGTACGCCCAAAATATATGACTTACTTCGATATAACTGTGATTGCAAATGATGACTTGTATGATTTTTCGAGAAGTGAGTTGAAGTGAACATATATTTTTGGGCAAGTGAAAATCCAACGGATAACCAACATTTGATAGAGCTGGTTGTTAACTAAAGCATGAATTTGCATTCAAATATTTGGATACGCCTCTTCTCACGAAAAAACGTGTCAGAGCGAGTTAGATAGAACATTATTTTTTTGGATCCAACAATTTTCGTGATGGTCGCTCTAAAACGAACAAATGAGTGATATATTTAATGGCGCTTTAAAAATGGTTCTGGCAGTGGGTGGGCTATTAGCAAAGATGAATGCTCCTTAAATCATAAACATATAGAATTATCATAAGGCATGAGCGCCGTAGATTAGAAAAACTGGAAAGTATGCATGAGTGAGCCATTTAGGTCCAGAAGGGATCATGAAATTCGATGCGATCGTTAGTTTTTGAGTCTAGTTTCTGTAATTGAAGAAAATGTTATTGAAGAAAATATAATTGTCTTTGTTTGAATTTAAGTTCAATGAAGTAATTAAATTAATTCTGAAAGATATTAGAAAAAAATCAGTGACGAGGCGTGCGATTTGGCAACGTTCCTTTTTCCCCATTTAAACACATTAGAAAGGTCGAAACCTGGTCATTGCCGATGACTGAAGCGTTCGACCTTTTTGGTGAATTTAAATGAAGAAAATACTTTGTTGCCAAATTGTACGCCTTGCCACTGGATAAATAAAACAGCAAACCACCCCATACTGACGTTACTTGGTGACCAAGACTTTATCCAGGCTCGATTTCTGGATGTCACTCACGGAAAAAACAAAGTTCAAGTACAGCCAAAGCAGCCTTTTAAAGTAACTTCGCAGAGCAAAAGTTCAAGCTCTACCGGAGAAAGTAGCTATTGATCCGAAACACTATACTTCGGTTACAGTGACAATCTTTCTACTTGATTTTGCTCTGTGTCGTAGTAGTGTTTCGGTACAACCGCAACTTGCTTCAGGTAGAGCTAGAACTTTTACTTTGCGAAGCTATTTTAAAAGGCTGCTTCATCTGTACTTAAACATTTTTTTTTTCAGTGCTTACCGCTGGTGTCACTTGACAGCCAGAAATCAAGAAACTCGCCCATAAATTGTCACAGTCTAAAATCTGAAAATGTCCCAGAATGTTTGTAAAAATAAAAAATTACAGCGCGTTCAAACAACAGGAAGAAAAATTTCTGATTGAAATTACGGAACGTATAGGAAGAAATTAGGGTAAAAAGAAATTCCCTTTAAAATAATAAGACTTCTTATTGATTCAACCAGAATTCTTCATGATCCAACGATTCTTTCTTGTGATTCTTCTGAATCATCAGAACATTCAATTGGACCAATGATAATTCTGGTTGAATCAATAAGAATTCTTATTATTTTAAAGAGAATTTCTTTCTATCCCAATTTCTTCCTACGTTCAATCATATTTCAATCAGAAATGTTTTCTCCGTGAAAAGTGAGCAATAAACAAATCAGCCTTATATTATGTCCAATATCGGGTCTTATCACCAAAACTTGCCAAAAATTTTACATTCAAAAACCCAAAAATACCCAGAATTTTAGGAAGGGGGGAGCAAAAAAAAAAACTTCACTGAAACATGATATTAGAGTTTAATATTGTGAATAAGATGAATTAATACGAAACGCGATGTAAATACAAAAGTAAACAGTAAATAAATCAGCCGTATGATGTCCAATGAGGAATTGGGTCCATACCCAGTGTGCCTCGATGTATGGGGACCCAAAGCTGGTCCATCTCATCGTTTATGCATGCCCGAGTTTAAAAGATCCGTGTAAACATGGTATAAAACCTGGCCTCGCCGCTGCCTATACTATACGAGTGTTAAAATCCTTGTCTCGCCAACCAAGAGGTCCCGGGTTTGATTCATACGCGCTGCCACGGACTTTTCGTCGTGGTTTCCATTCGTTCTCTCATGGCGGTCCACTCTATCCCGATTCCTTCCGCATTAATTTATTATTGGTCTCTCTCAGTCCGGAACAAATAGAAAACGGACCGGATCAGAGTTAGTAACTAAGAAAGCCATAGAAACTAAGAGAGCCGGGTGGTACTGATAAATAAAATAAAGAATAAAGGCCCACCTTCAGCGATTGCATAAATTATACCCGTATCGCCACTGCATTGAGCAGCCGGTGCGGGTCAATAAGCGAGATTTCAAACTGAATAGAGCAAGTTATAACTCGAAAACTTTGGACTTGATTGCATTCTCTATAATTTATTTTCGTAGACGCTGTAATGAGGCTGTTACACACTTTTGCTGTAAGCTATTTAAGGGCCAATTATGACGTAAAAAACCTACAAAAATAACGATGATAGCACTAAAAACTCACAAAAAGTACTCCTAAATTCATGAAATGCTTTTAACCCATTTATGCCCAACATTACTTAAAATTTTAAGTTTTTTTTTTTTTTTTTTCTCTCTCTCTCTTGAGAGATATTATAATATTATATTATTTTCTCTCTTGATATTTCTTGAAATATCATCTTGAAAAAATTAAAAGTTTAAAAATGTGAAATTTTTTGGTTCAGCAAAGTGATACATGCTAAAAAATCCCAAAATGGGTCTGTTGCACACTTCGGCTACAGCGCAGCGTTTTAAAGTATCAATTCCTATGTATAAAGCCGAGAAAATGACAATTGCAGCATCAGAAAACGCTAAAATTCAGTATTAAAATCACAAATTGCGAAAAACACTAGACACTATTCACCCCTGTATCTTTCCACCATGTGCACGATATTTCGCGAAATTAGCGCGGCACATTCAAATAATCACGGCCGACTGTCATCACAGCTGACTTCATAAACAAATAAACAGTAAACACAGACGGCATCTGTTCGAATTCTTACGTTTCAATGTCCTCAATTCCTCACAAAAGGTTGTGAAAGGTACGGAAACCGATATTTGTGTCGAAAACTTATCAAAATGAAACAATAACACACAGGAGTTCCAAGCATGATGATCGAAGTTGGAACTCCTGTGTGTTATTGTTTCATTTTGATAAGTTTTCGACACAAATATCGGTTTCCGTACCTTTCACAACCTTCTGTGAGGAATTGAGGACATTGAAACGTAAGAATTCGAACAGATGCCGTCAGTGTTCACTGTTTATTTGTTTATGAAGTCAGCTGTGATGACAGTCGGCCGTGATTATTTGAATGTGCCGCGCTAATTTCGCGGAATATCGTGCACGTGGTGGAAAGATACAGGGGTGAATAGTGTCTAGTGTTTTTCGCAATTTGTGAGTTTAATACTGAATTTTAGTGTTTTCTGATGCTGCCATTGTCATTTTCTCGGCTTTTTACACAGGAATTGATACTTTAAAACGCTGTAGCTGAAGTGTGCAACAGACCCATTGGTGTTTGTGTGAAATTAGCCTAACTTTGCTACAATTTTGGTCCAAAGAAAAAACACCGAAAGGGTCATTAACGACCCAATGGGCATATATGCGGGTTAAATGCGCGAGTGTGATGGCAGCGTTGGACTCTAATATTTTAAGATTCCTATCTCAATTTTGCCACTCTCTCTATGCTGATAAGGAAGATTCACAGAGTATAATTATATAGACACCAGAGTACCAGAGTAGTGATCCAAGTCCGATTAACACAAGACACCTATGATGACACCGGTATCAAAGGAAAGTCGCCTTTTATTGGTCACTTCTTGATTGAGTTATAGCAGTGGCGAAGCATGTTATCAAGGAAGCAACGTGGCAATTTGTCCATTTGAACCCATAGAAAATATCGAATTCATTGGTCATCACCGATTCCTAAATAGTTCGATATTTTTCGTGGGTTTTAATGAGGCAAATGCAACGTTGCCAGATTCCACGCTTCGCCACTGATTGTGAGTTACAGTATTATAAGATGGGAATCTCCCATTATCAGTGTACCTGACGTCATCATTACGCTCGTGCAGTAGCGCACCGAGAGTTTCTTCATCTCTCTCTCTTCTCCATTAAGAAACGTATGTTAGACAAGGATGGACAACGGGATAAAACCCCTCTCATCTGTCCTTTTCCTATTTAAACATTCAAATGGGGAATGAGAGAGATGGAAGAGATCCTGGTTGCGCCAGTGCGCTCGTGCATTTAAAAATGATTCATGAGTTTAGGATTGAATTTCGTAAGATTTTAGTGCTACCATCGTTACTTGGTTTGTTTGTGAACTGAACAGTTCCTTCCTTGCATGAAATTTGTAAAAAATTAATTTCAGTGTGAACACAATACAGACGAGTGTCAATTGATTAGAGCGTGTTTTATACGACACTCCGATTAGTATACAAAAGCATACTGGCTTAAAACATAGTTTTACAACTATTTTTCGTTGCATTTATTAAGTTGGGGAGTATATTTTGAAGCTTTTTTTTATCGGTCCAATTGTTATTTTCGAGTGATTTTACACTAGAATTGACCCTCTTTAACGCTGTAGCAAAAGTTTATAACAGACGCATTGAGCCGGAGCTGGGATATGACATTTAACAGCAAGCTGAGGCTCTATTGGTTTTGTCACCGGATAAATCCTTCGAGTCTAGAAACAGGGATTCGGAGATTGAAAAGACGTCAATTGGCTGTTTGGATTGTGTTGGTAATTATTATAGTTTCCGAAAGATTGCACTCACTATTCAGAAAGAAAAAAAGAGGAAAAAGAAACCTGGCGGTTAGTATCTTTTGCAACTGTAGACATAAGAGGATTGAATCACCAAAGAAGAAGAAGAAAAAATGCTAAGCCAATTCCGTGTTGTTAGAGACTGCGTTCATCTCTTTCTGAAAAAAGGTTGCGAAAGGATAGGTTTGCTCTTAACTCAGTATAGGACTCGTCAATACTGACTAGCCTTACCTGACTTTCCTCGATGGTATCGGTCATTGCAATCATGAGCATAACTCACCTTGAGGTGATCTTTTCTGTGACTTACCCGCATGAGAATCCTTTTACTTGAGCGGTTGACTGTCGGACCAGCTATGAGTTTCATTATATACATAGTATACAAGAAGGATTTAGGCTTCAGTGATCCGGCTGCATTCTACATGGAAGGATCTTTTTTTTGTGCGTCATGTGTGTGATCATTGCGTAAAGACCTTTTACGAGTGATTCCGCATCTTTTTCATGGGTTCTTCAAGGGTTTTTAATTTCTTCTTTTTCTATTTCTTGTCGCGACAACAATTGGCCGATGCGCTTGAAATTTTCCGGCCTATTTGATCGAAAGGTTTGCCGATCTCGGATTGCGCCACAGACGAACTCTTTTTGTCGCGACACTTAATGATCGACCTTCGGTCAGAAATCGATCGATGCATTTTTTTTTTATTTTTCTTTTTTGCATCCTATCTGGAAATATTGGCGCCCAAACGAATCGATATCAGAGCAATGAGCCATAACTTTAGAGTGGCACATCAAGGAGCGTTCCGCTGGTTCATTGCTGTCACCTAGGACGCCGCCATCTTGCCGTAAAAATCGATTTTGAGGTTAAATTTTGTAGGTTGTTTCCGGTCGTTTCGTAAACAAACTGGGGCATCGCCGGAAACGACCTGCAAAAATTAACCTCAAACCTTGGAATCTGCCGTCCAAATTCCCGCCAAATTCCGAACGACCTACAAAATTTAACCTCAAACCTTGGAATCTGCCGTCCAAATTCCGCTTTTTCCCGGGATTCCTTCTACCTTTGTGGCACAAGGTGGACCAGCCCGCTGCCACTCTAAAGTTATAGCTCATTGTATCAGAGTAGTAGATTCTTTGGTTTGTTTTGTTCCCGACGTGAAATGTCGGATCCAGGAATTTGTCCTTCTCTGTCTTTTTCCATTAGAATGCAAGAGTTAGAAAAGGACAGGATCAGGGGCAGTCACGTGATTTTCAACCACCCCTCTTCTATCCTTTTCTAACACATGCATTCTAATGGGAGAAGAGAAAGAAGGAAAATTTCTTGGATCTGCTGGTGCCGCCCTCCTTCTCATAGAGGAGCCCATTGCCGTAAAGCTCTGGTCATCAATTTGTTTGCTTCATCTTCCAATTAGTCAATTGTTCTCGATTTTAAGGAAAAGTCCAGATTATTGTATCTTTTGATCTTTATTCAATTTTTTTTTCCTTTAAGAAATATGCATTGTTTCTTACGGTTTTTGATTTGCTTATTTTCAACAACATAATTTACAATTAGATTAGGTATCTTTAAACCAAAGCGACCGGAACAAATAGGTTGCACTGAAATGATGTAATTTTATGTGTTACGCAAGTTGAACACTTTTAATTTTGCTAAAAAGATTTTTAATGGACCCAGGGCCCAGGCACCAAACAGTTTTTCTGGGGGAGAGAGGGACATCCCCCCTCCCCGTGGATCCGCCACTGGACCCAGGTCAGCATGCAGTGGCAAAAACAGAAAGTTTTCGAGGGGAGAAGAGTCTGGGGTCTGCAAGGACTAAGGGGGGGGGCGTCTTCAGCTCTAAATTCGTCAAAAGTCTCCAGAAAACGCGAAAAATCATATTTATTTAGGAAAATTTTAGCTGACAAGAAGGACGATCCGCTCTTATAGCTCTATACGCAAAACGGTGGGTCAGTTTTAAAAAAAAAAAAAAAAAAAAAAAAAAAAAAAAAAAAAAAAAAAAAAAACTAATAAATGCCCCCCCATTCAAAGCTCCACGGATGATAAAAGTTTGAAAAATGTCTTAGGCTCTTTGGTAAAACTTTTTTTCTACACTTTTCAGGGGATTTTTTGGATATTTGAACATAACAAACTTCGTCCCTAGGTTTCGTGCACGAGTTAATTTTGGCCGCGCGAACGGCGAAACTGGAAGCGCTTCATCGAACAGAAAATCAGGTTTACAGGCCTGATTCACGGAAACAAAATAAGAGCGCAAGGGGAAGAAAAAGAAATGCAATAAAAATGAAATAAATGAAGTTAAGAATAAATAAAGACGAGCGATTGGTCGCGCGAACTGCGGTCGCCAACAGGCAAGGAATTGTTGCCAGATTTTGCAAAAAAAAATCTGGCCGCTTTACATGAGCCCAAATGAAAAGTTGGCGAAGATTTCCAACTAATCTAGCAACACTGTATGAGGAGTCCATAATGAGCTGCGATTTACAAGTTTCTCAGAATATCGGTGGCGGGCCGCGCATCGGATAATGTGTTAGATCATTAAATACATTCTTGACGAGAAATTAGCCGTATTTACTCCCCTCTCCTACCCCCCGATTCCACAAGTCCATCTTCTTGCTTACGAAAAAAAAAAAAAAAAAAAAAAAAAAAAAGAAGTTACCAATGTTTTCTCGCAACTAAATCAATCCAAGTACTACCCCTCTCCCCCTCCATTTGGTCATCGGCTTTCCGTCTCTCTTCTTCTTACTGACAACAGTTCATCAACGTTGCCAAGTTTCGATGGGAAAACATCAGATCCGTCGTTTTGTGCACATTTCGCGGTATTTTTCCGCTGGCGGATCCAGGAAATTTTCCTTCTCTCTCTCTCTGGCCATTTGAATGCATGAGTTAGAAAAGGATAATATATGGGGCGAAAATCACACGACTGTCCCTGATCCTGTCCTTTTCTGACACACGCGTTCTTATGGGAGAAAAGAGAGACGGACAGATTCCTAGATCCTGCCAATGCATTTTCCATCTCGCCGATGATTTGACAGGTGCACTGAAAAAAAAAAAAAAAAAAAATCGTCGGAGGAAAACATCTCCGATCGGAATTGCTCATATTAAAGCAAAACATGCTAAAAGACGAAAATCACGTTCAAGAATCTAATATTTTTCTTCTTCTAAAATCCGTTTCTGGAGTACATTTGACTGTAAGTGGGGAGCTGTTTTGACCAGGAACTAACAGAAAAAGTAATTTCGCATGGCCGGCTAAAACAATACAGACGAATTCAGTATTGAAAAAAAAACGATTTGCATTGAATGTTGAGCCCTCATTTTTTTTTTTTATACGTTTGAAACCCGCCGTCCATTTACAAATTATGGAAACTTGACAAAAAAAATTAGTGACGAACAATAAAAATGAGAAAATGGCTAAAAACCGTGTTATGCCTATCAATTATTTGCTCATGACCTTGTTTACTAAGAGGGAATGTGATGGTTCGGAATAACATCTGGCCAGTTACTCTCATGGAGAAACTTTCATAAGAAAACTCTCACATTATTTTTTTTTTTTTTTTTTTTTTTTTTTTTTTTTTTTTTACATTGTATTTTCGGACCTCATGACAGTCAAGGCGCTGATATATCTGAATGCCTAACAATGTTCATGTCTTTTGGACCATAATTGTTGATGTTATTCGGCTTGTTGTGTTTTTATTAGGATTTTTAGGTTTTATTGAACTTTTGAGCTGTGGGTGGAAACCGGTTCAATAAATGATTTTACAGAAATTCCATGTCATTTCAGAATTTCTATTTTTCATACTATTAATGGCAAATAACAGGAAAAAACGAAAACAAAAAACTTCAAAATCATCTTCCGATTAAGATGCATTTTTTGGAATCGTAATTTTTTCAAATATAATAGGCAGAAATATAAAAAAAAAAAATTGTGATATCAGTTGAAAATTGTTCCTTGAAACATTCTGTAGGGTGTTCTTAATTACTTGAAACACTTTAAGTTTTGGGCAGGGGAAAAAAAAAAAAAAAAAACTGTAACGAATGGGCCTCTTGCAAACTTTTGCTGTGAGCAAATGAATAGTCCAATCGGATGTAAAAATCAGCGGAAATCACGAAAATCATACCAAGAAAGTCTAAAATTCAGTAATAAACTCACAAAACTGCTAAAACGGCAAGATCGTAATGGCACTTCAACGCAGGTATCATGGGAGATTCCTGTCACATTTGTCACTTTCTCTGCGGAAACACAGAGATATGTCTCAATTTAGATAGGAATCTCCAATGATACCTGCGTCTCTCCGCCATTACGCCCGATTCTGAGTGTGAGTTTCGTGATTTTTTTACGTACTCATCGTCATTTTTACAGGTTTTTATGCAAGAATCAACTCTTTAATCCCCTATAGCAAAAATTTGCAAGAGTCCCATTGTAAGTTAACTTTTCACTTCTACTGTGGAACACCGTTTGGTGTTGGTCAACTCACAAGCAAGGTTAAATTCCCAAAATCCCTAGTTATTATAAGAGATCTCAAAAAAATATGGTGACTGACTGGGTATATAGGATCCAGAGCTGCCGTCAAACACATAATCAGTAGTATTTTTCTCAATTCACCGATGATTCCACCGGTTGAGAAGAGATTAGACCGTTCAGTTCAGTGTTTGACTGTACTGCACGAAAATAGTCTGATCTGTAATCTTTTCTCAATTGGTGCAATTGTTGTTAAATTATTAAAATATCCGCACGTTTTTTAAAGTAATCGACGACTCCACCGGTTAGGAAGAGATTACAGATTAGTGTTTTTTTCGTGCAGTACAGCCAGACACTCTGTACTGATTTGTGTAATCTTTTCTCAACCGGTGGAATCATCGGTGAGTTAAAAAATGGCATTAAGGTGATTTTTTAGCGTTTACTGCCGATTTCTGCCACCAGAGCGCTACCGTTCGATTAAAGTCGAATTACAGAACGAAAGTAATTTATTTTTAAGAAAACGGAGTGTCAGTTACTAGATAATCATCTGAAGAGTATCTCTGGAAAAAATCTCTTCAATAACTTCAAAAATAAGGCTAAAAGTACCAAAAATTGAAATATCGCATTTCGGTGCAAGAATCGATTCGCGATATTTCATTTTCTGGTACTTTCAGCCTCATTTTTGATGTTATTGACGAGATTTTTTCCAGAGACACTCTTCAGATAATTATCTAGTAACTGACACTCCGTTTTCTTAAAAATAAATTACTTTCGGCCTGTAGTTTGACTTTAATCGAACGGTAGCGCTCTGGTGGCAGACATCGGCAGTAAACGCTGAAGCATAGAATAAAGATGTAATAGAAGCGACACTGTCGCCGAATCTTCTATCAGAACTCGTTGACCTTGAACGAACTCGAAAAGATTATGTTTGGAAGGATTGAATTCTGTAACCTTTTCATTCAATAGCAACATCATCCACCAACCATCAGCGCTGCGATTGGCTAATTTTAAATTTCGCGGTGGCTGGCTTATTTGAAATCGTGCGGTGGCTGACTTATTTTAGATCGGTCGTCGGCTGGCTTAGAGTCCCTGTGTATTAATAAATATGCAGGGGATATTTAAAATTAAATAAATTATTAAATATAATATATTATGTACTCGTACACATTTATACAAGGACTCTAGGGTGGCTGGCTTATTTTAAATTGCGCGGTGGCTGGCTTATTTTGAATCGCGCCGTGGCTGGCTTAAAGTCCCTGTATATTGAATATATAGGGGATATTAAATACTAAATATACTAAATATAATATATTAAATATATAGTTCATTGAATATTCATGCACAGGGACTCTAGGTTGGCTGGCTTATTTTGAATTGCAAGTGGCTGGCTTATTTCGAATCGCGCGGTGGCTCGGCTTATTTTGAATCGCGCGGTGGCTGGCTTATTTCAAGGTCAACGAAAGGAGTTTATACAGAGCCTTATGGAAGTGACGCTTCTATTACGAAGTAATCTTTATTCTATGGCTGAAGATTCACCTTAATTACACGCAAAACGGCAGCACTGATAGGAGCGTTAAAAAGAGCACAAGATAAAGCCAATCCGGGCGATTGTTTTCTATGCACACTTGATAAATATGACAACGCTGCGGTCAACTGTCCTTTTTCCCGATTCCTCGTTTTTTATGTCACTATACTTAGATCTCTCTCTCTCTCCTTTTCCGCTCCCTCCACGCTTACTCCATACCCGTCCTCCTCGGAGTCATTGGATGCACGTTTAACAAGCCGAAACTCGTGTAATCGGAGTCAGTTCACAGCTTCTCTCTTTAAAACTACTCCGGTCTTTAAAACTGACTCCTCTTTATAATGCTCAGTTGCTCATACCGCAACATTATTTCCGAATCGATCCGATCGATCTATCGATGTCGACATCTTTCAGAGAGAGAGAGAGAGAAAGAGAGAGAGGAAAGAGAAGAGACATCAGAGTCCACCAAGGAAGCTGCTCTCGCTCGCTGGCTCTCGGGAAGCCAGTTTTATCGTCTTTAACCCCCTCCAATCCCCCCTTTCCCCTCCTGACTCCCCCCCCTCTTTTAAGAGAAGGAGTAAGATGAGGAACTCATTTTGGGTGGGCTGCATCTGGATATTTTCCTGTCTGCAGCTTTGTCGTTGTCGTTTTATCTTGTTTCGAGGGTTTGAAGGGGGAGGGGGGAGGGGAGGGGGGAGGGAGGGAGGGAGGGAGGGAGGGGGAGGGGGGTTAAGAAGGGAGTTCAGAGGAGGTTTACAGCCCTGCATTCGGAGTTGTTGATGATCGAATAGATTGTTAATCGACATTCCTTTCTTCTCTTTTACACTCGCGCGGCTTCAAATTTGTAAATTGTAATGTCCGCGCAGAAAACAAATATCTCATTTGGCATCCGATCAGTCGGCACTGGTCTGCGCATGCGCGGGGCGCAGCGTGCAAGGAAAATCGCGATTGGCGATTCCCCCCCCCCCCCCAATGGGAGAGCGTGGCTGCTTTACTTTGGAGAGTCACCAGGGTTCGATCAAATTAGCAGTCCCTTGTTTTGACATCAGTGCAGTATGTTGCGCCGATTTTATTTCAGATTTTCCTTACAATTATTATTATAGTCTATTTGCCTCGATTGTATCGAAATGCGTGTGGCGTTCGCTGATAAACCCACCTTTTTGCAGAGAGATTTGCGATGTTTCAGTTTGATTTGACACATGTTTTAATGAAAGTAATCCTATCTAATTTCTTTGTCATTCACTGGAAAAACAGCTATCTTAATACTTACTATAAACTTGGTTTAAATTTTTACAATCCAAGATACAAACCAATACGTCTTGCACTCAAACCACGGAAAACGTATTTATAATTATTATAAAACACGTTTTTCGTGTTTTGAGTGCAAGATGTATTGGTTAAAATTGTAACAGCATGTAATGGTTAAATTTTAACCAAAACATCTTGAACTGAAACCATGGAAAACGTAAAATTAACAATTTTCTAGGATTGTCGAAAATTTAAACCAAGTTATGGTAAATCTTACGGTAGCTGTTTTTTCAACGTAGATCCATAAAATAAAGAGGCGGATTTGCTGCCATTGCTGACTGTTTAAACTGTAACAAGGTGGCACAGTGCTAAAGCGGCCTCACTTTTCAAGAAATTATAAATTTAAGAGCAGATTTTGAAACGTTTCAATTATCCCCTACTGTTTTTCCTGCGAAGCGCATAAGAATTGCGGATTAATATACTGTAAATACATTGTATAATTTCCATCGTCCCCAAATTGTCATCATTTTATTGAGGTGTTGTACATAGTACTGCGGTCCTACAATACTTATCAAATTGGATGTGTGGTACAATACATGGACCACAACTTCGAGTTGAACTGTTATTCGTCCAAATAAGAATAATAAGATGATCTCACAAAAATTCATCGATTTATCACTTTCGGCATCATGAACGGGGAAGAAAATCGAATTCCAGTGGCAACTTGTGCGGACCGGCAACTTTTCATTTAAACACATGTAATATATCGATTCAGTGGTGGATCTAGAAAATTTTTCTGGGGTTGAGGGCACTCTCAGGAAGTTTTAAATTTTAAGCGGTTCAGTAAGACATTTTTGGATATTTTCTGTTGAAAAAAGGCAAAATTTAAGGCTTGAGAGGGGAGCTCATGCTCCTGTGCCCCCCTCCCCCTTGGATCCGCCACCGTATCGCTTCAAGGGAATGTACTGTGACTCCTCAATATCTCTACTTTATCATGACCTTAAATGGACTAAATGCAATGTTGCCAGATTATACGAGGCCGCCACTCAGTGACGAATTCCCTTGAACGATCACTATCAGAGAGTGGGATCATCAGAGCACGTCACGACACACAACGCATCTAATTTTCCCGACAAGGATGACAAGAGCAGTTTGTAGAAGACATCGGGAGGTGAGGAGGGGCGGGGGCTTCTTTCCTCCGGGCGAATGGGGGGGGGGGGTCATAATATCATGCGAATGCGAAATGACGGTAAATTGCCGGAAATCAAATATAGCAGGCGGCCAAGTATACAGCTCGCTCTCGGCTTGTGTGACTGTGATATGCGACACGCAGAGAGACATGAGTGAGGGAGAGAGAGAAGAGAGGGAGGGACAGCGATAGAGAGAGAGAGAGAGAGAGAGAGAGAGAGAGAGAGAGAGAGAGAGAGAGAGAGAGAGAGAGAGAGAGAGAGAGAGAGAGAGAGAGAGAGAGAGAGAGAGAGAGAGAGAGAGAGAGAGAGAGAGAGAGAGAGAGAGAGAGAGAGAGAGAGAGAGAGAGAGAGAGAGAGAGAGAGAGAGACGCGAAGAGACCAATTTCATTTGGCGCAATGAGACCGCGTCACCCATAAATGCCATTAAGTAAACGAATAGCGACCGCCACGCCATTTGCCATTCGTTATTAGCTCTTCGGTTTTCGCCATCTCCATTCGCCACTTCTTAGTCGTCGTCTTCGTCGTCACCATAACCGCCGTACACACGACGCTGTCGTGTAAGTTCAGTGTCATTAAGTACACTCGCCAGGGAGTCGCTTCATGTCACTTTAATACAGAGTGTATATACTTTGGACTTTGGGGCCTCCTCTCTCCCCTCCTCAACCAAAACTCGATTTTCAACTTCAATGAACTTGCACTGGTATGCCGTATGATAAAGTTCACGGAGAAAAATGGTCTTAGTAAATAACTAAAACTTCAAGAAGTATAACTTTCAACACCAGAAATTGTATAGTTATAGCCTTTTTACTAACGAACTATGAAAAATGTGTCACTGCAATCTACACTGGAAAAAAAAATGCGATAGTCATATAAAAAGATTCTAGTCATATTACGAGCAGAGCTGCCGATTTGCGTAGATTTAATGGCATTTTGAAAGTCACCGAAGATTCCACCGGTTGAGAAAAGATTACAGAGTTGAGTTCAGGGTATGGCTGTAATGCACGAAAATATTAGCGTTTTTATTCTTTTCTCAGCCGGTATATTTTCATTAACTAAGGGCGTTTCCACCGATTGAGAAAATATTACAGATCAGAGTATTTCCGTGCATTACAGTCATCCACTGAATTGAACTTTGTAATCTTTTCTCAACCGGTGGAATCATCGGAGAATTTAAAAATGTCAGTTAATCTACGCAAATCGGCAGCTCTGATTACGAGAAGCACAACGATATGTGAACGACAGAAAGTCTTGTACTTTGCCCGGAAAATTCTGGGGTACTTACCAGAATATGGTAATAGAACTAGAATTTTCTAAAACAAGAAAAATGAAAGGACCAAATGAAAATAATATGTGAATCAAAGGAGTAATATAGTTGGTTTCACAGCAATAATCACTCAGTGATTGCTGGTTTCAGTGACTACTCGATTCATGTAATCAATTTGAGAGGTGGTCGGCCTACTCTCTTATATACTGAAAAGAAGTGCTGAATTTAAGTTTTTTTTAGTTAAAAGTATGGGCATCACTTAAAAACTATTAGTTTGACTATTTATATAGTTAAATTACCTACTTGCCGTGGTATTTCATTTGTTTTTTTCAACTATTTTAAATAGTCAAACTATAACAGTTTGTAAGTGGTGTCAATACTTTTAACTATAAAATAGTTAAAATTCAGCATTTTTTTTTTTTTTTTCAGCGCGGCTTTTTCGACTCGAATTGCAAACCAAGAGGGTGAGACCGGAAGTTCAAACAAATCTAACAAAAAAAAAAAAAAAAAAATGCATCATCGCCAAATCCTTTAAAAAAAAAAAAAAAAAAAAAAAAAAAAAAAAAAAAAAAACTTCAGAATAGACAGGTTTGACCATTTAGACTGAAACAGGGAATGGTACATCGAAAATCACTGAGTCTGATTCATCGACCCTTTGTGATATAAATACTTGAAAAGTCTGAATAAAATAGAAAGTAAATCAGCGAACGTCCGGGTTTGGTCAATTTAGCCGCCGCGCCTGGCAGGGGCTAAACACTCAGGTGTCCCTAACGGCACATTTCGAGGTTGAAACCGGATTCAATTCGGTTTGGCAAACCAGTCAACCGATTTCAATCCAGTTTTGCAATCCGGTTTCAAACCAGATTAACACAAGCTGGATTTAAGCCGGATTATAGACAGTTTGAAATGGCTTACATGTCCGGAAAAAAAATTGACTAACTAGATTTGACTAGGATTCTAGCTTTCTTCGCCACGCATCATAGACCCCTATTCAAACTGGTTCAGAAACGTTTTTCAACTTGTTTCAAAAATGGGGTTCAATCAGGGTTATTCCCAATTTTAAACCACCGATTCCGAACCGGATTCAAACGAGATTATCAAAGCAGGGTTGAATGCGAATTATAGATAGTTTGAAATGGCTTACATGTCCGCACTAAAAACAGAACAGTCGGTTTTAAACCCCGAAATCAAACCGATTTTGAAGAGGATTTATACCCTACTTTCAGCTGATTTAAAGATGTTTTCAAACTTGTTTCATCAGTTGGGTTCAACATGGGTATATTTCGGATCAAGAACTAAGCTTCGTCCCCATCCGGTTTTATAACTGGTTACTCAAGCCGGATTGAATGCAAAGTGCAGCTAAGCGACTTGAATAATTCACAAGACCGTATCTGAACTTGAATAACCAGATTGAATCCAGATGGCAGCCAAGTTCTTTATGAACTGTACTAGACCCAACTTCAAATGATAGAAAGTTACAGACTCAACCTTGAGTTAAGGCTTAGGTTAGACTCGCTAAACCAATTTTCAGGCACTCTACGTGGGCCTAGGGTGAATTCATTACCAAAAAGTATTGATGGAGATGTCCCAACAGTACCAAGTTTCAGTGGAGAGGTCGTTCGCAGCTCGGGCCCAAGTAAACGCGAGTAACGTTTCGCAAAAATATGGTGGAGCACTCTCTCGGCGGAAGCCGCGAACTAAGTTAACTCCGCTTCCCTATCCGGTTTCAAGCCAGGTTATTCAATCTAGATTGAATGCGAATTGTAGACGATTTGAAATGGCTTACATGTCCGCACCAAAAATTGGATAGCTAGATTTCACCTTGATTCAAACTGATTTCATGGAGGGTTATAAACCCTACTTCAAACTAATTTAAAACTATATTCAAACTTGTTTTATCAATTGGGTTTAACACGGGTTTAAACGGATCAAGAACTCTACTTTCAAATCCGGTTTCAAAACAGTTATTTGAACCGGATTGAATGCGAATTGTAGATGGCTTGAAATGGCTTACATGTCCGCAAAAAAAATTGACGAACGTGATCCGACCCAAACTCAAACCGTCTTTACAGCGGGTTGAATCCGACTTGAATTCGGTTCACAAGGCTGGCATGAAGTTGGATCGGATTCCATTTCTATTAGGATGTAGTATGCGGAATTTGTCTTATATGGAGCTTTTGAACCTGACGTCTATCCGATTGATTAGCTAGGTTTGATCCTTGTTGGAAACAGATTCCTATCGGTTTCAAGTACTTCGACTAATTCGGTTTCAATCGAGTTTCAAGACGAAGCACTAAACTGGCCAACCGACTGGACGATTAAGAAATCGGCTGAAAGCTCACTTGAAACTAGGTTGATGAAGCTTCTTGTAGCAAGTTTGAAACCGTTTTGAAGTCCTTTTTTTATGAGTTCCTAAATCCATCTTGAACTATGTTCAGAGAACTTGCTTGAAACTGGTTCGGATCCAATTTGCGGCAGGGTCCAGTATGCAGTTGGAATCGGATTTAAATTCGTTTCCGATCCGTCTTTCACGAAGCTTGTACACCTGGTGATTATCCGACTGTCAATCTAGGTTTGATACGGATTGAAAACGGGTTCTCATAGGTTTGAGGAGTCCGTGTTTATCCTTGTTCAATCCGATTCCAATCCGGATATCGGAGCTGATCATCCCCGTGCCGCATGTAAACCAGTCTTGAAATCGGATTAAAATCAGATTGGCAATCGTCGGTTTGTCAATCCTTCGAGTAGCTGGATTGAAACTAAACCTGGATTGAGTGTGCCGTTAGGGGTACCAGAAAATGAGACCCTTCTCCTCCCCCCTCCCCCCAGTGTTCACCCCTCATCAGCTGCAGCCGTATCAATTCAATTGGCCGAATTGGCGACACGCAATCGGATCCAAGAAACTGTCCTTCTCTTTCTTGTCCCATTAGAACGCATGTGTTAGAAAAGGATGGGAGAGGCGGCGAAAATCACGTGACTGCCCCTGCGATCTGTCCTTCTCTAACACATGCATTCTAATGGGGAAAAGAGAGCGAAGGATAGATTCCCGGATCCGCCAGTGTGGCGACATCTGTTAATACGCAACGTCTGGTTCATCGTTTTCATCTTTAGGGAGCTACAGGGAGGTTTTCCATTGATTCGACCAGAAAAAAATAATCTTTGGATCTGATTGTTGAGTAAGATCAAGCGGCGACCGTAATTGAGACAACCGATATCTTGAAGCCTACAAAACATCAGAAGTGCTCTTCCTATATAATCAGCAGTGGTGATTTGTGTTAACATTGTTAGTGACGAGCAAACATGATGTTTCATGGAACTTCATCTTGTAAAGCGGCCTCAATTCAACGATTTGGTCACTTTTATCGAAGACATCGTCATTGAAAACCTTAATGAAGACGTTATTAGTTTTGTGAGATTCGGAAGGATCAAGATAAGGGATGTTTCCTTTCCTTTCCTCTCTTCCTGCTCCTTTAAAGATCCCTTTTAGCGTCGGAGTTTCTGATGCTCGATGCTTTGATGCGTCAAACGGTGGCAACATTTATCGTAGGATTGGATGAATGATGTCTGGTCGGGAGTCTGTCTGCGGCAGGCGCGTTTGTTGTTCGTCCATCGGCCGGCGGGGTGGATCGGGTAGATGGTGCAGATCTGGAACAGAGATAAAATTACAAGGTTGGTTTTATTAGTTTATTTTTATTTTTTTTCTTTCAGCTAAACGTTTTAATCGTGTTTTAACGAACGCGTGTTGTAATTTGATCATGCACAAGCTATCTAGCGTTCGATTCATATCATCAGTGGCGTCGCGTGTAATTTGGCAAAGCTGCATTTCATCCATTATTTAAACCCATGCAAAGTGTCGATTTGAAGGAGTGCACTGTGCGCACCTCCAATGGTTCGACCTTATTCATGCGTTTGAATGGACCTAATGGGTCTGTTGCAAACTTTTGCAACAGCGCTGTAGAGTGTATAATCTGATGTAAAATCGCGATTAGTGGCATCAAAAATTCATAAAATGCAGTATGAAACTCACGAGAGACGTTCAATGAAATCCATGATGGCGGTAAAATATCGAGTAACCTGTATGCATGCACCACGAACATCCAAGGATAGCCAATCTCACAATATCGATCACACCCAATCACAACGAAAATAAACACATAACCTCTGAAGCTGTGAGGTTGTCAAAGTTGGCAATCCTTGGATGTTAAAGGTGCATGCATACAGATTGCTCGATATTTTACCGCCATATTGGATTTCATTAAACGTCTCTTGTGAGTTTATTATCACATTTCATGACTTTCTGATGCCACCAATGGACTTTCCGGGCGATTTTACTTACGATGAAACACTCTTTATCGTAGTAGCAAAAGTTTGCAACTGACCCATTCAGTGTTGCCAGATTGAATGCGACTGATTTATACTCACTAGAGCTGGGGAAAGAAAAGAATAGACAAATGTCAAAGTCTGGTGAGCATCAACAGTCATCAAACATTATATTTGAAATGCAGGCTGAAATATGTGTTGAGTGATGATGATTCGGAACTCACCAGACTTTGACATTTGTCTATTATTTTCTTTCCACAGCTCTAGCCCAGAGTAAGAAGATCAGGAAGGTATCGTTACACGATATCTTAGCATAGGCACCCAGTGATGCAAGTGGGTGGCAGGGTTGCAATCCCTGGAGGGTCCCACTCTTGACATTAGGACTTCCCCTAAAAATGTAATTTTCCTACACTGAAAAAAATAAATAGTTAAAAAAGTACAGAAAAAAATGATTTGCTAAATTAACCTATAATTTTGTTAAATTAAAAACTCAAATGCTGAATCAGCAATTCATTTTGTTGCCTTAACAACTCACGTTGCCCAACCAGAAAATCAAATAGTAATAACAATTTTTATGCTGGAATAACAAATCAGTGAGTAAAATCAGCTATTTATTTTGCTGATATAACAAGCTGAACTTGTTAGATCAACGAATTGGGTTAAGTTCTGTATTTTTTTAACTTTTTAAAAATGCTAAATTGACAATGTCTATTTTGTTAAAAGAACACCATTATGTGGTTGATTTAACAACTATTTTTGTAAACTCAACAAATAAATTGTTAGCTTACCAGAAACCCCTGGTTGATTTAGCAAATTTAAATTTTTGTTAAATCAGCAAATTTTGAATTGTTACTTTAACAATTTATTTTTTTTCAGTGAGCTTTATTTATGAAATTTTGTCAAATACCGGACCTACGACCCTCATCGAGACATCTTTGAAACCCCCAAACTTCCTTTACTTGCAAAATGTTACAGGATTTTCAGTATTCGCATCACTGAGAAAAATGTCCGATTATTTCAATGAAGGTAATATACTCCCGTGCTTTACTTCCCATTAAGAAAATAGGAATTCGTGTCGATTCAAGCGTCCTAACTATTGCAACAATATGCTTTTATTCCACTTGTTAGTTATCGATGCGCCACGAGCACAGCGCGATAAATCTTCGTACACGCGCGATGTCGGATTGCATCCCTACAAAATGAAGGCGCATCTTATAGCTGCGTGCGACCGTGCGTCCTTCACATTGGCCGAAAACATAATGACAAGATTCATTGGACTTTGATTGAATTCACTTTGAAGCTACTTGGCTGTATAAGTGTATGCAGTGGCGTACGCAAGGGGGCTAAGGGGGCTAAATCCCTCCAGACCTCCGATTTTTGGGGGTAGAGGGGAAGGGGGAATAATTTCCAGTCAAACGCTTATCAATGCGAGCCCCTCCCAAGAAAAATCCTGCTTACGCCACTGGCTGTATATATATATGATTATCATTCAAATGGGTGACTGCCAAGACTTCGATGTAATAGAGAGAGAAGGGGCAACAAATTGACGGTTTTTTACGTTAGTTGCCTTTACGTCACCGAATAAGTTCAAGATTATCCATAAATGAATAACATAAGACTTTTGTTCCATCTGATGCGGTCCAGAGAAAAAAAAAATCTCAGTGCGATACGATGCATAGCTGAGCTATATTTGCGGATTATCATCCTTAATTGAATCAGTGGCGAACGTTAAGCATCACCTATTGACGAATCTGGAACTACATCTGTGAAGATTCTCTCTCGCTACCTTCTCTGCACATCGAGGCTCACGTCAACACTTTGACCGTCTATAACGGCTTTTCCCATAAAATGGATGAATGGGTTTACGGACGAATCATCTTGCCGACTACTGGCTGGTGTAAAATTTATTCAATGAAAATACCTCGACGACGCGACAACCTAGTCAAGCAAGGCGCAGAAGCGCACCGAGAGTTTCTTCATCTCTCTCTCTTCTCCATTAAAAAACGTATGTTAGACAGGGATGGACAACGGGTTAAAACCCCCTCTTTCTGTCCTTTTCCTACTTATACATTCAAATGGGAAATGAGAGAGATGGGAGAGATCCTGGTTGCGCCAATGAAGCAAGGGGTTGAGCAAGGGGGTTGCCTGCCCCCACTATTAAAAGAGTTGGATGAGAATCGAAAAGAGAAAAAAAAACAAAAACAAAGACGTTATTCTTCGCGGCGTAACGTCAACGAGGCTGGGTTTGAGAAAAATCGCGAGGGGGACCGCGAGAGATTTATTGAAGGAATAGGAAAATAAGCTGGGGAGTAATGCATGGGGGGATGGTGGGGAGAGCTTGATGAAAGGGGGGGCGGGGGGCACTGCTAAGATAGCCGGTTCGCGTTTAGCATTGAGGAGACGGAGGACTGAGGTTCCAGGTCTCCGAACAGAAAAGAACGTCTTTACTGACTGACGGAGGAGCGGGTTGCGCCGGACCGATGGGCAGTTGTATGTATGTCTACCGGCTTGCGGCTGCCCAGTGTCCACCTATGAGCCCCCCCCCCCCCCCACTTCAGCCCCCGAATCGAGCACCAGCCATGAGCTGCCGATCCTCCCCGTCGCGGAGCACCAAGAGCGCGCGATGGTGCCAAATCATCAGATCCACAAATAATATTTGAATCGTTAACAAACCAGTGGTAAAGCATGCCTGTGCAATCTAGCAACGTTGCATATGCCACTGAAACTGGCAAAAAATGTCGAGCTATCTATGGATCGGGATGATCATGAAATTCGACCTTTTCTATGGATTCAAATGGATAAAACGCCCGGTTACCGCAGAGAGCACGTATCGCCACTGGTAACAAATATTGGTTCCAGTGGCCGACCGTAGCGTAGAGTTTTAGTCTATGACAACATTGCATTATTTCTATGCAACCATGAAATGAATCGAAGTTTGAGTGGTTTCAGAGCTGCCGATTTGCGTAGATTTAATGACATTTTTAAATTCACCGATGTTTTCACCGGTTGAGAAAAAATTACATAGTTCAACTCAGTGTATGAGTGTATGACTATAATGCACGAAAATACTCTGATCTGTAACATTTTCTTAATCGGTGGATACGCCGTCAATTAATTAAAATATACCGGTTGAGAAAAGATAAAAGACGCTAGTATTTCCGTGCATTACAGTCATACACTGAACTAAACTCTGTAATCTTTTCTCAACCGGTGAAATCTTCGGTGAATTTCAAAATGTCATTGAATCTACGCAAATCGGCAGCTCTGGGCTATCTGGACACAGAAATCGATAGAATCGGTTTTTTTTTTCTGTAAAGATGCGAACGATAAAAAAAAAAAAAAAAAAAAAAAAAAAAAAAAAAAAAAAAAAAAAAAAAAAAAACTGAAACAAGACAGAAACGAGCCAGATTTTCTCACCAGGATAGTTGCTTTATAATTCTGTGTCTATAGATGGCCACTCTAAAACACTTACACTTTAATTTAAATTAATTTACACTGGATTAATTAAAATTTTTGATTTTAAGTTAAAAAAAAAAGGCAAACAGACCATAATCAGATCGTCCATGCTGTCACACCTTGGTATATAGGACTTATAGGACACGTATCAGCATTTTTAGACTGGAAAAAAGAATTCCTAAATTCTAGTACACGGAAAAAAAAACTACGGTGAAAATAACCATACGGATACCTGATTTTGGCACCTGCTAGATGGTATAGTAATGTTAACCAGAAGTATACTATGTTTTGACTAGGTACTAGGTGATGTTACCTGGTTGCATGTCGAATTTACTCAAAGTATCGGTAAATGTACCATACTTCTAGTCAAGTTTACCATAACATCTAAATCAGGTGCCAAAATCAGGTATACGTATGGTTATTTTCACTAATCTTTTTTTCCGTGTAATATTAATCCAGAAGCACAAAGATATGTGAACCACAGACAGCAGACAGTCTAGTATTTTGACCAGAAAAGTCTGGTGTTAATACCAGAATATGGTTACAGAACGAGAATTTCTTCAATATTTTCTGGAACTATGGTACAAACACTAGAATTCTGGTAACTGTACCATCCCTTACATAGGTTCACATGCACTGATACGGTACGGTACGGTATTTGGACACCGTAAACTATGGACTACATACGTTTACCGAGGCACTCCGGTTGTGACGCCCGTAATTTTCTGCAGTGCAACTCGTAATTACGGACTCCATCGCAGAAAGTTGCGGGCTTCAAGACCGGGAGTGCCTCGGTACCTATATAGACAGTAGTGGTTTTTCAGTGCATTTTCGTGGGTCAGGTAATCTTTTTTTTTTTTTTTTTCAGTACACGGAAAAAAAAAAAACTGCGGTGAAAATAACCATACGGATACCTGATTTTGGCACCTGCTAGATGTTATGGTAATGTTAACCAGAAGTATACTATGTTTTGACTAGGTACTAGGTGATGTTACCTGATTGCATGTCGAATTTACTCAAAGTATCAGTAAATGTACCATACTTCTGGTCAAGTTTACCGTAACATCTAACAGGTGCCAAAATCAGGTATCCGTATGGTTATTTTCACTAATCTTTTTTTCCGTGTATATTGGTATACCTCGTTTTTCGTTTATCTTCTCCGATTTTGGGTAGAGGAGCCTCAGGCTTTTCTCAACGGACGCCCATATCGTCGGGAGTCAGCGCAGTAAATCAGCTTGAGACCGCGCGAGCGAGGAGGCGAGGGACCCGAAAATTCGCTCGGGCCTGACCAGCGACCATGCATCTTATTCCGTGAATTTGTTTATTTTCCCGGTGATGACTGTCATCAGATCGCGCGATAAGACGGCTGCGAAGAGCAAGAAGATGCTGTGCTGATGACTATCCCACCAGCCACAGCTTGCACGGCGCATACAACCCGCTCCCATCAATCTAAAAAAAAAAAAAAAAAAAAATTCAGAGGGAGACAGTCGGAAGGTAAAGGAGAGTATAGAAACAAAAGAAAAGAAAGGCTTTTGATCAGATTGAATGAAAAATCGGCCTGGTTTTCGCCGACAATGACGGGGCACGGCACACAGTAAAAAAAAAAGAAAAAAAAAAAAGAGCGGCAGTAATGAAAGAAAGGCAGACTTCCAAATTACGCGCACCGCAAATATTCTAACTCCTCCTCCCCCTCCCCCACGTGCCCCCTCTCACGATTTCAGACAGGGGCCTGCTACCGCGGTTTACTGCAGGAGCGCGATACTATCGTATACTGTATATAAAAAAAGGGGGAAGTACGGGGTTCTGAGGAGGAGGTAAGATTGGATTGAAGGGGAGGAAGAGGGGAAGTTTAAGGGGGTAAAGGGGGGGGGGGGGGCTCCTTAATCATAAAAGACTCCATCCATCGTCCCGCATTCGTCCCGTTTCCCGTCCCGGCCAGTCGCAATCTGAGAACCCATTGATGGAATTAATAAATTACCGGACAACAAGAGACAAACTCACTCACACACACTCTTTCAAGCTCTCGTAGGCAACTTACAGTACACGGGGACCCGAGCCTTTGCTCAGGAGCGAAATGGATGACCATTTACAGAAAGCGTGTGTGTACTGTGTGTACTGCGTGTGAGCCGCGAGTGAGATGACGATGGCGCCTCAGTGTTGCCTGATGGAGAGGGTAAAAATATCCCAGCAATGGTCAGTGCCGAAGCGTGCAATCTGGAAACGTTGCATTTGCAGTGTAGAGGCATGAAATTTGGCAACAATGTATTTTCTCTATTTAAATTCACCAAAAAAGTCGAACGGTTCAGTCATCGGCGATGACCAAGCTTTCCGATCTTTCTAGTGTGTTCAAATGGTATATAGGAACGTTGCCAAATCGCACGCCTCGCCACTGTGCACTTGGTCCATTAAAATCACGAATAATATCAAACTATTATGTATAATTATATATAACGATAATTATATCTAGGATTCGGCGATGACTACCAAAATCGACCATTTCTATGTGTTCAGCTAATGGACAAAATGCTGCTTTGTCGAATAGCAATTTTCGCCTCTGGGTATAGAAGACTTCAAGATATTGTTGAAAACTTGCAAGTGGTAACGTTTCAAAAAAGAATAGGAATTTATGTGTATAGTCAATTTGTTTAAGCGAAGCATTACAATTTTACCACTGATCGCAAGGTTTATATGTAATTCGATTATTCTTACATACGTACGTATTTTTGCATAACTAAGTGGTTGAAGGCACTCACCGTTACTCCCATTATTATGATCAGGGCTGCACTTGGGGATAAATTGACTCGCGTCTAGGGTTCTTGGCTCTAGACTGGCCCGTGCCCAAAAATTTGGGGGGAGTATTTAGTTTTGAAAAAACTAGGGCTAAATCTATTCGTCTCCGTGTGCGACTGTAACAAGAAAAAATTGAAGCTTTTTCAAAGCCCCCTTTGCCTTTTTTCAACAGAAAATTATGCAAAAATGCCTCCTTCAAGTAGCAACATTTTAATAAGCGAGCCGCTAACCCCCCTCCCCCCCTTAAAAACAATCTGGGTCCGCTACTGATGACTACGAATAATAAAAAGATAATCTAGTTGTCTTATAAAATGCATTTCTTATTCTACGCTAGTATGGGAGATTTAAAGTGTAACTATATACCTTCAAAATTAACGATCCAAAACATAACCCCAGTCGAGTTAAGGCTTAACCCTTTCAACACCACGTCCGACCATGCTCGTTTTCGTAACTGTAGATCTGCCTCACGAACATTTCAATTTTTCATTGATAGAAGCTACTCATCCAAGTTGTTGACATTTGCAAAATAATTATTCAACGAACGCCTTCAACTAGAGGGATAGGCAAAAGCAACATCCCGGAGTAGTAATATTTATCTACCCAGTCGACTAAAGCGAGCAAGCGGAGATTTATCTTCGTAACCTGGGAGTAAAAGGGTTAGATCGTCCCACCATGACCTCACTTTTGATCAAACTTTCGATAAAAACTTGCGATTTTCGCAACTGCAGTTGAAAAATCATGATCTTAGCTTATACGTTCGTTGATTTTATTAATGTACCAAACCAACTTGCAAGGTCAGCCTCACCAGTCACTTTTGATGAAAATTGACACGCAAAAATGTTGGCACAGTGAAATGTACTCGGTAAAAAAGAGTCAGTTCAGCCGCAATCGCATGGCGAAGTTGTATAATAGCATGAAATTAAATTTTACAACTTATAACTTGCAAAATAGATCAGTGCGGCGGCGTAGCGTGCAATTTGGCAACGTTTCGTTCATTTGAACCCATGAAAAAGATCGAAGTATCGGGTGTTCGGGCGAACACCTTCGCATTCGACCTTTTTACGTGAGTTTAAATGGACTCAATTCAACGTTGCCAAATTGCAGGACACGCCACTGAAACAGATATGTATTTCAAACGGCGCGCGCGGCGCGCGGTGACATTTAATTCAAGACGAGCTTCAAACGAACGCGTGGAAGCATGTTTTCTTTGAGAGAAAAGACAATTGGAAAAAATCTAAGAGAATGTATAAGACCCCCTCTCGATAACATCCTTTTCTAGGACAAGGAAAGCTAGTGAAGAGGCAAGAGAGATACTAAAAAGAGGATGGAAGAGGAAGAGGTAAAGGAAGGTTAACGGAGGAGGAAGAGAGAAAGAAGAACAAGAAGGAGATAAAGATAGATAGGAATATCATGGAGAAAGAAATAACGGATGAGTAGGGGAGTGTACGCCGAGAAGGGGTGTGGGTGAGAAAAGGAAGGATGAAGCAAAGGGAGGGGACGGGGGGCAGGAAGGGATGAAGGGAAGGGGTAGAAAGTTAAGTGAAGCGACGCGCCAGGATTTTGCGAGGCTGGAAACTTTGGGGGGATGGTGGTGGGTCGTGGAGGAGGAGGGGGGTGTTGTGTTAGACGGACGCCACTTGCAGGCGTCGGTTAGTGTCGCCATGGAAACGGGGGGGGGTTTTTCTTCGGGTGTTATATACACCACCATGAGATGGTAAGTGGCGGGTGGGGTTCCCCGCACTAACGCAGTGATGATTTTCATGCCGATATTGTATACCAAGGATGGGCGAGGCGAGGCAATGTGGAGCTATATTATAGGAGAGTTCTCTCTCCACTCGCTTTCCTCGTTCACTTTTCGAGGAGTGTGTACGTCCGAGAAGCGATCTTGACCGATCTTTAATTACAATTAAAAGCCCCGCGTCGCGGTCCCGGTCCCGGTCGGTCGCGAAGGAACGATCGATTCTAGTCCACGGTCCACGGTCCACGGTTCCTGTGTAAGTACAGTTGCTGTCGTGTTCCTTGAGATGGCGCTCGATACGTTCAACGAATCATCCCTTTATAACAGTATTTCTATACTTCCCCTCACCCCTTTCTAACTCTCTCACTTTCTCTCTCTCTCTCTCTCTCTCTCTCTCTCTCTCTCTCTCTCTCTCTCTCCCTCCTCTCTCTCTCTCTCTCTCTCTCTCTCTCTCTCTCTCTCTCTCTCTCTCTCTCTCATACACTCACTCTCTCCTTCTCCCTCTCTCCTTCTCTTTCATTATCGCTTTTTCCCTGGAACCTTCTCACTAAGAAAAAAATTTATAGGTAATGGGGCAGTTGGAAGGGTCTGAAATGTAAAAATGTCAACATTTTTAACGACAGACTGTTAAATTACCTACATTTTTTTCTCAGTGCTCTGTCTCCTCCCCCCCATCTATTCTTCAACTAATTTACCACACGAGGTTAGTTAGATATATACCTCGAGAAATTCCAGTATTTTGCACACCGAGGTACACCAGCGGATCCAGGAAATTGTCCTCCTCTCTCTTCTCCTATTGGAACAAATGCTTTAGAAAAGGATAGAAGAGGGGGGCGAAAGTTACGTGACTACCCCTACACAGAAAAAAAAGCACGTGCTCCAGACACGATCTATACACACACCAGTACGGAACGTCCTCAGAGCACAAACTTTTCAGGTTCTGGACTCGACGGGATGCGTTTCAGACACAAACTCAACCTCAACAGATTGCGCTCAGAACTCGTTCCCGTACTGGTGTGTACGTTCGTGTCTAGAACACGGAAAGTTCGTATCTGGAGCACGACCATTTTTTTCTGTGTAATCTGCCATTTTCTAGCATACACACACACACACACACATTTTAATGGGAAAAGAGAGAGAAAACGAGATTCCTGTCCGCCGATGCCTAGAAATCTGTCTGAAAATAAGTTGTCTTTGTTTACAATAACTCGAACGAACCAACAAAGGGGCGTATAAATTTGCAGAATTTTTATTGGAAAGCAGGTAAATCATCCAGGTGGGCCTAAGCACTGTTTGTGCTCATTTTTATAAGGTGTGTGACCCAAAGGTGGCCCGCCTCTTAAGGTGGCCCACCCCAGCTTATTTCAGTTAATTACACGAATTGACGATATATGGCGTTAGTTGCTGAGTAGCAGGATACTATCCTTCCCCCACTCCAAAAATGAAGAGCATCGGAGGATTCAGTCGGTGCGGAACAGTGAAACGTCCATTTTCGCAGGTCTTCAGCTAATTTTCATGGAAGTAAACAATCGTAAAAGCTAAGCCCTTAAATTGATTCCACCTTTGACTTTCAATTCATCATAATCATTATTACTTCTGGTCTAACGAGGGTCTAGATTCCTTTTTCGAACTATAAAATAGCATTTGAATACATATAAATGAGATTTAAAAGGGGGTGTTTACCTTTCGGTGCATCAAAAATATTAGGGGTGGCCACCTTAGGTGCATGTTTTGCGCGATGTTAAAACCCTACTTTTTTTCAAACTCAAAAAAAAAACCTCAAAAACAAGCACATTTTAAAAAAATGAAATTAACATATGATAGCCAACTGTCTTAATAGTAAATTGACTTATTTAGTTTTTTTTTTTTTTATCTCTCATGACTTATACTATACGTGCATATTGGCCCCAAGCATAGGTATGGCCACCTTTGGGTCACTTACCTTAGCTGCTTTTAGACGGATTACCGCCTTTTTAACTCTTATTTTGGAGATTTTCAGGAACTTAATAAGGGTGGGGGAAGGTGCCTCCACCCCTTCCTGAACTTCAGATCCTGGAGATGGCTGTACCGCCTGCTTTATGCTTCCTCAATAATTCTGCGTCGAGCTATATACCCCGAGATCATTCTACCTGATACAGTTAAAATATACAAATGTCTGAAGTTTCTTTAAATGTACTAAATATTTTGCAACGGCGTTCGTTTTGACGCGCAAGACAAATAATTAGCTGAAATAGTCACGGACTTTTTTTTGTGAGTACTCAAAGCAAATTTCAAAGAGATAATTTCAAGGCAGCTCGTCAGCTAACTTGAAATAAACTCAAGATTTTCTTCAACAGGTACCTATTTCAGGTTCGCTGGGATAGCGTCTATCCTCAGATCGAACACTATTTGAAATCATTGAACTCTTCAGCCTTCTCTTAACCCTTTTGAGCCTAAGGTATTTCGGTAACACAAAGGACTAAGGGGGGGTATTTTTGTACCCCAAGGATATTTTCATGCAGCAAAGTCAGTATCAATAATTTTGAAACTTTAATGGATGGATTATGTACCTAGTACCCTAAGAGAGTAATTTATGTGAAATTTTAGTAAATTTTTGCTATGTTGCCAAATTTACACCTACTTTTAAAAAAATGTCAAAATGAAAAAAATGGAAAAAATGAAATGAGGTACCATCTTATTTTTCCATTTTTGACAAATTTCCAATTTTTTTCAATGATCTGACTTAATATTATTAATCTACATAAAATTTCCGTAAAATTCACTGTAATAGATGGTTCCAAACTTAAAACTGGCAGGACGAAGGGGGGGGTATATTTGTACCCCAACACTTTAAATTTCTATAATATCGACAAAAATTCATAAAAATTAATGAAATTTGGTGGACGTGTGCTAAGTATCCTAACTTAAAATGTCATGAAGTCCTAAAAAATTTTGAGCAGTTTTGACAAAATTGCGTCAAAAAAACTGGCCTGGGGTACAAATGTACCCCCCCTTAGGCTCACAAGGGTTAAGAGGGAATAGTTTCTTAAAGGTTACATTTTAACTTTCGTATCAGGCCTTATTCTGCAACAAGATAAAGATAGTGCTGCATAAATAAAAATGAGGTTAGATTTCGGGAATTTTGTGTCCATCCGGTGAGCCTGCTCCTGTCGAAAACTGACCGCAGCTAATTTTTCTTTTAATTTTAATTAAAGATACCGCTAGGTGATGTTACCTGGTTGCATGTCGAATTTACTCAAAGTATCGGTAAATGTACCATACTTCTAGTCAAGTTTACCATAACATCTAAATCAGGTGCCAAAATCAGGTATACGTATGGTTATTTTCCCCTAATCTTTTTTTCCGTGTAATATTAATCCAGAAGCACAAAGATATGTGAACCACAGACAGCAGACAGTCTAGTATTTTGCCCAAAAAAGTCTGGTGTTAATACCAAAATATGGTTACAGAACGAGAATTTCTTCAATATTTTCTGGAACTATGGTACAAACACTAGAATTCTGGTAATGTACCATCCCTTACATAGGTTCACATGCACTGATACGGTACGGTACGGTATTTGGACACCGTAAACTATGGACTACATACGTTTACCGAGGCACTCCGGTTGTGACGCCCGTAATTTTCTGCAGTGCAACTCGTAATTACGGACTCCATCGCAGAAATTTTGCGGGCTTCAAGACCGGGAGTGCCTCGGTACCTATATAGACAGTAGTGGTTTTTCAGTGCATTTTCGTGGGTCAGGTAATCTTTTTTTTTTTTTTTTTCAGTACAGGGAAAAAAAAAAAACTGCGGTGAAAAAAACCATACGGATACCTGATTTTGGCACCTGCTAGATGTTATGGTAATGTTAACCAGAAGTATACTATTTTTTGACTAGGTACTAGGTGATGTTACCTGATTGCATGTCGAATTTACTCAAAGTATCAGTAAATGTACCATACTTCTGGTCAAGTTTACCGTAACATCTAACAGGTGCCAAAATCAGGTATCCGTAGGGTTATTTTCACTAATCTTTTTTTCCGTGTATATTGGTATACCTCGTTTTTCGTTTATCTTCTCCGATTTTGGGTAGAGGAGCCTCAGGCTTTTCTCAACGGACGCCCATATCGTCGGGAGTCAGCGCAGTAAATCAGCTTGAGACCGCGCGAGCGAGGAGGCGAGGGACCCGAAAATTCGCTCGGGCCTGACCAGCGACCATGCATCTTATTCCGTGAATTTGTTTATTTTCCCGGTGATGACTGTCATCAGATCGCGCGATAAGACGGCTGCGAAGAGCAAAAGATGCTGTGCTGATGACTATCCCACCAGCCACAGCTTGCACGGCGCATAAAACCCGCTCCCATCAATCTAAAAAAAAAAAAAAAAAAAAAATTCAGAGGGAGACAGTCGGAAGGTAAAGGAGAGTATAGAAAAAAAAGAAAAGAAAGGCTTTTGATCAGATTGAATGAAAATCGGCCTGGTTTTCGCCGACAATGACGGGGCACGGCACACAGTAAAAAAAAAAGAAAAAAAAAAAAGAGCGGCAGTAATGAAAGAAAGGCAGACTTCCAAATTACGCGCACCGCAAAAATTCTAACTCCTCCCCCCCCCCCCACGTGCCCCCTCTCACGATTTCAGACAGGGGCCTGCTACCGCGGTTTACTGCAGGAGCGCGATACTATCGTTTTGTATATAAAAAAAGGGGGGAAATACGGGGTTCTGAGGAGGAGGTAAGATTGGATTGAAGGGGAGGAAGAGGGGAAGTTTAAGGGGGTAAAGGGGGGGGGGGGGGGTCCTTAATCATAAAAGACTCCATCCATCGTCCCGCATTCGTCCCGTTTCCCGTCCCGGCCAGTCGCAATCTGAGAACCCATTGATGGAATTAATAAATTTCCGGACAACAAGAGACAAACTCACTCACACACACTCTTTCAAGCTCTCGTAGGCAACTTACAGTACACGGGGACCCGAGCCTTTGCTCAGGAGCGAAATGGATGACCATTTACAGAAAGCGTGTGTGTACTGTGTGTACTGCGTGTGAGCCGCGAGTGAGATGACGATGGCGCCTCAGTGTTGCCTGATGGAGAGGGTAAAAATATCCCAGCAATGGTCAGTGCCGAAGCGTGCAATCTGGAAACGTTGCATTTGCAGTGTAGAGGCATGAAATTTGGCAACAATGTATTTTCTCTATTTAAATTCACCAAAAAAGTCGAACGGTTCAGTCATCGGCGATGACCAAGCTTTCCGATCTTTCTAGTGTGTTCAAATGGTATATAGGAACGTTGCCAAATCGCACGCCTCGCCACTGTGCACTTGGTCCATTAAAATCACGAATAATATCAAACTATTATGTATAATTATATATAACGATAATTATATCTAGGATTCGGCGATGACTACCAAAATCGACCATTTCTATGTGTTCAGCTAATGGACAAAATGCTGCTTTGTCGAATAGCAATTTTCGCCTCTGGTATAGAAGACTTCAAGATATTGTTGAAAACTTGCAAGTGGTAACGTTTCAAAAAAGAATAGGAATTTATGTGTATAGTCAATTTGTTTAAGCGAAGCATTACAATTTTACCACTGATCGCAAGGTTTATATGTAATTCGATTATTCTTACATACGTACGTATTTTTGCATAACTAAGTGGTTGAAGGCACTCACCGTTACTCCCATTATTATGATCAGGGCTGCACTTGGGGATAAATTGACTCGCGTCTAGGGTTCTTGGCTCTAGACTGGCCCGTGCCCAAGAATTGGGGGAGTATTTAGTTTTGAAAAAACTAGGGCTAAATCTATTCGTCTCCGTGTGCGACTGTAACAAGAAAAAATTGAAGCTTTTTCAAAGCCCCCTTTGCCTTTTTTCAACAGAAAATTATGCAAAAATGCCTCCTTCAAGTAGCAACATTTTAATAAGCGAGCCGCTAACCCCCCTCCCCCCCTTAAAAACAATCTGGGTCCGCTACTGATGACTACGAATAATAAAAAGATAATCTAGTTGTCTTATAAAATGCATTTCTTATTCTACGCTAGTATGGGAGATTTAAAGTGTAACTATATACCTTCAAAATTAACGATCCAAAACATAACCCCAGTCGAGTTAAGGCTTAACCCTTTCAACACCACGTCCGACCATGCTCGTTTTCGTAACTGTAGATCTGCCTCACGAACATTTCAATTTTTCATTGATAGAAGCTACTCATCCAAGTTGTTGACATTTGCAAAATAATTATTCAACGAACGCCTTCAACTAGAGGGATAGGCAAAAGCAACATCCCGGAGTAGTAATATTTATCTACCCAGTCGACTAAAGCGAGCAAGCGGAGATTTATCTTCGTAACCTGGGAGTAAAAGGGTTAGATCGTCCCACCATGACCTCACTTTGATCAAACTTTCGATAAAAACTTGCGATTTTCGCAACTGCAGTTGAAAAATCATGATCTTAGCTTATACGTTCGTTGATTTTATTAATGTACCAAACCAACTTGCAAGGTCAGCCTCACCAGTCACTTTTGATGAAAATTGACACGCAAAAATGTTGGCACAGTGAAATGTACTCGGTAAAAAAGAGTCAGTTCAGCCGCAATCGCATGGCGAAGTTGTATAATAGCATGAAATTAAATTTTACAACTTATAACTTGCAAAATAGATCAGTGCGGCGGCGTAGCGTGCAATTTGGCAACGTTTCGTTCATTTGAACCCATGAAAAAGATCGAAGTATCGGGTGTTCGGGCGAACACCTTCGCATTCGACCTTTTTACGTGAGTTTAAATGGACTCAATTCAACGTTGCCAAATTGCAGGACACGCCACTGAAACAGATATGTATTTCAAACGGCGCGCGCGGCGCGCGGTGACATTTAATTCAAGACGAGCTTCAAACGAACGCGTGGAGCATGTTTTCTTTGAGAAAAAGACAATGGAAAAAATCTAAGAGAATGTATAAGACCCCCTCTCGATAACATCCTTTTCTAGGACAAGGAAAGCTAGTGAAGAGGCAAGAGAGATACTAAAAAGAGGATGGAAGAGGAAGAGGTAAAGGAAGGTTAACGGAGGAGGAAGAGAGAAAGAAGAACAAGAAGGAGATAAAGATAGATAGGAATATCATGGAGAAAGAAATAACGGATGAGTAGGGGAGTGTACGCCGAGAAGGGGTGTGGGTGAGAAAAGGAAGGATGAAGCAAAGGGAGGGGACGGGGGGCAGGAAGGGATGAAGGGAAGGGGTAGAAAGTTAAGTGAAGCGACGCGCCAGGATTTTGCGAGGCTGGAAACTTTGGGGGGATGGTGGTGGGTCGTGGAGGAGGAGGGGGGTGTTGTGTTAGACGGACGCCACTTGCAGGCGTCGGTTAGTGTCGCCATGGAAACGGGGGGGGGTTTTTCTTGGGGGTGTTATATACCCCACCATGAGATGGTAAGTGGCGGGTGGGGTTCCCCCACTAACGCAGTGATGATTTTCATGCCGATATTGTATACCAAGGATGGGCGAGGCGAGGCAATGTGGAGCTATATTATAGGAGAGTTCTCTCTCCACTCGCTTTCCTCGTTCACTTTTCGGGGAGTGTGTACGTCCGAGAAGCGATCTTGACCGATCTTTAATTACAATTAAAAGCCCCGCGTCGCGGTCCCGGTCCCGGTCGGCGCGAAGGAACGATCGATTTAGTCCACGGTCCACGGTCCACGGTTCCTGTGTAAGTACAGTTGCTGTCGTTTTCCTTGAGAGGGCGCTCGATACGTTCAACGAATCACCCCTTTATAACAGTATTTCAAATTTTCCCCCTCCCCCCTTTCTAACTCTCTCACTTTCTCTCTCCCCTCTCTCTTTCTCCCCCTCTCCCCTCTCTCTCTCTCTCCTTCTCCCCCTCCCCTCTCCCTCTCTCCCCTTTTTCCCCTCTCTCTCTCTCCCCCTCTCTTCCCCCCTCTCTCTCTCTCTCTCATACACTCCTCCCCTTCTCCCTCTCCCCTTCTCTTTCATTATCGCTTTTTCCCGGAACCTTCCCCTAAAAAAAAAATTTATAGGTAATGGGGCATTGGAAGGGTCTGAAATGTAAAAATGTCAACATTTTTAACGACAGACTGTTAAATTACCTACATTTTTTTCTCAGTGCTCTGTCTCCTCCCCCCATTATTCTTCAACTAATTTACCACCGAGGTTAGTTAGATATATACCTCGAGAAATTCCAGATTTTTTCACACCGAGGTACACCCGCGGATCCAGGAAATTGTCCTCCTCTCTCTTCTCCTATTGGAACAAATGCTTTAGAAAAGGATAGAAGAGGGGGGGGAAAGTTACGTGATACCCCTACACAGAAAAAAAACACGTGCTCCAGACACGATCTATACACACACCAGTACGGAACGTCCCCAGAGCACAAACTTTTAGGTTCTGGACTCGACGGGATGCGTTTCAGACACAAACTCAACCTCAACAGATTGCGCTCAGAACTCGTTCCCGTACGGTGTGTACGTTCGTGTCTAGAACACGGAAAGTTCGTATCTGGAGCACGACCTTTTTTTCTGTGTAAACTGCCTTTTTTAGCATACACACAACACAACACATTTTAATGGGAAAAGAGAGAGGAAAACGAGATTCCTGTCCGCCGATGCCTAGAAATCTGTCTGAAAATAAGTTGTCTTTGTTTCAATAACTCGAACGAACCAACAAAGGGGGTATAAATTTGCAGAATTTTTTTTGGAAAGCAGGTAAATCATCCAGGTGGGCCTAAGCATGTTTGTGCTCATTTTTTTAAGGTGTGTGACCCCAAAAGGGGGCCCGCCTCTTTAAAGGGGGCCCCCCCCAGCTTATTTCAGTTTAATTTCACGAAATTTACGATATATGGCGTTAGTTGCTGATAGCAGGATACTATCCTTCCCCCCCTCCAAAAATGAAGAGCATCGGGGGATTCAGTCGGTGCGGAAAAGTGAAACGTCCATTTTCGCAGGTCTTCAGCTAATTTTCATGGAAGTAAACAATCGTAAAAACTAAGCCCTTAAATTGATTCCACCTTTGACTTTCAATTCATCATAATCATTTTTACTTCTGGTCTAACGAGGGTCTAGATTCCTTTTTCGAACTATAAATAGCATTTGAATACATATAAATGAGATTTAAAAGGGGGTGTTTACCTTTCGGTGCATAAAAAATATTAGGGTGGCCACCTTAGGTGCATGTTTTGCGCGATGTTAAAACCTACTTTTTTTCAAACTCAAAAAAAAAACCTCAAAAACAAGCACATTTTAAAAAAATGAAATTAACATATGATAGCCAACTGTCTTAATAGTAAATTGACTTATTTAGTTTTTTTTTTTTTTATCTCTCATGACTTATACTATACGTGCATATTGGCCCCAAGCATAGGTATGGCCACCTTTGGGTCACTTACCTTAGCTGCTTTTAGACGGATTACCCCCTTTTTTAACTCTTATTTTGGAGATTTTCAGGAACTTAAAAAGGGTGGGGGAAGGTGCCTCCACCCCTTCCTGAACTTCAGATCCTGGAGATGGCTGTACCGCCTGCTTTATGCTTCCTCAATAATTCTGCGTCGAGCTATATACCCCGAGATCATTCTACCTGATACAGTTAAAATATACAAATGTCTGAAGTTTCTTTAAATTATAAAATTTTGCAACGGCGTTCGTTTTGACGCGCAAGACAAATAATTAGCTGAAATAGTCACGGACTTTTTTTTGTGAGTACTCAAAGCAAATTTCAAAGAGATAATTTCAAGCAGCTCGTCAGCTAACTTGAAAAAAACTCAAGATTTCTTCAACAGGTACCTATTTCAGGTTCGCTGGGATAGCGTCTATCCTCAGATCGAACACTATTTGAAATCATTGAACTCTTCACCCTTTCTCTTAACCCTTTTGAGCCTAAGGTATTTCGGTAACACAAAGGACTAAGGGGGGGTATTTTTGTACCCCAAGGATATTTTCATGCAGCAAAGTCAGTATCAATAATTTTGAAACTTTAATGGATGGATTATGTACCTAGTACCCTAAGAGAGTAATTTATGTGAAATTTTAGTAAATTTTTGCTATGTTGCCAAATTTACACCTACTTTAAAAAAATGTCAAAATGAAAAAAATGGAAAAAATGAAATGAGGTACCATCTTATTTTTCCATTTTTGAAAAATTTTCCCAAATTTTTTTTCAATGATCTGATTTAAATATTTTAAATCTACATAAAATTTCCGAAAAATTTCACTGTAATAGATGGTTCCAAACTTAAAACTGGCGGACGAAGGGGGGGGTATATTTGTACCCCAACACTTTAAATTTCTATAATATCGACAAAAATTCATAAAAATTAATAAAATTTTGGGTGGACGTGTGCTAAGTATCCTAACTTAAAATGTCATGAAGTCCAAAAAAATTTTGAGCAGTTTTGAAAAAATTGCGTCAAAAAAACTGGCCTGGGGTACAAATGTACCCCCCCTTGGGCTCAAAAGGGGTTTAAAGAGGGAATATTTTCTTAAAGGTTACATTTTAACTTTCGTATCAGGCCTTATTCTGCAACAAGATAAAGATAGTGCTGCATAAATAAAAATGAGGTTAGATTTCGGGAATTTTGTGTCCATCCGGTGAGCCTGCTCCTGTCGAAAACTGACCGCAGCTAATTTTTCTTTGAATTTGAATTAAAGATACCGCTAGGCTAGAAGCCTAAGTAAACTGAGACTTAGAGTTCAGCTCACGAAGTGGTCGTGTTGCTTTTATAAATTACAGCGCTGCCAAATAATACGTTTTCTTTAAATTTTTAGAAAGTTAGAAAAAAAGTAAAAATACGCACGAAAAAACAATTTATGTTGCGCCATCAAACCCTCCCTGGAAAAAAAAACCCAGCAAAATATCTTTGATCGAGCATACGAAACCTTTTGTGCACCTTACCGAAGCTTTATAGTATGTTTTACTAAAGACTTACCACTGCCTCGTTTTAATGGTGTCCGGACATTTCCCCCCCCGAAATTTTCCCCCCCCGACACTTCCCCCGGTCATTTCCCCGCAGGGACTTTTCCCCCCCTGTCAATTTCCCCCCCGGACATTTCCCCCCCCAAGGACTTTTCCCCCCCCCGAGGACTTTTCCCCCCCCGGACATTTCCCCCCCCGGTCTTTTCCCCCCCCCCCCCCAGTTACTTCCCCCCGAGGTTATTTATAGCTAATCAAATAATAAATCATTTTTTTTCCCTCACAATTTTCACAAGTTTAAAGGGGCGTGTTTAAAAAGTTGCATTATTTGTTTTTGTTTTTTTTTTTGTTTGTTTTAAAGATATTTTTCATTTTTAAATGTTTCATCAAAATCTTTCAAGAAGAGGGTGAAATCTACTAAACTAAAAAAGCTTTTTGGGGATTGACAGAGTCTGAAAGAGGAAACCATATATTGCATTCAACTCAAAGAATAAGAACATATTATATCCTGAAATCACTTGAATACTTGTTGAAAGCAACATCAGAATTTAAAGGACATTCCCCCCCGCTATTTCCCCCCCCCCGGGTATTTCCCCCCCCCGGGTACCCCCCCCCCTCTGTTCCCCCTAGTTTTTTTGTTAATTAATTACTTTTAAAAATTATTACTATTAAAATTTTTTTATAAAATAATTATTTGAGTTGAATGCAATATTTGGTTTTCTCTTGGTTTTCTCTCTTTCAGACTCTGTCGATCTCCAAAAAATTTTTTTAGTTTCGTAGATTGCATCCCCTTCTTGAAAGATTTTTATGAAACATTAACAATGAAAAAATCTTTAAAACAAAACAAAAAATAAAACAAAAACAAGAACAAATAATGCAACTTTTTAAAAACGCCCTTCAAAACCCGTGAAAATTGTGAGGAAAAATTGATTGATTATTTGATTAGCTATAAATAACCTCGGGGGAAATAACTGGGGGGGAAATGACCGGGGGGGAAGTGTCCGGGGGTAAGTGTCCCCGGGGGGGAAAAGTCCTCGGGGGGGAAGTGTCCGGGGGGAAATTGACGGGGGGGAAAAGTCCTCGGGGGGAAATGACCCGGGGGGGAAATGTCCGGGGGGGGAAAATTTCGGGGGGGAAATGTCCGTAAACCGTTTTAATAGTGTATTTTTTTTTTTTTTTTTTTTTTTTTTTAAATACCACTAAAGAAATGTCAAAATTTTTAAGCGCTGTTTGAAAATTGTTGAATATCCAGTTTCCATCTCGTAGAGGCATTGCAGATTTTTGAAAATTGTTTGTTAGATTTTTCGAGAGACCATGAATGTACTTTTCCCGGTGAAAAATAAATCGCCCGGTTTGGTCCTAATAACGTCTTGGACGTTTTTCGAACCAAACTGGGTGACCAATTTTTTGCCGAGATGGTGACAAAGGCACACAAAAAAATGGCAACTCTTGTCATGGGTGGATACAGGAATTTGACTTTCTCTCGCTCTCTCTCTCAGCCATTTGAACTTATATTACGTTAGGCATTAGAAAAGGCAAGTAGAGAGGGCCATCACGTGACTTTAACCCCAATCTGCGTCCTTTTCTAACACACGTATTCAAATGGAAAGGAGATAGAGGTAGACAAATTCTGTATTCACTCATGACTCTTGTAAACAGCCTCCTTTGTTCTCAAGCTCTAATTCTGCAAACAACGTTGACCTTTGGCTAAATTCAATTGGTTAACGAGCTAGGCTTCGGACTATATGGAAAAGGTACGTTGCTTATTAACTTAATTGGATTTCGCAGGGGTTCTTGTTGACCAAATCTCATTGCTGCAGTGCAGAACGTATGAAAAAAGGAACAAGACTACGACATGATGTTAGTATACGGTCAGGGATATGAACATGAACAAGAAGAATATCGTTCGATTCCTTGAATTTTGGCATTATAAGTATTCCACCTGCAATACACTGAAACAGTGTGGGTGTAAATTATATCCTCGAGTGACTCAATCTCATTTGAAAATCCCTTGAAACATCCTCGAGAAATCTTAAGGCATTTTGGCTCAAAGTGTGTTTCTGAATTGCAAATTGATTCAGAAGCGACGGTTCAAGCCTAAGCGAAGTCAAGGATATGTCTCAAGTTTAGTAAAGTCTTTGAATTGCACCTTTAGTCCTTCCCACTCTCAAGATTTTATCTTTTCAATTGTTTTAGTTAAAAATTTTTCAAGAAAAGGTTTTAATTTTGGTTTGTTTGCCTTATTTTGTTAAACCTTCAATCAGAGTGTGTAATTAAGTCAGTGGACTTTGGTTTTAAATGAAAGATCAGGTGCTTCAGAGTGGTTATTTATACACAGCTATCCAGGTGAGAAAATTTCACTTGTTTCTGTCATGATTCCGTTTCTTTATTGCGCATGCGCAAATCCTTCCAGAAGAAGCAATAATATCGATTTCTGTGTCCAGATAGCCACTCTGAATCACTTCCACTTTCGTTTAAAACCAATTTCAAATAGATTTGTCAATTTTTTGTTTTTTGTTTCGTTTTTGTGTATTTTTTCTTTCTTTTAAACGCTAGACAGAAAAAAATGGACGTGCTCTAGACACAAACTTTCCGTGTTCTAGACACGAATGTACACACCAGTACGGGAACGAGTTCTGAGCGCAATCTATTTAGGTTGAGTTTGCGTCTGAAACGCATCCCGTCGTGTCCCGAACCTGAAATGTTTGTGCTCTGAGCACGTTACGTACTGGTGTGTACATAGATCGTGTCTGGAGCACATCCTTTTTTTTCTGTGTAAAGGTTGAAAAATTGAGGCAAACAAACCGGCGGGCCGATCATTTACTTCATCGTTAAACCAATCGTTAAGACTGTAAATGAGTGATTCTATTGGTTGAAAATTATAAAACTTGGCCGTTGCTAAGGTATGGTAACCATCATCGATAAGATTCTCGTTCTATGTATGAAGGCTGTTCATAAGTACCTAACCTTTAAATAGCGGACACTTTAACGATATGGTTACCATAGCAACGGCCAAGTTTCACAATTTTCGACCAATAGAGGCACTCATATGCAGTTTTAACGATCGGTTTAACGATGAAGTAAATGATCGGCCCGCAGGCCTTTGTGGAAATGTCCATAACAGATTTCCATCACGACTGTACCTCCACCTCCGACACCTCCGTGTGACCTCAAAAGCACGCATACAAATTCCTCTCTATTGGACATTGGTAAATATAGCTCAATGTTAAGGATCCAATTTGATAGTCTGATAAAACCTGATGATGATCCTTGACAACATCGATGATCGTTGGTGATTCGTAAACCGCTTTCTTTGTCAGTGGATCATACATCAAATTCCCAAACTTGAGTATTAATCTGTGCACACGAGGAGAGCTTTACATGAAAATCCATCAAGGACCATCGATTAGCCGGGCGATCCGTTGCTTTGGTCAGAAACGAGCGAGCTTTGACTCGTTGCTAACCAACCACCTCCACCCCACCCACTCTCTCACCGATCCGTTTTGATGTACTTTCGGACGGAGAGTCGCAACGCTATTTGTCAACTCAAAAAGAGCACGCAGATAGTCCACAACAACTATAGGCACGTGGCGCGGCGGGGCTGGCTCCGGCTACGGCCGGGGGGGGAGAGGGCTGGGCGACACAACAAAAATACTCAAACACCCCGTGAGCAAACATAATTCCGTGTCGCACAAACCAATGACCAATGACCAAAAGGGTTTTTCAAGTCCCCGGCGCGACCGAACCATTGCGCCGCACTATGGGGAAAAATAGGATTTTGGCGGCCATAAATCAATAACTTTTGAACGAATCAAGTTTTTCAGGCCAAACTTTCTACATCACTTCTTGGACTGACTATGCGCACATCTCATCTTTTAGTTTCCCCCCTTTCCCACCATAATCATATCCATTTATTGTCATGGACCTTTTGCTGAAACAACTTTTACGTATTTTTTATTTATTTGTAGAATCCTGCTTCTTTTTTTGAATTCAAATACAAAAGAACCTGAAAAAAGTGGACGTTTGTGCACTTCAAGTCGATGATAAAGCACTTGTTAAAGCTTAACAATGAAGTTCAGTCGTTTAAATATTTTTCGCAAGTCGATTTAACCAAAAAACAAAGAAAAATAATAAAATGAAAAAAGGAGAAAATTGCATTTTGTAGACGGTTGAAACCCCCCCTCCCCTCCCTTGAAATGTTTCATACAATTATTATTGACGATTTTTCCGGTTTTAATCCAAGAGAAAAATTAAACTATTTTGACAGTTTTCTTCGCATCTTTCTTAAATTTTCTTATATATTGGATCCCTGTATGATCTGGCCGCAACGTTTTATTTTTTTTACGGTTCTTAAACATCGCATCGATATGGGGGGAAATTGTGTGAGAATATGATTGGAAAATCATCGCACGATGTTCTAAATACATGTCCTTGAGTTTTGGCCCGAAATTTTTCGCAGAGGCACATTTTGTGGGTTGAGGGAGAGAAAAAATCAGAACCTGAAATCAAAGAATATTAGGGCAATCGTGATTTTGACGGACAAATAAACGAATTTTGTCGTGCCTTTAAAAATAAGGGGAAATTTAGAATCAAAGGAGAGAAGTTGGGATTTTGAGATAAAGCTCAAAATTATTTACCAGTGATATGAAAGTACACGTATTTTAACCCCTTTTTGACCAACTGTCCATTTCAGTGTACATCTAAATAACGTGGAATCAATCTGCAACACGCTCGCGTACACATTGTTGCCGCCAAAAGTTCAAACATCTTTAATAAGTTTTTCACTTCAAGAAACCTCCTCCATTCTTCTAAGGACAATAATTCAACCAAATGCACTTAATAATCCAGTTTATCAAGAGAAATAACTACGAAAAACACAGTTATTCATTTCTAAACTGTTTACACTGATTCTAGTATTTTAGCCAAGGTGGAGGCCAAGTATATGCTCCGGAAGCCGAGTTCGTTCAAATAATAAACTAATTACGAAACTGTTTTAATATTTTGATTTCTTAGAGCTCTCCCCGGGGGTTTTAAAGTTTAAATAGCTGATAAAATCATCGTTTGGAAAGGTACGGATTTCAAAATTCTCCTGTTTCGTTTAATTATTACCAGATTAGTCGCAATGTTAAGATCGAGGCTCTCTTTTACATTTTTAGATTGAGCGCAGTCCTCGACTTTGACCTTTTATAACTCAAAAACTCGGAAGAGTTCGGATACAATATTTAGTGAGGTGGTGTAATATAGGTTCTAATTCATGGAAAAGGGGTTGGCTAAGTGGTATCTTGTGGTACTTTTTTTTGCCGGTCCATAATTGTTCAAAAATAAGAGTTTCAGAGGACAAATTTTGAGAAGGTAATAGTACAGTTAGAAATGGATGAATTAACTGTGTATTATGCTTATTTTTTTTCTTTAAAGGTTCTAATTCAACATACTATCAGAGTCATAAGAAAATACTTTCAAAGTTTCTCGCCCTGACTTATTAAAGATCAATGAAAAAACGACCTAATTTCCAATATAATTGGTCATTGGTTGTGACTGCGATAGTACTCAAAACTGGATGGTCCAAATTCGTTTATATTGGGGATTTGTTACCTACCGATAGTATACTTTTGAATGAAAAAGTCAATTTTTTGATCTGAGAAGCTCGACAATTTGATTTATGGCCGCCGAAGTTCGAAATTTCCCCATAGTGCGCCGAGCCGCGCCACCGCGGTCAGCATTGCATGCTCACGATCTCCAATTCCAATCACCCCCTCCACCTGACTCTCCCCCCCCCCTCAATCGTCCGTTAACACTATTCTCACCCACACGGCACACAGTTAATAATATTACACTCTCACGTTTGTATAAATCGTGTATGGGGAATAAGTATGTATTACGCACGAGCGCGAAAGGATGCCGAAAGGAGGGTGAAGGGGGGAGGTGACCAGTGGAACACAGCGCGAGTTCTTCAAACACAATTTTTGTCGTCTTCCACGATTTGTATTCTCCCTCCCCAATTTCTCCTTCCCCCCCCCCCTTCTCCGCCACCCCCTCTCTCTCTCTTTCATTGAGGTAAGCTGAGCATATCTGTTATTATCGGCTTTATTTTCATTATACTGTGACCACGCAATAGGAAGCTATCATTAAGGAAACACACACCAGCAAATTATGTGTTTTACATTGCATTAAACGCACGGAGACTGTATTATATGTACGAATACGGTGATATTCCTTCTGTATTGTTCGATGTCTGGGCTCTGGGCTCTATAGCCGGCCATTGGGCAGTGTTTGTAGGAGCAGGTTGAGAGCGCACGTTGCTTTTTACTTTTTTTTTTTTTTTTTATCGGTTGTCGCGCGCATTAGAGCGGCGTTCGTGTGTGAGTGTGCTTTTCTGTTTGTAGTGTATATTCACTTGACGAAATGAGCACATGCTATAACCCTTAGAAAGACCATAATTAAGTATTATTATACTTCTCTCTCTCTCTCTCTCTCTCTCTCTCTCTCTCTCTCTCTCTCTCTCTCTCTCTCTCTCCCTCTCTCTCTCCTCATTCTCCTCCTCCCCCTCTTTCATCTAACCCTTTCCTTCCCTCCCATTGCCATTTCTAGCGACGCGAGCGGTTTTGTTTTTTGTTTTGTTTCGTGGTCTGGAGCATCGTGTGAAGTGAGGATGATGAATTCGACAAATTGCGGTCGGTTTTGATTGTCGTTGTTATTCGTTGTTGTTGATGTTGTTTTGTCGGTGGTTGATGAGAATGCGGTGACGGACGTGACGGGTGAGTGGTGGACGGTTAAATTGTGTGTTTTCTCTCAGCGGCGGTGGTGACTGGTTGAACGGATGGCGCGGCGAGGACGCGCGCGACACGGCAATACGACTGACACGATACGCGACGTGAAATCGACGTGAACGTGGCAAGCGCAGGAGAGCTTATTATGTTGTGAGGAATAATAAAAAGTTGCGGAAATTAATCGGGCAATTTACCCATTAGCTTGCCTTCGCTGTGTTTTCAGTAGATTTTCCGCGCAGCGACATCAAGCGGCAGCAGCGCCAACCATCTCCATTATTAGATGGCCTTTGTCGCGCTAATCCGCCAGTGGTGTAACTATGAGGGAATAAGCGGGAAATTAACCCCCCCTCCCTTCCCTCGCCATCATTAGAAGGTCTGAGAAATATTTCCAGTTATTATACTGTGACAAAAAATCTGTTTAATAATTATTGAATAGGCTCATGCGAAAACGTTCGACGTCCAAAAGGTTTTTAATGAGGAGACGCAAATGTAGAAAATAAAAAATAGCAAATTAAGAAATAAAAAATTAAAGGAAACTGCTTTCAGACAAGTGATTTAATAGCAATAGCCGCGAAACAAGTCTGATCAGTACTTACGCAGAGACAGAGTCTTCTTTTGAGTGACGTTCGCTCACAAAGTCAACACTGAAAAAAAAAAAAAAAAAAAAAAAAAAAAAACCTGATACATTAATCGGGCCATGTTGCTGTATACGATCACCGCATGGTCCGATTAATTTTATCGTACTACCCAATTACTCATTGATACTGTTGATATAATTATTATGAATAGATTAGTCAGAAAATCGGCTGGAAAATAGATATCGATACATTAATATAACTGACAACTAACATCCTAAAATGACCTATGCAGTAAAAAGACTTAACTTGAGCCAACCAAAGGTTTTGTACTTCTAACTCAAGAGTTGTTGCTGGGTGAACCAAAAATTTAGTTGGCTCAACTAAAGTATTTTGCTGAATTATTTTCTACCAAAGGTTTTGTCAACGCTAACAAAGTGTTTGTTTTATGTTTGTTTCTGTGCGGGCGTCGCGTCGTGGTTTCGAATCATCGATGATTTAACAACAAAACTAAGTACGAACCAAACTCATACCACCTCTACTCATACCTGGCTGCTTTTTTTGAAAAAGTGGGGTTAGGGTTTGTCTTGGTACATGTAAACTTATAGAATGCTAATGGCGTTTTTGAGGATTCTTTGGTATTTTGAAGTTCAACAAAATTGAAAAACTACGTCAGTAATGAAAGTTTATGGCTTAGTTACTTCCCCGAAGCAGTGAAAGAGTTGAAAATAATCGTGTTTTGAGAGGATAAATCTAGATTTTGCATTTCACCAATATTTCATTCTCCATAAGCGTATACCAAGATGACCCTTACCTCAAAGAAGCAGCTTGGTATGTTTAGAGACGGCATTGAACGAACCCATCTACATATAATAACTTTCTTCTATACTATGATTGAATGAGAGAGTTTAAGTCTTGAATGGGTCTGTTGCAAACTTTCGCTACAGCGATAAAAAGTGTTTACTCCCAAGTAAAATCGCCTGAACAGTCCATTGGTGGCATCATAAAGTCAATAAATACAATATTAAACTCACAAGAGGCGTTTATCGAAATCCAAGATGGCGGCAAAATATCGAGGAATCTGAATGTATGCACCGTGATCATCCAAGGATTGCCAACTTTGACAACCTCACTGCATGTAGAGGTTATGTGTTTATTTACGTTGTAATTGGTTGTGATAGATATTGTGAGGTTGGCTATCCTTGGATGTTCGTGGTGCATGCAAACAGATTGCTCGATATTTTGCCGCCATCTTGGATTTCATTAAACGCATTTTGTGAGTTTATTGTTGCATTTCATTGCTTTCTGATGCCATCATTGGACTTTTAGGCGATTTTACATTAGATTCCACACTCTATAGCGCTGTAGCAAAAGTTTGCAACAGACCCATTTTGACGGTTTATTGCACGATAGCAACCAACGTTGTGGAATTGTGGACTAGAGGGTGGAAAACACCATATGCATTAACCCACCCGTTACCGTTCATAACTTGGCGTCCATCATATCGCGCGTCATTCAGCTTTGAGAGCTCTGCCGCGCACGGGGAAGGAATGGGCTTGGCATGGCGTATCGACACTCATTCACACTTCACACTTGGTCGACTCGGAGGAGTGAGAAAAAAAACATGGCGGTGAAAATCTTCTCTCGCGACCCGTGGCTCCACCCTCTCACGCCCACGCCCGCTTACATAAAGAGCGTAGCCGCTTAAGCCGTATTTTCATTCAATCCTTTTTCCTTCCGCACCCTTTTCCTCTTGTTCGATTTGTTATATTTCCGCTTCCTCCTCTCCTTCTTTTCAATTTCTTAGTTATTCTACTTCTTTTCCGTTTCCTTCTGCTCCTATTTTGTTGGAGTATTTCCATCTCATTCCTGTTTTTTTTTTTTTTTTTTTTTTTTTTTTTTTTTTTTTCCCTTCTTATTTTAATTTTCATTTTTCCCCGTATCTTTTCTTCTACTTTTTGTGTGTGGGTTTCCCGGTTAGGGCTGAGCTCTCGAACGTTTTTATAAATTATTGATTTATAAATTTAATTTTCGCCTAATATGGTTGGCTGGATTTTGCCGATTATCAAAGTTTACTGAGTAACATCTTCCAATTAATTTAACCGAAATACCGTTTAAGAAAGTATTAAACAGAATTCTTTTTAAATAACCGAAATATATTTACCGAAATTCCGGATATATATTATAACCGAAATTCCTGTTAAATTTACCGGAATTTCGTTTACTTTATATAATAAGAAATTCTGTTGAATACTTTCCTGAACAGAAGTTCGGTTATTGTAACTGGAAATTTTTCTCAGAGTTCTATAAAATTATAAAAACATCCAATAGGCAATAGTCTATTGCTTTTCCTTTATTCTTCTTTTTCTTTTTCTTCTTCTTCTTATTCTTCCTCCTCCTCCGCTCCTTTAGTTGCCCCTTCTTCTCACCATTTTCTACCCCTCGTTCTCTTCCTATAATCAGTTTTCTTGTTCAATTATTAATAATAATTTATTATACTTCTTCTTATTTTTCTACACAATCTCAGATCACTTTCAAAAATTCGTATTTCTCTCTCTTCATCCAATTGATCATATATTGTGTTAGAACAGGACATGTGCATACAGGGTGACTATACAAAATTTCCCACTCTGAAGTTAGGGTGGTTGCCACTCGAGAAATTGAAGGAGCCTTTTCCATTTACAGTACGCTTTCAACACGAGCCTCAAGATTCAAGTTCTTTATTGCCACCTTATTATTTGTATGTAAGTACTTATACTTTCAAGTCATTTTCATAGCAGTTTTGTGTGGAAATAGGGCTCTTGCAAACTTTCGCTGTAAGCAAATAAATAGTCCAATCTTATGTAAAGACCGGCAAAAATCACGAAAATCACACTAAGTAAGTCTAAAATACAGTAATAAACTCACATGACTGCTATAACGGCAAGATGACGCAGGTATCATGGAAGATTCCTGTCTAGTATGTCACTTTCTCTACGGAAACACAGAGATACGTCTCAATTTAGATAGGAGTCTCCCATGATACCTGCATCTCTCCGTCATTAAGCCCGATTCTGAGAGTGAATTTCGTGATTTTTTAGTGTGCTCATAGTAATTTTTCTAGGCTTTTATGACAGAATCAACTCTTCAATCCCCTATAGCGAAAATTTGCAAGAGCCCCATTGTCGCCGAAATCGTAAAAAGTCCCTTCAATATCTCGAACAGCAACTGTCCCAACTTCTGAATGGGGACTTTTCCATAGTCACCCTAGTATATAAGCAAGGGATGACATTACCGTATAACCCCTCTCTAAATCCTTCTTCAACTCATGGGTTTGAATAGGCGAAGAGAGAGAAGGACAAGAATTCCTGGTTCCGGCTGTATACCTACAACATTACCACTTATTATCCTGATTTTTCTCCGATTCTTCTTCATTATACTTTTCATATTTCGTTTTTTTTCTTCTTCTTATTTTTCCAAGCTTAGCTATTTTCAGAGTCATGCCATGAGACATGTCATGCAGTTGTCATGAGAGAGCCGGGCGCTAGGTTGCTGTCACCGCGGTTGACAGAGTTCCCACCGAAATGACAGAGGGCTTGTCGCATCAAGACATCGCTGACACGGACCGGGACCGGGACGGGATGGGGGGAGGGGGAGAGGGTGGGGGTAGGGGGCAGAGAGCAGGGGTCGCGGAAAAGCCAAGGAATAAGGAGGAAGTCAGAAGTGTATACAAATACATTTAAATACACATCCAAACTGAGATAGATATGCGTGACGCACGAAAGCTGCGCGCGGATCATCAACGGAGCACGAACTTATTTCAATGAAGATGACCACGAGGGGGGGGGGGGGGGGGGGGGGGGGGGGGGGCGCAGAGGAGACGAGGCACACTGCGGTTGTTTTTAAATATGCGGAACAAATGGGGCAGTTGCAAGGGTCTAAAATGGGTTTGTTTTTGATTTCACCAAGAAAATAAAAAACACGTTTAAAAAAAATCTTTAGAGCTATTTTTTAGAAATTCTGATTTTTATCCAATGGGGCTATTGCTCACTTTTTCTATAAGCTATTTGATAGTCGAATCTGGTGTAAAAAACCTCCAAAAATAACGATGGCACCACTAAATACTTCCGAAATCCAATCCTAAACTCGATAAACGCTTTTATTTGCGCGGGCGTAATGGTGGCTGAGGGTAGTAACAATGGGAGATTCCTATCTAACAATACTGTAACTCTATCAAGATGTGACCATCTAAGAGACGACTTTCATTTGACGCCGGGGTCACTAGGTGCTGCGGTACCATTCATCGGATGTGGATAATCACTCTGATGACTAATTACTCTGTGAATCATCCGTGTCAGCATAGAAAGAGTGACGAAATTAAGGTAGGGATCTCCCATTGTTACTGCCCTCGGCCATCATTACGCCCTCGCTAATAAAAGCGTTTATTTAGTTTAAGAGTGGATTTTGGAAGTTTTTAGTGCTGCCATTGTTATATTTTTCGAGGTTTTTACACCAGAATCGACTGTTATTTCGCTTATAGCAAAAGTGTGCAACTGTGCACCAGCCCCATTTTAGGGGTAATCCAGTACGTTCTCCACTCATATCCGGCTGCTCTGTTTGAGATTGGGGAGGTTATGTTCGTCTTGGTAAATGGGCATTACCACGAAAAATGCCAAAACCAGGTCCCTGCATGTTTTTTCCATATATTAACCAAATAATTTAGGTTTTTTGATTTTTATTTCAAGGAAACTAGTTGATCTACCTTGTGCCAGGGAGGTTTTTCTAAATTTCGTTTCATTTAAAAAAAAAAAAAAAAAAAAAAAAAAAAAAAAATGGATTGAAAGGTGTGAAACTCCACGTCCGTCACGTGTCCCTGGTCCAGGCTACCAATTTGAAGTAGCGTATTTTAAGAATGAAACCTGTAATTATGTAAGCTTATGGCCCGCTTATGGAGTTATCGAGTATATTATTTGTTTGGTTTTTTGAAGTTCAACCAAAATTGGAAAAGTATACATACGTCAGCAATGAAAGTTTTGGGCTCAGTTACTTCTACAAAGCTGTAAAAGAGTTGAAAATCGTATTTAAAGAGGATAAATTACGATTTTGTATTTCACCAACATTTCACTTTCCATAAGTGTACTTACGTATAATAAGACGACCCTAACCTCAAAAAATCAGTGAGGTATGTATGGAGACGGTTTTGGGTAATACCTCCCCCCCCCCCCCCACAAATAACAACCCTCAAATTCAGTAGTGCCTCTAGTGTTCTGTTTAGTGTTTAGCCATATTTAGTGCTTTATCGTTTAGTGAAAACATACCGGGATTACCGGGAAATCCTGGTTACATTTACAGGAATTTTTGTTACATTTCCTGAAATTTTGGTTACAGAAATTCTGCTTTTATGGATGTCTGGTTTACATTTAATTTTCAGAAATTCCATGTATTTTTTTTTTTTTTTTTTTTTTTTTTTTTTTTTTTTTTTTTTTTTTTTTTTTAGTTTTCTAGTTTTTTTTTTTTTTTTGCTTTTTTTGTTGTTGGTGTTGTTTTATCCCAAAATAATCTTCAAATTGAGATTTTTCCCTACGTCTCCATAAAAAATTTTAAGAGATGAGGCTCCATGAGCTTCACAGCTTTAAAAAAAACAATGAAAGATATTCACAGGAAAAGGGTCCATAGAACAACAGTGTGCTCTTTCTGAGAAATCAGAACTGCAATTTAATTGAGACTTTTGTCTGAAGAGCACACCTTTCGTTTTATCAGCCCTTTTTCAGGAAACGGCCTCAATTGAACGACTGTGTGAAGGAAGAAATAAATTGAATGCGACCGTAATGGGGTGCTAATAACCGCAATAATGATAGGAAAGAGAACTACCGGCCACTGTGCTACTATAGCTGTAGAACCACGCATGCGTGACCTATAAAAATTGGTGTCTTCGCGGTGTTAACCTCTTCGTCACGGTCGCGCTGTCCTCTTCATCATAATTTTGCTTCGACCATTCATTTGAGAAGACGAAAGGGAAAAAACTTTGAGTTTGTAAAGTTTCTAAAGTTGTTATATCGCCTCCCGCCGTCAAATGTCAAATAACTAGAGATACGAGCAGATTGCACTAGTCCGGTAATCAATGAGATGAAGACCAGTGGCGAGGCGTGAAACTTGGCAACAATGAACTTTCTCCATTTAAATTCACCAAAAAAGTCGAACATTTCAGTCATCGGCGATGACCATGCACTTCGATCTTTCCAATGTGTTTAAATGGGAAATAGGAACAATGCACGCCTCGCCACTGATGAAGACGGAGACGCAGAGGTAGTAGACAAACCGCTAAGTACGATTCAAATCCATCATTAATATTTTTAAAAATGAAAATACTCCTTCCAAAACATTTTGACAGCAATATTTTCGAAATCCTGGTAAAAAAAAAACGTTTCTGAAAGTTTGTCATGACAAGATATTTTGTCAATAATTTTGAAAATCTTTTTAACAAAGATTAGAATGTTTATGCCAAAATATTTTATGAAAAACTTTTAAAACGATCGTTGAAAAATATTTTGGCATGAATATTTTAATATTTTAAAAAGCTTTTAAAAAGATTGTTGGCAAGAATATGACAAGATTTTTAAAATCTTCTTAAAAGTAGAGTTATTTATTTTGTAGTAGTAGAGTATAGTTATATTTAAAAGGTGACACAGCGGTAGCGATATCGGCAATTTACACCTTGCTGTAATCAAGAAGATAGTTTGCAGAAGGGAATCGATAAACGATGCATAGTTGTGGAGTAATAAATAAAATAAATAAAATAAGTAAAATAAAAAAAAATAAGAAAATTAGTGTTTTAAACTAAACGTTATACGACATTTTTAGGGCATTTTTCAGAGGGACCTCAATAATTAAACAAATAGAGAATCAGGCTCCACCGTATGATACAGTCTCCATGCATCTCCAGTTTCCTAATTCGAACTTACACGAGAAAGTACAAAGTGTGGCACTCCACACCAATTTTTGTACTAAATATCATGAATAACTCAAAGGTGTACCAAACGCGACACATTTTATGCGTCTAGCAATAGCTATGAAATTTATTCTATTTTATTATCACATCTTTCATACGTTGTCATGTTTTTTTTTTTTTTTTTTTTTTTTTTTTTTTTTTTTTTTTTTTTTTTTTTTTTTTTTTTTTTTTTTTTTTTTTTTTTTTTTTTTTTGTGCGAAGGCATTATGTAAAGCAAATAAAAGCACTGCGGGCTGCGGCGAATACATAAAATCGTCAAGAGGCGCCATAAAGGCAGTAAAATAAAATCGCCTTCATTAAAAAGCAAAGTATACAATTTTAATAATTCTTCATTGGTCGGTGGGTTGATGGTTGATGCGGCATGGCATCGGAACCAGGGCCCCTCCGCTCCGCCCCGCCCGCCTGAGATTTGCGTGCCGCAGGAGGCTCGTTTGTGACAGGACGCGCAGCGCCAGCACGGGGCTCGATGACTTTCAACAATATACAAATTCTAAAAGCTGTAATCTTAGACGGTGTCTAAAATAGTCGACGCGTGATCTTGAGCTCCTGTTGCCAGACTTTATCGGTATTTTTCTAAGTTAGGTCGTTTCCGGAAAAAGGGTCCATGAAACAGAAGGTGCGCTCTTTAGACGAAAGTCTCTATTCAGTCACAATGCTGATTTTACAGAGAGAGCACACTCGTTGTGTTTCAATAGATCTTTTTCGGAAACAAAAGTCTCTATTCAGTGATTTTACAGAGAGAGCACACCCGTTGTATTTCAATAGATCTTTTTCCGGAAAGAGGAGGGCCTTAATTGAAACCTATGAGGACCGAATGCATTTGGTCGTTTTCAAACAGCTTTCCTCTGATTCGAGAAGCAACTTATCTGTCTATAAAAATAAGTATGATAAGATTGAAAAGGAATTGAAAATATTAAAGCCAACCTATCATGAAAATGAAAATTGAGCTATAGTGCGTAAAAAATGTTTTTTTCTAATAATTTCTCGATAGATTTATTTTGAACTTAATTTATACGACAGCAAAGTTTTCACCAGCGATGATATATATCTTGCTGACTTTTAAAATTTCCTATATTTCTGCATTTATATACAAAATAAAAATTCACATAGTTATATTCAATATTCTTATTCATGCTTCCATGCGAATTTTCTGAAAAATGAGTCAGTTTTCAGAATGGACGTCTCAATTGAGGATACAACACAATTTTGGTAAAAAGTTCAATATGTGTAAGTATCTTTGCGTCTTACTGACAGTTATTTTCCTCTTTTTCTGGAAATAGAGAAAATTTACAAATTTCAATCCTCAAATGAATTTTCACGTGCACATACAATCATACTTACAACTCTAACAAGTACAGGGTGACCCACCCAAAGACTTAGACCCATTTTCAAAATTCTCAAATTTTTAATCTGATATCCCAAATCCTTTTACGTTTAAGCCTAAAAATGACAAATTGTTACTATAGACTTTTTGAGAATCCAACTTTCGCATGGAAATTTTTCTCCATTCTTTGCCACATAAACTATATTTCTTCATTTTGAGTCTGGATTGATTTTATTATTATTATTATTATTATTATTATTATTATACTATTATTGTTATTATAATTTTTTATTTTGACCCTGATGTATTTATGAACCAATTAAGGCACCTTCATTTAGCACCGACGCAATCTTACATCACTAGTTTATGAAAATTACCAAAAATCTCCATTTATGACATTTTTTTCGGATGTTGACGAATTAATCAATCCGGTGAGTATATTTTTATGCAAATTTCACATTTACATTTGAAATTCTGACAACAATGGTGAGAAACGATAGATTTTTTCAGGTAAGTTTATGTTTTACTGACTCAGTCATTCGTTCCTTCATTGCGCCTCCGGGGCGGATGAGTATTTCTTGTTATGAGTTGGTATGGGTCATAAAATCTGCACTTCACAGCCAAGAATAACTCAAAGCTCACAGTTCAGTTCTATGCTAGACTCGTGTCTTGGCCATTTACATTGTAACAACCATCTTTGTGAGGACTGGCCCCCTTAAGTGCTTGAATCGGAGCGACGCTTTTTAGAGTTTAAAAGCCACGAGCGAACACTGAATATAGATAGACTTGCTGCAAGTCTATTAGACCCAGTGATGACGTCATCGAGTGTAAAAGCTCGTTGAGTGTTCAAAACCTATCTCTCTCGCTCTCACTCTTACGTGGCCCTTATGTACTGCAAGCTCTGCTATCTCACTCATCTCTGAAAACTCAGACAGAATCGAATGTAGCGGAGGGATACTTGGTTACAGAGCGCTACTTTTTGATAAAAGCTTTAGAGATACAAATAGCATCCTTGCATTTTTACAAAGTCTACCAGCCTAACAATGATTTAAAAAGTCAGCCTCAAAGAGTAAACAAGAGTCGCAATTACATTGAAAGCCAGTGGTCAATGCTGATAAGAGTCGGCTTCTGATTGGCTGGAAATCCCTGGTAAAAATGACGACTATAACCGTTCCAAAAACGACTATAAACATAGTTGGCCAACTATGGATTATAGTCGGCAACTATATTTATAGTCGTTTTTGGAATAGTCGTATAGTCGTCATTTTTACCAGGGATGGAGGGAAATCCTGGTGCCAAACTGTTTTAGGCCTTATGGAAATTAACACGGGGTGTTTGTTCCGGGACGTTTATCTCGAAACTTGTGCGAAATTGCCTGTAAACAATTTATACGAGTTGATTTAGCAGAATTTTCCGAACAAATTGATAGGTCACAAGTAGGTATACCAGTATATTGCAAATTCGAGAAGACTATGTCTCAGTTGAAAAACATACATAATAGTGAGTTACTCAAACACACGCCAAGCATGCGTAAACACACTATTGTGCGTACTTTTCTGCTGAGACAGTCTTCTCGGATTTGCAATTTACTAGTATACTTGTGGCCTATCAAGTTGTTCGGAAAATTCTGCTAAATCGACTCGTATTAATTGTTTAGAGGCAATTTTGCACAGGTTTCGAGCTTAACGTCCCGGAACGAAACCCCATGTTAATTTCCATAAGGCCTAAATCAGTTTGGCACCACGCCTGCAGCCAATCAGAGGCCAGTCCGCATTTCCGATCCCTTATCTGCGTTGACCACGCAGGACTTCCATTCAACTTGCGACTCTTGTTTACTCTTTGATCAGCCTGCTACAGTCAAATTTGATTATATTTAAACCAGTGGCAAAAGAAGCAAATTTTTTTAAGAATCAATCAAACCGCGCCTAAGGCTCGATTTTTATTCATGGAATGAAATGAAGATGATAACATCGATACTTTTGCGATATAATAGCCGTCTCTGGCAGGGCTGCCGTTTTGCGTAGAATCAACGCTGTTTTTCAATTCACCGATGATTCCACTGGTTGAGCAAAGATTACACAGTTCAGTTCAGAGCATGACTATGACGAACTGAAATACTCGCATCTGTAATCTTTTCTCAACCGGTGGAGTCGTCGATGACTTTAAAAAACTTGCGGATATTTTAATTAATCAACGGAGTTTCCACCGATTAAGGAAAGATTACAGATCAGAGTATTTTTGTGCATTACAGTCATACACTGAACCGAACTGTGTAATCTTTTCTCAACCGGTGGAATCATCGGTGACTAGAAAAATAGCATTGATTCTACGCAAAACGGCAGCCCTGGTCTCTGGTCTCATCGTCGCGTCCGTCGCGTCACACCGCACCGTGGCGGCAGAAACGAAACCCAGTAGCACGCATTAGCAGAACCAACAAAATGCTTTACGCGGCGGAGGAATTCGCAGGGGGTATCCACGAAGGAACGGTGAAGGGGGGTGGAAAAGGGTGGGGGAGGGGGGGCTTTAAATTTATTAGCTACGTACACGTGTAGTCGTTCGGCGAAACAAACAGAAAATCTAATCATTCGGCGTGGAGCAATTAAAAAGGAGAAGTCGAAGAGACTCTCGGGGCTCAATTCTCAACTCGCCCCGCGGCACAGTGGGTAAAAATTTGTAATTTGCCGGTCAAAATTCAAGAACGTTGAAATAAATTGCCTTAACTCAACATTTAATCCCTTGTACGACCGCGTTATGAAGAGAAATCAATGTTCGCTCGCTAAAAAAAAAGGTAGTTAACTGTTCCCTCACAGCTGGGCTGATTTTGCATACACAATTAATTGAAGGCGCTCTAGGAAGTATCATATTATGGAATGTTAACAATTTGAAGCCACAATTTTTGTGAATAAAAAACTGACATTTTGTGAGGCAAATCTATCGTTACAGAAACGGATATACTCGGGCGTGGTATCTAAAAGGTTAAAAGCATTAAGGACTAAATTTGATTCACTTTAACCGCTTCTAACGCTAACCATGGAATGATTCTAGTAGAAAACAGTACACAGAGATTCTAAAATCAGCTGGCTGCTTACGTATCGTAATGTCATCTAGTCGATGATCGAGTACGTGTTATTCTTATGTGTGGTGTCATTCCGATAGAAACCCTTCCAACTCTGCAAAAATTCGTCGATAGTACAGGAGTCATCGGTGAATTTCTGCAGAGATAGAGGAGTTTCTATCGGAATAACACCACCCATAAAAATAACACGTACTCGACCATCGACTCGATGGCGTTACGATACTATCATTCATAATCAGCCTGCAGTTCAGCTCCAAAATAATACATATATTTAAGGAAGAGCTCGTTTCAGAAGTGTAACTTAGACCATAATCTTTCTCAAATTTCAATTTTCATTCCCCCAAATCAAACCAAAACTTGCCTCCGACTTTCAACTTTGGATTTAAAGCGCACTTCAATAAAAAAAAAAGAATATGCTCAAATTCATTTTCATTAATTTTCATTTTTTTAACTTGAGAAATAATGTTGAAAAATTCCAAACATTATCAGTCTATAGGTGTGCCTCCACTTCTGAAACTACCTCTAATTTTAACCTGCTGATTTTTGGCGCCAAATTTAAAAAAACGGCCTATTGTGCCGCGTCCCGACAAACGGCGCTTTGCGATCGTCGCTGGGGTCTAGTCCCCCTTCAAAACATCACATCGTATCGCCCCGCGCGTATATATGTATACATACATACAAAAAGAAGAAAAAATTGAACCAGAAACCAAGGGAGGGGGTCAGGGGGGGGGGGGGTCGAACGAGACAAAATGCCAAGTGATTCAATTTTTAATCGATAAATCGGAACTATTTAAATAAACCTGTTGCTGGCGCCACCCGAGTACCGTCGGTCGCGTCGCCGCGTTGAGCTGAGGACGAGTCGGGCCATGGGTTGCCCTGTTTGAAAAGTGCGGGGGGATGAGGGGGGATACGTTGGAAAGGCTGGGAGTTGTCGGGGGACTGGGTATTGCCCCGGGGGGCAACTATAGTCCGCGGGCTGGCCGGGCGGTAAACCACACGGTTCGAGTAAGAGCCTCGGGTTTAAACGTTTGACATGTTTCGGATGATCTGACAATGAAGAGCGCATGCTTTCGTCTTTACTTGCCAAATTGATTTTCTTCTCGTCTTCCATCCGCCCGGTCCAAAACAATTAGCAGAGATGGTTGGTCTCAAGAACGAGCAAAGGGTATAATGGAGCTGTTGCAAACTTTTGCTACAGGCTTATTATAATAGTTGATTATGGGGTAATACCCTGTAAAAATAACGATTAGCGCACTAAAAAATCACGAAATCCACTTCTAAACTCACAAATGCTTTTAAATGCGAGACCTTAATGGCGGCCGAGGCCGCGGTTTTCTTATGGCAATTGTATGCTTCTTCTTCTTCTTGTGTGGTGTTGCGAGAACACCTCGTGTAGATGGCGCTGATTGAAGATAGGGAACCCCAATGAAAACCACGGCCCCGGCCGCCATTACGGTCTCGCGTTTAAAAGCATTTTGTGAGTTTAGGAGTGGATTTCGTGATTTTTTAGTATGCGCTAATCGTTATTTTTACTGGGTATTACCCCGAAATCAACTATTAATAAGCCTGTAGCAAAAGTTTGCAACAGCTCCATTGCGTTTTTGGTGAAAATTTAATTTTGCAGGGTGGACGAATGCATTCATAATTTAATGCAGATTACAGTGTCTTTATGTTATGATTCAGTAAATACTTTCTCATTTTTTTTTATTTTTGAAACGAATGTTTGTTAATGACTCTATGTTGTAGCTTATCCCAGAAATAATATGGGAAATTCCCTGAAATCTCGGGAATTCCCTAAAATCTGAGGAATTCCCTAAAATATGGGGTATTCCCTAAAATCCGTGGAATTCTCTAAAATCTCGGGAATCCCTTGAAGATTGGATTTGACACTTCTGCGGCTTTCATGAAAACATCAGCTTCCATCCTCAGAGGGATAGGGCAACCTGATTGGTTATAGGAGTAAGAAGATTAAGAAGCAAATGTTTTCTTTGAATGAATGGGTTTGAATGAGTAGGTTTGGATCCTACTGTTGCCAAGTCCAATCATTGTTGAAACAGCCTATAGTGAGACGTTACACATGAGTCTACATAAAATAATATATGAATTGAATTTCAAGTAAGCATGTATTACAAATAGTCTTCCTTAATTGTTTCCTTAATCAGTCACTTTATTTTTAACCGAAATTCCGTACAGAATCCTTAATTGTTTCCTTAATCAGTCACTTTATTTTTAACCGAAATTCCGTACAGAATCCTTAATTGTTTCCTTAATCAATCACTTTATTTTTAACCGAAATTCCGTGCAGAATCCTTAATTGTTTCCTTAATCAGTCACTTTATTTTTAACCGAAATTCCGTACAGAATCCTTAATTGTTTCCTTAATCAGTCACTTTATTTTTAACCGAAATTCCGTACAGAATCCTTAATTGTTTCCTTAATCACACTTTATTTTTAACCGAAATTCCGTACAGAATCCTTAATTGTTTCCTTAATCAGTCACTTTATTTTTAACCGAAATTCCGTGCAGAATCCTTAATTGTTTCCTTAATCAGTCACTTGATTTTTAACCGAAATTCCGTACAGAATCCTTAATTGTTTCCTTAATCAGTCACTTTATTTTTAATCGAAATTCCGTACATAGAAACATCGAAAGCTCATCAAGCTACAGCCCAAAGTTCGATCAATCACCCTTCTCTATCAGCCTGACCATAGCCGAGGGAAGGAGGGCTGATAGGGTGACCCCCCCCCCGCAAATGTCAGGAAAGGGGGGAAAGGGAGAATTAAAGTTAAAAAAAAGCACAAATAGGGGGAGCAAATGAGGAAAAGACCTGCAGCTACCCCCCGAAAGAAACTCTGTTCTGCGCAGCCTACCGCGACAAAAAATCCTGAATAGGATCATGCTTATCACTATCATTAATTTGAGAGGTAAGGGGTAGTAAGGTTGGCCGAGAGACTTTGACAACGAAGCCATTCTTAGGATCCAGAATTTCGAGTAAGTAAAGTGATCAAGTTTATACTTTCGCCACCCTCAAAAAAACAAGCAAAAAAAAAAACAAAAAATTTTAAAAGTGAAGATAATTCTTCAGGCATGTTATTTGTATAAAACGATAAAAATGGCTGTAAATAATTATACGTAAAACGATAATAAATGAGCTGTTCAGCCAAAATAAAACAAATAAAAAGGGGAAAATTAAATCATAATAATAAAATGATCCGACCTTTAATTGTGATGTTTTTTTTTATTTTTTTAACGTTTCGACGTCCATAACGCCTTCGTCAGAAAAAGGCGTATTCTGAAGAAGGCGTATGGACGTCGAAACGTTAAAAAAATAAAAAAAACATCACAATCAAAGGTCGGATCATTTTATTATTATGATTTAATTTTCCCCTTTTTATTTGTTTTATTTTGGCTGAACAGCTCATTTATTATTGTTTTATTTATATACATATACTCTTAATTCGCCACCTACCCTCTTTAATGCCGCGCCTGAGGAGCATACACTCTTAGCTGTAGCCAGGAATTAGTCTTTCTCTCTCTTCTCCCATTAGATTGCATGAGTTAGAAAAGGACAGAAACAGGGGGCTGAAGTAACATGAAAGCCCCTATCTCCATCCTTTTCTAACACATGCGTTCAAATGAGGAAAGAGAGAGAGAAATGCAAATTCCTGGCTACTATGAGCATACTCTCTCTTGCAGTGGCGCACCGAAGGGGGTGGTTTTAGGGTCAAAACCCCCCCTAAGAATCAAGATTTTGCCCTTAAAAAGGTCATCTTTGGCCAAAATTGCTTTCAACCCCCCCCCCCCCCTAAGGCCAGAAAATGGAAAATTTGCGGTGAAACCCCCACCAAACTAAAGTTCTCGGTGCGCCACTGCTCTCTTGCCTTGGTTCCCCCGGCTTATACCCAGCCTTGTTTGGCAGTAAAACGCCAGGAAACAATAAACGGCTCCGAAAGTTGATCCGCGTATCTAGTCAGTAAGAGAATGACACCACCGCTGCACCGCCAAGTGACAGTGTTGATATACTTTAAACCAAAGCAAAGTGAGGGTTTGCACGCGGAGTGATGCTGAAATGGTGCTGCTGCTGGAACGCGGAGAGAGATAACTTCCCTTCAACCTCCCTCAAAGGTTCTCCACGTCTGAAAGCCCTTGCTACCCGCCACCTCCGAACAGACCGAACAGGGTCTATTTTCGAGCTATAAAACGATTCAATTTAAATTGAGAGCTATTCACTTGCGAATGTGTGTGTGTGTGTGTGTGTGTGTGTGTGTGTGTGAGGTCGAAAATTGTATGGAGGGGGAGGGGAGGATCCGAGCCAGCCTCCGTGACGAATTCAAACCAAATAATTATACAAGAAGTAAACATGGAAACGGTAGGGAGAGAGAGGGAGAGAGAGAGAGAAAAGAGAGAGAGAGAGAGAGAGAGAGAGAGAGAGAGAGAGAGAGAGAGAAGAGAGAGAAAAGAGAGAGAAGAGAGAGAGAGAGAGAGAGAGAGAGAGAGAGAGAAAGAGAGAGAGAGAGAGAGAGAGAGAGAGAGAGAAGAGGAGAGAAAAGGGAAAGAAAGAGAACAAGAAGAGAGAGAGAAAGAGAGAGAGAGAAAGAGAGAGAGAGAAAGAGAGAGAGAGAGAGAGAGAGAGAGAGAGACAGAGACAGACAGAGACAGAGACAGAAAGAGAGAGATATGTGAAAAGAGAGCGGTGCAATATGAAAAGAGACCTTGAGTGGGAAACTGTGGAACCGCTAAAAGCTCTATACCCTCCGGTTGGGCGCGGGGAGCGGGGCGCGGGGCCCGGGAGCCGTCGCCGGAACTTGCGAGGGTGGATGAATGGCACAATTTATCGATGAAGCGCGGGGGTCACGTGACTGTTGAAACGGGAACCGGAAATGACAGCAATCGTGTCTTTTTTGGCGCGATTTTTATTTCTTCTTCGCTCGTCATTCCTCTTCTCTTCAGCCGTTGTCGCGTATACAGCTTTTAAAATCGCTCGTGTGCTCGCTAACCTCCCCCCACCCCCCTTCCCGACGCCGCCCCCCCTCAAACTTCACCTCGCCCTTCATCCGTGGCGGGTGTTTGTATAGCTAATGCTGAATAATGCGCTGCGTGCAATACGATTGGGCCCCTCCCCCTCTCCTTCCGCAACCCCTTGGCACGTCGTATATCTGTAGGATGGCTCTCTCTCTCTCTCTCTCTCTCTCTCTTTATCCCGCTATCCCTCTATCTCCCTCTCTCTCTCTCCATTCCATTCAAGAGTCGGGGCCGTGCGCGGGGGTTACCAATTTGTCACCCGCTCGCGTCGCAGCTTCCGATGGATCTGAAATGTGAGCGTCCTTCCTTTTCCATTTTGGTTATTCGACCCGCGTTTGGTTGAACTTTATTTTTCTTCTTCTTTTTTTATTATATCATTTCCGGAACTTCTTTGACAATTTGTCACGTGACTCTCGCGGGGTGTATACTGCGATTATAATATCATCCTCGCCTATGGTTCAAGAAAGCTGTGCAACTTTCAGTCCGTATATAAAGTAACTTGCCGGTGTGACAAGTATCCACCTGCTGACACTGATGGTGCGTCATAAGAACTGTAGGGGCCCAGATTCAACCCTTACCTTTTTAAAAAGTCGATGTTGAGCTCAGACTATGCCTAAGAATTTTTGAATTGAAGAGCAGAAAAGAAAAATAAGACATCAAATTCAAAGCCCCCCCCCACTTTTTTGACCCACTTCCTGCTAGAACAGTTGGGAACAAAAAGAATGTCACTGACATTGTGTCCGACGACTCCTGGAGGCAGTCAAGCCACAATACAAATCTCGATGAATTTTTAAGCATTGCAGGTTGCCTACCTATGCCATTATGTTAGGAGTCGTCTAGCAGTCATTTTGTCCCCAGCTGTACCTATATTGCAGTCTTGAACATCACTAGTTGTATAATATTTTACAGTGGTAATGAAAGACAAAAGTTGTGGGTGGGGGGTGGGGGGGTTAGATTCCTAAACTTGCGTGCTTATTGAGCTTCGGTGAAGTTTTAGAAAATTCGTCTCTTCAAATCACGTTAAATAAAACATAATTAACTTAAAAATTTCTTCTCGCAGAGGTTTTGAAGTATGATGTATCGAAAAGTATTTCATGCTAGAAATTATTCTGTGTTTTGAAGAAAAGTTGTTTTTTATGTATGCGGTGGGTGTTAAAAGTTACCGGTCGATATGACCTTCCATAATATCTGTAACAATAGCCCTGACTATGCACCTGCATGGTTGAAGGACGTCGTATAATCAGCTGAAGATCTCATATCAAACTTTCCAGGAAAAAAAAGAAACAAACTAAAATTTCTCAATTACCTTCTGTCGCTCCAAATTATCTTCGTCGAATCTTTTAACGTTTTTTTAAACGCGAGCGAACACTTTTCCATTCCTTTTTTTTACGATCGTTCCAAAACGATCGGGCGACGGAATCCTACGATCTAAACTCGAACTACTGTATTGGGTTACGAGCTCAGGCTTGTATTTCAAGGTAACGGTGGCTGTTCATCAGCACCTTCACCTCAAGGGCTTTAAGGTTTGCAGTCCTCGAGGCGACCGCGAGGATCTCGATCTCGCCACGAGACCCCAAAAATATAATAAAAAATAGAAAAAAAATAAATAGGGGGGAAAAAAGAAAAAAGAAAAAAAAGAAACAAGAAGAAAAAAAGAAAAAAACAGAAAAGAAAAATGAGAAAAAAGAAAAGAAAAAAAGGGGAAGACAAGAAAAATGAGTTGAAGCGCGGTGAATCTTAAGTCGAAGTTAAAGTCAAGCGACCGCATGTGACAACTCATCAATTTGTCGCTGATTAAATGTTTTACAAGCGGACGTACAAGACCGAGAAGACAAGAACGAGACAAGACAGGCGCACGCACAAGGGACATCTTCATAGGACCGCGGGCCGCAGAGAAGGTGAGGCCGAAACTTGTAAAACAATCCCGGATGATTACCCGAAAAACACACTCACACACTCCCAAAGCGCACCCACACACTCACACACAAAGATCCGTATTTACACACTCATACAGCGGTCGGCGCAGGCACCAAGCTCGGAGATTAATGAAATCAGTGAATCGATCTGATTGGATTTGAAAGAGCGGAGGGTGACAAGCCGAAGCCAGGAATTAGTCCTTCTCTCTCTTTGTGCATTTGAACGCATGTGTTAGAAAAGGACAGAAACAGGGGCTGAAGTCACGTGACAGCACCTATATCCATCCTTTTCTGACAGATGCGTTCAAATGGGGGAAAGAGAGAGAAAGACAGGTTTCTGGGTATTGCTATATGGCTGACAAGCTTGAGGCTTTGCCTGGGACAGCAGGGGTGACAAGATCAACCCATCGCGGAACGTTCGCGGTTGAGCTCCAAGTTTCGGAGTCAGCGAGTCACACGGGGAGGGTGCGGGGTTGGGGGTGCCGAAAGGGTGCGGAAGGGGTGGGGGTGTAAATAAGACGATGAACATAATGTGACTCTCAAATATTTGTTTTTGAAATGTGACACTCTCTCCTCTTTCGGGGACGCGCTTGTGGTTTCAATTTTTTTTTTTTTTTTTTTTTTATATGCGCTCTCCCCTTTCGCCTTTCGGAAAATTGGTGGGTTGTGGTTTGGACCAAGGGGTAGAGAGTGGCTCACCAACGGTATGCTACGGTGTTGCCGTATCGAACAGATTTCTCCATAAGATAAAGTGGTTAAATTCGAAGGATTTGGCAACAATGGTAAGTCCAAAGGTGCCAGATTGGACGGATTTTTATATAAGATCAAATAGGTAAAGTTGAATAGTTTGGCAACGCTGGTTTGTTCTATGCGATTCACTTCATGCTAACCTCGCTGTAACATTGATCTCATTATTCCCTGCACTCTGCCTCTGGTCTGAGAACATGTTTTGGTTTTCTTCATATAGTATAAAAAGGCAGTTTTTGACAAAATAAACAGGTTCTGATTAATTGTACCAGAGATTACTAAGCCTAAGAGATATGGCACTTCCTATCTCCGCCGTGTTAAAAAACCGTTGGTCGGGCTCCGTAAAAAAACGCCTGCAGAATGGCCGTGATACAACGTGCAGTACGCTGGTGACCGTAAACATTGTTGTTATTCATGTTGTTGGAAATGAGGTTAGATTCTCTGTCGCATACAAATGTTTGTCATTTAATGGCCGATGGGATGATTAAAGTGACTTAGAATTTCAGATTCTCATTCAAAATAAACTCAGAGCTCATTAAACTTCCCGAACACTTTATTAATCTTATTAATTTAGTTATAGTGGCGTTGCTGTCAAACCTCATTTCAAACAACAACAGTAGTAACAATGTTTACGGTCACCAGCGTACGCCACATTGCATACTTCGTAGGAGTCGAACAACACTTTAGAATCGTTATGCCACATCTCTTAGGCTTAGTAATCTCTGAATTGTACAATCATCATATCTGTCTTCCTCAATGCGGCTCTTGCAATCTTTTAATGTAAGCAAATAAAATGTCCAATCTGATGTAAAAACCAGCGGAAATCACAAAAATCACACCAAGAAAGTCTAAAATTTAGTAATAAACTCACATAACTGCTACAACGAAAATGTTTGCAATGGCGGTCCAACGCAAGTATCATGGGAGATTCCTGGTTATTATGTCACTTTCTATTAGGAAACACAGAGATATGTCTCAATTTAGATAGGAATCTCCCATGATATACCTGTGTCTCTCCGCCATAATGCCAATTCTGAGAGTGAATTTCGTGATTTATTAGTGTGCTCGTCGTCATTTTCACAGGTTTTTATGCAAAAAGTCAACTCTTCAATCCCCTTTAGCAAAATTTTGCAAGAGCCTCATTCTCTTATTCAAGAAACTTCAATGGAAAAGCACTCATTAAGAGAAATTTACTTGGTGATTTCGTGGCGCCGTGGCTTAGTTGGTTAAAGTGCCTGTCAAGTAAACAGGAGATCGGGAGTTCGAATCTCCCCGGAGCCTCGCCCTAAAGTTTTCGCAAATTTTAAGGAATTTTCCCACCAAGTTTTGGTTGTATATACCTATGCTCTTGGGCATATTATACAGAGGCGGATTTAAAGGGGGGAGGGGTAAGGGGATCTGCCCCCTGAGCATCAAATTTGGCCTTTTTTTCTCAACAGAAAAAGCTTTGACTGTTCAAAATAAGTAAACATTGACTTGAGTAAATTAAAGTCAAAAGAACCGATTACTGGAAAAAGTAACAAAAATCTGTTTCTTTATTCATTAAAAAATTTTAGTTTGTATAAATTCTCTTATTCAAGAAACTACAATGGAAAAGCTCTCATTAAGAGAAAATTGCCTTAATCTCGTGGCGCCGTGGCTTAGTTGGTTAAAGCGCCTGTCTAGTAAACAGGAGATCGGGAGTTCGAATCTCCCCGGAGCCTCACAAAATTTTTTTTTTAGCAAAAGTGTGCAAGAGCCCCATTGAAGTCTAGACTTCAGAACAAAATTTTGGGAAGGTTTCGATAAAAGATTGCTTCAATCGAAACCTTCCCACAGTCAATTATTAATTATCATTCAACTTACTGTAAGCTACTGTTGGCTGTTGTTTTGATGGACGTGCCACCCCCAACAACAACATGAAACAAGATTCTTACTAAATGCACCTTGCATGAACAACCACACATTTTGTGCTCATAGAAATATTCCAAGCACGATGACTCTCCTTCATTGGCTTATTGGATGTAATTACATTTGCGTACCCTAAACTTGGAGAAGTAACGGCAAAGCCCTTGAAGCAGTCCATTATGCGTTGAAACGCGTGAGTCGATTAACGCAAAAACCAGGGATATTAAAGCAAAGGTGGATCCAGCATTGTGGCAACTGTGAATTATTTTCATTTGAATGCATAGGAAACAATCGATTTGTAAAAGGATGTAATGGCCAGCGATGCCATGGCCCCCTCAAGAATCGATTGTTTCTCATACGTTTAAATGGGATGAATTTACGCTTGCCAAATTGCTAGATCCGCCCATTCATTTAAGAATAACTTTTGCTGGACACGTATGTACGCATATACATAACTTTAGAACTATATTATGCGTGAGCATTCCATCTGGTCATAGAGCGAGCTTTTGTATGTAATCAAAGAGTTGGAAAAAACCAGAGGTGGATATTTAAATGTATAAAAAAAAACCCCCCATCAATTCATGATCTCGGTCATTCATAACAATAACGCGTATTTACGTACGCTAGGGGTAGGCAAGGTGGATTTCAACGCTAATTAATTTCAATTTTATTTCTACACTCCATCTCTTCCCACCCTATCTATCACCCTTTGTTTGTGTTTGTCGCGCATCAGACGAAGAGAGGTTACCAGATAGAGTGAGAGAGCCACATAAAAAAAGGATGAGTAAATTATATCAGGGACATAATAATATATTTAAAACTAGAGAATAGCGTTTTGAGTACTCTGACACATTGTCGCTGTGCTGAGAGTGGTGAGAAAGGAGTGCAAGAGGGGTGGCAGAGTTGGTAAAGAGGGAGGGGAGGGGGTTGGTTTGAATAATTGAAAGGTACCCGGAGAGATTTAGGAGAGGGAGGAGGGGACAAAAAGAGAGAGAGAGGGGGAGAGGTTGAGGTTGAATGGATGGCTAGTTTTATATTGTTACACTCGCGGTAATAATAACCCTGGCACATGTCTGAAATGACGCAAGGAAAATGACTACAAATTCTTTTTTCAGGAAGGAAACAAGCATCATACTGCAAATATATGTATCTATGTTATGTATATAGATACTGAGCTGCTTCACTTGAGTGTACAGGGTGTATCAGCCGAGCGTGGTGACGAATTTTAGAGGGTGATTTTACTCGTCAAGATGAATGTACGAGTTCCAACGTTTGTAAACCCCCAGACGTTGTTGCGGAACATGAGGTTTGAGTGAATTCAATGACTTGCCTCTTGCGAAAACGCACACATGAAAAGTAAATATTTGTTTGTCTTTGTATTCCAGATAGCTGTTCTACGAGCTAATTCATAAACATGATAAATCTTAAAATGCCGGAATTGTACAACAGATTTGGATAAAATGAAATGTTTGAGTTGAGTCTGCAGACCGATAGTTAAGACTACTATCTATGAGTGACACAATTTGTCTATAAAATTGTAAAAATTTACTGTTGCTGAGAAAATCATGATTAAATTGCTCATTTTGTAACAGCTACCTATAATTCGTTTTTAAAAAGCTCCTAGAAAAGGGGGAGTCTTAACCATATGGTTACCATAAACGCCATAGTTTCTTCATCATCAGTCAAGTCTTTAAAAATGATCAACTACTAGCCTCATTCATAGACAGGCTTAGCTATCGGTTTAGAGTAAAAGTAAACAATCAGCCTATTGGTCAAGAATATTTGTCTCCGCTTGCGCACACGCACTATAGGCTTTTCCAAGAATGATTGTACTTGACAACTGTAGGTTTGAATGAAAACATCAGCTTTCGTCCTCACATAGGGCAACCTGATTGGTTAGGAGTAGTGAGAAGCTGATGTTTTCATGAAAACCATAGAAGTGTCAAATCCAAACTTTTCTCGGACAGGCTATAACAAACAATGATAAACTATCACTACGGTTATCCAATCCTGACATATGGCAACCTGATTGGTTAGTAGCAGTGAGAAGCTGATGTTTTCATGAAAACCATAGAAGTGTCAGATCCAATCTTTTCTGGGACAAGCTATAACAAACAATGATAAACTATCAAGACGGTTATCCAATTTGGATGAGACACCCTGTAAATGCATGACAGTGAGAGAAGAACAAGGAGAGAGTGTACAGCCCCAAAAGCCACCCAGCAGCAGTCATACCAAACGTTGAAACCATTAATCTTGACAACGGTTTTTCATAAAGCTCTCCCACCAGTCATGCACCGACCCTCGCTCGGCCCTTGTGCTTGTGCTTGTGTGTCCACCCAATGCCCTTCCCCCGCAAGCTTTTAACAGCTATTATATGTATACGATAAATATATATATACATTTTTTTTCTCTTCTTCCTCTTTTTTGTTGTCCCGCACCATTTCATTTCCTTGCTGTTCCGCCCAAATTATGGCTAATTTTTACCCCTCACGTTATATGAGGAGCTAGTTGGAAAAACGGCCTTAGCCGGCTAAGGCCGTTTTTCCGGAGAACAACTTTTCTGAGAGAACATAGGCTCAATAATATCTCCACAAAATTTCATGACCGTAAGTCAAAAATTGAGTGAGATATGGGAGTTTATATGAGAAGAGGTTGCCACTTCTGCTGGCGACTATAATGACCATAATGGGGAAAATTGAAGATGGTGAAGAGGACTCGGGCAACAGTGAAAGCGAGAGTGAATACGAGGACGAATAATTTTATATTCTTTATTTTCTAATGAATTCGCCTCTTTTTTTTGCAGACTTTTGGTTTTTTTTTTTACATCTATCATGTAGTACATATGTTCCATACAGAAAGTCGTTCTCTGGAAAAACGGAGTTAATACTCAGCGTTTAGTGAGGACTCGTCTCTGTGCAACAGGTCGTTCTATGGAAAAACGACCTTAGTAGACCTTTCGTATTTATCCAATTTCTTCTTTCCTATACAGCCAAAGCATATTTTAGTTGTACCAACTTCAACCTGAGGGGATGGATCAACTTTTTTTATCCAACCCAAGCCTTTCTTTATCTATGTTAGATTGGCACTAAAATAAAAACTTTAACAGCCGTTTTCTCAGAACGCGATTTTGCTACTTAGGCCGTTTTTCCAGCTACCTCCTCATATGTGATAGATCCTAGACCTTATCACTCTGGCTGTGTGCCGTTTTTTCATACTTCACGAGAATGTTTACTGGTACTCCAAGGACAGGACTTTGTGCTTCGATTGTATTTGTTAGTAGGTTGGTTAAAGTTGGGATATTTACACACAGCGATGGTTCGCGGTTCTAAACCTTAATAAGGGTGCAGGGAGAGGGAGAGAGATAAATTTAAGGGTCTATACAGGGTGTTGAAAAACTGTTCCCGAATATTTCAGGGGCGGATTTTACAGGTCAAAATAAGACCTTTTTTACCTATCAACATGTGTCCGGAAATGCTCCCCCTTTTGAGCTACAGCCCACCAAAGTTTTAAAAAATTGACGGTTTTTTTTGGAATAGCGACCACTATCATTAACCAAATGTCCTAAAAATTGGTGTCGCTGAGTAATTTTATGTGTAAAATCCATTAATGACCGCGAGAAATTCAGAAATTGAGTTTGACTGTACTTTTCACGCAATTTTGAACCTTTAACGGCACGAATTTTATGTTCGGGATTAAAAATTTGAAGTTTAATTACCGAAATCAGATGCGAAAAACCCTCAGAAAGATTTTTTTGTCCTCTTTGTTTTCTTCGATACGACGCGTTTTAAGCGAGATAATCGCTGCACAGTGTGCAAAAGTCAGCGCTTTTACCATGAATAGCGGCAGTGAGTATGCAACCCGGTTCTCCGCTGCTTCTTCAGGCCGGCCGCTATGGTAAAAGTGCTGACTTTTGCACACTGTGCAGCGATTATCTCGCTTAAAACGCGTCGTATCGAAGAAAACAAAAAGGACCAAAAATCTTTCTGAGGGTTTTTCGCATCTGATTTCGGTAATTATTCTTCCAATTTTTAATCCCGAACATAAAATTCGTGCCGTTAAAGGTTCAAAATTGCGTGAAAAGTACAGTCAAACTCAATTTCTGAATTTCTCGCGGTCATTGATGGATTTTACACATAAAATTACTCAGCGGCACCAATTTTCAGGACATTTAGTTAATGATAGTGGTCGCTATTCCAAAAAAACCGTCAATATTTTAAAACTTTGGTGGGCTGTAGCTCAAAAGGGGGGCATTTCCGGACACATGTTGATAGGAAAAAAAGGTCTTATTTTGACCTGTAAAATCCGTTCTTGAAATATTCGGGAACATTTTTTCAACACCCTGTATATGAGTGATGTTTCCAATATTTCAGCAGATGAAGGCGAGTGAGAGTGATAGTGGGGTGTATTGTTGGGAATAAAGCTGCGTGCTCATACTTCCTCTTACGTCACATTCCACTCATACTCATGATGGTATTTCACGTGTTAGTTTGCTTCTCCTAGCACTTTTTGCGTATTTTATTATTTTTTGTTTTTTCCTTCTCAACAGTAACTTTTTTTTTCTCTTTACCAATAAACGGCCCAAAGTTAAGTAATCGCGGTAATAGCGATTGCTTGAAAAAAGTAGCTTCTACCAAGTTTTCAAAGAATTACCTCACAATGGGGCTCTTGCAAACTTTTGCTGTGAGCAGATGAATAATCCAATCTGATGTAAAACCCAGCAAAAATCACGAAAATCACACTAAGAAAGTCTAAAATTCAGTGATCAACTCACATAACCTGCTTCAACTGCAAGTTCGTAAAAGACGGTTCGACGCAGGTATCGTGGGAGATTCCTGTCTATTATTACGTCACTTTTTCTACGGAAACACAGAGATAGATAATATGTCTCAATTTAGATGGGAATCTCTCACAATGCCTGCGTCTCTCCACCATTAAGCCCGATTCTACGAGTGAATTTCGAAATTCTTTAGTGTATACTCATCATCATTTTTACAGGTTTTTATGCAAGAATTAACTCTTCAATTTCCTATAGCAAAAATTTGCAAGAGCCCATTACCTACGTGATCTGCATCTAACAGATCCCCAGCGGATTTGGAAGTGGATAAAATGAAGAGTGTTGGGCAAACACTTTCTATAACCTTGAGGAAAATTTTCCGCACGCACTAGGAGGAAAAGTCTAAAAATCACACGATAGTACGAAACTGGTAACTCATTTCTTTTTTCTTCGAAATAACATCACTTGGGTCCTATGAGACTTGGTCCGAAAGATGAAGATTAAAAATTCGTGATATGAGTAAAGATTATAGGTAGTATTTACGTAAATTAAAGCTCTTTCATGTATGAAAGTTCAAGTAAGAAAGTAAAAAGTAAGAAAGGAAGAAAGTAAGAAAGTTTCATGCAAAACTTAAAAGAATATTACATGATAGAGTGTTACTATTAAGATTGTAATTTGGTAAAAATTAGTCAAAACTGAGTTCGTGATTTTTACATGATAAAGTCGGCGTTTTGACGAAAAAGAATAACTCAATTTAACGTTTCAAAATCTCCCATCAAATGTTTCTTTCATGGCAAATCAATTCTGAATCCACTATCTCTTAAATTTTAAATGAAAGAGCTCTTTTCTGAGCCCTGAAAATTCACGCCGCCTGGTTTGACTTAATTTTTAATGAAATGTCATGTCCAGTACGTTGGTTAGGAAGCTCAAGCGATCTATCCTGGAAAAACTTAACCCTTTACTGCATGATTTTTTTTTTCAATAAAATAATTTTTTTTCAGTACAATTTTGATCCTTGAGACAGGGAAAAATAGTCAAAAAATTCTTTCCGTTATATTTCTATGGTAAAGAGCCTGAATATTAATTTTTCCAAATATGGCCTTACCCGCATTTAGGTATCCATGTAACTGAAAATAAAGTTTTCAGGCTAAAAAAAAAAAAAAAAAAAAAAATTAAAGTAGTAAAAAATAAGTTAGTAAAATTCAATAGTTGTTTTTTTTGTATATGGTACCCCTGCGTTACTCCCAAACATAACAATGAAAATCGGGAAATCTCTATCAGATTTTCAGGAAGCTATTTTCAACCACTCTGCACGTTCTCTATCCTGTGCTGCGCGCTCTAGGACAAAATCGACAATTCTTACTTGTTTAGTATCTGTTCCACATGTGACCCACCATGCAGCGACAGTACAACTCAAGTCTCCTACTTTTAGATAAGGCTTCAAAGTAATGGAGCTGTTGCAAACTTTTGCTACAGGCTTATTAATAGTTGAATATGGGGTAATACCCTGTAAAAATATCGATTTGCGCACTAAAAAATCACGAAATTCATTCCTAAACTCACAAAATGCTTTTAAATGCGAGACCGTAATGGCGGCCGAGGCCGCGGTTTTCTTATGGCAATTGTATGCTTCTTCTTCTTCTTGTGTGGTGTTGCGAGAACACCTCGTGTAGATGGCGCTGATTGAAGATAGGGAACCCCAATGCAATCCGCGGCCCCGGCCGCCATTACGGTCTCGCGTTTAAAAGCATTTTTTGAGTTTAGGAGTGGATTTCGTGATTTTTTAGTGAGCTAATTGTTATTTTTACAGGGTATTACCCCATAATCAACTATTAATAAGTATGTAGCAAAAGTTTGCAACAGCTCCATTGTTCCAGATCTGGGCTCATCTGCAGTTAAGGGTTAAGACAAATTCAGTGCACCAAGACAAATAGAAGAGTCTCTCCGTATGTCAAAGGGATTTCAGTTTTGTCTTTGGGACTTTAACGTCTCTGTATGTGGCAACCCTGAACACGAAAGAGGGATAGGCGGAGACCACCATGGGATCGCATCACATAGGGAATCGGTCGCGGTTTGGAGCTTAGGGCATTGTTACGGACGATGCCACCGGCTTCATCCACCATCAAGACCATCCGACCATCCACCATTCGCCATTCACGGCCGTCCGCTCACCGCTGTCACCGGTTTAACGAACCGTGTCCAACTCCCTCCCGTGTGTAATTGTTACAGTTTCGTGTGCTCTCTCTATCTCTCTCTCTCTCTCTCTCTCTCTCACTCACACACAAATATATACTGCGCTCTGCTCCTGTTGTCTGTTGTGTGTGCAGTGTGCTTGTTGCAAAACAAAATTAAATTACCCTTAAAACTCGGGGATTTAATGTTATTTAATACCCACCCCCTACCCCCACTACCCCTTGATACCGGCCTCGGTTGGACTTAAACGAAGCGCGGGATGCTCCGCTTCGAGAGAGGACACGCACGTTCAAAGCTACATTGTATTTGCGTTTCGGGCTCATCCTCACAGTGGACGGTGGTTTGGGCAGAGAACTCACCGAAAATTAAGGTTGACACTGCAACACAGAGCCACAGCGAGTTGTAGGTATAGGGTGACCAAGAAGAAGGACATATACCCCGTCCGCAGAATTTTTAAAAATAAAAAAATATAATTTTTGTGGCAAAGCAAGGGAAAAGAAACTATGTCCAGTGGCGGTGCGTGTAATGTGGCAACGTTGAATCTCCTCCATTTTGACGCGTGTAAAATATCGAATTGAGGGAGTGCACTATGCAATCCTCTAATATTTCGACCTTTTTCGTGACTTTAAATGTATTGAGTGCAACCTTGCCAGATTGTACGCGCCACCACTGACTGTGATGCAATTTTAGGTGTAAATCACAATTTTTCAGATTATCGGGTAAAGCCCGTGCCGCACCTAAGCGAACGCGAACGCTGGTTTGCGTTTGCTCTGGTGTGACATACCTTGCGACGCGACGCGACGCTACGTATCCTGCACGGAACATCTTCCCGCTTTCGTTCATTTGTAATCCATGTAGTTTATGTTATGTTTTCCCTAAAAACGTGAATATTTAATAGTCAAAGCTATTAGAAACCCCTCCTCTTATTTTTTCTGATTTTTATAATGTCATTGATTCCTAAATAAAAAAAGTGGAGCGTCACTTGGTTTATTGTGTTATTTATAGCTCTGAATTATTACAGAAAAACAAAAAAATTGTTTTTTTTTACAGCCTAGACGATGCACGGACATTTATCGGTCAATATCTACCCATTACATCAGTGGAATCCACCTATCAATGATTGAAACACCACTGACGCAACCAGGATATCTTCCATCTCTCTCATTTTCCATTTGAATGTATGAGTAGGAAAAGGACAGAAGGAGGGGGTTTTATCCCCTTGTCCGTCCTTGTCTAACATACGTTTCTTAACCCTTTCATGCAC
>VMOF01000024.1:63961049-63984635 GCA_011764245.1 Trialeurodes vaporariorum | reverse complement strand
CGATGAGAAAAAAAGCGCCCTAGCAGTTAAAATCTTTTTGTTTTTTGAAAAAAAAAAAAAAAAAAAAAAAAAAAAAAAAAGTGGTCTCGTCATCTTTTAAAGTGATATCTTTTGTTGAATAAAATTGATGCTTTTAAAATTTGATAGCTTCAATTACTCTTTGAATACTCAACTATAGAGAGTTGCTACACGAAAAAAAGTAGAATGTGTCGTACGCACGAATTTGGGTTCACCGGCCACAATTTGAATCAGTTTTTTTTGCATAGGACACAATCAGAGTTTGCCGTTAACACAATCTGATTGTGTCCTGTGCAAAAAACTGATGCAAATTGTGGCCGGTGAACCCAAATTCGTGCGTACGACACATTCTACTTTTTTCAGTGTAGGTTGCTAGGTCGTTAATTGGCCATCTGACGTTATTTTTTTTATTATTATTATTATACATTGTGAAAGTTAAAAGTTTGGGGGAATAAATAAGAAGTCCTTTTTTTTTCAGGGAAAATTCTGTAAAAAATGAAAAAAATAACTTAAGAGGATATTCTACCAAAAATAATTTCGTCCCTCCGTCCCCTTAGCGATGCCTATGGTTAATTTGACATTCTTTCCTTCGACTCGATCTGGTAAAAGGAAGAGATCATGAAATTTAAGTATTAATTAGTGACTGGCGTGGTGCCTCTAATTTTAATAAAGTATAATGGGAAAAAAGGCACATTTATACAGGAAAGCTGGAAGAAACTATTTAAATTGCTCAACCTCACGGCGAAAAATTTATATTTGATACTACCCGAACTATACTCGAAACTATTATACTTATAAGTTATATAAGTATGTTTAAATGTTATTTCTAGAATTTGTGAAGATATTTCAATTATTTCTTCAATGAAAAACTGTATTTTGAATACCATTAGAAAAGAAAGCATTAAACAGGTTTTAACACTTGTGATTCCTATTTATAAGGTAGCAGTTTGGATGGCTAGTAGGTACCTATACACTACACGTCTCGATGGTTTGAAGCTTTTCGGTATGCTTTAGTCAGGTGGTTATAATCATTGGCGCATGAGGGCATTGCATTTACCATACTATGATGAAATTTACCATACTTTCTGGCAGACGCCAAAATCAGCTACACGGAAAAAAAACCGCCGGCGAATTCGCCCTAATATCGGTGAAATTAACCACTAACAGTGGCTCATATTGATCACCACTAATAGCGGTGAATTTTACCAAGCCTTAGTGTTAGATTTGCCAGGCTGATGTTACCGAGCCCATCGGTTAAAAATACCGAGTTTAACGATTAAATCTACCGAGCTCTCGTTTGAAACAACTGAGGCGTACAGTAATTTCAACCGATTTCTTCATGCGACCGGAGAACTTTTCCGATGTGAGTGATGATAATACCGATAATTTCGATCCAATATGCCGACTTCATAGGTATAGAATAAATAGAATGCCACTAGAATAAATTAAAAGAAATATGCGCGCGTTTGAATCGATTATTTCGTAATTCTTCACTCGTTTATCAACTTTCGCTACTCAGAACTGGTTATTAGACACTGGAATACATGGATATACATGGAATGAGTAAATGAAACGAATTAGTGAAGACGAAAAGTTACCTGAAAATCCGAGATTTGAACCCGGGTCCTCGCGGGTGCAAGTCGAGCACTTTACCGATGAGCCAAGTCTGCTGACGAGGAGATGGGGCGAAAATAGCGCATTATAAAGTTTCAGCTAATCAGCTTACACTGAGAAAAATGTTACTGTGGCATCGGCAATTCTGGTGGCGATCAAAATAAATTCATGCGTTGGTCAACATAATTCTGGTAATTGATAGGCCTAGTATAACACACCGTAGACGTTTAATGACGTTCTGGTAAGCGCCGCCAGAAAAATTCTGGTCGTCCGTGAGGAAAGTTAGGTTATGGAAGCCGAGACTTAATATATTACGACATCACACTGTTAGAAATCATTTCTTTACGAATTGAAAGCTTTTAAAATTACTTCCAATAAACACAATAAGAGGGGGGGATTCAAAAGAAATAACGGGAACACTCTTTGTTTGGACAAGTACGAAACTGCAAATGAATACCTACTTGTGATTCCGGATTACTTTCAATAGAATCCATCGGCGAACTTTCAACGTCCAAGACTTTATTCATTTAATGAGCTCATGTCGATCCAACGACGAATTTTTGAACCTGATTTAAGTAAATGATATTCTGTTAAGAACATCATTAATCGCCAAAATCAAGATTCAAGCTAACGTAAAGCAAGTTTCAGTGAACTGAAGTAACGATAAGAGTTGACGAAACCAAAACACATCTAAAATTTAAGTACGCACATCTCACACTCCCGTCACACGTTTGTGAACACTAGTAAATAGTAGGAAATCGAAAAATAATCAAGAAGCTTATAACACCAAACAAACAAAATTAAAAACAACTGATGTGAGATTTGAGAAAGTAGAAGCAGAATACAATAAGGGACAAACTTATAGGCTCTGCTCTGCACAGAGAATCCACGCACGATCACTGTGTTGAATTGAAAGTATTTCCAAATATAATATCCATTGAAATGAAATACCAAGACACATGTAAGATTCACTACATTAACGCCTAATTATAAACAAGAAAAACATTACAGTTCAACTAAGAATCATTCAAAGCACGAGACACGATGAGTTAACAAACAAGACGAAAGAATCAGTAAACAATAAGAGAATGAGATGAGAGAATGAACCGCTCGCAGTTGAGAACTGTTACCAACCGCGCACTAATTTCCGTGAAATTAGCAGTGGCATGCAAGATGCACGAGATACCGAAGCGGCAACGTGCGGGTCGCATGAACGATAACAGAGGCGGGCCAGCCTGTATAGCGACGGAAAACAGGGTTCGATCCTTGCCGCGGCCGGATATTTTTTAACGTTTCTTTTTTATTTTGTGAATATCTCGTGTTTGCCGCGTTGCTCGGTATTATTGACCGATGAGCTCGGTCATTATTACCAGTTTAGATGTACCATAAAACTCGGTAATTGTCTACCAAGCCAATTCTGGAGTGTCGGTGGCTTTAACCGAGCCCTCGGTTGAATGAACCACAAAGAGTGGTGGCGTTAACCGAACACGCGGTGAATTTAACCACTAAACAGCTACCACTAAGCTTAGTAAAATTTGCCGACGGTTTTTTTTCCGTGTATGCGTGTGATAAATTTTCTGCTTGTTTGTCTTTCTCCGCGTGAGGGTAAAATTTTCATTTCCGCTTTTTTCAGTGTAACTCGTGTAAACCTTCCTTACACAAAAAAATGAGTACTCAAAAAGTTTCGAGTCGATCGATGCAGGGGTCAATGTTTTATTTATTGCTATGATTATTTTTATTTTTTTAAAAAAAAACTGACTTAGAAGAATATAGTATACCATACCATGTAAATACACTCCTATAAAACTTGTTATTTATAATTTTCATAAAGGTTGCAAAAAGCCATCAATGCTACTACACCTAATAAAATATTCTACTACTGTTTATTTATTTATTTATGTATTTGTTTATCTATTTGAAGGGTAGAGTGGATAAAGGGGTTACGTGACACTTTCTTGACTTTGAAAAAATCGACTCAAAGTATGGACGAAGTATATAAGTATATCGAAGTTCAAAGTATGGACGTTTTCGACATTTTAGCTGAACATCAACCGCAACAGCTTTGAAAGTAGGGTCATATCCTACATTTTTTGAACCAAGTTGGAAAATTTATAGATAGATACCATCATAACTCCTTCATCCACTGTGCTAACTCGATTTTTTCCAAAATGTCACATAACCCCTTTATCCGCTCAACCCCTCATTTTTTTTTTTTTTAACCAGCTCTGGGTTCTGTGAGACCCTGCAACTGGGGAAGTTAAATTTTCACGATCGGAGTCTTAAAAAAATCAGTTTATCATTTGAAAAAAAAAACATTCTCATGCATGGAATCACATGCTTGACGTAAGAAGCATCGAGAATCAAGGCGAAGGTGGAATATCAAGCGAGGGGGTATAGTGGGCGAGTGGGTGCAGTGGTGGGGTGGGGGGGGGAGGTTGGTTCTTGTTTAAAGGACCACGAGATCGCAATTACTCATCCGAATGAATGGGTAATCCGGATCCAAATCAGCGGTTCCTCTTCTCTTGATGAAGATGAGAGCATGAAAGGAGCAGCTCTCTCTCTCTCTCTCTCTCTCCTTGCCGCTCCCCGTCGTCGGCTTGAACAGCGAGGCTGCCATTTCGCATTTTCAATCATACGCATTTTGCCCAATTGCACTGCGGCGCAACCAGGATCTCTTCCATCTCTCTCATTTCCCATTAGAATGTTTAAGTAGGAAAAGGACAGGAAGAGGGGGTTTTATCCCGTTGTCCATCCTTGTCTAACATACGTTTCTTAATGGAGAAAAGAGAGAGATGAAGAAACTCTTGTTGCGCTACTGCCCCCATTCAACCCAGTGTAAACGGTTTTGAATTTCCCGCCAAATTTGGTAACACCGTCGCTCAAATCGAGAGACAAATGTTTGAACAACGCCGCTGAAAATAAGAGGAGTGGTGGGTGGGAAGGGATGGCAGGGAAAAAGGGGGAGGGACGGGAGCTCTCGCTAAAACGGTTAAAACGGTTAATGAGAGAGACACTTACCGATTCCGGGCACGTCCGACAGAATATCGGGATGAAACCCCCGGGGCCCCATCCTCCCGCACGCTCAACCCCCCCCCCTTTCCCCCACCCTTCATGACCATCCCTTCGTTCGAGTGCGACTCGCGAGCCAAAGCGAGCCCGAGGAAACTCATCAGCAATCACAGCCAAGATGGAGAGAGAGAGAGAGAGAGCGAGCAGGGATCGAACTGCCGAACAGGGATATTTCCTCATTCCTGTGTATTAGTCTTATTATCCCGGCGGCGGGCGCGCGGACCCAAGCCAGGGTCTCCCTTCAATTTTTCCTCCTCCTCCCTCCTCTTTTTTTTATGCCCCCTTCAAATCTCGTCGTTTAATTCGCTCGGGTGTCTCTATATACCTTCTCGGCATGATCCCTTCTCACGTATCGCACGTCTCTCTACCTGATTTTTACGATCCCGTTTAACCCACCCCCCCCCAATTTCCTTCTACCCTTCCCTTTGGTACTATACCTTTCCTGAATCCTGGCAGCTCCTCCACCTTCCCTCCATTAAGGTCCTAAAAAGCTCCATCTGTGAATCGGTCGGAATTGAATCTGGTGCTGACTCTATAATCTTTCAGCCAGGGACATGTATGTATAATAGGTATGTGTGTGTACCTACAAATTCGATGTCGTCTGAATATGAATGTTTCCTCTAATTTTCTTGATGAATAATAGAATATGCTTCAGTCAATGAGTCTTTGAAAAATATATTCGGATTTCAAGACTCAAGATTGTCAGATGTAAGGAGGATACACCAAGTTTCAGGGTGCTTGAGTCTGGGTAAAATAAAATACAACAATGGGTCTGTTGCGTACTTTTGCTACATCAATATAACTCATTGTTTCTAACGTAAAATTCGGCGAAAATAACGATGCGCACATTAAAAACTCTCAAAATCCACTCATTAACTCAGAAAAAACCTTCCATTTCAAACAACCCGCGCTACACTAGACACTATATCACCGACTTAGAACTACATAGATGGAACCATCTCGTTTATATAAACATGATCAGAACTTACGAATATTTGAATGTTTCGATTAGATGCGTTCATTTCTTATATTATTTTGAAATCTTTGATAAACCGAAAAGACCAGACACTAGACAGCAAATGCAGCCAATAGTTCATGTATTTAGAAGGGAATTCCATCATTTTGTAGTTACGATGTTGTTTACTTATGCACAGTGGTTCCGTCTATGTAGGAATATACCGGTGCAAATAGTGTCTAGTGTAGCGCGGGCTGTTAGAAATTGAAGTGATTTCCTGAGTTAATGAGTGGATTTTGAATGTTTTATATGTGCGCATCATTATTTTCGCCGAATTTTACATAAGAATCAAGGTTCTATGTTGTTGTAGCAAAAGTATGCTACAGACCCATATTAAAGGACCCATTGACACTACTGACAGTGATGGGGCCAGGAGGTGGCCCCAGGGGCACGTGCCCCTCCCTCTTCCACATACCTTACCTTTTCTCAACCCACAAAGCCCAGAACTGCCTCCAGCAAGATCACAAGTTCAAAAACGCCCCCCCTCCCTTTGCTCCCCCCCCTAAGAAAAGTTTCTAAGTCCGCCGCACTGTTCATTTGCGTTTCATCTGAGTCAAATTTTTATCTTACTGATTTGGATAAATTTCAAGAAGTTGAGTACGATATGGTTCAAAGCACTCATCAATATGTGGTGGTATATTTTTCAGATTTTTTCTTACGGATTGCAAAAGAATTTGAGATTTTTCGTTGTTTTATTATTCTAGACCTTACGCATGAATTTGAAATACTGATCAATATATTTCAAATGATAAAAATATAAGTAAATGAATAAATGAAGAATCTGCATAGCTGAGTTACTTAAGAGGGTTCTGTCCATTAATCAAGTTTTTGAAAATACCTGTCTGATTTTTGTAACTCTAGCAACACTGGGTTGAACGCTGATAATCTTCTCAAAACACACATCGTTGCGAATAGATTCCTGGAATATTTTGATTCTTTATAAGGTTGGTAAGTAAATATTTAATCTTCATTCATAGTGCGTGGAGTTGTTAATAAATCAAATCAAGATTTGAAATGTTTGGTATCCGTATATACGATTGAATTCTTCCATGCGCAATGCAATATCAAGTCTGCGACGTTCTGTATACTTAATGTAAAGAGTAAAGTCTAACATTTTGAAACTCATAGCTCTTGCTTATTCTTCAAATTTAATTTCCGTCGAGGAACTTATCAGTCCAGTGGCGTAGCGTGCGATTTGGCAACGTTGCAGTTCGTCCATTTGAACCTATGAAAAAGATCGAAATGTTGGGTGTTCGGTGAACACCTTCGCATTCGACCTTTCATGTGGGTTTAAATGGACCCAATCCAACTTTGCCAAATTGCACGCTACGCGACTGTATCAGTCATAAACCGAGCTTGATCTTGATTTCATAAAACTGGGTGGATTTCAAACTTTTGATACAGTGTTATGGAGTCAATTCCTTTTTAACCCTCAAAGGGCCAGGTTACTTCAAAAGAACGCAGTCGCGGCTCGTGCAATTTGGCAACCTTGCTAAGTTTCCATTCAAAACCTATGCAAAAGTATCGATAACTTGGGGGTGCATTGCGCCTCTTGAAGATCGATTGTTTTACACAGGTTTAAATGAAGAGAATACGTTGTTGCCAGATTGCACGCGCCGCCACTGAAAGAACGCCACTCTTCCGTTTTTTACCCTGAGAAAAAGAAACGTTGGCAATACATAGATACCGAGCATTCTTTAGGTATAGGAGAACCACAGCTTTAGGCAGGAGAACCAAAGCTTAGGCAGATTTCCCAAAGACTTTGGTTCCACTGACTAAAGAGTGCTCGGTATCGATATATAGTACCTAATCCAAAGAGTAAACAAGAGTCGCAATTGAATGGAAGGCCTGCGTGGTCAACGTAGATAAGGAATCGGAACGCGGGCTGGCCTCTGATTGGCTGCAACGGGTGGAGCAAAACTGACTCGGGGTATAGGGAAAATAACACGGGATTTTCGTTCCGGGGCGTTTATCTCGAAACCTAAGCAAAATAGTACCTAAACAATTTATACGAGTCGATTCAGCAGATTTTGATATGGTCAAAGAACAATTTGATAGGTCATAAGTGCCACTTTATTGCAAATTCGAAAAGACTGAATAGTACGCACAATAGTGAGTTACTCAAACACTGCTCAACACACGCCAAGCCTGTAATCACACTATTGTGCGTACTTTTAAACTGAAACGGTCTTTTCGAATTTGCAATAAAGTGGCACTTATGACCTATCAAATTGTTCTTTGACCATATCAAAATCTGCTGAATCGACTCGTATAAATTGTTTAGATACTATTTTGCTTAGGTTTCGAGATAAACGCCCCGGAACGAAAATCTCGTGTTATTTTCCCTATACCCCGACTCCCGAGTCATTTTTGCTCCACCCGTTGCAGCCAATCAGAGCCCAGCCCGCGTTCCGATCCCTTATCTACGTTGACCACGCAGGCCTTCCATTCAATTGCGACTCTTGTTTACTCTTTGACCTAATCACTTTGGTCTTCGTGCCTAAAGTGTTTTCTCGGTGTAAAGGAATGGTAGTTAACTGTTCGTACTCGGGGGAGTTGAAATTGCCTATACGATACATCGAAGGCGCCCGAAAACATCTTATCTTTTACATGTTTCCATCAATAGTCGTGTTTATCCGGAATGAAGATTGAATCAATGTGAAGTAGACTAGAGAAGAAAAACGAGTATACTCGGGCTTGGCCCTTAAAGAGTTTAAAGCGTGCGAAAATTGCATATTGAAAGCATCAAAACGTCTCAAAATCCACTCGCAAAACCTATGAAAGGCGCTTGCAGAGAATTCCAAGATGGCGGTCAAAGGAGCGAGTCACAACGGGAGGGGGGCATCTTATTATTTCTGATATTACTCAATAAAAATGAATGGCAATGAAATTGAGAGTGCACTTTTCAATGAGGAACAGTTTAGAGTCAGAGGCAAGTTCAGTTTTGATTTGAAGGAATTAAAGTTGAAAATTCGCCAAAGATTATGGTTTATGTGCTCCTACACTTCTGAAACGAGCTCTGGTTTCGGAACTTTCTGATGCTCCCAACAGAGTTGCCAATAGTGGCTAGATTCGACCGCAAGTGGACTATTTTGATGAGAATTTAGCCACGCTTCCGCTCTTGTGGTGCCTTTTGATCCTCCATCCCTATCCACAGTGTGGCTAGTAACCAACTCGAAAACTGTCCACGCGTGGCTATTCTACCCCGTCCAAACCTGGCAACACTGGCTCCCAACGTTATTTTTAAGAGATTTTACACCAGATTTGTACCCCCTGTCACGGGCGGAGCCAGCAAATTAGGCAACTGTGGATTTTTCCCATTGGAATGTATGAGAAACAATCGATTAGAAACTGGGCATAACCTCCTCAAGAATCGATTGTTTCTTATACATTCAAATGGATAGAATCCACAATTGCCAAATTCCTGGCTCCGCCCATGCCCTCTGTAGCTATGTAGCAAAAGTTGTCAACCGACCCAAAGATGTACAATCAGTAACTGGTTTCGAAGACCTGATTAGGATCAAACCCACGTTTTGAAAGGAACATCATCGCATAAGCACTCGTACTTCAAAATCCAAAAATAGTAACGACAACAAACTGATGTCTCTCTCATAAACTATATCGCACACCAGTGCTTTGCTAATGTCCCGTAACAGGAATTAGGAACTTTGAGGGTAACATTCAAGGAATGAAGGGAGGGGAGGCAGCTTGGTTCACGATCATAGATTAAACAGCAATAAAGACTAGGACTAAGCGCGAATACAATTTAAGCGGCCGAATAGCAAACGACAAATTAAACGAGTGATAAGAGATATGGCCGCAACGTTGCCACAATGGGGCTCTTGCAAACTTTTGCTACAGGGGATTGAAAGAGTTGATTCTTGCATAAAAACCTGTCAAAATGACGATGAGTACACTAAAAAATCACGAAATTCACTCTCAGAATCGGGCTTAATGGCGGAGAGACGTAAGTATCATGGGAGATTCCTATCTCTAAATTGAGACATATTATATATCTTTGTTGTTTCCGTAGAGAAAGTGACATATAATAGACAGGAATCTTCCATGATACCTGCGTCGAACCGCCATTACCATCTTGCCGTTATAGCAGTTATGTGAGTTTTTTAGTGTGATTTTCGTGATTTTGCTGGTTTTACATCAGATTGGACTATTCATTTACTCACAACAAACGTTTGCAAGAGCCCCGTTAAGGCGAAGAAAAACTGAAATTTCAATGTTCATGCAAACGAGACATTTAACCAGGAAGAAAATCCTTAAGGAAACATTCACATGACCATTATAACTCCGAAGAGCCTTTTCAAAAATGAGGAAACTCCATTTCGATTGCCTGAGTCCCAACCTTCCCTAGATGACAAGATGTCCGAGATCATCAAATCTTGTCTCCTGAGTCCCAACTGTCCCCAACTGTGTCCCATTGCCTGAGTCCCAACTGTCCCCAGCTATCACGTGATTTTACTTAAGATTTAACACTCTGTATCGCTGTAGCATAAGCTTGCAACAGACCCATTGGATTGAAATTGTGCACGGACAAAAAAAGAATGGTTTAATTTACCATTCGCATAGCTGATTTTGGCCCGTACCAGAGTTAAGATAAACTTGACCATAGAGTTATGAAACATTTGACCAAGAATCAGGTCAATTTCACTTGATACCTGGTCAAATGTTCCATAACTCTGGTCAAGTTTATCTTATAACTCTGGTAGGGGCCAAAATCAGCTATGCGAATAGTAAATTACACCATTCTTTTTTTTTCCGTGTGACATGCTCGCACTGACCATCGGAAAACCTTATAATCGGTCACCACGTCAGATCGGTTAGATACTGATACAAAATGCATCTCTCAATTTTCACTTGAAATCCGACAACGCCGCACTCTCAACGCGATGACCCAATATAAACATAGGACAAATCGTCATCATTTATTTATTATTTTTTTTTTTGTGAATTCGTTTTGGATCCGGTGGAATCATCACAGAGCCACGGAGGAGGAGGAGGAGGGGGGAGGGGTGGATGGGGGGGGGTGGAGAGGAAAGCGAGGAGGGCGAGGAGGGGCAAGGAGACAAGAAAGGGAGGAAACGCAGAGAACAACAATAAATAGAGAGGCCAAAGCGCTTTTACGATATTGATATTAGATTTATTAGCGCGAGGATAAGACTCGGACCTATTCCGAGTCCGAAATCTCACCAACAATCAAGGATGCTCTCCACAACCCAACCGCACACTCTACGTATGAGTAACGAAATAGCTCGAATCGCCTGCATAGCTTCGGGGGCTGTCGATGTTCCGTCGCACAGTCGAACAGAAGGAATGAAATACGAAAAAAAAAAAAATAAGACTAGTAAAATTTTCCATCCCTAGCTCATTTTGGCATCTGCCAGAAAGTATGGAAAATTTTCACCATCATATAAATGCAACGAAATTGTGGTAGAAATTAAGTTAACCTGTCAGTACATTTTAACCATCAGCGGGTTTAAAATTACCATACTTCCTGGCAAACGCCAAAATCATTTATGCTTATGGTATATTCTACCAGATTTTTTTTTTTTTTTTTTTTTTTTTTTTTTTTTTTTTTTTTTTTTTTTTTAACACGAATTTCTATGGACACAATTTTGGAAAGGAAAATGTAAAAATTTTTAGAGGCAAAATTTGTAGGTGCTCCTAAGCCGATAATCTTTTGAAAATTTCAACTTTTGTTTCCTATAGCAAAGTGAAAATTAATAACAAAAAAATTTCAAGCTTTTCATCGGGGGAAACGTTTTAAAAATTAAAAGTTTTAAGTCAGAGATAGATTGGTTTTGATTTGAAGGAATAAAAATTTGGATTTTCCCCCAAACATTGTGGTCTAAGTACCCCTACACTTCTGAAACGAGTTATAAAAATAACACTATAATATAACTTTTGAAAATCCGTAAAATCATTTTTTTAAGAGTAGTAATGAGTCAAAATAACATGGTTTTTTGAGCGAAAAACGCGATATTTCAAATTTAAATGTGCTTTAGAGCATAAAAAAAACAACATACCTATCAAAAGACGACCAACGTCATTGAGGCGACAAATGAGATGTGCACTGAATTTTTTTGAAACGCTTTCCCCCATAATCTTCTTAGAAAATTCTATGTTTCATTTATACTTTTTGGACTATTGAAACAAAGAAAGATGGAATAATAACCATTTTTAAACCCTTTTCGCGTTATTTTTTTTTTTTTTTTTCTTTCTCCTCCTTCAAAAAATATGAGGCGATGGTCCCTGTCACCTCACTTGCCTCACCCGGCGAGCCGCCAAGATACTTATACGTCCGCAAAAAACAATTTTTTTGGGATTATTGTGTGCGTCGCGTTGGACTTGCCTGCTTCGCTTGGCCGGTTGAAAGACCACAGAGGGACTCGAAAAACGCTTATAGAGGGACACTCTTGAAATTTGGGGCGACGGCGACGCGGTGGCATATAGAGGATATTTTTGCGTGATATCCGTGACCAATCGATGAGCGCACGCTCCTTCGCCGCCCCTCTGATCGCCACCACGCGTGACGGACCCATAGGATGCGCCACGTCGGGGGCGCCCTTTGCGCCGCCCGGCCACGCCAATGCGACAAATATTAGTCTTGTTAAAGCCGAACCGTATCAAAATGAGGAATTTTAATATGTTGTCCGTTTTTATTTATCGTTTGAGAGTATTCCGCTCGACTGAGGAGAAGTGGAGGTGATTTCTCTCAGATTCCCTCTGATGCTGTTGTAAATATCCGCTCTATCCACTCGGGTAGGGCAAGCGCAGGTTTAAAGAGATTGTTAGTCGTATCCAACACTGACAAAAATAATTCTTGCATTTTAGTATATCACCAGAAGCACAAGAATATATGTGAACCACAGAAAGTCTAGTACTTTAACCAGAAAATTCTGGTGTTAATACCAGAATAAGAGAATAATAAAACTAAATTGGCCAAATAACTATAAGTATACTATTTTCTTAAATTATCGTTACAATGGGTCTGTTGCAAACTTTTGCTACAGCGCTATAGAGAGTTCAATCTCATGTAAAATCGCGAGAAAAGCCCATTGGTGGCATCAGAAAGTCATGAAATGCAATAATAAACTCACAAGAGGCGTTTAATGAAATCCAAGATGGCGGTAAAATATTGAGCAATTTGTATGCATGCACCACGAACATCCAAGTATAGCCAACCTCACAATATTGATCACACCCAATCACAACGTAAATAAATACATAACCTCTGAAGCTGTGGGGTTGTCAACGTTGGCAATCCTTGGATGTTAAAGTTGCATGCATACAGATTGCTCGATATTTTACCGCCATCTTGGATTTCATTAAACGTCTCTAGTGAGTTTATTATTGCATTTCATGACTTTCTAATGCCACCAATGGACTTTTCGGGCGATTTTACATATGATGAAATACTCTTTAACATTGTAGCAAAAGTTTGCAACAGACCCATTAAGGAAATTGAGAACAAAAGTTGAGGAGTAATATTCTATAACTTTTGAGTCTTTTCTCCTACTTTCATTCTGAATATCCCCAAAGTTGGCAACATTTCCCGAAAGTTGACAATATTTCCCCAATTATTGCCCCGATAGGACGTAAAAAGAAGAATAAGTAGTCTTTATTTTACTTTCATTTTCTTAAAAAACGCCTAATTTTAGACTCTTGCAACTGCTTCATTGCCGAAGGTAAAAACTTTGGCCCCCGATCCTAAAGTGATACGATGATTGAGATAGACCAGGAAACAATTCGAACTTCTTCAGGATTGCCGACCGTAGACTAATTAATGGTCCACATTCCAGACCCACTGGAATAAAAATTACAGCGAAGCTAAGTGGTGTCTTAGTAAAGGGTCCATAAAACATGAGGTTCGCTCTTCAAAGAAAAATTATCAACATGAACGCAATAATTATATCTGATTAAGAGCTTACCTGAAGTTTTCTGTGGGTATCTTATTATTCCAGTAGCGGCTCGTGAGATTTGGCAACCATGCATCTTTCCCACTTAAACTTAGGCAAAAAATCGATTCAAGCGGAGGCTGGCAGCCTCCTCGAGTTTCGATTGTTTTACATGTATTTAAATGGGATAAAAACACTGTTGCCAAATCGCACGAGCCGCCACTGTATTATTCATATTTTAATACCCTTACATTAATTTAATAAATAATACGGTAAATGTATATAAAATTAAACATTTTTCAATAACAAATAACTTCAATTTTTTCTGTTTTATATTTTCTTAACCAAGAAGTCACTGACTGCGCCACACGGAGATTGATCGCATGGCTCTTATTCTGCGAATCGAATTTTATTCATAATTTATTCACTCTCTTTTCCTTTTATCTTTTTCTTCTCCTTCTTCTTCTTCTTCTTCTTCTTTTTTTCGTCACCCTTGACTCAAGTACCGCGTTCTTTTGATCTATGAATAAAACCCAAATTTTTCCTTCAAACGCCTCCACGATATCAGCTTAGGATCCACATCGTGTCGGCTTCTTTTTACCCGCCCGCCCGCCCACCGCGCACCTCACCGAAAGCTCACTCTCTCAACCTTCTTACGCATGAATAAAAGCTTCCTTGAGACGTGCGACTCAAGAGCGAAAACAAGGTAAGTGAGATTGAGGATCGGGGAAAAGCTTTATGAACAATGAGACTCCGGTCCCCAGTTCCAAAACCTTACTCTAATTTACTTTACATATTTTCCCACTTTTTGACGCGGTGTGTTTTTCATCTTCAACTTCTTCGTATTTTTTCTTACTCTCACTTATTATTGGAAAAAAAAATAAAAAAATAAAATAAAAAAATATAAAATAAAATAAAAAACAAATCTTCAGTACGATACCTTCACTCTATGCGAGGCCCCTGTCGTTCCACCAGTTTAGGCTTCGTTGACATCAATTAGTTGGTTTCCTTCCTTTTCTTCTCACCTTTAATCCTCTTTTTCAACTTATTTTAGTTTATTTTTTATTTTTTCTTGTGTTTTATTTAACTTTTATTCTACATTGATTTCAATGTTATTTTATTTTAATTTAATTTAATTTTTTTTAATTTAAATTTTATTTTTTCAATTTAATTTTATTTTCTTGATTTAATTTTTATTTTCCACTTATTTGAGTTTAATTCAATATAATTTAATTTTAGTTTAAGTTTTATTTGATTTTAACTTAATATAATTTAATTTTTATTTAATTTGTTTTCTTTTTTTCGTTCCTAATTTTTTTTTTTTTTTTTTTTTTTTTTTTTTTTTTTTTTTTTTAATAACAGTTTCTATCGATTGATTCTTTCACTATAACCCTTCCGCAAACGAAATGTGAAAAAAATATCACTGTAATTCGAAATCTATACCATTAAATTGAATGAACTTATCTCATATGATTTCATGTAGGTGTCAATTTTTTCGAATTGCCATAAGGTCCATGTAAGATTTCGTCCCTTAGATGGGACACGATGATCAAAAGGGTTGACATTACTAGGTCATTCCATATCCTGATAAGTTTTGAGACCGATCAAAAAGATCATTTTGATGCAAGCTTTATCATTCATAATAACAGATATGTAGAGGTTTAATGTTCTTTTAAAATTTTGAAAAAATTATAGCTTCAACCTTTCTAAAGGGCTGCCTATCTTCTGATGGTTGCTATATCTTTATTTTCACTGCGAAGCTCAATCGATGACATTTATTTTAAAGAAAGAGCAATACTTGGTAAGTACACAGATCAAAATTCAAATCGGGGTAGTTATAGATTTACTCCATCTCAAACCCTAAAGACGCCGTAGAAGTAGTATCTCTGTGTTTTTCGTCTTTTATCAGGCAGTCTTACGTGGAACGTATTGTGTAAATTATTCATTGATAAAGCAAGAAGCGATAGACATCAGCTAAATGCTATTACAGTAAACAAGTCAATGTGAACAATTATATTTGTCTGATAAGATTGAGTTATCATCTTAAAGCACGATCACTGCTTCGCTTTGTGGCACCGCTAAATTAATCTGTTCACAGTCGGAATGATTGCTGTGCCAGAGCACCCCCTTTTGAAAAATAGTGGGGGGGGGGAAGAGATCGTTATTTAACGTAAATGGTTTTTAAAAATAGAAATCGCATAAATATTTCAAAAATAACGAGAGATCTCGACCAGGGAGAATTTTTGCTTCAATGTTGGTAGTTTTCAAGGGTGGGTTGGTTGCGAGATGACTTTATCGGAGCCCTGCTGCAACCTTTCTTGACCTCTCCAACTCGACTAGCTTGGCGATTATACGTACGCTATCTTTGGACTGAGGTGTGTAAAATGGTCAGAGGTGAATACAGTTACCGGTACCGATAAACAAGAACTGTTTCCTATGTGACTAATTTTTGTTTAATGGTGGTGTCACCAGAACTATCTTTGTCTAAAACTCAAAAATATGAGTTCCAGCTTGTAACAGACTTTAGGGGTCGAATATTATACTACTGGGCTGTTCAATCCTTTTAAAAGAGCCCTGCCAGCTGCCACAGTAAAATTTTAAAAGAAGAAAAAAGAAAATCGTGACAGATTGTGTGACTTAAATGGCATTAATTCCATTGCTTGATGCGTTTGGATGTATTTAAGGAAATCGATCCGCATATTATCTCATCTCAAGTTGTTTAAGAACGGCACGGGCACTTGTCATAGTGATATATGAGGCGTCGACTTCCAAAACCGGCATTATCCACTTTATGAAAAAATAGAGGTGGGGCGAATTTTTTTTCTTCTTCTTCTTCTTCTGCATGCTATGAAAAAACTCAACTGAACCAAACCCAGGTTTATCCGTATTCTATCAGCATTAGAAAACATTGAACTAACATTGATCAGCATTGAACTTGCTATCCGTTTTATGTGTTTCACTCAAAATTTGCTCCGAAGGATAATGCCGGTTTTGGAAGTCGACGCCTCATATCTGCCATAGATTTTGGGGTTGAAAAATTTAGATTATTCATTCACCGAGAAAAATTGCTTGTTACCGTGTATGAGATTTGTGCTCATTGTACGTTCCTATCCGAAATTTTGATATCTAGGTATGCACTGAGAAAAGTTTCCTGTTATCGTAACTGGACGTCTTGTTATGACTAACTTAACCAAAATGCCTGTTATTTTAACAAAGAAATTCTTGTTATTTCAACAGGAATTCATGTTGAAGCAACAGTCAAGCAACAGGAATTCCTGTTGAAATAATGGGAATTTCTGATGAAACAACAGGAATTCCGATTAAATAAGTATGAAACAGTCCGGTTGAATTAACAGGAACATTTTTCTCAGTGTGGTAAAACCCACGAGAGTGAGTGAGATGGAGCATTTGTATGGATCCAATTTTTTTCGTGACCTCGCACTAAAGTGATCTACAAATGAAAAGGGTCAATCTAGAGATTTTTCGCCACACACCGGACACTCAGGTATTTGGCACAGGTTTAAAAGGACGAACTGCAACGTTGCCAGATTGTAAATTTTTCCACCGCTTAAACGCTGTCACGGCAAAAAAAAAAATAGAAAAAGAGGGGGGGAGAAAGACAAAGAGCTACGAATGGTAACAAAAGAGATAAACGAAGAAAGAGAATGTAGGAAGAGGGAATTTGGGAGAAGTGAGCTTGGTAGTTATATATACAGGGTGTCCCAAAATTCATAGCAAACCTTTTTAACACGTATTTTTGGGGTCAAAATAAGACTTTTTTTTTCCTATAAACATGTGTCCGAAATTGTAGTCTTTTCGATTTACAGTGTTGCAAAGTTTTCGAAAAACAAATTAAAAATTGTCATAACTCCCTCGTGAATTTTTCTCAATGATTGTTTTTTTTTTTTTTTTTTTTTTTTTTTTTTTTTTGAGAGGTAAGCAGGTTGCAGAGATAAATCACCATTTCTTAGATTTTGTCAATTCTTGGCCAACTTCTCCAACTTCAGGGACGATTTTCTCAGAAACGGTTTGCGAAAAGGAAAAAACTTGTGAGGACCAATAATGCATATTTTTTACGAACTTTTGAGTAGTGCTAATCGTTTTTGGGTTCTATGAATCCGAAAGCATGCTGTAACATAATTTGGCCAACAAAAGTAAGAAAAATCAAGAAAAACCCCCAAAACCCCCCTCAAATTTTTACGTACAGCATTTTCACAGCTCAAATCGGCAAGAACGCCTAAAATTACATCAGAGTACCTATTTATGAGCATTAAGACAAATTCACGAGGGAGTTATGACAATTTTTCAATTTGTTTTTCGGAAACTTTTTGCATCTTTGTAACTCGAAAAGACTACAATTTCGGACCCGTGTTTTTAGGGAAAAAAAAAGTTTTTTTTTCCCTCTAAAACACGCCCTGAAAATAGTGTACGTATTTTTGTTACCCCCTGTATTTATACTCGTATACGTACGTATTTTAAAAATTTTTTTTGTTTAAAGGCGGATAGGATTGGAGTGTGTATGACAACACGTTAACTGCAAAGCTGCTGAAATGAAACAGGAGGGGCTGAAGAAGGGACTGAAGAGGAGAGAGGAGGAAGTGAAAAGGAAGGAGAGAGGAAGGGGAAAGTGGGAGCGAAAGCTTTAGTGGAAGTGGTGGGGACTCGGCGATGAGGCGGGGGCGGAGCAAAAGGGGGGGGGAGAGATGGAGACGCCAAAACAGAGATTTTTGGGCGTCGTTATGTCGCCTCTGAGTCCACCCACACTCGGCGCCCAATAGTCTATTAACCTCAGAAATAATGGCTCGCATATCGCAATAGGTGTAAGTATAATGAGATTGTAACAGCCAACGAATTAAAGAATGTCAGCTGACGCCAGTGGAATAGCGTGCAATTTGGCAACCATGTATTGTGTCCATTTAAACTCATATGAAAGGTCGAATGCAAAGGTGTTGACCGAAAACTCACTACTTCAATCTTTTTCATGGGTTTTAATGGACGAACTGCAGCGTTGTCAAATTGCACGCTACGCCTTTGATTGACGCCTTGGATTTTGGTTCAGGTAGGCAATCTGCAATACGTATCAAAATGAATTCAAGCGTTGCGGGTGGCCTAACTGCCCCAAAAAACTTGGGGGTTGACTGACATTATGAAATGCGTTGGCTGCATATTGAGTAAAGTTCCCGTTTTTCCATCCGAATGATAATTGAACGGCTTTCTGCTGCGGAGACACGACTTTTCCGTGACTGCTATGAGTTTCCCATGAAGTTGGTTCCCTGTAGAAAGCGGTCCAGTTTGATATAGTGTCATTTAACGAGCGTTTACCCCGTTTACAAATTTCTGAAAATAAAAAGGATCATACAAATAAGGGTTTTCTTACTAGAGGGGAAAAATATTGACAGATATGTGCATGATTAATGTATTAATTTAATTTAATTTAACAAAATTTTACTTTAATTTGATATAATTTTAAATTCATTTAATATGATTTTAATTTTATATAATATAGTTTTAATTTTAATTTCATTTTAATAATCTAATTAATTTAATGATGTATGAACTGTCGTCTCAGGTAAAATTTGTTACATAGAACAATGAATTGAGGTATTGTGATGCAAGGGGCTGAGACAATGCATTTAAATTCATTATGACGGATGAAACACTCAATGAAATGGGTCTGTTGCGAACTTTTGTTACAGCATTTTGGAGGCTCCAGGGTCTATGCCTCTGTAAAATCACGTGAAAATGGCGTAGAGAGCATCAGAAAGTTCCAAAGTTTACTCGTAAACTCAATAAATTGCTTAGTTTCACAAAATTATACAAGATGACGGTCGAATAAGCGGATGACAGTATGGGGGATCAACCTTGTTTTTTCAAGTGATTTACGAGGGAATCGACCCTCAAAAAAACTACACCAAAAGTTTAAACAGACCTCCCTTGGTAAAACTTATCACCAAAGATCACAAAAATTGTTCCAATGGATCTGTTGCGTACTTTTGCTACATCAATATAACTCATTGTTTCTAACGTAAAACTCGGCGAAAAATAACGATGCGCACATTAAAAACTTTCAAAATCCAGTCATTAACTCAGAAAATACCTTCCATTTCAAACAACCCGCGCTACACTAGACACTATATCACCGACCTATAACTACATAGATGGAACCATCTCGTTTACGTAAACATGAACAGAACTTACAAACATTGGAATGTTTCGTTTAAATACGTACATTTCTTATATTATTTTGTAATCTTTGATAAACCGAAAAGACCAGACAGCAAATGCAGCCAATAGTTCATGTATTTAGAAGGGAATTCCATCATTTTGCTGTTACGATGTTGTTCACTTATGCACGGTGGTTCCGTCTATGTAGTAGTATATCGGTGCAAACAGTGTCTAGTGTAACGCGAGCTGTTTGAAATTGAAGTGATTCCCTGAGTTAATGAGTGGATTTTGAACGTTTTTAATGTGCGCATCGTTATTTTCGCCGAATTTTACATAGGAATCAGTGTTCTATATTGTTGTAGCAAAAGTATGCAACAGACCCATTGTCACCTAAACAATATCATCTACATTGCTTGGTGATATCACCCAATTTAGGTAACGATATTGAGACAATTTTAGGTGATCTTTGGTGCTCAGTTTCACCCTTCGACTAAGGTCATACTTCGATTGTGGATCGTTTGCGAATGTCGGCAGAACCGCTCATCGCCTTTCTCCGTGCTCCAGTTTTAAATTTGCGTAAATATTCAGGAGTCGTCTGCAATTATTTTTGTCCCCAACTGCACAGTGCTGCTCTGATATGGAATGATTAAAGGGTTTAAAAAAAAAAAAAACGATTATTTGTACCAGAATTTTTTGAAACTCGCCTCTCAAGTCAAAATGTTCCAATGAACCCTGGTTTTTTCCTTCCTATTTGATTCACAAGCGATGAAATACAGGAACTTGTCTTTCTCTCTCTCTATGCGGCCTTTTGAAGTGAAGAGATGTGTTGGCAGGGCCGGACCAGAGGGGTAGGGAGGGCGAGACTAGGCGATCGCCTGAGAGCGCAACGTTCTGAGGGATGCCTGAGAAATCGCGGTGACTAGTTATGTATTTATTTGTTTATTTTAATAAATTTATTCTAATGGATATCATGGACATGGTTACACATATTCGAATCCTTACTTGTGAAAGTCAAACAGAAACGACAGCTACGTCTGTGTTTTCAAGCAAGAATTATCAATATATTATTCTTTTTGAAAGGAAAATCGGAAAAAAATCGATACATTTTATGATCAATTTTTTTGGAAATCACCAATTAAAATATCTTAAAATTTGATCACGGCAAACTCAAAATCTCAAAAGTTTCTGAAGAGAAAGACCCCGGTTACCCCATTGGGGCGTACGTTATTAGGGGCGCTGTCCAGAAATTTGCCTGAAGACGCCAGGAATATAGGCTCGAGCCGGCCCTGTGTGTTAGAAAAGGATAGCAGAGGGGGTCAACACGTGACTTTAGCTCCTTTCTCCGTCCTTTTCTAACACACGCGATCAAATCGGAGGAAAAAGAGAAATGAATTTTCTTTTATTCGCCCATGATTTTGACTCGTGTCCACTGTGCGGCGAGCGGGTGAGTGAGGAAGGCGTCTCCAACAGCGCCGTGACGCGCGATACGACGCTACCCGCCAAGCTCGGAGCAAGCGTCGTATTTTTTGAAAACCATTTACCCTTAAACGTGACAAAGCTTACAAGCAAGAGAATTGTTCTAAACTTTTTACTCTTTCATGAACACAAACAAAACACATCCACACGCATACACACTTAGTTTTTAAGCGTAGAAACATATTCGTGCATCTTCGTGTATATATATCTATATCTATACATGTATACTTGGTGTTCCAACGAATCAGGCTCCTTTGGCAGGGTTTCATTCGGTTCCTCGTATCTTTCTTTCAGGGCGGATGAGGCAGAGAGGGATCCGGGGAGATTCGGGTTTGTAGAGTGGTTGGGGAGGGGGAGAGGGGTCGATTATATTTGCTAACTTTTCCTGCACTCTATATCGGTAAACTTTTCTTTTATGAAGAACTGTGTTTTTAGTTCCACCGATTTTTCGCCCGAAAAACTGTACTCATCCCCCCAATTTTTGGAGTAAACAATACGCATGTGTTTTTTTTTTTTCTTTTCTTTCTTTCTTTGTTTCTATACCTCCACGCTTTGCAAAATGTTTGCCAATGTGTTTGAATTCTTTAGCATAAATAATCTTCGCAGTTTTCATGAGATATTCCGATGAGGGTTTTGGACTGATTGTTCCCGTAGGATTAAAGCTGAATAGGTATATATATACGACGGAAATGTTCATATTGTTCATCGTTTATTTCTTTCCTTCGTTCTCTGTTGGTGGCTGCAAGAATTTATCCTTCTCTCTCTTTATCCATTAGATCGCGTGTGTTAGGAAAGGACAGATTAGGGACAGTCACGTGATTTTCACCCCCTCTTCTATCCTTCTCTCTCTTCTCCCATTAGAACGCGTGTGTTAGGAAAGGACAGATTAGGGACAGTCACGTGATTTTCGCCCCCTCTTCTATCCTTCTCTATGCATTCAAATGGCTACAGAGAGAGAGAAGGACAAAATTCTGGATGTACCATTCTCACACACATAATTCATGACACACACTTAAAGCAACTTAGTAGGTAATTGTTCTTGATATTAAATGCATGTAGATATGCATGTAGATAAGCAAGAGAATTGTTCTAAACTTTTTACTCTTTCATGAACACAAACAAAACACATCCACACGCATACACACTTAGTTTTTAAGCGTAGAAACATATTCGTGCATCTTCGTGTATATATATCTATATCTATACATGTATACTTGGTGTTCCAACGAATCAGGCTCCTTTGGCAGGGTTTCATTCGGTTCCTCGTATCTTTCTTTCAGGGCGGATGAGGCAGAGAGGGATCCGGGGAGATTCGGGTTTGTAGAGTGGTTGGGGAGGGGGAGAGGGGTCGATTATATTTGCTAACTTTTCCTGCACTCTATATCGGTAAACTTTTCTTTTATGAAGAACTGTGTTTTTAGTTCCACCGATTTTTCGCCCGAAAAACTGTACTCATCCCCCCAATTTTTGGAGTAAACAATACGCATGTGTTTTTTTTTTTTCTTTTCTTTCTTTCTTTGTTTCTATACCTCCACGCTTTGCAAAATGTTTGCCAATGTGTTTGAATTCTTTAGCATAAATAATCTTCGCAGTTTTCATGAGATATTCCGATGAGGGTTTTGGACTGATTGTTCCCGTAGGATTAAAGCTGAATAGGTATATATATACGACGGAAATGTTCATATTGTTCATCGTTTATTTCTTTCCTTCGTTCTCTGTTGGTGGCTGCAAGAATTTATCCTTCTCTCTCTTTATCCATTAGATCGCGTGTGTTAGGAAAGGACAGATTAGGGACAGTCACGTGATTTTCACCCCCTCTTCTATCCTTCTCTCTCTTCTCCCATTAGAACGCGTGTGTTAGGAAAGGACAGATTAGGGACAGTCACGTGATTTTCGCCCCCTCTTCTATCCTTCTCTATGCATTCAAATGGCTACAGAGAGAGAGAAGGACAAAATTCTGGATGTACCATTCTCACACACATAATTCATGACACACACTTAAAGCAACTTAGTAGGTAATTGTTCTTGATATTAAATGCATGTAGATATGCATATTTGCTTTAAAGAACATCTTTCAAAAATTCTTGATTCAAACAATTTTATGAAATAATACTAATGGAAATTTTTTCTAGTAAAAACAATATATGCAAACATTTGATTGCTTGAGGATGATTAGTGTTACGATAGTTAACAAGAGCTGCATACATTTTCAGTGTGATATAAAAATCATTTTACCTCAAGTACTCATATCTTAGAAAGAAATTGTATAGTTTCCGTTAAATTTAGGTGGTAATGTAGTAAGTGGAAATCATTTTA
>VMOF01000024.1:63792639-63960549 GCA_011764245.1 Trialeurodes vaporariorum | reverse complement strand
ACTAGTTATATATTTATTTGTTTATTTTAATAAATTTATTTTAATGGATATCATGGACATGGTTACACATATTCGAATCCTTACTTGTGAAAGCCAAACAGAAACGACAGCTACGTCTGTGTCTTCAAGCAAGAATTATCAATATATTATTCTTTTTGAAAGGAAAATCGGAAAAAATCGATACATTTTATGATCAATTTTTTTGGAAATCACCAATTAAAATATCTTAAAATTTGATCACGGCAAACTCAAAATCTCAAAAGTTTCTGAAGAGAAAGACCCCGGTTACCCCATTGGGGCGTACGTTATTAGGGGCGCTGGCTGTCTAGAAATTTGCCTGAAGACGCCAGGAATATAGGCTCGAGCCGGCCCTGTGTGTTAGAAAAGGATAGCAGAGGGGGTCAACACGTGACTTTAGCTCCTTTCTCCGTCCTTTTCTAACACACGCGATCAAATGGGAGGAAAAAGAGAAATGAATTTTCTTTTATTCGCCCATGATTTTGACTCGTGTCCACTGTGCGGCGAGCGGGTGAGTGAGGAAGGCGTCTCCAACAGCGCCGTGACGCGCGATACGACGCTACCCGCCAAGCTCGGAGCAAGCGTCGTATTTTTTGAAAACCATTTACCCTTAAACGTGACAAAGCTTATAAGCAAGAGAATTGTTCTAAACTTTTTACTCTTTTATGAACACAAACAAAACACATCCACACGCATACACACTTAGTTTTTAAGCGTAGAAACATATTCGTGCATCTTCGTGTATATATATCTATATCTACATGTATACTTGGTGTTCCAACGAATCAGGCTCCTTTGGCAGGGTTTCATTCGGTTCCTCGTATCTTTCTTTCAGGGCGAATGAGGCAGAGAGGGATTCGGGGAGATTCGGGTCTGTAGAGTGGTTGGGGAGGGGGAGCGGGGTCGATTTTATTTGCTAACTTTTCCTGCACTCTATCGGTAAACTTTTCTTTCATGAAGAACTGTGTTTTTAGTTCTACCGATTTTTCGCCCGAAAAACTGAACTCATCCCCCCCCCCAATTTTTGGAGTAAACAATACGCAAGTGTTTTTTTTTTTCTTTCTTTCTTTCTTTCTTTTTTTCTATACCTCCACGCTTTGCAAAATGTTTTCCCAATGTGTTTGAATTCTTTAGTATAAATAAATAATCTTCGCAGTTTTCATGAGATATTCCGATGAGGGTTTTGGACTGATTGTTCCCGTAGGATTAAAGCTGAATAGGTATATATATGAAGGAAATGTTCATATTGTTCATCGTTTATTTCTTTCCTTCGTTCTCTATTGGTGCCTGCAGGAATTTATCCTTCTCTCTCTCTTTATCCATTAGATCGCGTGTGTTAGGAAAGGACAGATTAGGGACAGTCACGTGACGTGATTTTCTCCCCCTCTTCTCTCCTTCTCTATGCATTCAAATGGCTAAAGAGAGAGAAGGACAAAATTCTGGATGTATCATTCTCACACACATAATTCATGACACACACTTAAAGCAACTTAGTAGGTAATTGTTCTTGATATTAAATTTATGTAGATATGCATATTTGCTTTAAAGAACATCTTTCAAAAATTCTTGATTCAAACAATTTTATGAAATAATACTGATGGAAATTTTTTCTAGTAAAAACAATATATGCAAACATTTGATTGCTTGAGGATGATTAGTGTTACGATAGTTAACAAGAGCTGCATACATTTTCAGTGTGATATAAAAATCATTTTACCTTAAGTACTCATATATTAGAGAGAAATTGTATAGTTTCCGTTAAATTTAGGTGGTTTTAGGTGGTTAAATTTAGTAAGTGGTAAATCACTTAACTGTTAACAACAAAAGAAAGTAAGTAGGTATTTACGTAAAAATATCACTCATACAAAAATGGCTTATCCAAATATTTACACAGTTTGTTGAAAATAAGCGACGACTCTAAACCGGTTGAGAAAATATTACATATCGGTGCATTATAGGTATACTAATAATTAAACGAGGGTTAGAAAACCCAGTAGAAAGGGTTAAATTTAATTACTTTTGGCCTGTAATTTGACATTTATCGAACGGAAGCGCTCTGGTGGCAGAAATCGGCTCTGAACGCTGAAGATCCACCTAAAGTTACGCAAAACAGCAGCTCTGTCCGCATGAATCTGTCCTTCTCTCTCTCTCTCTCTCTCTCTCTCTCTCTCTCTCTCTCTCTCTCTCTCTCTCTCTCTCTCCCTCTCTCTCTCTCTTTGTCCATTTAAACTTGTGTATTAGAAAGAGACAGATTAGGGGTAGTCACAAGCAGTTTCGCTCATTCTTCTGTCCTATTCTAACCAGTGGCGTACACAGGATTTTTCTTGGGAGGGGCTCGCACTGATGATTGTTTGACTGAAAATTGTTCCCACCTTCCCCTCCACCCACAAAAATCGGAGGTCTGGGGGGGGGGGCTTTAGCACCCTTAGACCCCCCCCCCCCCTGCGTACGCCACTGATTCTAACAAATGGGTTTTTCCGGGAATAGAGAGAGAAGAGCAATACCCTGCATCTGTCCTTCTCTCTCTCTCTTTTTGCTCATTTAAACTTGTGTGTTAGAAAAAGGCAGATTAAGGGCAGTCACAGGATTTTCGCTCCTTCTTCTGTCCTATTCTAACACATGCGTTCTTATGGGAATAGAGAGAGAAGAGGAATTCCCTGCATCTGTCCTTCTCTCTCTCTCTCTCTCTCTCTCTCTCTCCCCCTCTCTCTCTCTCTCTCTCTCTCTCTCTCTCTCTCTCTCTCTCTCTTCTCTCTTTTCTCTCTCTCTCTCTCTCTCTATCTCTGCTCTTTTAAATTTGTGTGTTAGAAAAAGGCAGATTAAGGGCAGTCACAGGATTTTCCCACCTTCCTCTGTCCTATTCTAACACAAGCGTTCTTATGGGAATAGAGATGAGAGAAGAGGAATTCCCTGCATCTGTCCTTTTCTCTCTCTTTTTGCTCATTTAAACGTGTGTGTTAGAAAAGGACAGATTAAGGGCAGTCACTTGATTTTTGCTCCTTCCTCTGTCCTATTCTAACACATGCGTTCTTATGGGAATAGAGATGAGAGAAGAGGAATTCCCTGCATCTGTCCTTCTCTCTCTATTTTTGCTCATTTAAATTTGTGTGTTAGAAAAGGACAGATTAAGGGCAGTCACAGGATTTCCCCACCTTCCTCTGTCCTATTCTAACACATGCGTTCTTATGGGAATAGAGAGAGAAGAGCAATTCCCTGCATCCGTCCTTCTCTCTCTCTTTTTGCTCATTTAAACTTGTGTGTTGGAAAAGAGCAGAATAAGGGCAGTCACTTGATTTTCGCTCCTTCTTCTGCCCTTTTCTAGCACATGCGTTTTATGGGAATAGAGCAATTCTCTGCATCTGTCCTTCTCTCTCTCTTTTTGCTCTTTAAACGTGTGTGTTAGAAAAGGACAGATTAAGGGCAGTCGCTTGATTTTCGCTCCTTCTTCTGTCCTTTTCTAGCACATGCGTTTTTATGGGAATAGATGAGCAATTCTCTGCATCTGTCCTTCTCTCTCTCTTTTTGCTCATTTAAACTTGTGTGTTAGAAAAGGACAGATTAGGGGCAGTCACTTGATTTTCGCTCCTTCTTCTGTCCTTTTCTAGCACATGGGTTTTTGTGGGAATAGAGCAATTCTCTGCATTTGTCCTTCTCTCTCTCTTTTTGCTCATTTAAACGTGTGTGTTAGAAAAGGACAGATTAAGGGCAGTCACTTGATTTTCGCTCCTTCATCTGTCCTTTTCTAGCACATCCGTTTTTATGGGAATAGAGCAATTCCCTGCATCTGTCCTTCTCTCTCTCTTTTTGCTCATTTAAACGTGTGTGTTAGAAAAGGACAGATTAAGGGCAGTCACTTGGTTTTCGCTCCTTCATCTGTCCTTTTATAACACATAAGTTCTTATGGGGATAGAGAGAGATGAGGAATTCCCTGCATCGACTACAGTGCCTGAACACGGGATTGCCACCCATAGTGACCAAACGCGGCAACAAGGCGCGTGAGACCTATGCTCGCTGCCGCTGGTTGCTTGCTCCCGCTGCTGTTAACAGGTTCGTGGATGTTAATATTTATTACACATATTAATTCACCTTTACGGGAGATCTCCTCCTCTCAGTCCCAGTCTCAGCTTCGACTCCAGGCAGCCAGCTCGGGCTCCTCTCTCTCTCTCTCTCTCTCTCTCTCTCTCTCTCTCTCTCTCTCTCTCTCTCTCTCTCTCTCTCTCGCTCTTTCTCTCTGGATGCTGGATATGTTGGATATGCTGGATGTGCTCTCTGGCTATGCTGCGCTGGATCCCCCCTCCCCTCCCCTCCCTCTCCGTTCCATTCCTCGTTTGTGATGTGACTAACTTCTCCCTATTAAAACTGGCGCGTCTTACCGGCGCCTGCGCTCTGGGCCCCTCCACTGATCGGCGCACCGAGGGCCCCGATTAACCGCCTCTTCAAAACTTTCCGTCCATTTGAACCCCTGAAAAAGATCGCAAAAATTGAGGTGTACCTCTACAGTGCACTCCCGCAAATCGATATTTTTTATGGGTTTAAATGGGCGAAGTGCTGCGTTGCTTTAGCTAGAGTTCCTACATGTAGAGAGTTAAGACATAGTGAAACCATGGGCGCCGCCATTGGATGCGATTTTGCGCATTTGTTTACACTCTGAGGGCCGTTGGTGTGTTTTGGTCCATTGCAAAGATTACAGTGCCGCTGAGTTTTGAACGATGTAATCTTTCACTGCTTTTGTTGATCGGCATCTATTTACGCTTTGAAAGATTTTTTTGGCATTTACAGACATGTTGAGGTGTATCATGATTAAAATTGACTGATTCATCGAAAATTAACTCTTTATCAGTAAAACACCGTTGGTAAACAACTGCGACTGTAAACAAAAATGCAAAATCGCATCCAATGGCGGCGTCCGTAGAGCCAAAAACTCATCGATCAAACAGAATTTGACTACCCTCTTGTCTTAACTATCTACATAAAGGGACTCTAGCTTTAGCTAGATTGCAAGTGACTCCACTGCTTTCCGGCATCTAAAACAATAACCGAATCTAAAGAAGGTAATTCCTCACCTGTCTGAATTGAGATTCTGGCTCAATAGATAGCGCCACAAGTCAGGTTTTTAAAATTTGACTTTAAAAGATTATAGTTTATTTTGTATAAAAGCATTGATCGAATGGGGCCGTCTCTCGGGAACTGCGTATTTTTTACTCAGTTCTTTGAGCAAAATTTCAAAAATATTGGTTTTACAATTAGATAGATGAATGGAGAAAGTAAATGAAGCACCGAAATTTGGCAATATTTTAGGCTTGGTATAGCGGCATTTTATCATAACGATAGAACCCCTTTACACCTGACCTATAATCTCGCGCCAGAATTTCAGGGCTTGATTTATCCATCAATTTAGGACAAAAATAGTTGAAATCTGGCTAAAAAAAATTGAGTTAAAAATTACGCATTTTCTTGCAAGGATGCCCCTTTTCAATTAATGGTTTCAGAAAAAAATTGTAAACTTTCAAAATCAAATTTTTAAAAAGTGACCATAGTTCTATTGAACCAGATTCATACTTCAGACTGGTGAGAATCACTTTAACGCCCGAAAAATTGTATTTTTGCCACTAACCTATCCTCGGATGGGTCTATTCCGTACTTCTGCTGCAGAAATATGTCACATTGATTCCGCATTGTGAAATGAGGTATGGTCTATATTTGTGTGCATTTTATGGGAAGCAAATGAATTCATCCGACGAGTTGAAAACAGGGAAAATACGCTTGAAGTCAGACGTAAGAAGTTCAACCGAAGACTCAAAACTGCGCATGTGCGCAACCGCGATTAATCAGGATGAATTCTTAAAAAGTTAAGTCACGCTAGACTATATTTTATAAGTTGAACTTTTCACCACACTGAAAAAAAATCAGCTAAATTTAACTAATTTCAACTTAAAAGTATGGACACCACTTAAAACTGTTAGTTTGAATATTTGAATTAGTAAAATTAACTCCGTGCCGTGTTAATTAGCACGGCACGGAGTTAATTTTACTAACTCAAATAGTCACACTAACAGTTTTAAGTGGTGTCCATACTTTTAAGTTGAAATTAGTTAAATTTAGCTGATTTTTTTTTTTCAGTGCATGATTGATTCGGCACGAGGCGGCCGATCCTTGAATTTCCAGACTTTCGAATAGACTGGGAATTAATCGATAAAAAGGTGATAAAAATAAGGAATTTGTCGAAAGACAGTCTGATAACCAATAAGATAAGTTTCTATTTTTATTCGACTAAGAAATCACGGGATTTGCTGCATAGCCGTTGCCAGAATATTGAGTTTCTCTCTCTCAGTCCATTATTTGACCGCATGCGTTAGAAAAGGGTGGACATAGGGGCTGGCACGTGACTTCAGCCCCTGTCTCTGTCCTTGGCTAATACATGCGTTTAAATGGGCTGAGAGAGAGAAAGACAAAATCCTAGCTCCGGCTATGACTGTATCCACTGGCGCAACCAGGATATCTTCCATCTCTCTCATTTCCCATTTGAATGTATGAGTAGGAAAAGGACAGAAGGAGGGGGGTTTTATCCCCTTGTCCATCCTTGTCTAACATACGTTTCTTAATGGAGAAAAGAGAGAGATGAAGAAACTCTCGGTGCGCTACTGACTGTATCCATCAATCGCCGTTGTCATTTTAATTCGGTCTATTCAAAATTTTAGGATTTCTAGGATCGCAGCCTCCCTTCCCCGACGAAAATTTTATCTGCGTTTAACTATACGCGATTGAGTCCAGCAAAATAAGTTTTTCTCAGAGCTTTTTGAAAGGTGTTTCAGAGAATTATAGAAGTGACGGTTTTACTTATGTCTGAAAAACCTTAGGGATTCTCTTATTGTGCGCTCATAGGACCACCTCTCAAGAGATCGGCTACTATCGGTCAAGCTCGGCTACACTCGGCTCGACTTGTCGAGGATAACGCATCGTGGAGCCATTCGCTTAATTTAAAGAAGTTTCTCCAACATTGAGGGGATTTCGTTTAAAGGTCGACAAAAGTTGATTCATGTTTGTCGATAAGTTGTATTTTTCAAAAGTTAGATAAAATATATGAAATTCATATTTTCAATGTGAAAAACTCGCATCTTGCGTACTAACTATAGGCCAAAGCACCAAAACTGCGCGGGATTTATTTCATTTTCAAATATTGCCATTTTTTTTCTTCCGGTTTCTTTTTACTATCCATTACAAGCGGAATAGCTTGACTCATACAATCTGCTCATGGCGACCATCGTATTTGCCATTTAAACCTATATGCAAAAGTATCGATTTTTCGGAGGTATGTACTACATTGAACTTCCTGAAGATCGACTATTTAACATAGGTTTAAATTGAGAGAATCCGATGTTGCCATAGTGCACTCTAGTTGCCACTGATTGTGAGTACAATGTTATCCGTCACGAGAAGTTCGAAGACCTATACTCTGTTCAGGATAATTTGAAACTTGGCGAGTCAGGTAGAAACGCACTACTTTGCAACGCGGCACCCATTGAGCCGATGATTTCGGGTGGCAATGTGGCATCGCTCATTCGGGGTTTGTCCCACTCCACCCGCCGCCGTGATGGAAGAATACCGAGAAACGGAAGACTATGAATTTTATCTGTGCAAAAGTCAAATTACAAACGGTCAGAGATACGATGGAATGGATGAAAATTTTGTTCTTAAGGGCCGTAACTCGTCGAAAGTAGTCGGAAAACATATCTTACCACTCTTGAGGATTTATTTTGTTAAAAAAAATAAAATAAAATAAAAATAAATAAAGCCTTTCTTTAAATGTTCCGACTTTTTTTTCTTTCGATGCCCTTTTGGCCAAAATTTCATCCATTTCATCGGATCTCTGACCGTTTGTAATTTGATTTTTGCACAGATAAAATTCAGAGTCGGCCGATTCTCGGTATTCTTCCATCACGGCGGCGGGTGGAGTGGGACCAGAGACAAATAGAGACCCAGCACAAAGCTTGCGACAGGTGTCCACTTTTCTGGCTCAATTTTGGTCGGAACTCATCGGAACAACAGCCAACTATTGCCTACTGTTGACTGATGAGCGTGTGTTTTGCATTCGAAAATCAAAACCTGTTTCCGTTTCCGGGACGGCGAACCAATCACAGCTTTTTGTTGAGCTTCACCATTCAACAGTAGGCAATGTTTATCGTTGCAGCCGGTGACTTCCGACCAGAAAATTGTGACCGCTAAACTTGCCTCACTTTTCTAACACGGGAAGCATACGGTGTGCTGGGTCTCTATTTGTCTCTGAGTGGGATAAACCCCGAATGAGCGATGCCACCCGAAATCATCGGCTCAATGGGTGCCGCGTTGCAAAGTAGTGCGTTTCTACCTATGACTCGCCAAGTTTCAAATTATCCTGAACAGAGTATATATATATTTCTTTCCCGGCAGAGAAAGTAGATTAAGAGCGAAGGGTCGTGTGTCGTGTATGGTCTCACGACCGGTCACTCGTGCGATAAGGATATATTTGAGGCGGTCGAGGTCTGTGAGGGCCGGAACAATTAACCCACGGGACTTTACTTGTGCTCTTTCTACAGGGTGTGTACAAAAATAAGCAAACTCCAAAAACCTGGTGAGGGGAAACTTGGTCCCTTAAAGCCCTCATCCCCCTCTATGTGCCGCCTACTGTATAATTCGGTGTGCAGTGACCATCAGTATAAAGTTGACTTTCTGCATCCATACGTTTAATACTTCCAGTGCTGAGTCATGAAGAAGTATAGTAACACATATCTGAGACCTTTACAAATGAATCTAATCACTGTTTCTTATATAATTTCATGATAGCATGTCAAGTTTTTTTTTTTTTTTTTTTTTTCTAAATTTCATTAAAATCCATGTTACCTAACAAGAATCTCCTTCGCATATGATGCTAGGAAATATGGAGTGAAAGGATTAAAAGGACGAAAGGGAACGTTGCTAAATGGGTCTGTTGCAAACTTTTGCTATAACGATTAAGAGTGTTTAATCTAATGTAAAATCGCCTGAAAAGTCCATTGGTGGCATCAGAAAGTCATAAAATGCAATGATAAACTCACAAGAGGCGTTTAATGAAATCCACAGAATCGAGCAATTTGTATGCATGCACCACGAACATCCAAGGATGGCCAACTTTGACAACCTCACTGCGGGAGAGGTTATGTGTTTGTTTACGTTGTGATTGGTTGTGATCGATATTGTGAGGTTGGCTATATTCGTGGTGCATGCATACAAATTGCTCGATATTTCTCCGCCATCTTGGATTTCATTAAACGCCTCTTGTGAGTTTATTATTGCATTCTATGACTTTCTGATACCACCAATGGACTTTTCAGACGATTTTATATTACAGCGGTTCCCAACCGAACCACCTGGTGGTCCGTGGACCAAGTTTTGGTGGTCCGCGAAGACCTTCCCAAATTTTTCCCCTGTTTTTCGTCCGAAAAGGGAAAAGTTGAATTTGTGACCAATATTTTTTTACGTAGCAAAAAAATAAATCAAGTAATCATTTGAACGAGTCATAACCTAATTTTTTATAAGTTTATAAAATTCCTCCTTGGAGGTTTTCGTTTTTCGGGTTTTTAAATTCAAAATTAATTTCAAAATTGAAAGTTTTTAAACATTGTTTTTGTTCAATAATTGTCTCAGTGGTTCCCAACCGGTGGCTGTATTTAAAATAGCAGGAGAGGTTAGTTTTTATTTCCTCCCTAAATTGTCAAAGAAAAAAAGAAAAAGAGGTAATCGATTGTTCATTTTTTCAAGTTGGTGGTCCGCGGCCTCCACCGAGCGTCCGTTTGGTGGTCCGCGACCAAAAAAGGTTGGGAACCGCTGTTATATTAGATTACACTCTCTTAATTGTTGTAGCAAAAGTTTGCAACAGACCCATTGCACGCCTTGTTTCTGTTGAAGATATGTATTGGGATTTTTAGTCTCGCGCATAGGTACGCGCATATACCTCATGTTTCGTTGGCTCTCATTCTTGACACACACCATACACCTCGTTTATTCTCATAAATGCAGATCAGGCACCACGCAGTATGTATGACCTATGTGATGGCGGCATGACAGAAGCATTTATAGAAACGCGTGCATGTGATGCAAAACCTTTGACTCAAGAGCATGCCGCAAACTGAAGCACTATGGTGGATCCAACATTATTGTCCTTCTCTCTCTTTCCCCTATAGTACGTACGTGTTAGAAAAGGATAGAAAAGGGGGCGAAAATCATGCGACTGCCCATTATCTGTCCTTTTCTAACACTCGCGATCAAATGGGTGAATGAGAGAGGAGGATGGATTTCTGGATCCGCCGGTGAACTGCAGCACGCAAAATAGAATGCATTGAAATAACTCCGCGACTTTATGCTCACATATTTTTTTTCTTTATGATCTTTTGGTGCCTCTGTAGAATATTAAACCCCCTTATTGAGTGTGACTACGTTTGAGCAGTATGACAAGTGAATTCACAGTTATACTCGACTGAAACATTGGCGGTTTTATATGTGTGTATACAAGATGCAAGACTGAAGTCAAAGTCCTCGGGTAGAAAATAATTTGCAGGCATTGCGCGTTCAGTTCATGACGAAACACATCTTATTTCCGTTAAAAAAGGGACATTGCAGCTGATGCATTTTCTAGAGATAACGAACGTGTTAGGAGTATTGAGGTTTGATAAAATTTTAACGAGGTCCAAATTGCATCGGTAAAAGTCGTATTTAGCCAGATCTTATGGTTGTATTATATATAGCTGTATGTTCGCACAGGTCTAGTGACAAGTGTACCTACAATCTGAACCGCACGCTGACGATGATCTAACGTAGGGGCAAAAGAGACCAATAAGTATCAATGCGTACGTTTGATTCTTAATTTTTTTTTTTATTTATTTATTTATTTTTTTTGTTTTTTAATTTTTTTTATTTATTCATTTAATTTTTTTTATTTTTTTATTTATTTTTTATTTTTTTTTATTTATTTATTTTTTATTTATTTTTTTTTTATTTTTTTATTTTTTTATTTTTTTTTTTTATTTATTTTTATTTTTTTTTTTTTTTTTTTTTTACTTATTTTTAATTTTTTTGGTTTTTTTTTTAGTAAGAAACCTACAGCCACCTGAACGAACTTAAATTAACTGTAGAGTTTTATTTTATTTATGACATCCATGCCCTGAGCGCTTAGATTTCCACTGTTCTCTCTGCCTTGAAATTATCTTCAGTGTTGCCAGGTTTGGACCGGGTAGATTAGTCCGCACGCTGGGGATAAGGCAACGGGATGGGGTAGGTGTACCGTGGGCTGTCTCAGTCCCTTGTAGCTGTATTCTCAACAAAATAGTCCACGTGTGGACGAATCTAGCCACTATTGGCAACACTGACCATCTTTGAGAAGTCCAAGCGACAAGACTAGAGAAAAAACTACGTGAGACCTTTAAGGTGTTCTAAACTCCAAGCCACCAAGGCCGGCCAAATGGTTCCTTAAGATGATTCCAGGCGAAACTTTTCCAGATTTCAATCCGATGGGTAGCGCCACTTGCCGCTTTTCGGAAAAGTCGTGTTTTTGGCGTTTTAAACTGAAACCATAGATAAAACGCAAAATCCAATAACGCCATCAGCACCTGAGAAATTTTGTATGGGTTTTTTGAGCCGAAAATGAGCAAAATTGGTTTAGAATTAAAACCGTAAATTATGAAATTCTGATTCCAGGCGAAACTTTTCCAGATTTCAATCCGATGGATAGCGCCACTTGCCGCTTTTCGGAAAAGTCGTGTTTTTGGCGTTTTAAACTGAAACCATAGATAAAACGCAAAATCCAATAACGCCATCAGCACCTGAGAAATTTTTTATGGGTTTTTTGAGCCAAAAGCGAGCGAAATTGGTTTAGAATTAAAGCCGTAAATTATGAAATTCATTTCGCCATAAGCTTAGTGAGTGAGAGTGAGTGCGAGTGATAATATGTCTATCTGCCTCGCTCGCACTCATTCAGGTTTATGGGCAGGGGCGTGCCGTGGTTTCCAAAGAGGTGGGGCAAGAATGCAATCTTGCCGCCCTCCGCGAACAAAATTATAAATTTGATGACCCTTTTTTTTTCCTTTGCTTTTTACACACTGATTTTGCCGCCCTCTGAAATTCATTTCGAAATTTGATAACCTTTTTTTTTTTTTTTTTTTTTTTTGAATTTTCGTATTTCATAATTGCCGGCTTTACTTTTGAGCGTTTCAGCTTGAAACTTTCAGGGTGTCTTCCTGAAGTATATATGCTCGCGGGTGCTGACGTTCCTCAAATTTGTATTTCGTAAATTCGTCAATTTTAGCTAAAAACTGTTGACTTTTTGAGCAGCGCGACGTGGTGTCAACGGTCGGAACTAATCGACCCTGGAATCATCTTAATAAACGAAGCTGTGGTTGGTAAGGGTGCGCGTGCGAGCTGATTGGGACGGACATCGATGACCTACAAACCTCATGGTGCGCCACAGTTAGCCGGAGTGATTCGAGAGCACCAGTTGATCATCAAACCCTCAAACTCCGTCTCAACTTGCAGGACCATTTTGTACACATGTCATTTGGCCATTGGCCTAAATATTCACGATTCTTCGTATACCAGCTGGCAAAGCTAAGCTCATTGACGAGGTTCAAATTTCATCAAACTAAAGGAGTTAAATCCCACAAATTTAGGACGTCATTTCTAAAAACCTAATGAGTAGGAATAAACAGGCTGTGTAACAAAAAAGGATCAGGGGCAAATATTTCGGAAACGGCCTCGATTTTCGAAAAACGCTCAAACACGTGTTCGCCTTTTTAGAGGTGAAAACCCCCCAAAAAGATGTCTCCCCCTCCTCTACATAAGCGAACACATGTTTGAGCATTTTTCAAAAATCGAACAATCGAAGCCGTTTCTGAAATGTTTGCTCCTGATCCTTTTTTGTTACACACCCTGTAGAAGCTGTTCAGATAACTATTTCTACTCGCCGGCAGTGGTGGATCCACCGGGGGGGGGCACTGTAGCGAGTGCCCCCCCCCTCCCTCAGTAGCCTCAAATGTTACCTTTTTCAACAGAAAATAGCCCAAAGTTTCCTACTACAACGCTTCAAATTTAAAAATTCATGGGTGCGCCCCCATCAGAAAAATTTTCCAAGATCATTCGCTCATTTAACCGAAACAAAGTCACCCGGCCATTCACAGTGCATTACACAGAATAGCTATAGGTACACATGCAATCACCTTGTGTGAAGTCTTAGCGCCCTTATTACTTAATAAGAGTGATGTTTGTACTTACAAGTCAACTCCCTTCAGCTCCGCCTTGATGCGCGGGAAAAGAATCGACATCTCAGATCGGGTGTGACGCCGAGGTCAAGTGTGTCGGACGGACGGACACTGTAACATCCTTTCTTCAATCCACTAATCCCCCCATCAAGGAGTTTTTTTTTATTATTATTATTTTCTCTTATTTTCTTTCCTTTTCTTTTCTTTTTTAGAGCATGACTCCAACTAGGACTGCGGGAAAGGTTAAGGGTTAAAAACATTCTCTGAGAGTAATTATACCTACTGGATGAAAAGGAGAAAAACAAACACACACACACACACACAAGAAGAAGAGAACACCAAGAAACAAGAGAAATAGAAAGAGAGGGAAGATTATAGACTTGGATATAGAAAAGACAGAGATAGAGTGAGAAGGGGGCGGCCTCTGTTATTAAACAGTGCTAATGTGCATAACGTAGCTGTGGAGAGGGAGGGGATACTGAATGGTGAGGAGGGGGTAGTTCATCAGTTTCAATGAATCGAAAAAATAGGCGCCACGTTCGTTCATACAGAGTCTGCTTCCTCTCTCCCTCTCCCTCTCTCTCCCTCTCCCGCCCCACCCCTTTTTACTCCTTTCTCGCGGCTGTTTCAAGAGAGTATGAGAGTATTAAGGAGTATGTAGAGTATATGGAAGAGTATCGTCCAGTCGGGTCCAGACTCCCCCCTCTGGACTCTGGAGTGCGCCTGAGAGTCCATTCATGATGGTAAATAATTATATGGATAAGTCTAAAGTGTTAGCCGTGGCGAAGGAAGTATAAATCAGGGAACCGGATTATATCCCGCGAGCGAGTATCCAAGTGACCGCGAGTGTGCGCCGGGGCCCGGCCCGGGCCCGTACCGCGGATAAACGGTGCTCCTTAACCCGCCGTGACTCACGCATGGTGGGGAGGGGGGAGTGCAAGGGGCAGAGAAGAGGAAACTCGCCTTGATTCATTCATAAAAATTAACTCTACAACAAATCATTAAAACGAAAGGAAGTTTTTCATATACGCGATGCTTACCGAGTTCAATTTTCATCTCTGAGACCCCCCCACCCCCCCCTCCCCCCTCTTCCTAGACCCTCCCCCTCTCACTTTACCTCTCGCTTCTCCTCTCTACCGTTTCCCCTAAAATCCTCTCATTATCACTCTCATTCAAGTTGGGAGCCTCACGTAAGTTAGCAGTTGATGGTTGATGAGTTCGTATCAATTTACGCGATGCCTCGCGGAGTATATGTATAGTGAAATAAAGAAGCACTTTATTTCATTCATTGTCAGACGGGCCAATTATTCTAAAACCGGTCCGCTAATTTATTATGAAGTTTATGGCTAATCTGAGTGAAATTTCTTTGAAATTTACAATAATGGGGCAGTTGCAAGGGTTTAAATGTTTTTGTGTTCCTAATTATACTTACAGGTTTCATAGTTCCGGAATGAGACGATTTTGGCCCGAAATACATTGCTTTAAATGGGAATTCTGCGTTGTGACGTCACCATTCAAACGATTATATTAGTCTCAGATTATATTAGTAGAGCTCGTTTCAGAAGTGTAGGCGAGCCAAGACCGATAATCTTTGGAATTTGTCAACATTATTTCTAATATATTACTCGATAAAAAGGAATGAAAATGAAATCGAGTGTGTTCACTTTTCAATGAGGAAAACTTTAAACACAAAAGAATAAAGTCAGGGGCTAATTCGGTATTGGTTTGAAGGAATAAGAGATGAAAATTCGCCAAAAATTATGGTTTTGGTCGGCCTACATTTCTGAAACGAGCTCTAATATCGCCTGCAATTATGAGGCGCGTCTTCATGACCATCCAAATGAAGACGCACCCATATATATTGTTAGACGATGCCGAGGAGACCCAAAGACTTAATCGAAGGAAGCCAAGGGATCTTACAACCCCTTGGTTTACCAAGCTTTAATTAAACTTCCTCTTGTGCCTATGGTGTCCGGACATTTCCCCCCGCAAATTTCCCCCCCCCCCCGGACACTTCCCCCGGTCATTTCCCCCTGTCAATTTACCCCCGGACACTCCCCCCCCCAAGGACATCCCCCCGAGGACATTTCCCCCCGTCTGTTCCCCCTAGTTATTGTTAATGAATTACTATTATTATATTTTCACCTCTAGAAATAATGCAGCTTTCAATCCGAATTGTTTGCAATTTTGGAGAGAAGGTGTAGGAATAGTTGCCAACATTATCTTGTAAAGGCCTTTTGAGATCCCTAATTTAAATTCTGATGTTGCTTTCAACAAGTTTTCAAGTGATACCAGGATATAATATGTTTTATTCTTTGAGTTGAATGCAATATTTGGTTTTCTCTTTCAGACTATCGATCTCCAAAAGATTTGTTTAGTTTAGTAGATTATACCCCCTTCTTGAAGAATTTTGATGATACATTAACGATGAAAAAATCTTTAAAACAAAACAAAAAAAAAATAAAACAAAAACAAATAATGCAACTTTTTAAACACGCCCTTCAAAACCTGTGAAAACTGTGAGGGAAAAGTTGATGGATTATTTGATTTCCTATAAATAACCTCGCGGGGAAGTAACTGGAGGGGGGGGATGACCGGGGGGGAGTGTCCGGGGGGGAATTGCGGGGGGGATTACGGGGGGAGGGAATTGCGGGGGGAGGGAATTGCGGGGGAGAAATGTCCGTAAACCATTAAAATCAATGTATAAAATGGGTAAACATAGGTAAGCATTGGAATATTTCAAATGTAGCTGTTTGAATTTTGATGAAAAGCAAACAAATCCTACAACCAGCCTACTGTAAAATTAACCCCTTAAAGGGGGGTCTGGGGATCTCCTCCAGAATATTTAAGGGGAGTCTGAGGGTCTCCCCCAGAGTATTAAAGGGGGGTCTGGGGGTTTACCCCAGAATATTATAGGGGATCTGGAGGTCTACCCCAGAATACTAAAAGGGGGTCTGGGGGTCTCCCCCAGAGTATTAACCCTTTAATGCGCGCATTTTGGGATTTGAGTTTTTTCGAGATTTATTTAGACCGTTCGAAAGAGGACTCTTTTTTAAGAACTTTGATGGGTCACACAACTTTTTGAAAAATGTCCATTTAAATTCCATTGAATCACATGTTACATTATTTTGTGCCTCAGGGGTGCCATGGCGCAGTTAAGGGTTAAAGGGGGTATGGGGATCCTTTGGATAAAGCATATGGTGTGAGAAAGTGTTTGTAGGGTATTCCCTACAGTTTATTTTTTCCATGCACTTTTTATTATGACATTCTATGTATAATGCTCAAGGATTGTAGTTTTCCTGGTCCACCGAGCGGCGACGTGGTGGCAGGCGCGACCGTGCGGACGCGGGAGGCGCCATTCTGCCATGCTCAGCCGAAATTCGTGATACAACAAGCAACTCATGCGAGAAGAAAGGTAGGGGGGTGGGGGAGAGGGGGGATCAAAAGATAAGCGAAGCTACTTCTTGGTGTCGGGGTAGAGAAAAAGAAAGAAAAAAAAAAAAAAAGAAGAAAAAAAAAAAAAAAGAGAAGAGAAGAGTCGTCGCTCATTTATTCGGACGAGGGCGCGCGGGTAATCCTTCGGTACACATCATTTGTTTCTCGAGATGAGCGCATAAACACGAATATGATGAGCGCCAGATAAATACCTGAAGTTGAAGTTTGGGTGCACGCGGTGCGGCGCAACGCGGGTCGCGGCGGCCGCCGGCACATTTGAAGGCACCCACGGCCCACGCCGCGGCCGGGGCTGTCGCGACTACGGCGTCACGGTACGGACGTCCGACGGATACGATGGCATGGGAGGGATGGGAAAAGAATGTCGCTGTATCCATATTGCGCCTGCGATTGCCAGATCTCGGATCGCGGCAGAGATGGTATACAGATACTCAACCATGGTTGAAATGTCAATAGGCATCTTTAAGATGATTCCATATGGTCGATTAGTTCGAAACGTGCACACACCATATCGTACTGCTCAGTAAGTCGACAGTTATTGGATAAAATCACAGACAAATAGAGACCCAGCACGCCGTATGCTTCCCGTGTTAGAAAAGTGAGGCAAGTTTAGCGGTCACAGTTTTGGTCAAGAGTCACCGGCTACAACGATAAACATTGCCTAATGTTGAATGGTGAAGGTCAACAAAAGGCTGTGATTGGTTCGCCGTCCCGGAAACGGAAACAGGGTTTGCTTTTCGAACGCAAAACACAAGCTCATCAGTCAACATTAGGCAATAGTTGGCTGTTGTTCCGATGAGTTCCGACCAAAATTGAGCCAGAAAAGTGGACACCTGTCGCAAGCTTTGTGCTGGGTCTCTATTTGTCTCTGGATGAAATTGACGAATTTACGCTACAATCACTAATTTGAGGAACGTCAGCACCTGCGAGCATTGCACGGAGGGAAAAAAATCGGTTATACGAACTGAACTTCGGCTCATATGGAACACCGAGGTGCCCGATTACAGTAGCCAAAGTTTTTGGTTCGAATAAGGTTTCGGTAAGTGTGACTAATACTATGACTCACATTTCGTTCCGACTGAACCACTTCGGTACTGTTAACTGAAGTTCGATACTCACAACTGAAAACTTTGGTTACTGGAACCAAACACCTTCGGTGTTCCATATGAACCGAAGTTCTTTTCTCCGTGTGTACAGGAAGATACCCTGAAAGTTTTAAAAACACTCAAAAATAAAGCCAGAAATGATGAAATACGAAAATTTGAATAAGCTTTAATGAGTGCGAGTGAGTTAGATAGATATATTACCATCATTCGCACTCACTTTCACTCACTAGACTTATGGCGAAATGAATTTCTTAATTTACGGCGTTAACCCTTTACAAATTTTACTCGTTTTGGGCTCAAAAAATCCATTAAAAAATTTCGCGGGTGCTGGCGTTATTAGATTTTGCGTTTTTTCTTTGGTCTCAATTTAAAATGCCAAAAACACGACTTGAAAAAAGGGTCCAAAAAGGGTCCGTACGCTGAAATAAGGTTATTAAAGATGAAAAAGAAAGCTCAGTTTTTCTCCATAAGGGCATGTACAAGACTTGCCGCAGTGAACGACGTCGAGATATAGCTTTCCCATTTGAAGCTAAGATCTTGTTCTCCCTTGAATCTCTTGGAAAGAAACTATCAAGTGCCTTCAATTCCGATCAACGCAACCCAACGCAACACACAGGAAGTACCACTCGTTCTGAGTCAGGGCCGTTCCGTCTAGTTCGATGGAAAGCTCAACTTTTCAAATATTCAGAACGAAAGCTGTGGATTGCTTGATTGTCAACTATAAAGTTTGCTAAAATTGTTTAGAATAATCAAAATTTATGCCAGCGAGTTTTTATGGTTGAAATTTTCAAACACATTTATACTTATAACAACAACAACAAAAAAACTATAGGAATAACTGCAAAATTTCCTGCACAGAAAAAATATAACAGTTAGAACTGTAACATAATTCAGGGCTCATACGAAACACATTACATTTGCAAAAGTTGCATTTAATGAAATGGTAATTTATAGCAAAAAGTATTGCTGATTTAGCAAGATTTTTTGCTTCGCTGGCAATACGCTTAGTCAAAATAGCAATGTTTCGGGCTGAATTATGGCATTTAATAAGTTATAGTTATTCAAAATTATTCCAGTTTTTAGCAATCATATTGCAGTTGTAGATAAGCTTTTTTTAATGAGTAGGTCTATTAAAAAAAAAAAAAAAAAAAAAAAAAAAAAAAAAAAAAAAAAAAACCTTTTTTTGGACAAATTATTTGTTAAATGGTGTTTTGTCCCCTCCCCCTCCACTGAAATTTGACAACAGTGATTGCGCTTAGTGTCGTTGGTTGAGCGTTGCATGTTGCATGTCGCGTTACTCAAAACAGTTGCCGTCAAAGATGGTAACATCAAAATTCAGACGATGCAACGATGCGATGACGTTCATAAGATACGATGGACATTTGCATAATGACACTCCTGTTGTCGAAGACCGACGCGATGCGAACGGGACCGACGGTGATGGTAACAATATTCGCGTCGTAATTTAGACGTGCGTTTGTGCGAATATATGTATATATACATGTTCGCTGAAACACGTAAAACTGCATTGCCAACGTTTTGTTCTCTCTCTCTCTCTCTCTCTCTCTCTCTCTCTCTCTCTCTCTCTCTCTCTCTCTCTCTCCCCTCTCTCTTCTCTTTCTCTCTCTCTCTCTCTCCCTCTCTCTCTCTCTCCCCTCTCTCTCTCTCACTCTCTCTCTCTCTCTCTCTTCCCCGTTTTCTTAATTTTTCCCGCCCTCGAGTAATCATATCTGCCGAGACCCATTCCATAGTCAGTATCGTGTCATGATCTGATGTTGGTGTTTTTTTTTTTTTTAAACGTTACTCGGGACCGTGATTTCTCAGTACCAGTGGCCAGTGGCGGATCCGAGAGGAGGGGTGTATTACAATTTTTTTTTTTTTTTTTTTTTTTTTTTTTTTTTGTGACGATTAAAATATTTTGAAGTTCAAACTAATAAAATTGAAAATTGAAAATCTTATACAGTTCAGTTAAAAAATCAAATCGAAATCAGTTGATTGAAGGTCGGCTAAATAATACTGAAAGTTCGAATATAATTTTCATCATTTTCATGCATGAACTTGAGTTATAACAAGCACTTATTGACATAAAATCGCGCGCGAGTCTCGTGGCGCCGTGGCTTAGTTGGTTAAAGCGCCTGTCTAGTAAACAGGAGATCGGGAGTTCGAATCTCCCCGGAGCCTCGCCCTAAAATTTTCGGCAATTTTTAAGGAATTTTCCCACCAAGTTTTTGTTGTATGTGTCTATGCTCTAATGGCGCATATTATACAGTGGCGGATCTAAAGATGGGAGGGGTACGGGGGCATCTGCCCCCTGAGACATCAAATTTTGCCTTTTTTTCAACAGAAAATAGCATGGGCGGCGCGTGGGGTCAAAAAGTGGGGGGCTAAAAATCAACAGCCTTTTTTTTTTTTCTTTCTTTCTTTCTTTCTTTCTTTCTTTCTTCATCTTTTTCGCAATAACGTTTGTCGCAGGCGGGGGGGGGGACAAAGAACCTTTTTTATTCTTTTTCTCTTTTTCTCTCTTTTTCCTTTTTCCCTGTTTTCCTTTTTTTCTCTCGTTCAAAAATTTGTTTAGCCCCTCGTTCCCAAAAAAGTGGGGGGGGGGCTATAGTCCCAATAGTCCCTTATACGCGCCGCCTATGGAAAATAGCTTTGGCTGTTCAAAATAAGTAAACATTGACTTGAGTATATTAAAGTCATAGAACCGATTACTGGAAAAAAGTAACAAAAATCTGTTTATTTATTCATTAAAAAAGTTTAGTTGTATAAATTCTCTTATTCAAGAAACTACAATGGAAAAGCTCTCATTAAGAGAAAATTGCCAATTGATCTCATGGCGCCGTGGCTTAGTTGGTTAAAGCGCCTGTCTAGTAAACAGGAGATCGGGAGTTCGAATCTCCCCGGAGCCTCGCACAAATTTTTCGCAAACATTTTAAGGAATTTTACCACCAAGTTTTGGTTGTATATACCTATGCTGTGGGTACATATTATACAGAGGCGGGTTTAAAGGAGGAGGGGAAGGGGGAACGTGCCCCCCCCCTGATGCATCAAATTTTGCCTTTTTGTAACAGAAAATAGCTCAACAGCAAAAAGCGTTGACGGTTTAAAATAAGTATAAACATTTGCTTGAGTAAATTAAAGTCAAAGAACCGATTACTGGACAAAAGTAACAAAAATATGTTTCTTTATTCATTAAATTTTTAGTTAAAGAAAAAATTCTCTAATTCAAGAAACTTCAATGGAAAAGCACTCATTAAAGAGAAAATTGCGAGGTAATTTCGTGGCGCCGTGGCTTAGTTGGTTAAAGCGCCTGTCTAGTAAACAGGAGATCGGGAGTTCGAATCTCCCCGGAGCCTCTCAAAAATTTTTCGCAATATAATTATAACCAACTTTCTCCACCAAGTTTTCGTTTGTTTTTTTTTTTGTACTCATGCTCTGTGAGCGCATATTATACAGTGGTGGATCTAAACGGGAGAGGGGCACGGGGCCACGTGACTCCCTGAAGCATCAAATTTTGCCTTTTTCCAACAGTGACAATACCTCAAAATGGGTCTGTTGCAAACTTTTGCTACAACGATAAAGATTGTTTCATCGTATGTAAAATTGCCCGAAAAGTCTATTGGTGGCATCAGAAAGTCATGAAATGCGATAATAAACTCACAAGAGACGTATAATGAAATCCAAGATGGCGGTAAAATATCGAGCAATCTGTATGCATACACCTTTAACATCCAAGGATTGCCAACGTTGACAACCTCACAGCTTCAGAGGTTATGTGTTTACTTACGTTGTATGATTGGGTGCGATCGAGATTGTGAGGTTGGCTATCCTTGGATGTTCGTGGTGCATGCAAACAGGTTGCTAAATATTTTACCGCCATCTTGGATTTCATTAAACGTCTCTTGTGAGTTTCATACTGCATTTTTTGACTTTCTGGTGCCACCAATGGACTTTTCACGCGATTTTACATGAGATTGAACACTCTATAGCGCTGTAGCAAAAGTTTGCAACAGACCAATTGCTTCCTGCGACGCTTAAAATTTCAAATTTCACAGGCGTGTGCCCCCCTTCCTCTGCCAAAGGACAATTTTCTGGATCCTGAACCATATGTTGAACAAAAATTAGTGAGGGAATTTTTTTTTTTTTTTTTTTTTTTTTTTTTTTTTTACGTTGGAAAAGAACTATGTACACGTTGGACTTCATTTAATGTTGTGCGAAAATTGCAGAGGACCATTGATTACTTTGGACAGAAAGTAAACTGGACTTTTTTTATACAGACATGGACATTTTTGTAGATGGACTAAAATCTTGGACTTTAGGTTTTGAACGTATTTATTCAGACATTTTCGGTCTTGGAAATGTTTTAGTGGACATTTTTTCCGGGAATAAATACCGCCACTCTTGAAATATTCTCAGAATCAATGAAAAATTCACTGAAAAAAATATTATCAGAAGCACGACAATTTATGTGAACATATGTAACTGTAAGGGATAGTATACAGTTACCAAAATTCTAGTGTTTGTACCATAGTTCTTGAAAATTTTTAGGAAGTCCTAGTTCTATGACCATATTCTGATATTAACACCAGAATTGTCTGGTCAAAGTACTGGACTTTCTGACGTTTACATATCGCTGTGCTTCTATGTTATAGACTGTTTTAGTAGAGCGATATATCGTATCGATTGCCGTCTATGAGGGCCTCTGGTTCAATGTAATTTCCCCATAAGCGAACTTTTGAACGGAAATTTAGGGTGTTAAATCAAACAATTAATGCGACCTTTTTGCGATTATGAATTCTGCGTCCTTGAAAATGCTTAATTATGCCTGGTTCCTTGTCTAAAACTGCCGAAATCAATAAGATATTACAGATTAAACGATGCGTTTGGAGGTTGGAATCACCCAAATGTTATTGTTGTTGTTGTGGAATTGGCGGGATTTCGGGCGACTCTAACTTACAAATGAAACATTTAATCTGTAATATCTTGTTGATTTCGGCAGTTTTAGTCAAGGAACCAGGCATAATTAAGCATTTTCGAGGACGCAGAATTCATAATCGCAAAAAGGTCGCATTAATTGTTCGATTTAATACCTTAAATTTCCGTTCAAAAGTTCGCTTAGGGGGAAATTACATTGAACCAGAGTTTGTTTGGAACCAGAGGCCCTCGGACGGCAATCGATACGATATATCGCTCTACTAAAACAGTCTATTATGAATAGAATCTGGTATATTATGACTATCGCTGGTAACATGACTTTCAGTATTCAAAAGAACTAATGCAATGAAAGAATTGATGGAAGGTAAGTAGAGAAGCTACGCTCGATTGCGCTTGCATATACTTAAAACGGCTTCTGCCGACAAAATTCGATCTTCCTTTTCTTTTTTGCTATGCCTTGCAATTGATCCTCGCTATCAAACTCTCTGTAAGTTCAAAGTCTGTTTGCATAAAATTGCAGAGAATCAGATTGATGGTGCATCAAGGCGGCGATCGCATTGTGCGGTCCTTCAGCCCAACTCATTTCTTCGCAGATCAATTCAAAGAGCTCTGTCCAATGGATTTCTTCATCATACTCATTCGGTTTCGATATCCGAACGCAACGGAGAACGAATAATTTCGGGAAAGGGGGTTGGGAGATTGGAGAGTTCGCATTGCGATCGCTGATCGTGCCGTCATCAGAAATTAGAAAGATCGCCGGTACTTGAAGTTGAGGCTTCGCATGCGCTTATCAAAGACACGGTGGCGGTACAGCGCTCAGTGGATGGAAATTCCAACGTTTTTGGATGTCTCATAAATTTAACGATTCATGTCATCAATTTCATACATAATTTAATAACTTAAAAATGTAATGTATTTTTCTGTTGTATATTGTTTATTTTTCTTGCAATAATCTTAATATCTATGTAAATGAACAAAATTTCTTTCAAATCATTGTATAAATTTCTCCAGTGGCGAGAAGATTACTTTGCTTCATAAAAAAAAAAAAAAAAAAAAAAAAAAAAAAAAAAAAAAAATGTCATACATTTCAAATGAAATACAAATATGTATATCAGGTATATCAACCAAATCCGCTTTTGAAACATTTTATTCATTTTTATTTATAATTTTTGTTGAGTTTTTTTTTTTTTTTTTTTTTTTTTTTTTTTTTATTGTTGTAATTTTGCTATGGGTTTTTTTTTTTTTTTTTGTTTTTTTTTTTTTCTTCTGACATTCGTCGGATGAATCCGAAATTAAAATTGGAACTCAAAATCAACTATTTTTTCGTCGAACATGTTCGTCATTGCATGAATCTAATCGACCTTTAACCCTTCCCTGCATGCGATTCCCCCCCCCCCCCCGCAACCAAAAATGGAGTTTTCAATTCACTATAGGTGCGGTCAAATACATGGGAAGAATAGCAACAAAAAATAGTTATTTGTTGGTAAGAAGGCTCATTTCTCTAGTTTTTACTCGTTTTTACACGTACGTCATATAACACCGCGGGAAAATGGTATGGGAAAAGAAAAAAATCAAGATTTTCAACAAAAGCAATTTTTTAGTTTGATTGGATTTTTAAAAAAGCAAAGGCCAAAAGTTGGTAAAATATAATGAAATCGGGGTTGAATTGGATACGGGGAAAAATCCCTCCCGCCATGATTTCCGTTAATAAATGCATTATCATGAGTGCTGGTAGTCTTTTTAAAAATGTTTGATCCCGTTTTTATGTTTTTTTTATAATGTGACACTGGTGATACAATTTGAAATAAGTCAAAATATACATTACAATGACTATAGGGCTTTATACATCATGTGACACCGGTGCCACACTATGCAATGAAGGGTTAAATCGCTTAAATTGCAGAAAAAGTGTTCGACAGCCCCATTGTACAGCTAAAAAATAAATTAGAAAAAAAAAATAAAAGAAAATTATAAATTAAAAATTGTAATTTGGAAATATGAACGCATGTCTTTGCTTTGTGGTAGCTAATCCTTTTTTTTAAAAAAGTCAGCATGCATACATAAAAAGTCTAGATATATTATACCGTCCGAAGAATGAAATTTGATTGGAAAGAGACAGTGGCGTCGCGTGCCATCTGGCAACAATGCAACTACTCCTTTAAACTCATTTAATATATCGAACTTTCCTTGTGCACTGTGAACCCCCTGAATTTGATCTTTTACATGAGTTTAAATGGATAGAATACATTGTCGCCAAATTGCACGCGACGCCACTGGAAAGAGAATAAATACCATCTCTCATAATTCTCAGTCCAACATTTTCATCACTTTAATGACCTAGGATCCGAAAAAATCATATCGACCCTAAAATCGCTTGAATCGCAGCAAAAGTGTTCAACAGCCCCATTGTACAGCTAAAAATTAATTTAAAAAAATAAAACAAAAGAAAATTAAAAATTAAAAATCGTAATTTGGAAATATGAACGCATGTCTTTGCTTGTAATAGCTAATCCTTTTTTTTCTTATTCATCATGCATACATAAAAATTCTATATATATTATATACCGTCCGAAGAATGAAATTTGATTGGAAAGAGAATAAAATACCATCTCTCATACTTCTCAGTCCAACATTTTCATCACTTTAATGATCCAGGATCCGAAAAAAGTCTGCGATTCATCCCACTGCTCGTGACACGGCGGTAGGTCGCACTTCCATCCATCGATTTCATATCGTATCCGAGCTCGCATCAAAAAACAGAGAAATAATCAGAATGAAAACCGATTTTATTTCCATCGTGGTTGCCAAGTCGTGCTAAAAAAAAATACCCACATCTCATCAATAGCACACTGATTCAAACGAGCAAACTGTAAAACTTTTCCGCTCAATCTGATAACAATGATTTCTGTTCCCGCGATCCGATCGAATCTGATTCCACCTCTCCTCCGTAAAATGCCCCTTCAATATAGATAGATAACCGTAGATCCGCGGAAGAGAAATTCAAATCGATTGAAAATCGAAATGAAATAATGAGATGAATTATGACCACGCCTCCTCGACGATCCCCCCCCAGCCCCCTCCCCGTGATTTTGTGAATCACTGTCATTAGTTTGCGTGCATGTGTATCAGTGTGGGGTGCGTTTGTTTTCATATACTTTACCTTCTTCTTATTTTTTTTTTTTTTTTTTTTTTTTTTTTTTTTTTTTTTTTTTTTATTTTCTCTGTTATGTTTGTTTTTGTGTATGTTTGTATGTTTGTTTTATATATAGAATCGCCGGTTATTAGTTTATTATCCGCGGTATTCAAGCTTTGCCGGTGTAAGTACATAAAGATGCGTGGAGTTACCGGGTAGTAGTGTAGAGGCCGAGTGGATATACAGAGGATAGAAGAGGCGCGCGCAGCCGTGAAATACGGTCTCATTAAGAAGATAAATTAGTCGTTAGATGCGCTTCTTTGCTCTTTGGCTTCGCGTTTGAATCGCCCGCGTCTTTTTAAGGTCGGAACCCCCCTGACTGTGACTGCAGCAGCGAAGGAGCTCTACCGCGCGGCGCGGCGCGAACCGTAACCTTATTACCGCACTGTGCACACACAGCGCAACTACCAAAGACCTACCCGCGGAATTTCTTAATGGTACATATATATATCGGAGGATTTATCGATGGCGCTCTCGCACCGCCATTGAAGATGCCCTCCCTCCCCCCCTCCCCAAAGGTTTATGTGTTTTTATACGATGTAATTCAATAAAAGTGGTTGATAAAGTGAATTTATCATACTATACTTCATTTTCTGCTTAACCGCGGGAAACTTGCGGAGTTTTGTAAACTAAAGTGTGGGTAGGTGTGAAGTCGGGTCTTATTTACATGATTCTGAATTTTGAATTATGTTTTTTTTAAAATTCAGAAGCTTTGCAGATATGTCTTCTTCCGTCAACGAGCTAGCGATAGAGAGGAAGTGGGGCATGATATTTAACCTTCTATGGGCCAAGCCCGAGTTTACTCGTATTTCTACTCAAGTCTATTTCACATTTCTCCAGTATCATGATTCAGAATAAACGTGATTCTGAATGTAGACACATACAAGATAAGGTTTCGTTTGGGTGCCTTCAATTCCTCGTATAGGCAATTCCAACTCCCCCGAGTACGAAAAGTTAACTGCCCTCCCTATATTAACTGAAGAGTGGCGTTCTTTTGATCAAATCTGGTCTGTAAAGGGTTAAACTTCACGGAGGCAGCCATGATCCAGATCCCCATAGGACGTTCGCCCCAGTGGCGGCTCGTGCTATTTGGCAACAATGTCTTCGCTCAATTTAAATCTATGTTTAACAATCGATTGCTGGTGAAGCACTGCTTCACTCTCGAATCGATTGTTTTACATGCAATCAAATGGAGGGATGACATTGTTGCCAAATTGCACGAGCCGCCCCTGGATCGCCCATGCTGTCACACTTTGAGATAGGACTTATACCAGGTGTGGCCCTTTCTGTCGCTATAGTACATTGCCTTCCTTTCTCGGCCAAAATATGGTGGGGGAAGAAAAGATGTGAATGTGTTTTACAAGTTTTGAAGGATGATGTTTTGTAAAAACTTTGTGTTGGTTTATATTTCAATAGATTACCTTCTTTATTTTTTTTTTATTTTTATTTTTCAAAAACTTATTAGTAGGCTTTGGTTGACTCTCTCAATAAACTAATTTTTCTTCCAAGTTCCAATGTGTTCCAATGTCTTCTCATTTCACTATGTGGTTTTTTGTTTCATTTTTGGTTGGTTCTAGAGTCCCTATATACTATGAGAGTTGCGCCATTGCTGAATCCGTTTCTGATTGACTCTCAGATTTAGGCTGTCAAGAAAGCTCCATGAGGCAAATGCAAATGGCGGAGGGTTTGTTTACTTTTCGCGAACACGTTTTCATTACACATTTGAAGTAACAGTGACCGCGGTAAGTTTTGGGAAGTTTTCCTCTGGTTGAATTTCATTACGGAGAACATTATCTCTTTCAATAACGGCCGTTATTGTCGAGAATCTGAACCTAACCTACAATAGATAGCGAAATAGTGGCAACAGCGCAGATGCAAATGGACAACCGCCATTTGCAATTTGCCTCTTGGGCAAATTAGTATATGTAGTAGTATATAGGGATGCTAGTTGGTTCTTCTCTGGATGCAACAATATCTGTACAACATCGCATTCAAACTCTCATTTGAAAATCTGAATTTTCACTATGGCAGGTGGAGGCCATTGGGGGGGGGGGGGGGTCCGACGTCCGTCAGGCGTTCAGCCCAACTCTTACGTCAGTTTCAGTAAATAAGAATGTACTCACAACCTCCATCACCGCGTATAAGCATTACTCCGGGAGCCGATTTATTCGGTTTTATTATCCAAACATCGGTGTATTTGAACAATTTAAAATTACCTCAGTTGACAAAAAGGAGGCAGTATCTAAAATTCTTCAGCTTGGTGTGTATTAATTATAGTGTAACCCTCTTTAACCTTCGCCCACCCAGGTGTGACGTATGAGAGGACTATAAACATTTTAAAACAGTCGCTCCTGCGATCTATTGGACGTTTGGTCGTTTGAATCATTCAAAAAATGTGAGGATCGACAATTTTTGGACACTGCTCCAAAAGGTATAGAGGCGACGAAGATGCTTTCCCGCGCTGCCACATTTCTTTACTTGCGTTTTTATTCCCTTTGCCGGTCTTAGAACAGATACGGACAGAGCCGCTAAGACCTTGAAAGAAGGAGAGAGAGGGTTTGTCTTGGGCCTCCGATCCAACCTCCGGGAACCTGACAAAAATGGTCCATACAGGTCCATAAGGTCCATGACCAATTCCCTACACAGAGTATGTTATCGTTATGTATGGATCCATATGGATATATTTAAGGATATCAACACGTATACCCATACTTACTATATTCAAACATATCCATATATGGATCCATACATATCTATACTCTGTTAACCCTTTACTGCATGATTTTTTTTTTAAATAGGATGGCGTTATTCGTCGGTACGGTACCGACGTCTAAGCCGTTATTCGTCGGTACGGTACCGACGTCTAAGCCGTTATTCGTCGGTACGGGAAAACTTTTTTCTACCGCTAACTGGATCAGGTTAGGTCGGTACTGGAGTGTATTTTTAAGAATTGCAAATTCAATAATGAACTTTTTTACAAGAAATGAGGGTACTTAATAAGGAATCGTTTTAAATGTACTCAAAACTGAATCATGAAAATTTCTTTGGTTTATTGAAATCACGTCAAATATAACAAGTAGGTATGCAAACATGCGAAAAAATACATACATGGTCAAATTAGAAAAAAGTTCATACAACAAGTAGGTAGGCATTCAAGTACAAAAAACATACATTGACAACATTTTTGAAAAAAAAAACTTATTTAAAATCTAATGGCATAGCAGCCGAAACATTATTCACAGTCGTTCAGCTCTTTTTCGTGTCGTGGGTCCACAATATTCGTTACGGTTGGCACTAGGGTTAGGGATTGGGCTAGGGCTAGGGTTAGGCTCAAGGTTAGAGTAAAGGTCGGAATCAGGGTTGGAATCAGAATCTGGTGGTGGTTCTTTGCGTTTATCGGCCGCTGTCCTATTGAAGGAGCACAACTGCCGCTTCGGCCGCTTAGGTCGCCCTCGACTCACAAGTTTAGTTCGGAATTTTAAGTTTTGAAAGCGGCCACGGCTGTTCTCTTCTATGTTGTTGTCCGAAGGATGGGCTACCTCAGATTCGCCGTCATTTTCGGGCAAAGGCGTCTCAGTAGCACAACATGTTGAGGCTGAAGTGTTTTGAACAGACGTACATTGAAAATCTTCCCCAGCCCTCACCATACTTTCAACATTTTTCAGTGCAGTCAAGTAACTATGAAATTGGGTGGTGCCGTGATTTGAAGCCAGAGAGGCTATCTGCAAGGCGATCGGAAGAATGAGGTTATATTTTTCACGGACGTCTAATGTTTTATTTTCGTTGCGAATCTTTTTGGGAATAGCAACCACCGGTAAAGCCAAGTTAGCGGTAGAGAAAAGTTTCCCAGTTTAGCCAAGTTAGCGGTAGAAAAAAGTTTTCCGGTACCGACGAATAATCACTTCGGTTTAAATAAAATAATTGTTTTTTTTTTTTCAGTACAATTTTGATCCTTGAGACAGGGAAAAATAGTGAAAAAATTCTTTCCATTATATTTCTATGATAAAGAGCCTGAATATTAATTTTTCCAATTATGGCCTTACCCGCATTTAGGTATCCATGCAACTGAAAATAAAGTTTTCAGGCTAAAAAAACAAAAAATTAAAGTAGTAAAAAATAAGTTAGTAAGTTTCAATAGTTGTTTTTTTGTATATGGTACCCCTGCGTTACTCCCAAACTTAACAATGAAAATCGGAAAATCTCTATCAGATTTTCAGCAAGTTATTTTCAACCACTCTGCACGTTCTCTATCCTGTGCTGCGCGCTCTAGGACAAAATCGACAATTCTTACTCGTTTAGTATCTGTTCAACATGTGACCCACCATGCAGCGACAGTACAACTCAAGTCTCCTACTTTTAGATAAGGCTTCAAAGTAATTGTTCCAGATCTGGGCTCATCTGCAGTTAAGGGTTAAAGGAATTGGTTCTGGACCTTATAGACATGTATGGACTATTTTTGCCAGGGAAGGAGGGAGGGGGCTGAAGAGTAATCCTAGAAATTAAAAAAAAAAGTTGAAGGGACTCCGAAGGTTAACTTTTGCTCCAGGCCCCCCTAATTTCTCTAAGGAGCCCTGCGTATAAAATATTATTACATTACTGAGTTACGCTATGACACATTTGAGACAACCTGAGAATACAATTTTCAAAAACGGCCTCTAAGGTAAGACACTTTGGAACAAAGGTCACATCGAAAGTTATTGAAAACACTTTTACCTATACTAAGTCGATTCGCACCAATAGAAAATCTAAACACAAATATCTTAACTCTTGTCGAATTTGAAGAAAGGTATCTTTGGTAATGCGTGTTGCATACCTTATTTAGGTACATATTTTTGTCTCCGCTAGCGCCCTCCTCCCTCCCTGTTCACGCCCGCGCCGTACCTAGAAATTTATCTGTCTCTCTATTTGCTCATTTGAACGCATGCGGTAGAAAGTGATGGAGAGAGGAATTGCCTCGTGACTTTCGCCTCTGTTCCTGTCCTTTACTAACACATGTGTTTAAATGGGGAAAGAGAAAGAAAAACACGTTTCTGGCTCCTGCTTCGGTTCAATGCGGAACATGATGATCAGTTACACGCTTTACGAGTGCGCCCTGCGTCGAAGTCATCACGTGACCATTTTCCCCATCATCCTAACCCGCTGATAAGTAAACTTGGCAATGGTGGAATATTGTAAGGGTGGATGGGGGGCAAGGGGCCTACCCCACCGTTGGCGGCGGCGGCCCTTCTAATGACATCTCCAAGAACACGGCTACTCGATGCATATCTGACCGAAATATCGGAATATCACTCGGCATAGTTGGCTCCCGTTTCGACATTAAAAAAAAAAAAAGCGAAAAGAATGAGAGATCTACTGTGGCATCCAAACAAGCCAGGCCCGGACCACAAGCAGATGCATCTTCATGAATATTTTAACGTAACAAACACACAATTCTTTTTATTGTTTTCTCCCGAGCTGTTTTCAACTGTGTTACACCTAATGACTCCCGCGTGGTTCCTTTAACCGCCCGAAATTCAGATCCCCTGATCCCCACCTCATCGCTCAGTAAACGGTTGCCTCACTTATGCGGCCACAGGGTGACCATGAACTTTTACCTGAGCTCTCGTAATCAAGAGCACAATGCGTCCAAAAAGTGCGGTTATAGGAGATTTCGTCCGATTTTTCTTGACCTCAAAGCTGCGATTCATAAATGTATTTGCACGATTGTTTTGTCCGGTTAATGCGTCTGTTGCAAACTTTTGCTGCAGTAGTATCGAGTGTACAATCTCATGCAAAATCGCGTGAAAAGTCTATCGGTGGCATCAGAAAATTATGAAATGCGATAATAAACTCACAAGAGACGTTTAATGAAATCCAAGATGGCGGTAAAATATCGATCAACCTTTGTGCATGCACCACGAACATCCAAGGATAGCCAACCTCACAATATCGATCACACCCAATCACAACGTAAATAAACACATAACCTCTGAAGCTGTGAGGTTGTCAACGTTGGCAATCCTTGGATGTTAAAGGAGCATGCATACAGATTGCTCGATATTTTACCGCCATCTTGGATTTCATTAAACGTCTCTTTTGAGTTTATTATCGCATTTCATGACTTTCTGATGCCACCAATGGGCTTTTCGGGCGATTTTACATATGATGAAACACTCTTTATTGCTGTAGCAAAAGTTTGCAACAGACCCATTGCGTCGTCCTCAATTTTTTAGTCCAGCTAAAAAATTGATCCATATTTTATTTATTTGCCTTGAGAAAAGCTGTTCATTGTTTGAGTCAAATGGTTTTAAGGACTTATTTAATTTTAAAAAAAAAAAAATAAAATAAATAAATAAAAATTTAAGTCCAGCTAAAAAATTGGTCCCTATTTTATTTATTTGCCTTGAGTAAAGCTGTTCATTGTTTGAGTCCAATAGTTTTTCTCTTGTAGGACTTATTTAATTTAAGAAAAAAAATAAATAAAAAAAAAATAAATAAATAAATAAATAAATAAATAAATAAATAAAAAGTATAAGTCACAAATTAAATGGAAGTTGAGACGACAGATGCGCGATATTACATCGCCGATATTTGGCCTATGTTTAATTCATTGGTTAGTTTTGTCAGTTTATTCTTTTTTCTCAATTTCAATTCTTTCAAACTTTTCCTCCAAAGAAAGAGACCTAAATATAATAGTTTTGTTTTGGAATTATAATTGACGGGACGGTTTTAAAAAGGGCAACAATTTAAAAGGACGAGAAGTTATCCCTTCACCACATAGTGTGAAACCGGTGTCACAATGATGTAAAAAGCCCTATATTAGACATTGTAATGTGTATTTTGACTTATTTCAAATTGTATCACCAGTGACACTATTTTCAAAAGTCTACCAGCACTCATTATAATGCATTTAATAACGGAAATCATGGCCGGGGGGGGGTTGCCCCCGTATCCAATTCAACCCCAATTTCATTATTTTTACCAAGCTTTTGGCATTTGCTCTTTGAAAAGTCCAATAAAGTAATTTTTTTTTTTTTTATTTTGAAAAAAAAGAAACAGTTTTTTTTCTTCTCCCGCCTTTTCTTATGGTGTTATAGCACGTGTAAGAAACGAGTAAAAAACAGAAAAATGAGAACGTTTACCGAAAAACTGTTCAATTATTTGTTTAGCTATTTTCCCCATATATATTTGACCACAGTAAATTAAAAAAAATCCATTTTTTGTTGAAAAAAAAAAAAAAAAATCTCATGCAGTGAAGGATTAACCCATACATGTCCAGTGGGTCGTTAGCGACCCACTTTTGTCATTTTTGGACCAAACGTCAGTCAATTTGGACCAATTTTACTCAAAAACCAATTTTGGGGTTTTTTTTAGCTCGTTAAATTTAGCTGCGCCAAAGATTGTTTTGTTTTAATTTTTTTCGTGTTTTCAGTTCTCAAATAGTGTTTTCTGAGAAAAACACCTAAAAATTCCAAATAATTCTGGGCACTTATGGGTTAAGGACATAATAGGTTCGGAAGAGAAAAGACGGAAAAAAAATAAGTTGATTGAAAGCAAAAAGAACGACAAAATCTTCTGAAACCCAACAAGCTTGGCGTGTCAGGGTACTGCTAAAGTTATTTCCAGGGTAAAGTTCAAATTGCTCCGTCACGCTGAAATTTTCGGTCATCACTAATAATTTACCACCACAAAAGACTCTTCGATGACAAAAAGTCCTACTCAAATTAAGCTATTACGTTTTTCTAGGGCTATCCTATCCACCACCCGGCCCTGAAATTCTTTTCATTCCATCCGATGAAACGGTCCCCCACTCACTCAAATGTCTTTACATCAAGAGTTGATGATTAAGCCCGAGCACTAGCATATACAGGTATTTGTCTTTCTCTCTCTTTCCCCATTTGAACACGTGTGTAAGAAAAGGACAGAAACAGATGCTCGAACGTGTTTTCAGCCCCTATCTCTTTCCTTTTCCAGTACATACACTCAAACGGGACAAGAGCGAGAGAGAAACTAATTCCTGCATACGCCATTGAGCCCGAGCCGCATAATGATCCATTTATAAACCCTTGTTTAGAAGTGAGTCAGTTTGTTGAAACAATATTTTATTTATTTAATATTAGACTGTATCTTCTCTGCGTGCGCGTTTATTTGTTTTTAGACGAAAGCAGATAAGTATCAGTTCATCATCGACACAGGTTTTATACTATGATCATGGCTTCAAATGAACGGACGGTGCGTATCGTTTTTAGGCGGTCCAGCCGTCATAGGTTCCAAACGCATCAGGGTGCCTGGAAAAACTGCCCACCACGTAGCATTCCGTCGTGTGTGCAACGCTGCCAGATCCATATAGGCATGCAAAAAAACAACTTTATTAGCTATTAATTTGACAAATAATTAAAAACCTTTTCGGGGAATGAAGCTATAATTTAAATAAGAAAAGGCGGGATTGAAACTTTTAAGTTTCATTATAAATATCGCAAATAAACACACACGCACACAAAATAAAAATAACCTAAAAATTGAGTCCTGTTCTTTAGTCTTGGTCTACGGATACTCAATGTTTAGGTTATTTTTTATTTTATTTTAAGTTGGTTTATTTGCGGTTGATGATGGAATCACTGGCGCAACCAGGATATCTTCCATCTCTCTCATTTCCCATTTGAATGTATGAGTAGGAAAAGGACAGAAGGAGGGGGTTTTATCCCCTTGTCCATCCTTGTCTAACATACGTTTCTTAATGGAGAAAAGAGAGACATGAAGAAACTCTCGGTGCGCTACTGGATGAAATAGTAAAGTTTTGAAACGTACCATCATTTCTCATTTAAATTTTAATTTCATTTCCGGTGGTTAGTGTTTTTATTTACTTTATCAATATAAATTTACATTAACTCAGACAAAATGTTTAAAGATGTCCTCCTATAATAGCTGACCATCTATCTGACGACGAACCCATAAGCAGCTTTTGAGGGGATTAAGACCCCCCCCCTCAAATATTCTGAGGAAATGGATTAAAAATATTTGGTTACTTTTGAGAAAAGCGAGAAATCAGAATACCGTCCACCGTGCTTCTTAGATAAATGCAGATTTTAAAACACGTGCACGTAATGTATGTCGTATAAGTAAAAGAAATTAAGTCCTTGATAGACTGAAATTGTTGTGAGGGGGGGATGAGCACTTCCAAATCCTTCGAATTTTAAAACCCCCAAAAACCTAGTGGTCATGGGTAAGCCAAAAATACTGCAGGAGTTGACTAAATGTAATGTCCTGAAGTTAACAGCAAAACCTTGCATGAATAAAATCTTAGCTTTCTGATGTCCGCATCTTCGGAGAGTCCAATGATTATCTGATTACCGAATTTTCTGCGCTGATTCAAACAAGTTTTTGAGTTTGTATAATCTTCTTTTAGGGAAACCGCGAAAACTAAAGCCTCGCTATGAAAATATGCATTAGTTTCTTTCCTTTTCCTTTCTTTTTTTTATCAAACAGATATCACGAGATAAATCATGACAAACTCATTTGTGTTATAAAAAAAAAAAATGTTACTGACAGTAACACCCCTCGATGCTCAGAAACTCAAATATTTTAAATCGCTCTTGTGCACAATAACCAAAAACAGAGCAAACAAACAAAAAAAACAAAAAAAACAAAAAAATGCGGCCTCAATTTGTCGTTGGCGGATGCAAGGGTTTGTCTTCCTCTTTCTCCTTCCATTCGAACGCGTGCGTTAGAAAAGGACGGAGATAGGGACTCAATCCACGTAATGCTATCCTTTTCCGACATACACCTATGTGTTCTAATGGATGAAGAGAGAAAAAACAAATTCCTAAATTCGCCCATGCAATTTGCAAAGGGATGACTGCAGTTGAGGCAAGGGCTCTAAAAAGAAAGTATAGAATCGATAATTTTCCCTCTTCAAGAGTGATGGGTTCACAGGGGTGCCTTATCTAAAAAATGCGGCGGTGCATCGAAATATGACTCGACCAGCATTCCACGACCGTGTGGTCACTGGGATAGGTGGGTGAAGTCATGAAGCAATGAGAAAACTGGGAGAAGGGAAGAGGGCAAGAAGGCTGGGGGGGGCGGCCACTTATGTCACATTCCGATGTTGAATTCGGGGGTTATCGATTATGTACGCATACCCACAAAGCGAACGTACAAGACAAGATCACAGGGGGGTGAAAACCGCCGTGGATAGTTGAGTATGATTTGTTTTAGTTTTTTTATCTTAATTTTCCCTGCTCTATGCTTTGACCTCTTCTCTCTCATTTCTCTCACGCACACACTCTCTCTCTCTCTCTCTCTCTCTCTCTCTCTCTCTCTCTCTCTCTCTCTCTCTCTCTCGCTCTTCTTTCTCATTTCTCTCACGCACTCTCTCTCTCTCTCTCTCTCTCTCTCTCTCTCTCTCTCTCTCTCTCTCTCTCTCTCTCGCCCTTTCTTCTCTATTCACTCCAGCCGAATCGAAATCGATCGATTGCATCGACCGCATTACATCGGAAACGGTTGCGTCACTTCTGACATCGGACATCGGACATTTGACTTTTGACACAAACAAATTGCTTGAGTCATCGCGGGCGCGATATCTCGTCATGGAGAGATGGGTGGGAATCGTTGACTGGGAGGGGAGGGAGGGGGAATGTTCGACCCCCATAAGATCAGAGTGACGTCTGACGAAGCTGATGTAACAATGTCAAAAAATGCCGCGAAATACTTGTGGGGAGCAGCAGTGCAATGGAGCTGTTGCAAACTTTTGCTACAGGCATATTAATGGTTGATAATGGGGTAATACCCTGTAAAAATAACGATTAGCGCACTAAAAAATCACGAAATCCACTCCTAAACTCACAAAATGCTTTTAAACGCGAGACCGTAATGGCAGCCGAGGCCGCGGTTTTCTTATGGCAATTGTGTGCTTCTTCTTCTTCTTTTGTGGTGTTGCGAGACTACCTCCTGTAGATGGCGCTGATTGAAGATAGGGAAACCCAATGCAAACCGCGGCCCCGGCCGCCATCACGGTCTCGCGTTTAAAAGCATTTTGTGAGTTTAGGAGTGGATTTCGTGATTTTTTAGTGCGCTAATCGTTATTTTTACAGGGTATTACCCCATAATCAACTATTAATAAGCCTGTAGCAAAAGTTTGCGACAGCTCCATTGTGGATTCATGTATTGTGTATTAGATGCGTACTTATAACGGTTAAGTCAAAAATCAATGAAGATCAAATACACGAATATAAATAAAATAAAAAAAAGTAAAAAAATTGAGACAGTTTAACCCCTAACTGCAGATGAGCCCAGATCTGGAACAATTACTTTGAAGCCTTATCTGAAAGTAGGGGACTTGAGTTGTACTGTCGCTACATGGTGGGATTGGTGGGTCACATTGTCATGTGGAACAGATACTAAACGAGTAAGAATTGTCGATTTTGTCCTAGAGCGCGCAGCACAGGATTGAGAACGTGCAGAGTGGTTGAAAATAGCTCACTGAAAATCTGATAGAGATTTTCCGATTTTCATTGTTATGTTTGGGAGTAACGCAGGGGTACCATATACAAAAAAAACAACTATTGAAACTTACTAACTTATTTTTTACTACTTTAATTTTTTTTTTTTTTTTTTTTTTTTTGCCTGAAAACTTTATTTTCAGTTGCATGGATACCTAAATGCGGGTAAGGCCATATTTGGAACAATTAATATTCAGGCTCTTTACCATTGAAATATAATGGAAAAAATTTTTTCACTATTTTTCCCTGTCTCGAGGATCAAAATTGTACTGAAAAAAAAAATTTTTATTGAAAAAAAAAAAAATCATGCAGTAAAGGGTTAACTGTGACTCCGTGATGACAATTTAAGTACACACAAAAAATAAAAGATTGAATCGATTAATAGTATTTGATGCACTTCTAGGTAAAAATGAACAGTTTATCGCCTTCAATTCTAGATGATACCAATTCATGTCGAACGTGTATGATAAGTTTCTCTTATGTATTATGTTAGAGGAGGAGTTGGTTAGTTCGTGGGGTTTTTGGTACCTACACTACACGAGGTTTTTTTACAATTCAGGAATAAATACCATTTTTCTTTCAAACTCCAATAGCCCCCCCTCCGTTTTGCATTTCACTGAAATTAAAGGCTGCATGGTCTTTGAAAAGCATCGCATTCACTGTTGGATAAATTCAATAAGCCAGACATTGCTTAATACACTGCACCATTTTGAAAGTAGCATCTTATATATTCATAACATATAGTTTTCTTTTTTCTCTTCTTCATTCTTCTTCTTTTCTTTCTTCTTCTTCCTCTTCTTCTTCTTGGCTCATATTCATCCTAGCGAGAGAGATAGAGAGGAAATGATACATTGGCTCAGCGTTTGTATGAAAAGGAAAAAGAGAGGGTCTATCAAGTGACTTCAACCCCTATTCCAGTCCTTTTCTAACACATTGGTTTCAAGGGGCAATGAGAGAGATAGAGAAATTTATGGCTACGACTTGCTGATGTATTGGATCATAGATACACTTCCACGTGTAAAGTGCTAGGCTCGTAAGACGTGCAACGCAAAATTGCCATTTTGCTTATAGTATAATGGCATTACAGATGAAAGTATTTTCGTGCATTACAGTTATACACTGAACTGAACTGTGTAATCTTTTCTCAACCGGTGGAATCATCGGTGAATAGAAAAATAGCATTGATTTTACGCAAAACGGCAGCCCTGGTCATAAACTGAACTGAAGCGTGTATAATCTTTTTTCAACCGGTGAAATTACCGCGGTGAATTGAAACATTTCAATTTAATCATTCGCAAAACGGCAGCTCTCATCTGATGCAGCGCTTCTGGAGTCAAAGTAAGCACGCATCACACAGCTTCACAAATGCAAACACAAAATGCATCGTCGCGAGAAAACATAAACGCAACATTTTGATGTGTGTGACTGTGTGTTCCATCGTGCCGTGCCTATAGCCCGTGCCCTCTAGACAAGCGAGTTTAATTCGTTCATAATTTGACAAACACTCTCAGCGTCCCTCGCGCAGTTGACGCCAATTTCTCTTTAACGCTGTTGGTCTTTTCGCAGACTCACAAAACAGCCGACGAAAGTTCGAACATTTTGCTTGACGCTTGACGGTTCATTAATTGAAAGACCACCAACACTGGTGGCGTCCTTCGCTGCCGGATGTCTATGTAAAAACTCAACAGCAGGGCTGCCGTTTTGCGTATAACCAATGCTATTTTTCAATTCACCGATGATTCCACCGGTTGAGAAAAGATTATACAGTTCAGTTCAGTGCATGACTGTAATAAACTAAAATACTCGCATCTGTAATCTTCTCTCAACCGGTGGAGTCGTCGGTGACATTAAAAAACTTGCGGATATTTTAATTAATCAACGGAGTTTCCACCGATTGAGGAAAGATTACAGATCAGAGTATTTTCGTGCATTACAGTCATACACTGAACTGAACTGTGTAATCTTTTCTCAACCGGTGGAATCATCGGTGAATAGAAAAATAGCATTGATTATACGCAAAACGGCAGCCCTGCTCAACAGTCAATTTTTGCAATAATCAGAGTCATGGTCGTATAGCCAGTAGTCTGATTATGAACGATCGTATTGTAATAACATCGAGTGCGTGTTATTCTCATGCGTGGTGTTATTCCGATAGTTTCCATTCTGATATAGAAACCAGGCCTTCGGACCCTGGACTGGTCCTGTACCCGGACCCTGACCGAAAATGTCTTCTCTTCTGGACCCTGAACTGGATCCGGACTCTTTAAATGGATTCACGCAGAACCCGCCGGGAATGGTTCTCAGCGGGTTCAGTGCGCAAATGGAAAAAAAGAAAAAATAAGAAGTAAAAAAGGAGGATAAAGAGAAAAAAATAGAAAAAAAGAAAGCACGAAAAAAGATAAGAAAAGAAATGAAAAGAAGAGAAAAGAAAAGAAAAAGGAAACAAAAAACGGTTGCCATTTTATCATTTAACTAAACTTGATTTCCTCAGAATTATCCATATCCGCAACTAACTAACTCTATCATTTGCTATTTGCCAGGTCATTATTTAAATAAATGACTGTATTCAGAAGATAACCAATTGCTTTGAGTTTTATGCCTTGTTCATTAGTTCACTTTTGCACAATCAGAAAAATGTGTCCCTTTCTGCATTAAAAAGTTCAACTATGAAGTCCAGATTTATTAACTAATTACTTGGACCTTTCAAGAACCGGCCCAAAACCGGTTCCGGACCATGGACCGGGCTCAAAGCATTTTGGTGGACCCGGACCCTGAGGACTCACTTTTTTTTGGACCGGACTCGGACTCGGACTCGGACCCGGACCTGGACCCGGACCCGAACCCGGACCCGGACCCGGACCCGAACCCGGACCCGAACCCGGACCCGAACCCTGAGGATTCATTTTCTCTTGGACCTGGACCCGGACCCGGACCCGTTATTCAAATACTCAGGTCCGAAGCCCTGGTGGACATTCGTCAATAGATCAGGAGTCACCGGTGAGTTTCCGCAGAGATGGAGGCTTCTATCCTAATGGAACTTAATTCCACCCATGTACTCAATCATCGACTACATGGCATTAAGTCATACAATGGGGCTCTTGCAAACTTTTGCTATAGGGGATTGAGGAGTTGATTCTTGCGTAAAAACCAGTAAAAATGACGATGAGTACACTAAAAATCACGAAATCACTCTCAGAATCGAGCTTAATGGTGGAGAGACGCAAGTATCATGGGAGAATCCTATCTAAATTGAAACATATCTCTGTGTTGCCATTGAGAAAGTGACAAATTAGGCACGAATCTCCCATGATACCTGCGTTGAACCGCCATTCGATCTTGCCGTCATAGTAGTTATGTGAGTTTGTTACTGAATTTTAGACTTTCTTAGTGTGATTAACGTGATTTTGCTGGTCTTAATAAAAGATTGGACTATTTATTTGCTTATAGTAAAAGTTCGCAAGAGCCCCATTGTTCATAAAATCAGCCTGCAGGATTTTTTTTTTTTTTTTTTTTTTTTTTTTTTTTTTTTTTTTTTTTTTTCCATAAGTGGCTGCTGGTCTTCTTACATTTCTAGAAAAGTTTGACAACGTTGGCACAGTCGAAAGGCAATGCGAGACGAATTGGATCACACATTAAGACGGGCGTAAAAATTGCACCAAGCAAACTTGTAAAAGCGTCGCTAAGGTGGCGTGGCACGAAGCACGGCTACGGGCGAGGAAAAAAGTGAAGTAAAAGGCGTAGGAGCAAATTGCGATTTTAACGGTTAATCAAGCGTAAAGGCGAACTTTATTCGCGAACGCGACTCAAAGAGGAATTAAAATAAAATACGGGCGTACAGTGATATCATACAGTTATTTGCAAGTGTAACTACCTATTTAGGAAATTCGCTGTCTAGAAAAAACCGAAAATGAAATTATTCTATTCATTCCAACGAGGTATACCAATTGAGAGGATTTGTGAGACATGCTTGTGAGCAGTGGCGTACGCAGGATTTTTCTTGGGAGGGGCTCGCACTGATGAGCATTTGACAGAAAATTGTTCCCCCCCCCCTTCCCCTCCACCCCCAAAAATCGGAGGTCTGGGGGGGGGCTTTAGCCCCCTTAGCCCCCTTAGCCCCCCCCCCCTGCGTACGCCACTGCTTGTGAGGCAGCGTGGAGGCAGCCACAATAGAAATCTCTTATGGACTTGTTCATTATAGACTTGATTTGTTTGCCTTATATTTTGGTTTCAGGACATTTCGTCAACGACTTTTTGTCCGCGCGCATGTTTTGTCCAACTGTTTACGTCACTGCGTTTTTTTGGCAGCAACATGTTGGTCCATTTAGTAAATAATGTCCAAAGTTTATTGGTCCAAACGAAAACACCAACTTCATACAGAAAATATTACAAAAATTGGGAAACATCATAATTTTGGTATAATTTTTGATAAAACTCACATGATCATTCGTCGGGAGCCTTATGAGCGGCAGCTGCGGGTTTTACAAAAATTGGGACGTTTTAAACAAATTTTGGCAACAAAAAATTTGGAAAAAAATAAAGAAAAAATAGAATGACATCGGTATACGGACAAGAATTACTCCACACGAAAATGAAGTTAACAAAACAGCACCTTCATCTACCTTTCATTTTCTTATTTTTAATGTTTCCATAAATTCTGTTCCTTGCAGCATGATTATTTTTCATACATGTTCTTAACTGTTGTCAAAAATTTTAAATGTTCAGTGAAGTCACACATATGGACCAAAATTAAACGTATGGACCTATCTTCTCTTGCCTTCATACATGCGTGGACGTAAAACGCCTATAGACGAATTTGCATTCGGACAAAAAGTCGTTGACGAAATGTCCTATAACCTACATTTTTAACCTCTAAATTTGGGGGGGGGGAGGGAGTTGTGACACAAAAATCGACATAACTTCTTTTTTTTTAAAGATTTGCACGATAAAGGAACAGACATGTCCACTCATTAATGTAGGACATCCCTCTTACTGTGAACAAGCTGCGCTATTGCTCCCAAAACCGCCGGGAATAAGTGAAGTTGTGAGATAACTGTTCCTGCTAGGCGGTGCTGTTTTTGCATACACCGCGAATTGAAGGCGCAAGTGAATTACCTCGGACGAAGCGACAGTATTTTCTCCGACATCCAACTGAACAACTGGGGCAATGTAAACATTGACATAGCCTCCAAAAGTTGTATCATTCATTCACTGTAAAAACATACAATTCTTGTATTATTTCATGATCTTTTGTACACTAGAAAAATCAGGCAGCAAAGCCAGCCAAAATTTCATGCATTTTGACGAACAATCCGACATTTTAAGGTTACACTGACGAAAAAAGAAAAACCAGAAGCACAAAGATAAATGAACCGAGGTGAGGGATGGTACTGTTGCCAGAAATATGGTGTTTGTCCCATAGTTCTTAAAAAATTTTGTGAAATTATGATATTGGGGCCCTATGCTGTATTTTTAAGTTCTCCATAAGATTCAATGTTTATCAGACGCACGATGAAATGTACACCAGGTCTGAAAGGGTTAACGTGCGCTATTTTCACGGTATTTTACGTATAACATAACATATTTAGTGTGCAATATTCCTGTAGAAAAAACTACGTTTAACAGGCTCATTCTTGTTGCAGTAACCAGAAATGTTCTGCGTTTATGGCAGCAACAGTGAAGCATCTGATGAAGTGCGAGACGAGTGCAAGAGTTCAAGAATAGTGTCAACTCGGAAACGCTTTCGATGAAAGACCGCGCATTCACCATCCAACAAATTAGCTAGAAACTGCGTCGCGTCGCCCCTCCGCCGTGGATCAACACTCAACAGTCAACATACATAGACGAACGCGCGCCAAGAGAGTGTTAATGTGATCTGGGACAACGATAAAACTCGCCTGGTCCCTAAAATATCCCGCGATTAACTCGCTATCTTCATCATCCCCACGAATTGCGGAACATAACCTCTTCGAACTCTCAGCGAGTGATCCTTATCGACGTTCGGGGCGAGTTGCACGCTTCGCTTTGGCGTGGCGCGGAATTCGGTTGGTTTTTCGGTGCCGAGTCCACAGCAACGGTTCAATGGACAGCTTTGACTCTTCCGAAATGAACTTCCGTTATTAAAATATGTTTTTAGTAAAGAGAGGACGATTTAGATTGACCATTTATAGGCGTCGGTTTGATCCATAGATGTCAGATTGAACCCTCGCCCAAAAAAAAAAAAAAAAAAAAAAAAAAAAAAAAAAGTTTTTCTCAGAGCAGCACTGTTGACCAGTGGCGACTCGTGCTATTATTCGTGGCGAACGTGTATGCAAAAGAATCTATTTCTCAGGGATTCAGTGGAGTTTAATCTTTAACCCTTTCTGTCACGAATTTATGAAAGAACTGTAATCACTGTAATCTGAAACCTATACCATTATTCTCAGGGATTCAGTGGAGTTTAATCTTTAACCCTTTCTGTCACGAATTTATGAAAGAACTGTAATCACTGTAATCTGAAACCTATACCATTATATTGAACGAACTTTTCTCATATAATTTCATGAGTGAGTCAATATTTCCGAATTTCCACAAGGATCCGCATGTAAAATGGTCGTCCACGCTGCGACGGAAAGGGTTAAGATCGATTATTTGGCGTAGGTTTAAATAGAGAGAATCCGTTGTTGCCACCATGAGGCTCTTGCAAACTTTTACTGTGAGGAAATAAATTAGCCCAGCATACGTCAAAACCAGCAAAACTCACGAAAAACTCACTGAAAAAGTCTAAAATTCCGTAATATACCCACAAAACTGCTCAAATGGCAAGATCGTATTAGCGGTTGAACGCAGGTATCACGGGAAATTCCTGTCTAATCTGTCACTTTCTCTACGGAAACACAGAGATATGTCTCAAAATAGATGGGATCTCCCATGATACCTAACCTGCATCTCTCCTCCTTTAAACCCGATTCTATGAGAGTGAGTTGTTACACAAACGCACGCCAAGCATGTAAACACACTATTGTGCGTACTTTTCAACTGAGACAGTCTTTTCGAATTTGCAATAAAGTGGCACTTCGGACCTATCGATTTGTTGAGAAAATTCTGCTACATAGACTCGTATTAATTGTTTAGAGGTACTTTTGTACAGGTTTCGAGATAAACGTCTCGGAACGAAAAGCCCGCGTTTCCGATCCCTTATCTGCGTTGACCACGCAGGCCTTCCATTCAATGGGTCTGTTGCATACTTTTGCTAAAACAAAATAGAACCTTGATTCATATGTAAAAATCGGCGAAAATAAGGATGCGCACATTAAAAAAGTTCGAATCTACTCATTAACTCAGGAAATCACTTCAATTTCAAACAGCCCGCGCTATACACTAGACACTATTTGCACCGGTATAATATTACCTAGACGGAACCACCGTGCATAAGTAAACAACATCGTAACTACAAAATTATGGAATTCCCTTCTAAATACATGAACTTTTGGCTGCATTTGCTGTCTGGTCTTTTCGGTTTATCAAAGATTACAAAATAATATAAGAGATGTACACATCTAAACGAAACATTCAAATGTTTGTAAGTTCTATTCATGTTTACATACACGAGATGGTTCCATCTATGTAGTTATATGTCGGTGATATAGTGTCTAGTGTAGCGCGGGTTGTTTGAAATGGAAGGTATTTTCTGAGTTTATGAGTGGATTTTGAAAGTTTTTAATGTGCGCATCGTTATTTTCGCCGAATTTTACGATAGAAACAATGTGTCATATTGATGTAGCAAAAGTATGCAACAGACCCATTGCGACTCTTGTTTACTCTTTGATGTCCGCTTGCTCAAATTGAGTGGGTAGTTAAATATTCCTACACGGCTGTGCTGATTTTGCATACACAATTTATTGAAGGCGTTCGAGGAGGCATTATAATAAAATATTGACAATTCGGAGCCGCAAATATTGTGAATAAAAATCTGAAATTTTGTGAGGCGGATCTAGTCACAGAAAAACAAAAATACTCGGGCGTGGTATTGAAAGGGTTAAGTAGATTCTATGAATCTAATTACACGGAAAAAAAACTACGGTGAAAATAACCATACGAATACCTGATTTCGGCACCTGCTAGATGTTATGGTAATGTTGACCAGAAGTATACTATGTTTTGACTAGGTACTAGGTGATGTTACCTGATTGCATGTCGAATTTACTCAAAGTATCGGTAAATGTACCATACTTCTGGTCAAGTTTACCATAACATCTAAAGCAGGTGCCAAAATGAGGTATCCGTATGGTTATAATCACTAATCTTTTTTTTCCGTGTATTTTGTCTTTCTTTCGAGCAAAAACTTTGATTCGGCCCAATGCGTGATCGCGCGCGCATCAACCAAGAAGTGCGAGATGCGTCGCGTCCGCGCTTCGTCGCTCCGCGGTTTCGGGCGCGGAGAGTGAAATTTGGCGGCGAAATAAAAACCGTGATGGTTATCTCTCCCTCTCTCTGGCTCACTCCGCTATCCCCTATATCGAGTCGCTCATGTCATCATGTTCGGTGTCCGCTCCTCCGACCCCCTCCCCCCTTCCCCCTCCCTTATCCATCTCCGACCCCCCCCCCCCCCCCCTCCGCCTCCTCCTCCTCCCCGCTCCGACAACTCTTCGGATCGTAAATGAGCATAACTGTTTACATCGGCTCCCGTTTAATTAGTCCCCCCGAATTAATCTGCCAACTTCGACTATAAATAAAGCGGCACACTGTGTAAGCTGTGTAGTGATCCGAGGGGGAAAGGAGGGGAGATAGTTATAGAGAGAGAGAGGAGGAGAGAGAGAGAGAGAGAGAGAGAGAGAGAGAGGGGGGGGGAATATAGAGAGAGAAATAGAGAGATATGTGGAGAGAGAGAGAGAAATAGAAATATGTAGAGAGAGATAGAGATATGAAGAGAGAGAGAGAGAGAAATAGAGAGATATGTGGAGAGAGAGAGAGAGAGAGAGAAATAGAGATATGTAGAGAGAGATAGGAAGAAATAGAGATATGTAGAGAGAGAGAGGGAGAGAGAGAGAAATAGAGAGATATGTGGAGAGAGAGAGAAATAGAGATATGTAGAGAGAGATAGAAAGAAATAGAGATATGTAGAGAAGGAGGGAGAGAGAGAAATAGAGAGAGAGTGAGAGGGGATAGAAAACAGATAAAATATACTGTTTTTAATTAGTCCAAACTCCCAATCTCATCTCTCTTCGAATTCTGACTCCGGAGTCTCGAATATTCGGTCATTTTTCAACTCGCGTATCTCGATTATCTATCCATCGCGTGCGACGACCTGCGCACCGCCGCGTCACTTCGCGAGCCGCTAATGGACCGTTTTAGTGATTGCGTCAGAGAAGCCTTTACTTGCACCAATCAGGAGCTGTTTGAGCCATGATTCAGCCAATCGGATTTACGTTTGGTCTTTCGGTGACGTCATATTGACGAAGGTTTAAACGTTAGCTGTTTTGTAGCGTATGAGGATGACGGTAAGACTACGGTGAGAGGACTCCTTGCTTCAGGATGGTTGTTGAAAATGTATCAACGTGCGCCTTCAATTTCGAATGTAGGCAAAATAAGTACAGAAGAGTTGAAATAACTCTAGAAGAGTTCAATTTAACTAATCAACGACTGAGGGCACAATGTGACAGTTGCAAGGGTCTGAAATTGTGTGTTTTTTTTGAGTGTTTACTGCGCACTTAATATATCGATCCTGTTGACGTATCACTATTTTTGGTGTTTTAATGAGGGAAGTGAGAAATGAAGAGTACGCATTTTCTAAGAGGAAAAACAATGCAGTTTTTTAGTTTTTGTCTCGTTTGGTTTGGTTTGGAAGATGTAAATGGTTGACAGTAACAATTAAGTTTTATCATAAATTCAAAGTACAATATAAATATGCGCAGTTTAAACCAATAAAGTTAAAATACTATACCAATGTAGTTTATTAGAATTTTCAAAATCAAAGACGATGGTATTCACAATTTACTGTCGAACCAATCCAGCGCCAAGAGTCAAGTAAAACTATTGATTGCTCATCAAGATTAAGGGTGTAATGCAGAGACTTCACTTAAGATCTACTTGACTTGACTTGACTTGTGACTTATGACTTGTGACTTGTGACTTGTGACTTGTGACTTGTGACTTGTGACTTGTGACTTGTGACTTGACTTGACTTGACTTGAAGAATACTCAAGTCGAGTCAAGTCGAGTGAGAGAAATTGTAATGAAGAGACGCTTACTGTAATTTGGCAATTCTTGAAATATTTTGAATTTAGTTCAAGGTAGCGAATGAGCCATCTTGAAATTTAAGACTTATCTTGAGTGGAAAATCATGTTTTTTTACAGCGTCTCTGAATTATCGTTACCCGTTTCAATTCTTGGTTGAAAATCCTTTGAAACTTACTCGAGAAATACTAAGGTGTTTTGGTTCAAGGTGTTTTTCTGAATTGCAAATTGAAATTAGATGATTTCTAAAATTCGAGTCAAGTAAAATAGATCTCAAGTGAAATATCTGCGTTAAAAGTCACCCCTCCATATCGTTGTATAACAAAATTTTGCAAGACACCAATTCTACGGTTAAATTAAAAATTGAGATCGCAAATAAATGGCAATAGAAAATTTAACAAAACGGCGAATGCTGATTGCTGAATCGACAAAACAATATTGTTGAACTAACAACATGAATTGCTAAATCAACAAAATTGTTGTGAATTTCACTTACCAATATTATTGGTTAACTGCCTTTAATGAGTTTGTCGGTGGATTTTGGAACTTTCTGGTGCTCTCAACCTTATTTTTAAGTGGTTTGGCCTAGGAATCCATCGCTGTAGCAAAAGTTTGCAAAAGACCCATTGTTAAATCAACTGTGTTTTATTTTTTTTTTATTTTTTAGGGAGCTCCCGAGTAGAAATAAACCTCAAGCCCTCAGAAATCAAGCTCAAATTACCCTCGTAACGCTCAAGAATCTTGAGGTTACCTTCAAAATTCTCGAGGGTTTTGACTAGTTTTGGGGGTATTTGGAACATGATTACTGAGGGCTTGAGCCTGTTTGAAGTTTATTTCTATCCCTGGTAAAAGTGTTCCATGAATTCCCATGACCAAAATTCTGTGGGCATGATTTCCGAGGGCAATAATTATTATTTTTCCATGAAATTTCAGGGAATTCCGTGGGCAAAATATTATTTTTCCATAATATTCCATGGTGCTCCGTGGGACGTTCATGGAATTCCATAACATTTTCCAGGTAATTTTATGGAATAATAATAATTACCCACGGAAATAATGCCCACGGAATTTTGGTCATGGAAATTCATGGAACACTTTTGCCAGGGTAGTAAGGATTCACGGAAAAAAACTACGGTGAAAATAACCATACAGATGCTTGATTTTGGCACCTGCTAGATGTTATGGTAATGTTAACCAGAAGTATACTATGTTTTGACTAGGCACTAGGTGATGTTACCTGATTGCATGTCGAATTTACTCAAAGTATCGGTAAATGTACCATACTTCTGGTCAAGTTTACCATAACACCTAGCAGGTGCCAAAATCAGGTATCCGTGTGGTTATTTTCACTAATCTTTTTTTTCCGTGTTTAAATGGAAAAATTGCAACGTTGTCAAAAACGCCAAGTCATCAATCGCCTCTTCAAGAGAGGGAAATGAAAAAATGCAACGCAGAGTTAAAATATGCGAAGACGCGGTATTTGAAGCCGATTTGAAATGGTTAAACACTGATTTGGATCAGTAATTAGTTCAATGGAAGCGCCTACAAAGTGCGGCCCGCACTTCCCGTTCACGAGTGTGTGGTTAAGTGAGTTGGAACTTCTTCTTGCGCGCGAGCCGCTTCTGGTCTCCCCTCTAATTGTACGAGAGCCCCCGACAAACAAACAAACAGTCAACAATATTCTGATCATGAGCCCAATTCTCGAATGAGAAAGACAGACTCGCGACACAAACCGGTCCCGAATTGTAAAGAGAACTCTCTCGCGGGAGCAAAAAAGAAAGAGCGAGAGAGAATGAAGAGAAAGAAAGAAAAAAATTACCTCTTCGGCGACTGCGACTACTTATAGCCTTTTCTTTTAACTCTTTTTTTTTTTTTTTGCTCTCTCTCTCTCAAGACTGGAGACCGACATTTGTCGGCTTTTTATCTTAATCTTTTTCATTTGCGCGCGGTGAATTAAAGCCTATGAGTCTCGCCGAAAAGGAGGGGGTTGTTGAGATCAAATGAGAATTAGCCTTTTCATTCGCCGACTGGAAATATTTGGCTCAATTTCTTGCCCAATGTCTTTGAAAACTTTCTCATTTTTTATTTTTTTTTTTGTTTTTCATTAATTTATTTTTTCTTAATTCCTTCCTTCACTTGAGTTGAAGTGAAGATCAAAAATAAGTCGATGCAGTGGCGGCTCGTGCTAATTGGCAACCATGTCTGTTTGCTATTTGAACTTGAGCAAAGTATCGATTTCTCAGAGATTCATTGAAAGCCCGGCAGATCGATTATTTTTCATAGGTTTAAATGGAGAGAATTAATCCACTGATGCCAAATTGCACGGGCCGCCACTGCAATTAGTCATCATTTCTCTCCCATTATCAATTATGAAAAAAGTATCGATTATATTTCAAGCAGTAGCGTACGCAGGAATATGTCTCTCTTTCTCTTCTCCCGTTTGAATGCATGTGCTGGAAAAGGAAAGAAATAGGGGCTGAAGTCACGTTTTAGCCCCTGTTCTTGTCCTTTTCTAACACACGTGCTCTAATGGGGCAAGAGAGAGAAAGACGAATTTCTGCGTACGCTGCTGATTTCAAGCCTGAATCGAGCACCCTGGTTGATCTCGTGTTATTCTTAAGACCAACGTTTATCTTTCGAGTATAGGCATTCCTAAAGAAACCTTGTTATCACTTTTTAATCCCTTTTAACCGTTTCATCTTTACGATGTACGCTCAAAAGCTGAGGGTTAAGAAGGCATTAGCGAACTTTTGTAGACATATAATAAGGATTTCAGTAGGAATGACATCTCGAAAGGTAAACCTCACTTAAAAATTAAACGCAGTTCTATGCGATTACGATACGATCGTTCGTAATCACCCCCCCCCCCCCTCCACAATCGAATATGCATTTAATTAACTGTTTCTCACTCAAATTTAGATCTTGCGAGTATATATATATATGTAGGAAGAGATAATGTGAGTCATTACTGTCTTTAGAATTGTCTGTAAATTTTGTAAAGGGTGTGTTTCTCAATTGGACGACCAAAACCTATAGGTAACAATCATCTGCGGGTCTTGGAGTCTGCGGTCGTTTCAATAGCGCGTGCGGCCGGACATGCACGAATCGAAGATACTATATATAGAAAGAGCCCCATTCGGTTTTTGAAGGTAATTTTTCTCTCATTCTCATCTTTACTTTGTTATTCCCCCTTCTTTCAAAAAGTGTCTTTTTGATGGAAAATAGTCCCTGAGAACATGTGGTCTGTATGCAATAATACGCACCTACTTAGGTTTCCTCTCGAAGGCAGGCGTGCCGCGTGGTTGATCATTGAGATTAAAAAACCGCAGGTTCGAACCCCCTGAGACTCTGTAATTATAGGTAATGGGCTTCTCATCTGTTCAAGCGGCCCACGGGAATATGTCTTCTTCACCGGCAGTATTCTCTCATTGACCAAGAAAATCATCTCTTCATGGATTGGCCATCGGTTCAGTTTCAGTGTATTCATTTTGACCTCGCAATCAAATCGAATTAGTTCACTCAAGCACAATGACGGCCTACACGGAGATTTGGGCACCATGCAATTTTTCCAATTTTGGAACTTGACCAAAACAACCGATACTTGAGGAATTGACAGCCTCAGGAAATCACTAGCCCCTTTACAAAAATTTTTTTTTAAATGGTAGGGGAAAAAGGGGGACAGTTTCCGGTATATGCGATTTGGCACCCATGAATTTTTCCCCTTTAAAACATTTGGAAAACAATCGAAACTCGAGGAAAGGTGCCAGCCTCCACTTGAATCGATTCTTCACATAAGTTTTAAATGGGTGGGGGAGGGGGACACGGATGCCACAATGGACGAGTCGTCTCTGCTCAAGCATGCACTGGTTAGAGTTCGACTCAATACAAAGGTTCGCAATCACCACACTGAGATTTTTTTTTTTTTTTTTTAATCCAAGGTTCATTTCGTTTGTGTTAAAGAAACTCCGCTGTGAAATATTTACTTAGGGGAAATTCCTTTGACCCAAAGAAAATGTCTGCTGCTGAAAGATTCCATGTTATGACACCAGTGATTCTCCTTCATGCAATAGAACTTTACTTCGCGCAAGGAAAACTGTCGCAAGTATGCGTGTTATTCCCTTGCATCATCTCATTCCAATGGTGGGTCCAGAAATTTTCTCTGGAAGGGGGCGTAAATAAAATTTGAAATTAGAAGCGTTGCTGGAGGCGCAATTTTGGTCTATTCGCTCTAAAAAAGGCAACATTTTGAGGCATGTGCTGTGCCCCCTCTCTGATCCACCCTTCCTGTCTCATTCTAAACTGGGACTGGCGAAAAGGGAATGAGTCGACGGAGGAAAAAGCAGTGAGATTTTGGAGTCACCATCAGTCTGTGGCGTAAGGTAAAATGTTGCAAAAATACATTCATTTGAGCCTTGTATATAAACTAATATGAAAAGGTCGTATTCTCGAATGTTCACTTTGCACCCGAGGAATCCCATCTTTCAAATGGGTTCAAATGGACAAAATTCAACCTAGCCATAGCAACAAACGCAACAACAAATAACGTCATTTATCTACGTTTAACCCTTTACTGCACGATTTTTTTTTTCAATAAAATAATTTTTTTTTAGTACAATTTTGATCCTTGAGACAGGGAAAAATAGTGAAAAAAATCTTTCCATTATATTTCAATGGTAAAGAGCCTGAATATTAATTGTTCTATGTATGGCCTTACCCGCATTTATAGGTATCCATGCAACTGAAAATAAAGTTTTCAGGCTAAAAAAAAAAAAAAATTAAAGTAGTAAAAAATAAGTTAGTAAGTTTCAGTAGTTGTTTTTTTTTGTATATGGTACCCCTGCGTTACTCCCAAACATAACAATGAAAATCGGAAAATCTCTATTAGATTTTCAGTAAGCTATTTTCAACCACTCTGCACGTTCTCTATCCTGTGCTGCGCGCTCTAGGACAAAATCGACAATTCTTACTCGTTTAGTATCTGTTCCACATGTGACCCACCATGCAGCGACAGTACAACTCAAGTTCCCCTACTTTTAGATAAAGCTTCAAACGTAATTGTTCCAGATCTGGGCTCATCTGCAGTTAAGGGTTAAATCAAACTGTAAATTAAATTTAATTAAAATACGCGTATCTAATTAATGAAGCCATGTTGATTGATATGTGTCGTTTGATAAATGGAAAATCGAAAAACCTGAATGAAATTTTTGAAACATCCTGACATATGTATTATACCGTAACCATCATCAGGCTGAGACTCTACCGCTCTTCTACCGTCTCGTGTTTAAAGCTGAAGAAAATATGTTTCCTTTCATAGCAATTAATCGCGCTAAAATTGATGCCTCTTCGACATGTCCGAATAGCAGTAGGCTTTTGTTCAATTTTTTAATGAGCGTTTTTCGCGAGCACGCGATTATAAAATCAGTGGCGGATCCAAGATATCGTCCTTCTCTCTCTTATCACATTAGAATGCATGTGTTAGCAAAGGAAAAGAGGGGTCGAAAATCTCGTGACTGCCCCTAATCTGTCCTTTTCTATCATACGCGTTCTAATTGGAGACGAAAGAGAAGGATGGATTCCTGGATCCGCCAGTGTTAATACATCGTATAACAGTCAGCTTTTGGTTGCTACTTTGATGGATTGCGGTTTCCGGCGGAATAACGCGTTCCTTCTGTCATATTATACTTCAGCTTTATTATCGACTCTCCGCAAAGTGGCCTTTTTTTTTCACAGTCTTTAATGGGGCTGATAATATAAATGATTTGTTAAACCCGTTCAAAAGTTTGGTCATAATGGGGCTCTTGCAAACTTTTGCTATAGGTGATTGAAGAGTTGATTTTAGCACGAAAAGCTGTAAAAATGACGATGAGTACACTAAAAAACCACAAAATTCACTCTCAGAATCGGGCTTAATGGCGGAGAGACGCAGGTACCATGAGAGATTCCTATCTAAATTGAGACATATCTCTGTGTTACCGTAGAGAAAGTGACATAATAGATAGGAATCTCCCATGATGCATGCGTTGGACCGTCATTACGAACTTGCCGTTATAGCAGTTATGTGCGATTTTATTACTGAATTTTAGACTTTCTTCGTGCAATTTCCTGATTTTCTTAGGTTTTTACATCTGATTGGACTAATCATTTGCTCATCACAGCAAAATTTGCAAGAGCCCCATTATACGACGCAGAAATTTAGGTTCAATTTCAATTCGGACTCATCTTTTAGTGATAATGCCCGTTTCAGACTCCAAAATGTGTTCTATGTTCAAATTTCTCGTACTACGAGTCTGAAAATAATGCGATCTAAAAAATTGTTCTTCTCTCACTTTTCCCATTGGAACGCATGTGTTAAGAAAGGATAGATAAGGGAGCAAAAATCACGTGACTGGCCCTAATCCGTCCTTTTTTAACACACGCACTCTAATTGAGGAAAGAGAGGGAAGGATAAATTCCTGGATCCGCCAATGGTCTTGAGTCCCAAACGCCCAGGATCTCTTTTCAACTGAAAACACTCAAGAATGCAACTGATGGAAACGAAGCTCAATTCTTCTTCTGTCGGAAGTAGATGTATATACTGCGCGTAAAATTGAGTCTCTTTTCGGAATAAGAGAGGTCCATAACACGTGATGTGTGCTCTTCCCAAGAAATCAGCATTATATTTACATAGGGAAATCTTCAGGAAGGACGCATCCCTTGTTATAAGGACCCCCGTTCCTCCCGGAAACCGCCTCAATTATAAAAGCAGCGCTCGCTACACCGCGCATCGATGTAAGAGTCCGAATGTAAATTATTTCGGATTCACACACACACATCAGGATAACGAGACGAATTCATAAGTTCCTCTTCTGGTATCCTATCAGCCGCGGAGAGTAGAGGGAGGATATTGCGACCGTACTGGACCGGACCAACCAGTCGACCGGACCGGACTGGACCGGCCCTGATCAGCCGACAGGGCGACCGGGCGACAGCACCGCGCATATAGCGTATATCGGCAGGGCAACAAATTATGGACAGGCCGCGCCGCTCTCAAAAGACAATCGAAACGAGAAGAGGCTCCTTTCGCATGGCGCATGGCGCCAAACTCGGACGCCCAAAGGACGCGCGGCGCCGCGGAGTCAGAACCAGAGGAGAGTAGTAAAGGCACGGTTTCCAGATCACCATTCACCGGAACCGCGGCCGCGACAGGAGGGGATTCGCATACTCCCCCTTATATTTCAATATAAAGTAGGCAGATTTTTTTTTTCTACCTTTCTCCCAGCCCAGAGCTGCCGATTTGCGTAGATTTAACGACATTTTGGAATTCACCGAAGAATCCACCGGTTGAGAAAAGATTACAGAGTTTAGTTCAGAGTATGACTGTAGCGCACGAAAATACTCTGATCGCAATCTTTTCTGAAAGGTGGAAACGCCGTTAATTAACTAAAAATACCGGTTGAGAAAAGATAAAAGACGCTAGTTTTCGAGCATTACAGACATACTCTGAACTAAACTCTGTAATCTTTCTCAACGGTGGAATCTTCGGTGAATCAAAATGTCACTAAATCTACGCAAATCGGCAGCTCTGTCCCAGCCTCCCCCCCGCCCCCCGCAACGGATAATCCGGCAACTGCGGAACGGAGGAACGGAGAGTCATCGCGCGCGATAGACAGAGGCGCCATCATCCGGCCCCGCGGAGGACCAGTCTTTTACACAAAGCCGGAGAGCCATCCGCGCAGTCAGAGTTACTCCGACACGACGCGACGCGAGGCGGCAGTTGCGGTGCGGTGCGGAACGCATAATGGACAGTCGAGCGCGGAGCAGGAAACAGGCGCGGAGAAGAACTCTCCGCATGTGACACAAGGGGATTTGCAATGCAGGACGGGTAGCTCGCTAAAGTTGAGCTTTGGACGCCACCGAGCGAGGAACTTGTCGCGCCGAGATGCTATAGATGCGAGATGCGAGCGAGAGAGGTGCCCCCTTCGTATGTCTCACTCTCTCACTCACTCCCTCTGTTTCTTCTATCCCCCCAGGCGGAGTTTGAGCACTAAAGAGGCACCTCCTCCTTCCCCTTTTCCCTTTTCCATCCCCCCTCCTTTTCCAATCACTCTACCCCTCCGCACACTGCACGTAGAGGACTTAACCCCGTCCTTTTTTTTAACGTCCCCCGCGTTCCCCAGCTTTTTCTCTTTTTTTTCGTCATTGTGGGGGGCAAATAAATAAGCTGCGAGAAAACAATGGGAAGTAGTGATTGAGACAAGCGTGCGATTGGGGAGGAGCAAGGGTTGGGAGGTTGAGGGAGGGGGAAATGGAGGCGGGAGGTGATATTATAATGAAAATGGTTAAATACACGGCGTCGCGGGGGTTCGACGGTGGACACCGAGGCGAATCACATGGGCCCATCTTTAAGTCGGCGAAACGCGAGGATACGACGACGAACGCGAGACGCCGCAGAGCCCGAGCTTCGAGGGGAATCTGATCGACCGGCCACGTTCGCGGTCCGATCGCGAGAGCCTCCGCGCGATCTATCAATGAATTGTGAAAATATGGATGTTTCTCTACGTACAACTTTTTTTTTTCTTCTTTCTCTCTCCCCGGCTTATGAAATCCATTTATCTGATTCGGTAATTCGGTGTGCCCGGTGCCCACTGCCTGCGGTCTCGAAGTTCCGTCCGGTTTTTCCATTCCGACTTCCCGATGTATTTCCGTCTCTCTCTCTCTCTCTCTCTCTCTCTCTCTCTCTCTCTCTCTCCTCTCTCTCTCTTCTCTCTCTCTCTTCTCTCTCTCTCTCTCGCTCTCTCTCCTCTTCTCTATTCTCTTCTCTCTCCTCCTCTCTGCTCCTCTCTCGTCTCTCTCTCTCTTCTCTCTCTCCTCTCTCTCTCTCTTCTCTCTCTCTCTCTCTCTCTCTCTCTCTCTCTCTCTCTCTCTCTCTCTCTCTCTCTCTCTCTCTCTCTCTCTCTCTCTCTCTCTCTCTCTCTCTTTCTCTCTATGTATATAAACATTATGATCGAAACGCACTAGTGGCCCCGCCCACTCGCCGCGGTGGAATGCACATTTGTGCGCGCGCACGTCCATAAAGCATCACTCTCAAAGATGCTCATTTTCATTCATAGTCGTGAATAAAGCTACATCAGAGGTCGGGTGAACATTGGTGTAATTGATCCTCGCGTGGAGGAGGAGTGCCTGGAGTAGTTCGGTTCTGTATTTATATTTTATGGAAAAATGTATACAAATTAATATGCCATGTGAAGACAATTAGGTAATGAAGACGCGTCTTGAGGAAGAGACCTTTGATTAGAGCGAGGTCAAAATGTATTGGTGCAGGTATGATAGCATCAGTGGTGGATCCGGGGTGGCAAGAGGGCACAAGCCCCTCCAGGAGCCTCAAATTTTGCCTGTGGTATCAACAGGTAATGGCCAAAAATAGCTTCCTGCGAGGCTTCAAATTTAAAATTTCACAGGCAAGCCCCCCTCCCCAGAAAACATTTCTGGATCTGCCACTGGTTAGCACTACAACAAAAAAGAGTTGATACTGAACGATTGGACTCGAGAAACGCCAAAAATTTTGACGACCGATTAAGTAAATGAGCTTATTTGTAACAGAGCCAAGCAAAAATGGTCTAAGACATAGGCGCCCGCAGGGGGGGCAAGGGGGCACTTGCCCCCCCCCCCCCCCCCTGGAATTCAAAACAGTCAAAATTTCACGAAGAAAAATGAAAGGACCAAAAGAAAATGGAATGTGAATCTCAAGAGTAATATAGTTGACGAACTTTATTATTAGTTTATGTTGTAATTTTAACTTTATTTTTGCAAGGAATAGTAGAATTATACATTTACTTACCATTATTATCACCTGTTGTCCGTTTTTCATAATATCAAACACGCCAAAATTATTATTTATTATTTGGATACACCTAAAATGGCTTAATAATGTACACTATTATATATTTGTATGAAAAAAAGGGGGGAAAAAGTCTTCCCTTTTCCCTGGGGGGGGGGGGTCCCCCTAGACCTTCCATTGGGGTTCAACAATTTTGCCCCCCCTTGGAAATTTTTCTGCGGGCGCCCATGGTCTAAGATAACCCTTTCGCTCCATAGTCCCATCTAGAGAACGTTCTATTAACATAAATTCTAATGTTTCCAAAAAAAATGGGAAGCACGTGAAATTATTTGAAAAAAAGTCCTGAGATTCATAGGTACACTGAGTAAAAAAGAAAAGTTGAATTGACCGAAAACGCTTGTTCCATTTCCACTGTCCAGTCCTCTTAAATTAACCAACAGCTCTGGTTGAACTAACTCTATAGTGCTTTGTTTGAATCAACAAAGAACCATTGACCCAACAACAGAACCCCGTTCCGAAAGTTTTCCTATTATATACATGGGATAAGAATTTTTTTGAAGATTTCTTTATTTTTGTCTGATCCAGAATTTTATGAAAAAATGAATCTGCAGCTGACTCTTGACCGGAATTCTTTTTAGAACTCATGGACTCAAAATTTTGCTTTTTTACGCACTTTTCTTGCACGGAAAGCTTCGGGTTAAAAATTCAAAAGCTTTATTAATTAAAACAAAAAAAAAAAAAACAAACAAACAAAAACAAAAACTGAAAAAACAAAACAACAACAAAAATTACATTTTCATCAATTTCTACCTTTCTGTTATGAGAAGACAGGGTTTTCAGGTATTTTCATTGCATCGTACGTTTATTTTGAGCTCTATTACTATGCATAGACATTCGTTTGATAAAGCGAAATACAGACAAAAATCACGTTTATTATAAATCGAAACCTTTAAACAATAAATTAATTATTAATTTTATTGAAAATATTAATTAATGTAAATTATTATTAATTTATTGGACGATGCTTCCTTTACCTTCCCAAAAAGTCCAACTGTTCTCATGGACAACAGAAGATTTATAGAGTATTTTTTTGAAGAAAGGAATTATATTGAGCGCAGCCTTTGAAATGGCCAGGCCAGGCCTCGCATTCTTTTTTGGGATATCATTCACATATACTAAGGTATAAGTAGTAAGTACCCGCCTTTGCGGTGACACAAGAACAAGGGTCTGAAAATAGGCTCTAAATTAAAATAAGGGTCCAAGAAACATCAGGTTTTCTATTTAGATACAATCCTAATGCTGCCCATGAATGCTAATTCCTAAGAAAGAACTAACCGGAACTTCTGTAGATTTTTTATTAGATTTAAACCAGCGATGAGCTAAGCATTTAGTAAAGAAATTAATATTGAAACAAAAAGGAAAAAAAAATAATCTAAATCTTTATGAAAAAAACAAAGACTCACCGTCAGAGATGACTTTGGCAGATTAGAGGAGCTCCGTTTGTTTTATAGGCTCCTCAACGATAGCGGTTTTCTTAAGTCATAGGTGATGATAAGTCAGATAAGGCACCCTTGCCCCTCTTTTCAATCTCAGGAGCCTTTCAGAAACCTCTGGGGCCTAGACCACGAGGACTTTAGAAGCGAGGTGGTATCTCAAAACACGATTGAAAGATCGTGCAAAGGGATCTTGATTTTACACATTTCAAACGAACAATTTTGTGCTTTTACTTGCGCAATCCGGCAACCCTCGATACACAATAAGGGTCGAAAAAACTTCAGGTTTGCTATTTCCAAGCAATCCTAGTACTGGTGAAAAAATGCTGATATCTAACAACGAGCACACCTGGATTTTGTAGGTCTCTCATTCCAGATACTATACCTTAATTGCGTCGACCGACGAGACGATAAACGGCGGGGTGCAATACAGAGACAAACCCGAAGACTAGACAAGAAAAGGGATCTTCCTGGAGAGGGAGAAGGGGGAAGAAGTCTAGGATCCTCCTACGACAGTTAGTACTTCAAGACCGGAGACCCCACGACGGGTGTCGGGCCCTGTCGGTGTCTGATGAAACTATCATCACCTTTTTACTGTTTTAAAGGCTCCTCGTCAATAGTGTTAGGGAGCAAGGATAATCGTTTCATTCTGCGTGTAATTTATCAAAACTGGTTTCGGTTGTTGACTCGTTCATTTCGATTGGAGTCGATTCATGAGGGTGGGATTTTGTAAAAGTGATTGGAATCGGACCTGGGCAAATGGTAATAGATTACTTACTTTTTTTTTACCCTTTCCGGTCCACGGCCGTTTTACCCGGCCGCCGTAGCTGGTCCACGTACTTTTTGCCGATTTTCGGCCTTTTTCGGGTTATCCCGAAAAAAGTGAAAATATGCGAAGGAAGACAAGGTTAAGCCAGTTGTCACCGTTGCCGACTGCGAGACTAGTTCCTTAAGTGTTCACCAGAGCCCGCCACACGCGGGACGAGTCGAATATATCCGACATCGACTGCAGAACAAGTTTAACTTTCGTGTCGAATATATCCGACAGTGGACCGGAACTGCTTTTTTGTACTGTCGGATATATCCGACATTGGACCGGAAAGGGTTAATTTTTACCTTTCAAAAGTAATAGAGGTGTTTATTTTATCGGTAATCAGGCAGATTGATTTTGATCAGTGGCGAAACGTGCGATCTAGCAACATTGGATTTGGTTCAATTTAAACTCACGAAACATATCGAATTATCTGAGGAGTGGCGATGACCACCAAATCCGACCTTTTTTATGGATTAAAATGAACAAAATACTATGTTGTGAACTAGAGCGCTTCGCCACTGATTTCGACAAAACCAACGTGTAAAGATTATACAAATTTTAATTTATCGAATAACAGTAGGTTCGTTGAAATCGGCACGCCTGATGATTAATGCGAAAATCCTCTTCGATTACTTGTGAGAAAAAAATCGCAATCGCAAAGGATGATATACAAAACTCTGCGGTTGAAATTAGTGCAGAATTGCCGACTAGCAGAACTTAAGTAGAATTTGTTATACGTAGATGAATACGCTGGTTGATAAAAAGATTACATGGTCTAGTTCAACAGTATGACCATAACGTACAAAAATACTCTGGTTTGTAATATTTTTTCACCCGATAGAATCATCGTTGAGTATCAAAATTTCCCCCAAATTTTAAAGATGTTTCCTTCAGTGGACGAAAAGATTACAGATCGGATTGTTTTCGTGGATCATAGCCCCAGTGCTGACTAAGCTGACCACTGCTGGTTTTTAACAAACTTTTGTTTTTTCGAAACTTAAACTCAAAATTTCTAATCGTCATAAAATCCATAGTTTTTCAGATTTCTGCACATTTAGGTTATCATAATGTTCGTCATGACCTCCTCCATGCATTGGTGCCAATAACTCAGTTTTCAGTGACGAGGCGTGCGATTTGGCAACGTTCCTTTTCCCCCATTTAAACATATTAGAAAGGTCGAAACACCTGGTCATCGCCGATGATTGAAGCGTTCGACTTTTTTGGTGAATTTAAATGGAGAAAATACGTTGTTGCCAATTTTCTCGCTTCGCCACTGTCAATTTTGGTTTTTAGGAAGATAAGATCCCTTTTCATGGACACGATCACATTTTAGTGATTCAATCGATAATCGTTCCTTTTCTCCAATATCTTCCCACGAACGATTCGCAGTAAGTGAACGATTCATTCAAACCTTGAACTTGTTATTATAGACGTGTTGGGAGTAGAGCTGTCAATACCTTTGTTTTACCTTTTTGTTTCATCCCTATAGAAACTGACGGATGATGCCATTTCTCTTCTTCTTTTTCTTCTCCTTTTCTTTTCTTTTCTTTTCAATTATTGGCGTTTAATCGGTGAGTTCGCACTATAGACCAGACGACAGCCGTGGCCTTAAAATTTTGGGCTCCATGGCCCGCCCGCGCCTGCTGTGGCCTTACGGCCGCAACGTGCGGGCACCGACCGACACCCCAGCATGCCATCCTCTCTTTTCTTCGTCGATCTAGTAAACGAGGGCCGGAATTAATGACCTCGTTTTGAGGAACCAGATGGTGCCGAGGTCAGGCCCTGCCTAAACACGCGGATCCTATCCCCGTGCCATGGCTGGGCCAGAGGTCAATTTTCAATTCACAATAATAGTATTTTAACGAGCTTGGGAAAATTGTCGTTGCGTTAAGATTTCGGTGAACTTTTTTTTTTTTTTTCTGGACGCGCCCCGCGTGACTGTCCAGTGTGACCACGGTTTGTGACCGTACCGCCAAACACTGGACTACAACATAAAATTTTCCAGACATGAAAAGTTTTTGGTTTTGTTTGTTTTTTTTTTTTTTGTTTTTTTTTTTTTTACTTATTTTTTGCTTTAAAAACATGATAGTGCGTTGATATTTTCTTGTTAAAGCCTTGTTACTTAAGTCATTTTAAGTTCTTAAATTAATTTTCTCGCTCACTGTTAAATCATCTTGTTATTCACGGTAGGGCGTCGTACCGAACCAAACCGCGAACCGAAAACCGCTCGAAGCCGCCAATTTTCTCAACTTTTTACCTGAAAATACTGTGAACCTTGGCCTGAATCAAACCGACTAGCTGAACCAGCTATACCTATAGGTACGCCTTTGTAAACCCGAACCGAACCGCAAACATACTTATTCAAAAATTGAGAACCACGAACCGAACCCGAACCGACTTTTGCTTGCGGTCCGATGCCTTAATTTACTGTACAAAATAAGTGTCATGATGGCACACAATCACAGAAGAATTCCCCAAAATGACCCCAGAAAGCCCCCCCCCCCCCAAAGTTAAAAGAAGTAAAAATCCTGTGTCTGTATAATCTTGACAGATTCGAAAAATTCAACGAGATAACCAGCATCTATCTAGAGTGGTACTTAGTCTAATGAGAAACCTGCTAACCAGAAGGGGGGATTTTTAGGTTAGGTTTAAGCGAATAATTTTTTCCTTTCATTTCATGTATTTTGATCCAACAAACAGAGGCTGGAACGGAAATCCACTTCGCGCCGCACCGCACTAAAGTACATGAGAATAAATATACACAAATTTCTCGCTTAAACTTAACCTAAAAATCTCCCATGGTGGTTACGCAGGTTATCCGTTAGACTGCCAATCTAGATAAAAGTACAGCTCGTTTAGTAAAACTCAGTGGCGAAGCGTGAAATTTGGCAACAATGTATTTTCTCCATTTAAATTCACCAAAAAAGTCGAACCTCCAGTCATCGGCGATGACCAGGCATTTCGACCTTTTAATGTGTTTAAATGGGCAAAAGAAACGTTACCAAATTGCACGCCTCGCCACTGGTAAAACTATTTCCAGGAAAATCCATGTTTCAATCCACTGAGCGCCGTAGATAAATTACGACTTTGATCTTCGAAAGGTGCTGACTGTGCTAAGGAGAATGCTCTGATGAATGCCAGGCGTCTAACCAACAAAAAATTAAATATATTATGGTTCTTCCTAATTTTTATCCTTGACTATCTAGATTTTATAGTGTTTTAAATCTTTGTCAAATAGATTGTGCCTAATATGCGAGCACTCAGGTAATAAAAATGGCCTGATTCAGACTTAATGGTCTTAGTCATTTTCATGAGCGTGCGTGTATATCAAGGATGACGCATAAAAAATGCGTGAAGAGGTTATGAAAATGATACAGTTTATTTGAAACATTGATCTTTGCTCATTGTCGGAAAATGTATTCTTGAATACGCGGGAAGAAAAAGATAGTGAGAGAATTTTTCTCTCTGACCATGTTTGTACAAGGTTTCCAGTGGCGAGGCGTGAAATTTAGCAACAATGCACTTTCTCCATTTAAATTCACTAAAAAAGTCGAACGCTTCATCGGCGATGACCAGGCATTTCGACCTTTCTAAGGCGTTTAAATGGGAAAAAAGAACGTTGCCAAATCGCACGCCTCGCCACTGAAGGTTTCGCAGTTCCGGAGATGCGATTTTTCGAAGTTTCCATAAAAAATAATTCCAAAAAATCCTAACTTAACCATACTTAAATTGTCCGTTTTCAACAAGCTACCTATGACTCATGGGCCATGAGTAGCCGTTAGAAAACTATGCCATGCGAGAAACTTAACTATGCAGTTACATTGTTGAGAATTGAGATTCAGAACTCTAAATCTCTTTTGTCAAAAATGAAATAACTCGAACATTTGACAGGTTCGCACCCTTTAATAAATTACAAAATTCCGACGCAAAGTAAAACCCTACGAATTTTTCAGTAGTGGCGGTGCTTGCAATCTGACAAGGTTATATTTAGTCCGTATAAAGGCATAAATAAGGTCGAAATATTGAGGCACTCCCTCGACCTTGAGGCCAGGAGTCGATATTTTTACATGAGTTTAAATGGACGAAATGCAATTGCCAGATTGCTCCTTCACTAGTTTTCAGCAGTGGCCTCTTAATTTTCGATTGACTGATTTCTGCTACATATAAACTGATGGAAATTAATCGATCAACAGGGGCCATCGTACTTCGACATAATCGATATTTTTGCATAGATTCAAACGGGTGAGATATTTCTAGTTTTCAACCGAGTGGTGAATACATTGAAATCCTACTCAAGATATCGTTTAATCAAAAATCTGAGCATTAATGTTTCATTATAGCTGGCTTCTACCACGGTTTAGACTTTAGGTGGATTCTTCTCTTTTAGTATTGATACGCGCAGATTTTTCGGTAGCATCAGATAAACCGATGATTGGTGGAGGTAGACATATTCTTGAATCATTCATTTCATCAAAGGGACTGAAAGAGAGGTGAGCGGTGCACATCACAGGAAGCTAGAACTAGAACTGGTAAAAGCTGGACCGCAGCCAAACGATTTGCAACAGGCATCTCACAGTGATAAAAATTTGGATTTTTCCAAAAACTGAAAGTTGGTGTGTTCTTGCTTGAAAAACGTTTGATTTTTGATTTATTCGTAACGATGTTTCCGCAGAAACCATGTCACCTAATTCATTTTAAGCTGTCGGATGGGGACTTGACCTTCGTGAGTGAACCTAAGATGGGGAGGAGGGGTTTAAATCAACCCCCAGGCCAGTTTCTGAGATATTTTTTTTTTTTTCTTCTTCTTCTTTTTTTTTTAAACTGTAGGACTTCATGACATCAAAGGTTATATAGCCGACATCAAAGGTATATAGCCAACTTAGTGCCAAGTTTTACGTTTTTGGGCAAATTGCGTACTTGTTATGTAGTTTTTATGGTTATACGAGGCTTTGTAGGCTTTTAGGTCATATTATAGCAGACAAAAACTAGTTCGATTCGTAATTTTTTTTTTTTTTAGGAAAGTTTATGAATTTTTAGGGTCAGTAGTGGTTCAATTTTTCATATTTCAGTGGCAAACAACATAAAAAACCCAAAAGTTAGATAATATTTTTCCAATTTGTTTCATTTTTTGCATTTGCCATCACTTTAGAAAAATGATCAAAGACATGTGAGAATTGGCCTTAAAACATTCGGTAATATGTACTCTATCACTTAAAATACTCAATATTATGTATTAAAAACAAAAATACAACAACACCAACACCAAGCAACAGCAACAACAACAACAACAACAACAACAACAACAACAACAACAACAACAACAACAACAACAACAACAACAACAACAACAACAACAACAACAATAATAACAACGAAGCCTCTACCATGGAAATCCTTTTGTGGTCCTTTTGGCACTTCCCCCCGGTTCTATACGTTCGTCAAAAATATGTTGAGCTCACAGACGCTGAACTCATTTTTAAGCGTGCTGTATCAGCGGTGCACTTTTTGAAATCGTTTTGCTCATATTATGAGTGGTATCCCCCCCCATTTATGATTCTAAATTACTCTTCATAATGCTGCAGATTTTGGATCATGAAATTATATCCAAAGAAAATTCAATATTCCTATAGACTGTGCGACGCGACGTTCATTGGTCGATACTGAGTTGCCAATTACCTAGTTTAAAATTAGCGATGGACAGATTAATTTCTTTACCGATCCATTAATCAATAAATATATCAACAAACAAACAACAAACAAACAACAAACAAACAAACAGGAGGATCGAAAATGGCCACATCGATCCGCTGCCATTTGATCTGTATTAAGGTGATTCCAGGGTCGATTAGTTCCAACTGTGGACACCACGTCGCGCTGCTCAAAAAGTCAACAGTTTTTTGCTAAATTTGACGAATTCACGGTAAAAACACAAAATTGAGGAACGTCAGCACCTGCGAGCATACTTCAGGAAGATACCCTGAAAGTTTAAGGCTGAAACACTCAAAAATAAAGCCGGAAATTATGAAATACGAAACTTCCCGTAAGCCGCAATGAGTGCGAGTGAGGCAGATAGGCGTATCATCACTCGCGCTCACTCCTCTCTCTCTCACTAAGCTTATGGCGAAACGAATTTCATAATTTACGGCTTTAATTTTAAACCAATTTTGCTCATGTTGGGCTCTAAAAATCCATAATTTTTTTTTGCAGGTGCTGACGTTATTGGATTTGGCGTTTTATCTATGGTTTCAGTTTAAAACGCCAAAACCACGACTTTTCCAACAAGCGACTAGTGGCGCTATCCATCGGATTGAAATCTGGAAAAGTTTCGCCTGGAATCACCTTAAACAGCTGTATCATTATATATACATGATTTCAATGAAAGCATCAAAACGAAAGGAAGAAGCGTGCTTACACGGCACGCCTAAAAGAGATCCTTAACCAAGTACCCCTCTGCTACATTCGATAAGCTATCAACTCCTTGAAACAAGCTGATAGCTTATCGAATACTTGGCGGAAGGATATTTGGTTAAAAAGCTCTTCTTTTTGATTAACTCTGTAACGATAAACAATAAACGAGATTTTCTTAAACGATAAACTCGACAAATAGCGCAGCGCCCCCCCCCCCTTTATCCAATCTACTAGTATTACTAATGATTTCAAAGATCTGCCCGAGTGCCCGCTGATAGTGGAAGCCAAAGAATTAATAAACGGTAACGCTTAGGTGGCAGAAATCGGCGCTATATAAGCACCGAAGACTCGTCTTGACAAGCCGACCTCTTCATTCGTGAAAATAAGGTAAGGGGATTTTTCCGACTCAAGCCATCGATAAATCGATGCGATTAATCGCACTGCGACATCACGCTGAATTAGATAATTGCCGCGACTCGCACAATCAGTAAAATCTATGTGTCCCATTAGAGATGTCAACTTGGCAACCGGACGAACGAATCTGCGGCATGACAGCCTCTAGGATCGGTATCACTCTTCATCTGATGAGCAAATCTCTAATTAGCTCGAACCGACTCTCTTACCCCCCCCCCCCCCCACCCACCCACCCTCCACAAACCCTCATCCCTACCTCTCTGTTGACATCGCGACGACAACCCAACAGATAGTGAAAGAAGGGGGGAAGTAGAGGGGGGGAGGGTCAGAAACTCCAAAGCGACAAAGAGAGCGAATCTCTCGCCGTTTCGTCGTAAAGCAAACGCTTTTAAAAGCCGAGGACGTAACAGCTTTCAAAGACACTCAGGGAGCCCGCGACCGGCGACCGGCGGAGAGTCGTTTATTTTGTCAAATCGCCCATCTCGATACGCGCCATTTCAGCGCTTGCCGCAATGCATTGCGGGAGAGAGGGGGGCGAGAGAGCGATGAGGGGGGTGTAAGGCACTAGATCATCACGCACAAGACGTTGCTCTGTCATAATTCCGATATATTTTTAATCGGCGAGTTGTGTCGACTGTCGGCTGAATTCGCACTGTATCAAAGCAGTGGTTCTCAACTCCTGGTATTTTCGCTTTTTTCTTTTTTTTTTTTAAGCGTCCATTGCGGATTTCGACCACCACAGTGCTACCGTTCCATTTTTAATACAGTGACGTCGGTGACTAGATAAACCACAGCGTGGTCAATTACTACGCACCCAAGCCAACTTCACCGCCCATGAGAACGCGTGCGTAAAACGCCCGATTTTCAAAAAATCGTTAAAAGTATAAATCTCGAACCAAATTTGGAAAATATGGTCTCTATCGAAAGCTTAAAGCGTCAAAATTATGAAACTGGAAACTGAGCTTTAAACTCCAACTTTAGCCCTTTTTTTCCCATAATCACTGAATTAAGGAGATCCTTTCGTCTCAGCCGTCAGCGGCCAGTTTGTTTACATTCTAAAAATAGCCATGTTCAGAAGGATAAGGCTACCGCAAATCGATCCAAATACATCAAAATATGATGCTTTGTTTTTTGTTGTTTATTTTGTTCTTGTTGCGAAAAATTTGTGGGGTATAAAGGATGAGGATTCTTTCTGAGAGCGCGCCTTCAATCTATAGAGTATGCAAAATCAGTGCAGCTGTGTAGGCATATTTAACTAACCATCTTAATCTGTGCGAGTGAACATTGATTTGTCTTCGTAACTTAATGATGATAAGGTTAATGAGCTTTTCGAGTGTTACTTTTCTCGGGGGTGCCACATGCCACGACAATGGGTCTGTTGCAAACTTTTGCTACAACGATTAAGAGTGTATAATCCATTGTAAAATCGCCTGAAAAGTCCATTGGTGGCATCAGAAAGTCATAAAATGCAATAATAAACTCACAAGAGGCGTTTAATGAAATCCACGATGGCGGAGAAATATCGAACAATTTGTATGCATACACCACGAACATCCAAGGATGACCAACTTTTACAACCCCACTGGAGGTAGAGGCTCTGTGTTTGTTTACGTTATGGCTGGTTGTGATCAATATTGTGAGGTTGGCTTTCCTTGGATGTTCGTAGTGCATACATACAAATTTCACGATATTTCTCCGCCATCTTGGATTTCATTAAACGCCTATTAAGAGTTTATTATTGCATTTTATGACTTTCTGATGCCACCAATAGATGCCACCAATCAGGTGATTTTACTCTCTTAATCGTTGTAGCAAAAATTTGCAACAGACCCATTGCCACGTGCAACAAAGTAAGTTCTACACGACGATTATTGTAATTTAGTTGTAAACTGAATAGGTTATCACGATTCATGAGCACCGCGCTTTATTTTAAGGGACACACCTATGCTGAGAAACACTTCCTAAACGACACCGGCTTTATAAGTGTATATTTTGTCGAAGCAACGAGGCGAAGACATGGCGGGAGGCAGAGAGACAGGGAGGTTGAGGTGGGAGGTTCCGCCCCATTTTTCATCTCCACGTGCGTCGAGCCGCCAGCGTCTTTGCCTATATAAATGCGGGGTGCGTGTCTGTCACGTCACGTCACGTCACGTCACTCCGGTGCGCAGTAGTCAAGAACAGCCGATCTGAAGACCAAAAACTTTTCCTATAAAAGTAATTAAATAAATGGTTTGTTCTTGAGTAAAATTCAGCAAAAATTACGATCAGTACATTAAAAAATCAAGGAATTCACTCAAAGACCTACAAAGTGACAGATGCGTACGATATCCATATTGATTCCATAGGCGGACCGTATCAAAGGCTAAGGAGAGGCTATAGCCCCCCCCCCCACTTTTTTAGAGCGGATGGGCTAAAAATTGGGGGAAAGTCATCACTTGAGACTTTAGAAGCAAAAAAAAAAGAAAAGAAAAGAAAGGTCATCACTTTTTAGCCCCCCCCCCCACTTTTTTCGGTCACGGTCCGCCTATGATGGATTCATCCATATCCATACTGTCTGAAAAATTGGTTATGAACCCTGGTGTATGCACATGGACCTGTATGAGTTGTCAAAGGGGATTCCTGTCTAATTTGTCAGTCTCTCTCTGTAGAAAAACTGAAAAACATAGACTATAGAGTCTCAATGACTTTATAGTGTCCGTTTTTTAAAGGTTACTTATGAGTAGCCTTTATAAAACGAGACTCTTAACGATGGTTACCATAGCAACAGCCAAGTTTTACAATTTTCGACCAATAGCATCACTCATAGACAGTCTTATCGATCGGTTTAACGATGAAGTAAATGATCGGCCCACTGGTTAGTTGAAAAGACGCCAATCTTCCGTTTAAATAGGGAAGGTAGTTAACTGTTCGTACTCGGGGGAGTTGAAATTGCATATACGACGTATTGAAGGGGCGCCGTATCTCGTAAGTGTTTTCATCGCTAATCGCATTTATCCGGAGTGGAGACTGAATCAATATGAAACAAACTAAAGGAGAAAAACGAGTATACTCGGGCTTGGTCCACAAAGGGTTAAGATATTTTTTATGAGCTGATTTTTTGTCCACCAAAACGGTTATTTCCGTCTCCTGTTCGGCGTAGGAAAACATTTGCGAAAGCGCAAAGCTTCATTGCGCGTGAGATGAGGCAACGCGACGAGACGCGACGCCAATGCATCCGAAGAGACACAAAAATAAACGGATTAACCCTTTCTCTCTCACGAATTATATGCCTCAATTAAACAAATTCAAAATGACGTTGCGACAGTTTGCCTGAATTAAGTAAACTTAAGTCTACGTTTCTATACGAGGAGAATGTAATTTCACCCTTCAGCTCTTAAATGGGTCTATTGCACACTTCGGCTGCAGCGTTTTAAAGTATGAATTCCTTTGTAAAAAGCCGAGAAAATAACAATGGCAGCATCAGAAAACACTAAAATTCAGTATTAAACACACAAATTGCGAAAAACACTAGACACTATTCACCCCTGTATCTTTCCACCACGTGCACGATATTTCGCTAAATTAGCGCGGCACATTCAAAAAATCACGGCTGACTGTCATCACAGCTGACTTCATAAACAAATAAACAGTAAACTCTGACGGCATCTGTTCGAATCATTACATTTCAATATCCTCAATTCCTCACAAAAGGTTGTGAAAGGTACGGAAACCGATATTTGTGTCGAAAACTTATCAAAATGAAACAAATCCAAGATGGCTGCCGATAATTTTTTCGGCTAATCGGTCGGCAGCCATCTTGGATTTTCGAATTTTGAAAAACAGATGGAAAACTTGAATTTAGCGTTAAAAAAGTAACTGTGGATAGTGAGTTTCAAGTCATTTGGACGGTGTTGCCAAGTTTCACTCGTCGCCTCTACAACACGTGAAAACGAGAATTTCGTGCAAAAACGCAAAATTCGAACTAATTTTCGCGGAAAAGCCGCCTTTTTCCGCAACTTCTGACTTCAAGGCCTATTAGTACGCACTAAGGACTACCATTTCTCATTTACATACCCGCGGGATGTGGCAGGATGTTTGAACTTAAGTTCTCTTGAAAATCGGAAAATTTACGCTTTTAGCTAAAAACTTTGAAGTAGCAAAAATATATCAAATTCAAATTAAAATTGGATAAAATAGGCATAAACTGATTGTAAATATCTTCAGGAAGACGTTCCGTGTACAAAAATTTTGTTCTGACTTCATTTGAAACACTTTTTTTTTTTTACTTTGATTATAGTCTCGTGCTGAGGCTAAATTTATTGGTGGTAAAACTGATTTTTCCCCTGGTGGATTCTAGGTGAACTGATCTAGTTTAGACCCGTTAAATACAAGTTTCTAATGCAAAAATCTATTTAGATTCCAAATATCACAACAGTTTTTCCCAATAGTGACTTTTTTTTGAGTTTATGCCAGCTTTTTTGGTCAAATACCACATAGTGCGGCGTTCGGCACTAATAATGGGAGATTCCTATCTTAATTTCGTCACTTTCTCTATGCTGACAAGGAAGATTCACAGAGTAATTAGACACCAAAGTACATAGTGATCCACATCCAATTACCTACACAGAAAAAAAAGGATGTGCTCCAGACACGATCTGTATACACATCAGTACGTAACGTGCTTAGAGCACAAACATTTCAGGTTCTGGACACGACGGGATGCGTTTCAGACGCAAACTCAACCTAAATAGATTGCGCTCAGAACTCGTTCCCGTATTGGTGTGTACGTTCGTGTCTAGAACACGGAAAGTTTATGTCTGGAGCACGTCCATTTTCTTCTGTGTATTACCGAGTAATTTTCATTAATTTTAAGAGATGAGATTTTGGCTCAAAATACATTGTTTTAAATGGGAATCCCGCGAATTAGTGACATCACTAATCACTACGCACACGGTTTTTTATATAACTTTACACGTGTGTATCTCCAAAACCAGGACACTTGGGGAAAAACCCGAAGACACCGTTGTTCTCAGCTTAGCAAGCCACTATAATTTTCTTTTTTAAAAAAAAAAAGCACAAAATGTCAGACCCTTACACGTCTGTCAGAACTGCCCCATTGCGTGCGGAAATGCGGAGTAGAACGGCGGAAAATCTGTCAGTCTCCCGCTGGTCCAAAATCGAAGTTGAAATAACATTCGAATTTGTTCATATACGTACGCGGTCGATTTCTATCGAATACTCGTGCACAAAGCCAGTGCATAGCGATGAGGCGTGCGATTTGGCAACTTTCCTTTTTCCCCCATTTAAACACATTAGAAAGGTCGAAATGCCTGGTCATTGCCGATGACTGAAGCATTCGATTATTTTGGTGAATTTAAATGAAGGCAATACCTTGTTGCCAAATTTCACGCTTCGCCACTGCACAAAGCGCCGCCACCGATCTTCATGCTACCCTATCCAGTTTTTCTTCAAGTGACTTTCCTCTTACCCACCCCCATAAAAGGGGTAAAAGCCCCCGTCATAATTATCTGAGGGTCCTCCCCTCCCCTCCCCTCTCCTCTCCTCCCCACCACTCCACCCCTCCATCTCTCCGTGAGTCCATGTCCTCCTTGCAAGACATTTGTTTAGTGGCGGCGCGCCGCTCCAACTCACAGTTCTATAAAAACACACACAGGGTAGTGTAATGAGAGCGGGTGGGTGAGGAAAGGGGGAAAAAGGGGGAAGGGGGGGGGGGGTAAAGAGGATGAAAAACTAAGACAAAAATGAGTAATTAATAGATGGTAAAGAGATACACCTTGCTTGCTTATCCGCGGCGCGGCTTTAACATCGGAGACCATGAACGGAATAATATATCAAAGGGCGAGGGCGGCATGGAGAAACGGATGAAAAGGAGTGTCATAAAGGGTTAACACGCGATGGTGAGTTAAACTCCCCCACTTCTTGATCATGATATGATATAGGCACTATACTCTGCACTAGGCAGGTATTGAAAGCCAGATCCGGACGCCAGAAAAGAAAAATTCCTTCCGCAAAATGATTCTAGGATAGACAAACTGCTTCAGTGGAGAGGAAGGGGGGTCATTTAAATCGGCCAATCAAAATCCTCGGTTCAAAAGGCGGGAGATTTGAATTGACGGATCGGTGTCCATATAGCTTCTCATTACAAGAGTAATGGGGATTTGTTGCACTTTTTTTTCTATAAGCAATTTAATAGTCGATTCTGGTGTAAAAACCTCTAAAAATAACGATGACAGCACTAAAAACTTCCGAAATCTACTCCTAAACTCAATAAACGCTATTTTTAGCGCGAACGTAATGCGGTGGCTTAGGGCAGTAATAATGGGAGACAATACTGTAACTCCATCAAAAAGTGACCAATAAGAGGCGACTTTCATTTGACACTGGTGTCACTAGATGTCACGGTACCATTCGAGTTAAAAACAAGGTTGCTTTTGGTTTGTAACTATATATATTTCATAGTTCCGGAGGCATGAATTTGGCCGAAAACGCATTTTTTTAAATGGGAATTCCTCGTTGTGACGTCACAACACAGGCAACTTTACACGAGTGCATCTCCGAAAACGGGAAATTCTAAAATTTTATCGTAACCTGAAATTTGGCAACACCACTAAATCAGTCAATAACGATTTCATTCCAATAACGGGAAACATATCTAACAAAATTATCAAAACTAAATGCTTCTCCAAACCCCGTAAGCACCCAAGGATTTTTGAGGAGTTTCTCTTTAAATTTTACGACGCGTTCCTCTTCTGACTGAAAAATGTTCTTGAATTTCCTCAATTCTTTCACGTGGTTTCCTCGTAATGGCAATAATGAATTGAATGGAGGAATAATCACGTGATGTCTATATGTATGTAAAACTGACGGCCGTTTCATTCCATCAATCGAAAATTTTTGTTGACATTTTCCTTCGCGAAAAAAAATTATAATGCCAGTTCTTCTTTTTCTTTTTCTAATATTATTCACAAACAAATGAATTTAAAGTGCACTAAGGAATGCACAGCCGCGTGTGAGGTCGAGCTGATCTCGGCAGCAATTATATTAGCTCGAAGTTGACCGGTTCTCCACTATCCGCCTTTTGAAACAATACGTATGCAAGAAGATATAGCTTTTGCAAGGGAAGACTCCGACAAACTAAAACAAAGAAAACGCTCTGAATGCTTTTGGTGACTTCTTTGTTCAACGTTCAACATCTCTCTTTCCAATTTCGAGAACACTTCTAAGTAAGATCGAGGATCATAATAGCTCGTTAGTCCAGTCAATAAATGAATAAATAAACAAACAACCCGCGTAAGAATCGAAAATTTACCGGAGTATAAATATTTGGAGTTGCCCCCGTCACTTTTTAGGCATTCAAACGGGCCCGACAAAGAACATCTTCACGCTCGTGTTTCGAATTACTACGAACTTAATTGCGAAAAACATGAAGATGTGTAATTGAATCCTCATTGACTGTTCAGCATATTTCTAGCTTTCACATTTTCAAATTAAAATAGAATATTTCGAAGAAAATTTTGATTGACAAACTTGGGTCTGTTGCAAACTTTTGCTGTAGTTCTATAATCTATATACATAGAGCAGTGGCGCACCGAAGGGGGTGGTTTTAGGGTCAACCCCCCCCCCCCAAGCATCAAGTTTTGCTCTAAAAAAAGGTCATCTTCGGCCAAAATTGCTTCCAAAACCCCCCCCCTAAGGCCTCAGAAAATAGAAAATTTGCGGTGAAACTCCCACCAAACTAAAGTTCTCGGTGCGCCACTGACATAGAGGGTACATTAATTTTGTGTAAAATCACTTGAAAATAACATTGAAAACATCAAAAAGTTCCAAAACTGACTCACAAATTAAATAAATGTGTTTAACAAATTTCTATGATGGTGGCGGTTAAACAAATAGGGGTCACTATTAGGAGGGCATCTATTATCTAATCACGACTTTCTGCTGAGAAAAGTGGTTCTTCTTGTAGAAAGCTGCAATTAAACGGGACTCTCCACCCCCCCCCCCTTTGTGGCCTGCACATTTGACAGCCATCTTGAATTTCTATTGACTAAAACCCCTTTTGTAGGACCTTTTGTAGGAGTTGGTTTTAAGACTTTTCAATGCTTCCATACTGTGGTTTTTACGCGATTTCACGAAGAAATCTACCATCCATGACAATTGACAATTGTTTGTAACAAACTCATTACTATATCACGGAATGATTCCTACAAATTTATTTTTTATACAGTCATCTAATTAAATAATGTCAGTTGACTCCTTAAATTTTGGTGGAGGTAGGCAACCCGCAATACTTAACACACGGAATTGTAGCGTTGCGGGTGGCCTACCTTGCCAACATTTAAGGAGTCTACTGACATTATTCAATTCGTCGAATGTACTTGACTTCAGACTGTCACATCGAAAATCTCGATCGGAACAATTTAGAGCCCACTAAAATATTAATTAGAGTTGATGTTGAAGAAGTATTTCGATAAATTGAAAAATTTCATACAGGATGAAACTTTTTTACTAGTCTCATTTTAGTTTAAGGGGCATCCGAACCGAAGGACATACAGCTTATATCGATTTCATGACAATGACACCTGTTTCCGGTCGATGGCATTTTCTTCCTCTCCTTTCGCCTTCCTTTTTAAAAGGTTAGAAATGTCTTGGAAATAAAAAAAATAAAAAAAAAAATACAAAAATTGTGGAACAGACCCCATGGAATCGAATCCAGACCCTCAATTAAAGAACGTTAGGGGAGTGAATAAATTCGTATAATGAAATAAATAAGTAAATTCATTCAAATAAGCTTTATTTTACTTTATTGTTCTTAAGATATAACATCACCATGACGAAGAAAAAATGGAAGCTCTAATTAATTATCAGAATGAGAATGGATTTCCTACCCCCACCCCGTTGACACTTTTTACACTGATCGGTTGGAATTACTATACCAAACGTCGCACTAACCATAGCTCATAAATTCATAATTTTTGGATTGTTTTCCTTCTATTTAGCGGCACAAAGCCATTTTTTTCCTCTTTTCCTCTCCTTTATTCAGAATCTTTAGACCTTCCACCTACAATAATTTTATTTATCAATGCCTGTATGTTGAATATTGTTGACTATTTTTTTCAGACTGTAATCTCTTTTTTTTTTTTTTGGACTCATTAGTTTTCCTTTTTTTTCTCTTTTCGGGCCTTCCTTTCGGTTTGTCATCAAAAGCAACCCGCCGCATTTTTTTGCAGTCCACGCGACCATAGTTTTCAGATTTTTTTCTTTTCCTTTTCCCATTTTCTTAGCTTTTAAAACCCGTTGTCATTCATTGACATTTTTTTTGCGCTTTATTCAATGATTATATTCAAAAGCCGACAAATGAGGAGCCCAAACATTTTTATTTTTATTTTTTTTCTACCCACGCGACCATAGTTTTGATTTCTTTTTGCGCTGTGATCTCCGAACCGCGTCCGACGATCACTTTCCCAGCGTTGCCATATTTATATCTCCCGAATTATACATATATATATATAAGTTATATATGAGTTATATATATATATATATATATAAGTTGAATTCGGTTATATAATATAACCGAATTCAACTCCTGTTCAAAAATCTTGGACTCAAAATCTAGCACATTCAGTAATTACCTTTAGTTATAGTTATGGCTTTATTCTAATTATAATATTGAGCCGAATAGCCTTGTTGTTTTAGAACCAAAATTGTTTGTAATTATTATCTACTACTCTGACTACTACTACTACTACTATTTAAACTAACGAATTTTTTTGGATTGCCATTTATATTATTTCATTCATTTCCTTTGCTCCTTCAACGTGCATGTATTTCAAAGAGGAAATATCATTTTGCATTTACTGAAAACTGAGTAAAAAAAAATAATAGGACATAGTTTATTCTCACTGTTTAGTAGTTATTTCTACATGTGTATATTTAAGCAAAACTAGATATATGATCTTGATTCGAATAGTGTCCGGTTGGTTTGTTTCCTATTTTGCACGTTGGGAGAGGAGGGGGAAAAAAAAGGATCCAATGTGATTTTTTTCCTTTTTTTCCCCTCTCTTTTATTTCGCCTTCAATTAGGAATGATATAATACAACTCCCATTTGCATAATGGTAAAGTTACTGCTAGGCAGTATGATAACGCAGTAGCTGAAGCGATTTAACTCTTTCAGTATCAGGTTTCATCGGTCAATCTTCATATCACATTCATTCAAATCGAGTGAGTAGATAAATATTCCTACTCTGCTGTACTTGTTTTTGCCTACTTCAACAATTGAAGGCACTTAATGAAGCATTCTCTCGAAATGACAGCTATCTAACGTTCTTTATAATTTTTAATAAAATTGAAACCATATGACCGGATGAAAGTAAACGAATGTGTACGAACTTTGAACCTGAAGGATTGGGGCAGACATCAATCAAGTCCACAGAACAAATTATTGAAAGAAGGGAGTCGCGTTTTGTGCAATCTGGCAGAGCTACAATTTGTCTATTTAAGTCCATACAAAATATTGATTCGAGGGAGTGCACTGTACACCTCCATTGGTTCGACCTTTTTCGTTCCTTTAAATAAACAAAGTACAAAGTTGCCTGATTGCAAGCGACGCCACTGAGAGATGGACAAAAACCCCTTTTAGATACTTACAAAAATATCTGCTAGAAATAATCCAAACGGATCCTTCTGACCCTGGTAAAAATGACGACTATAACCGTTCCAAAAACGACTATAAACATAGTTGGCCAACTATGGATTATAGTTGGCCAACTATAGATTATAGTTGGCAACTATGTTTATAGTCGTTTTTGGAACGGTTATAGTCGTCATTTTTACCAGGGGAGGTCTGATCAAAGTCTTTACTCCACACCTTTTGGCTTGTTTTGTTTTCCACGGGTTTGAGGGAATATAGTCCCAACTTTTTTTTCCCCGTTCGAAAAATAATGTTGCCACCCGATTTCATACACCGTTAGAAGTGTTTACGCCAACTTCGGTTACATAAAAGCCATGAGTTCTCCCGGTAAATAGTTTTCGGAGTAATAAGATATTTGCAGAGTGAAAAATGGTGCGAAAATGAGGAAAGAGGGAAGTCATAATTTGTGTTTCTCCGGAGTTAAAAAATGATGATACTCCATCGAGGAGGCGTACACACTACACAGTACACACGCACCCTCCTCGATAGTATTTTTTTTTTATACTCCCGGCAAAGGCGTAGCGTGTGATTTGGTAACGTTGCAGTTCATCCATTTAAGCCCATGAAAAAGATCGAACTATTGGGTGTTCGGTGAACACCTTCGCATTCGACCTTTTACAACATGGGTTTAAATGGACACAGTACAATGTTGCCAGATTGCACGCGACGCCACTGACTCCCGGTACACCTTATTTCTACTCCGCATGACAGTAAAATGTACCCTAATTTTTATGTTAGCTCAGATTTTCACTCCGGAATTTTTGATAGATTTTTAACAGTATAACATGGGCAAGATAGGTGTATGCGTGGTTTCTAATACATTTTGCCACTGCGCTTGTTACGAGGTGACGAAAGTACAGTTATGGTCATTGTCGACACTGAGAAAAATTTCCTGCTGCCGTAACCGGACGTCTATTTAATTCTCTTTTAGCCGGAGCTTTCTGTTATTCTAACAAAGAAATCCTTGTTACTTCGACAGGAATTTTTGTATCTTCAATGAGAATTCCGATCAAGTGATAAGAATTTCTGTTGAAATAACAGGAATTCCTGTTGAAATTAACAGTAATTCCTATTGAAATATAACAGGAATTCCGGTCAAGTAAAAGTTTTTTTTTTTTTTTTTTTTTTTTTTTTTTATCAACAGTACTATTACATTACTTAGTACTAAACTTACACCTACTATACATTTGAGTATATCTATGTGCTATTTATAACTTACACTTAATTTTTAACTTTTGCTGCTAGTCCAGTGACAGAATATCTTTGCTGGAATAGCAAGTAACATGAAATAAATATAGTTCTACTCCCGTTAGGAGTAGACTGTGTCTGAACCAGTAAATACAACGATCAAAAATAAAAATAAAGATAAATAAATAATAACAATGATAAAATAATAAGTAGCAAAGGTAAGGCAAGTAAATGAATAAAGAAACAAAACTAAATAAATAAATAAATAAATAAATAAATAAATAAATAAACGAATAAATAAATAAACAAACATAGAAATCAATTACTAAGTAAATTAAATTTAAATTGAGTAATTAAATTGAGAAGTATAAGTATTGGACAGACGTCCAGTTGAATTAACAGGCAAAATTTTCTCAGTGGAGGACGAGGAGGCCCAAATTTCCAGGTTCCCAACCAAGTCATCGTCACCCCGGATAAATGCAAATAAATTGTCACCGCCGTCAATAAAACACTCGGCAACGCCAGCGCGCGACATTCAAATCGCTCGCGTGTAGCCAGGACCGGGACCGCGCGCTCGTGGAATCGCATAAAAGAAGACACGCATACGCTCACACAAAACACAGGAGACAAGTGCACGGGCTCATTTATTTGCATACTTCGACCGATAAATAATTGAGGCGGTCTCCGGAAAAAAAAAGGGCCCTTGAAACATGACGTGTGCTCCTCCTCATAAATGATCATTGGGGTTCCTATTAGGGTGTCTTCGAAAGAGCACACCCTTTGTTTCAGCGGTCCCTTATTCCGAAGACCGCCTCAATTGAAAGAAAAGGAAAGGAGAAATCCGCGAAACGAGGATCTGGATACGCTAACGCATGCACTCATTGATAATTAACCGGAGGGGGAGGGGAGAGGGGACATAAGGTAAAGGGGGGGGAGAGAAAAAAAGGTGAGAGGTTAGAGCGGAAGTGTACGAGTTAGAGTGGGGTTGGGGGAGCCCCCACCCCTCGGGTATAGGGGGGAAAATTAAAAATGGAGACAACCCCGCCCTCATCGCGTTGCAAGTATAGGTCTTGTCAAGAACGCATCGCGCTTCGTTTGCCCTGTGCTCACCCCCCATGGCTGTTGTCGGATTGCGGGAGGAAAATCGTCAACTTTTACATTGGTTTAAATGGGCCAGGAGAATGATTTATTTGCACGATTTGGCAACCGCGATTTACTCGGTGCACGGGAGCAGTGCAGCGGTATAGTAGCGATGTGCCCCGCGCGTACACTGCATTTTGCAGCGACGACAGGCCATTGCAGTTTGCGAGCGCACGGGCTGAGCCCCCCCCCCTCCCCCCAACCCTCTTGACCTTCCCTCTTCCCTTCCTCCAGCCACCTCTCCTCCGTTTGTTTTGAAGAGGGGGCGGGAGTCGGTGTCGAGTGTTTGATCCCCCCCCCACTCCCCCCCACACAATCCCGCATAGCATTTTACGCGAAAAAAGAAAAAAAAAGTATTCCGCCGGAGAAACATGAGAACGGTGCGCGGAATGAACCCCCCGCGTCACCCCCCTTTCTAGCACCGCCCTCCCCTCCCTCCTTCCCCTCATCGTTCAACACGCAGCAGAGTGCGTGAAACGCGACGTGCGTTACAGTGCGCTTAGATGTTCGTCGTGAAAATCTATGCAGTTTTGCTATCCTTTTTTTTTTTTTTTTTTTTTTTTTTTTTTTTTTTTTTTTTTTTTTTTTTTTTTTTTTTTAATGGTGCATTTATAAGTATGTGTAGAAGAGGAGACGGGGTGATTCAACACCTGGAATCAATAGAATAGCGAGGTTTCCCCAAAATTGAGAGGGAAAGGATGTACTATCGAAATAAAATTGGCGAGGAGGGGATATTTTCCGCGGAATATTCTACCTCTTGTCAAATTAAAAACATTGGTCTTTCCTAAGGTTATAGATTAAGAGGTATGCTCATCTGACTTCGCGCCACGAAGTCAGTAGCGCGCAGTTCATAATCCAGATCCAAGATGACCGACAAAAGCAGAAAACATTGTATACTCTTTCCAGAAAACATTGGGCTCCCTCTCCAGAAAAGCAAAAAATAGCCCGATGTTTTCTGGAAAGAGTACACAATGTTTTCTGCTTTTGTCGGCCATCTTGGGTCTGGATTTTGAACTGCGCGCTACTGACTTCGTGGCGCGTAGTCAAATGAGCATACCTCTTTAATCTATAACCTTGGATCTTTCCATCAAAAACTGTAGTTTACAACAAACTTAACCAACATGTTCTATACGGCGAGGATTTGAGAATTAGAAACAATTCCAAACAAGAACAAAATTAAGGAAGGTGTGCAGAACAAACAATACAAAAACTAGATTACCAGCAACCTATCGTATTAAAAGCTAAGAAATCCAAATTTTATTTTTTAATTGTATGTACAATCAATTGTAAGGCCAGTACTTACAGAGCAACGAAATAGTACACACCCCCTTCTCCAATTCCAGAAAGGAAACTCTGCTCGAGAGTTATGGGTGAGCAAAAAACCAAACATCGCGAGACAGCCACAAGCTATTCACTTCAATCCTCGCATATGATTGGTCAGCGTCAGAATTTCTAGCTGAATGAAACAGTTTTACTTACAAGCAAAGTTACATCAGTCTTCCGTCGACGATTCGGCGTCACCCGCCTAACACGTGGAAATAAAGCACTATCTTTTATGTCATTAATTTTTTTGTTTTTGTTTTTTTTAACCAAGAAAGATTTGCGTCAAAACTTCGACGCTGGATTTTTATGTAACTGCTTGTAGGTATGCGTAGCAGTGGCACAGAGTGCAATTTGGCAACGTTGTATTTTGTCCTCTTAAACTCATATGCAAAAGTTTAAATATGAAGTTGTTCATCGCGAACACCCAATTATCCAATACTTCGATTTTTTCGCGGGTTTTAATTTAATAGACTACCTGTAACGTTGCCAAATAGCACGATGCTCCAATGATAGATTCGTAGGACCGCCGTCCATGGCAAATAATATTGGAGTCAACCAAAGACTACCTTTACTTCAGATATGACACTACCTAAAATCTTGTTGAGCGCCTTCATTGCTAAAAGACCTACACTGGCCCACGGACTCTTTACAGTCCGGAATGACTGGAACACGAAAATTGGGACGAGTTTCTCGCTCACCGAAACGTATAAACAAACCCAGTGTATGACTTTTAGCAATGAAGGCGCTCTACAAACTTTAATATTGACGAAATAGCTAGCAGTGTCATATCTAGAGTGTAGGTAATCTGTATAGCCAACAGATAAACAGGTTTTTTTGTTTTTTTTTTGTTTTTTTTTTTTAAAAAGAAATTTGAATTTTCGAACCTTCAGTCTTCACCTCTTGAAAACACACTGGCTATGCACAATTTACTTAATCATTTAAAATTTGACGTTAGAACATTGATACGTTCACGTAAAACTGCTCGAAAAACGTGACGCAAATACTATTTGCGCACATTATAAGATTTATATAGTGCAGCAATTATTCTATTAGCATAGCGAATTGGCGACAGGGAGAAGTTGGGGGTACTTTGTAAAAAGAGACAAAAAAGCCCCTTCCTTCTCTCCCACTTAGCTGGATCAAAAATCAAAGCCCGTCAGCAGCCCCTTTGCGTTCTACTCTGACTGACCTATTGAAAAAATGAATTAAAATTATTTCCAAAATTTAAGAATGAAACTAAATTATCAAAGAGCGGAATACCAATTTATTGGTTGGTGAAGCAATATATTTGTTACCTTTTTTTTTTTTATTTTTATTTTTATTTGTGTGCGCATATTGCAATCAATCACTCATTCAACCCTGCACCTGTTCGCGAAAGAAGCAAATATTTGACAGTATTCTGTCTATTAATTTAAATAACATAACACAGTATAGTTGCCAATTTCTTTGTATTTGTTACTGTAGGAATTGATTGGTTGGAGTGTCAAATTTATTGGTAGGTTCAACCAATACATTAGTTTGCGCAAATTTCAGTCTCTTATTAGATAACAGTATCATTTTTTTTTTTTTTTTTTTAGTGAGTTCCAAAATTTGAAACCAATCTCGCAAGACTTTTTCACCATTGAGGCAACTTTGGGAAAAAGGGCCCATTCTGCCCACCAAACAAAAGTTGCGCTCTTCGCAGGCAAAAGTCACTACTGCATCACAATGCTGATTTCTCAGGAAGAGTAGATCCATTCTTTTGTAGCCCCTTTTTCCGGAAATGGCGTCAACCGCAGGGCTGCCGTTTTGCGTATAATTAATGCTAATTTTCTATTCACCGATGATTCCACCGGTTGAAAAAAGATTACACAGTTCAGTTTAGTGTCTGACTGTAAAGCACGAAAACTCTGTGATCTATAATCTTTCCTTAATCGATGGAAACTCCGTTGATTAATTAAAATATCCGCAAGTTTTTTAAAGTCATCGACGACTCCACCGGTTGAGAAAAGATTACAGATGCGAGTATTTTAGTTTATTACAGCCACGCACTGAACTGAACTGTGTAATCTTTTCTCAACCGGTGGAATCATCGGTGAATTGAAAAATAGCATTGATTATACGCAAAACGGCAGCCCTGGTCAACCGAGCTGTTTTTTAATTTATTATTTTTTTTTTATTATTACTTTTTTTTTTTTTTTAGACACCCTGTATACTGTATAGTGAAGGTACCAATAACGCATAGCGGCGCGCCGCGCTGTGCTTTAAACTAAAGCTTAATGTGTGTGCGTGAGGGTATGAGAGAGTGTGTGTTTTTTCTTCTATATACTTCCTCCTCCTCCTTATTTTTTCCCCCTTTGAATAATGCACAGCCATGCATTTTGCATCGTTTCGCGTTTACCTAGCTCTAAAGGTATTGCTCGTTCTCGTCTAGTCCGCAAATCCCTCCCATCGCGAGGCTCAGTCACTATACTCTCACCGGTGTTGCACATTAATAGGCGAGTTCTCCTCAACAAGTTCCTTCCTTCCTCTTTTCCATTCCTCCTACTTCTTCTTCTTTTCGCTGTTTAAGCCCCGCCCACTTTCGCAAAGTTCCCACCTATCGTATCGATAGTTAGTTGGCGGCATGGATGGGATGGAGTTGGAGAGTGGAGACCCTCGCTGTGCAATGTTGTACCATAGTTGTACCATAGTTGTCACGTGCTGCTTGTAAAATCAGCGCAATTGACATTGAGATGGTGCTGTCGTAAAAAAATCGCGGTATATTTTACTTTATCATCACCTCCATGAAAAACTATCAGAAAGAATCGATCTGAAGGGGGTTTTAATGTGACAGAAACGACAGTTGATTGCCCAAAAGCTTCCACTGCATCGTACGAATCGGATTAAAGCTCGCAAGCGGTTTTTGCGCCCTCAACATTTAGTTCGAGCCAAATAAATAACTTTTTCTTCTTTTTTTTTTTCTTTACTCTGGACTTAAATCAAAACCAAAGTTTTTTTATTTTTTTGGATATAGGAGAAAAAAAAACTCAAAAATTCTGGTGTCTGATATCGAATTTTTATTTTTTCGATACAGAAGAAAAAAAGAAAAAAAAATTGGTGACAGTCTTTATATTTATATATTTATGCTGGTAATAAATGCATTTCATCATGAGGAGCTATTTTAGGCATTGAAACAAGAATTTCTGGTATATTTTACCCGATAGTTTTATTTTACTTATCAGGGCCGGATTTAATGCGGGGCGACCGGGGCGCGCGCCCCAGGGCCCCCACCACAAATCAGGTACCCTTTTTTTGTATTGATGGTTGATGAACTTCCTTTTTTCTATCATTACAATACTGTAACAGTCCGGCAATGTTGGAAGTGAAGCTTTTTGTGAAATAACCCTTAAAAAAATAAAGAAACATTAAAAAATACTAACGAAACTTTAAAAATTATTAACGACTTTTTTATCAGGGTAATAATTTACTTCTTTTACTCGATATGCCTTTAAAAGTAGGGACTTTATAATTTATTATTCCTAAGATTTACCGGGAGGGGGGCCCCCACCAAAGGTCCACCGCCCCGGGGCCCCTTGCAACCTAAATCCGGCTCTGTTACTTATTACATCAGTATTTATTTATGTGAAATCTACGAGCAAATACGCACAGCTGCCACCTCACGTTACAAAATTTAAAATTTTATTAGATTTTGGTCAGGAAGTTGGATTTCTGGTAAAACTTACAATACAGCGCAATCCTTATAAGCAATCAAAGATAATAAGCTTGCGGTATTTTGATGAATCACTTATATAGAGAGAATAAAAATTACACCAAAAAAGCGTTTCAATTGAACCTCAGGATACCAATGATTTTTCTTATGGAATTTTACGGATTTTTTTATTTGACAATCAAAATATTTTGAAGTTCAAAACAAATTTAAAAATGTTAATGGTGCAAATTGAAAATTACACGCAGTTCAGCGATAAAATAAGATTGAAATCAGTTGATTAAAGTGAGCTGATACTTTCAATGCATTAAAAAATTCAATACGTGACAGCGGCGGCTCGTGAAATTTGGCAACAATGGATTTCCTCCATTTAAAACTGTGTAAAATAATCGATTACTTGGTGAGGCGTAGCGCCTCACCTATAGTATCGATCTTTTTGCATACGTTTAAATGGCAAAATTGCATGGTTGCCAGATTGCACGAGCCGCCACTGACGTGATGATACTGATGATAGTCATTCTTGATCTCAACAAGCATATATGTATGTTTTAGCTTCTTACTTAACTCGCTGCGTGTGAAGTAGAAGGTTAACTGAATAATTAGACTGATAAATAGTTCGAATATAATTTTTATCGTTTTGATGCATGCATGAACTTGAGTTAGCAAGCACTTATTAACAGATTATCGCTCGGCAGACTCGTGGCGCCGTGGCTTAGTTGGTTAAAGCGCCTGTCTAGTAAACAGGAGATCGGGAGTTCGAATCTCCCCGGAGCCTCGTCGAATAATTTTCGTCAACATTTTAAGGAATTTCCCACCAAGTTTTTGTTGTATGTGTCCATGCTCTATTGGTGCATATAATACAGTGGCGGATCAAAAGTGGGGAGGGATACGGGGGCACTTGCCCCCCTGAAACATCAAGTTTTGCCTTTTTTCACAGAAAATAGCTTTGACTGTTCAAAATAAGTAACATTGACTTGAGTAAATTAAAGTCATAGAACCGATTACTGGAAAAAAAAGTAACAAAAATGCCTCTCTTTATATTCTTACATTTTTAGTTATAGAAATTCTCTTGTTCAAGAAAATTCAATGGAAAAGTAACATTTTTGTTGGGAATCTGCCGGGTCACATATTGACACGCATGCACAGGGTCTTAAAATAACAATATCGGTACCATTTTTTTTTTCTTTTTTTTCAAATTAGTTTGAAATTCTAAAAAAAAAAAAAAAAAAAAAAAAAAAAAAAAAACCGATGGAGAGCAAGTCGAAATTACAGGATGTAACTTTTTGTGGGTGAGTTTCTCACGTGTTCTAAAATCAGAATAAGCTGATCCGTTTGTTATTCCAGCATTTTTAAAATATTTCAAAATAAAATTAAAATTTCTTCGGTCACCGTAACGAGATTTTTTTTAGTACTTTTTTACCGGGATTCCGATAAATGTAATCGAAATGAATTAATAGCAAATTCTTGTAAACGCAATTGCAATCTATGTTAATTTAACCGGGGTTTCGGTTAAGAAATTACTAATCCTTTTGATATCACGCCCGAGTTTATTCGATTCCGTATCTCTGTCACTCATTGACAGTAAAAGCTACTCAAAATCGTTAATCGTTAACACTTGCAAAGTAATGGTTCATCGAGCGCCTTCAATTACTGGAGTAGGCAAAATAAACACCGCGGAGTATGACTATTTAACTATCCACCGAATTTGAGCGAGTTATAACTTTGATGTCTTCCAGTAACCTGAACCTGGTACAGTAAAAGCGTCAGCAGAATTTTCTTTACGGTAAGGAGGAATTGTCAGTTCAAGCTGATACTTTTTCACTTTATCGCACCAACGAGTTATGGTAATAGAGAGGATTTATGGGACGTGCTTTTGAAAACCAGTGGCGTAGCGTACAAGTTGGCAACGTTGTATTCTGTCCATTTAAACCCCTGTAAAAGATCGAATGCGATGGTGTTCACCGAACACCCAATAGTTCGATCTTTTCCATGGGTTTAAATGAACGAATTTCAACGTTGCCAAACTGCACGCTACGCCACTGTTTGAAACTTCAAGGAGGCAGCCATGATGGAAATTTTTTACGGACATTTTCCACGGGCTCGGTTTGTTTCCCTCATTTTTCTTAACCTTAAAAAGAAATTTGTGAAAAATTATTGGTTTGAGTATCTATAAATGTTACGAGTAAGTACAACCAATTAATTCAATTGCGCAAATTTCACTAATCACTGGGAAAAAAATGGATAGCAAAAATATCACGAGCTCATAGCTGTGTGAACCAAGGTAAGAACTAATACTTTGACTATAATTTCTAACAGTGGCGTCGCGTGCAGTTTGGCAACGATGTATTCTATCCATTTAAACTCATGTAAAAGATCGAATTCAGGGGATGCACAGTGCACAATGAAAATTCGATATATTTAATGAGTTTAAATGGAGCAGTTACATTGTTGTCAGATGGCACGTGACGCCACCGATTTCTAATGTTTGTACCATCGCTCTTGCAAACTTTTAGAAAATTCTGATTTTGTGACCATACTCTGATAGAAACACCAGAATTTTCCGGTAAAATTACCGGTTCACATATTGTTGCACTTCTGGTAATATTTGACTAGAATTTGAGAATTTTTTTTTTTTTTTTCAGTGTAATTAGTCGGCCGGGCAACAGTTTTTTTTTTGTTCAACACCCTGCCTGCATACATTGGAAAAAAAAAAAAAAAAAAAAAAAAAAAAAAAAAAAAATGCTAACTGAAAGTATTTACTTAGGTACCGAAAAGTATGGTCAAGGCTTAAACATTCTCAGTTTTACTATTTAAAATAGTTAAATCCACCCCGTGCTGCTTTAAAGTAACTATATTTTAAATACTAAAACTTTTTGTATGTTTTCGTCTTGACCACACTTTAAAAAAAAAAAAAAAAAAAAAAAAAAAAGTAAGTAAATAGGTAAATAGTAAATAAAATAAGCATCTTTTTTTTTTTTTTTTTTTTTTTTTTTTTTCCCAGTGTAGTTCATACCGGTGTGAGTGATATCATCCTCCATCGATTAAATGCAGTTTTCCAATCTCCACTGCCAAATCCTGCAACCACGCGCAGAGAGTGCATAGTGTGCATGCATTGGTGGAGCTTTTGAAATTCGCATGATGCGAGTCGAGCGGCCATGCGAAAACTTTTCCGCTTCCCATCATCATATAGCTTGCGAACAGTTTGTCGAGTCTCGACCTATCGCCTCCCCCTGCCCTCCTCCCCCCATCCCCCCATATCCACCCCCTCCCCTTCCCCCGTCGCCTGCATCGCTGAGCCGTTGACTTGGCGCAAAGCGTGACGTGAGGTGACATGACGTGACGCGACGCTGCTTGACGTTTGACGCTTCTCCGCCCGTCTCGGAGCTACCGGTGTGCTGCTTGCACTTTGCGCTTTCAGATATTCTTACCTTGGCTTCAACATCACTTTGTCTTAAAAACTTGTCTCACACCTGTACAGAGTGTAGGTATACATATACCATACGAACAGCGATCGGTGCAAGCTAGTTGATGACATCGGTGATTGATGCGCGCAGTATCTGCTACGTCAACGCTCAACGATCCTCAAAGCAGCTATATATTTACGACTTCATGCATCTTAAACAGACATCGTTATCGTTGTATACTTTCGTGTAGTTGTTCCACCAAACATCAAACTCTTGCTTTTTTGACAAAATTTAAAATTTGAATTAATGTTTCGGCAAAATGGAGCTGTTGCACACCGGTAACCAGTTTAGCCCCTTATGGACCAAGCCAATACTGCCTCTACTCATACCCGGCTACTCTGTTTTGAGATCGGGGAGGTTATGTTCATCTTGGTATACGTAAGCTTATGGCCCGCTTATGGAGTTATCGAGTATTTTGTTGGTTTTTTGAAGTTCAACCAAAATTGGAAAAGCACGTCAGTAATGAAAGTTTTGGGCTTAGTTACTTACATAAAGTATTAAAAGACTTGAAAATCATATTTAGAGAGGATAAATCACGATTTTGAATTTCATCAACATTGCACTCTCCATAAGCTCTGTATACCAAGATGACCCTAACCTGAAAGAAGCAGCTTGGTATGTGTAGAGGCGGTATTGACCAAGCCCGAATATACTCGTTTTTCTCCTCTAGTCTATTTCATATTATTCCCGTATCAGGATTCCGAATAAACACGAATCTCGATGTAGTATGAAAAGATGAGTTCGTCTGGCGCCTTCAATTCGTCGTATATGCAATTCCAACTCCCCCGAGTACGAACAGTTAACTACCTTCCCTATACAGACGGAAAAGTGATTCTCAACTAACCTGGTCTTTACAGGGTTAAGGGTTGATTCAGATGTAAAAATCTGCAAATATAACGATGGTTGCTCTAAAACTCACGAAATACTCTCGTAAACTAATAAAATGATTTTAATGCGCAAGCGTAATAGCGACGATGCCAAACGACACGTCTCACCTCTGCAGCTGCAGGTTTGGAACTAAATTCTAAGGATTATGATTTTGATATTTTGCACTGCGATTCGAGGGTTATATAAAAAATAAAAGATATATCATCACCATCTCCAACTCCATGAGCGTGAAATGGATCAATGATTTCACCTCTATTACCAGGGAGGCACCATTCTATTCACTGTAGATTTATCCTCCATTGACGAAGTGCAAGCTATGAAAGTTCATTAAGGTGACTAGTAGCGCACCTATCGGGTCATTGTACTATCAAGAATCAAATTTGACACGGTTCTATGATCACGATTTGAAGTTCTTCCGCGCGAAGGAATAAACTCCATAAAACACGTACTCTCCCTGTTTATTTTATTTATCCCCCGCCCTTTACCTGTGCCCTCGCCCCTCTTAGTTTTCGCATTAGGTATTTATAGTGTGTTATGACGATCCACAGGAGGGAAAGTGTTTTGTATTCGAGCTTCATATCAAATAATGAATAGATGTAAAATAATTGAAAAATATGAATGCAGCGTATATGAGCGTAGTTATGGTTCTGGTTGTCGTAGGCGCATACAATGAGGTATAAAGAGTAGTTTTCCCTGAATCGCGCTACGCACCTACGTGCAGAATGTAATTTGAAGTTAGTATATATATGCATATATGTATACTCGTTTTCTAAAACTGACAGTTTGTTTTCAATTATCAAGACCTAAGTTATTTGAGATGACTGAGCGAAGTTTTTTTTTTTTTTTTTTTTTTTTTTTTTTTTTTTTTTTTTTACAGCTAGGTACGAGGGCGTATCAAGAAAAAAATTTAAGAGAGGACAAAGCCTGCTTAGAGAGAGCAAAACCTCGTCCAATTTTTTCACGGATTTGGAGCTTTTGTTTTTCAGTTGTACTATGAATTCCAAGTTTGTTTTCATCATCCAAGAGGGGGCAAGAGCCCCTTTCCTACCCCCCTCCTTCTTACCCTCTTCCCAACCACCCCCCCCCCCTTAAATAACCCCTTGGTTGAATCCGGCATTAATGGGCTTCAAGTAAAGAAATGACATGTGTACACCGTTATGGGCCGTTTTAAGAGACTGCCTTCTATAAGTTTTCCTTTGATCCTTAGCACTATCGTTTTTTCTGTCAAAATTGAAAAGGATCCTCTCACACCATAAAAAATTGTTAGTGCAGTCTACTGCAGTATACGGTACAGAAACTTTAGTTTCGCTTATTTTTAAAAATTAATTATGAAAAATACACTTAATTGAAATTAATCACGGAGAAATAAAATTTATATTAGGGGCTACCAGAATTACTTCTAAATAATAGTTAAAAGTAAATTCTGGCATCTGTGAAGATATTGCTGGTTTCAACGAAAAATTTATTTTGAATATTACCAGTAATCTAGATAAGGATTCGCGAATGAAAATTTAACTCTTACGTAGAAGTAATTCTGGTGGCCCCAAATATAAAATTTTCTCCGTGAAATGAAAAAAACCGAGTCAATGCCTTAGAATGTTAGGCCACGAGTCCATGACTACAAATTCTCGCTTTTAGAATTTGAAGAAGAACTTTCTTTCGCAGACTTACAAAACTGTTAGAAATGTTCCACTTCAACTCCAGTTACAGAAAACTCATAATTTCTCCCGGTTGATAGTTTTCGGAATAAGATATATTTGTGAAGTAGAAAATGGAGCGAAAATGAGGAAAGAGGTAGTCATAGTTTGTTTTTCTCCGGAGTTAAAAATGATGATACTCCACCTAAGAGGCGTATACACTCTCTTCGCGGTAGTATATGCCGGTACATTCTACTTTTACTACGCATGAGAGTAAAATGTACCCTCATTTTTATGTTTGCTCCGATCATGGGCGGATACAGGGAATTGTCTTTCTCTCTCTCCTTCCATTTGAACTTACGTGTTAGAAAAGGATAGCAGAGGGGGCCATCACGTGACTTTGGCCCCCTCTTCTGTCCTATTCTAATACATCAGTTCAAATGGAAGGAGAGAGAGAAAGACAATTCCCTGTATCCGCCCATGGCTCCGATTTTCACTCCAAATTTTTGAGTCGATTTCTAACAATGAAGTTTAAATATACACGAGTGGTCCATCTAAACTTTGTTCTTAATTTTCTCTGCGAGGATTGAGTTTTGGACTTGATTATTGGCCTCAAATTTATTTTCTCAGCATCTTACATCAGAATTATTGATAGTCCATTTTTGCCAGCAACAAAACCTTGCAAAATCTCCATTATTTTGAAATCCAATTGATTGATCATTCTTTATATGGACCGACCCCCCCCCCCCCTCCGAATCAATCAATGGATGATATGTGGATAGCAATTATCAAGCCGCCACGAAGTTATGCCGCCTCAATTAAACTGTTCAAACAAAATGTATACGGCTCGGATGCAACAAAAGACAGCCGCTGTGTCTGTACTCCTCCACGATTGCATCGCTTCTTCTGCACAGAGGCCAGAAAAGTAGACCCCACTGAGACAGTTGATTCTCCTGACAGAGAAGTCAAGCATCGGGCATTTTACACACACACACACACACTCACACGCACTCACACACGTACACGGAGAGTTAATCTTGACGTTGGGATCAATGAGTGTGGGCTGTGGGCGCCGGGCGCCAGAAGCACAAGAATGAAAAAGGAAGAGAAAAAAAAAAAGACCGGGGGACTCTATGGAGACCGAAAGGGAGACCCCCTTTCAGTCGCGGAGAGCCTCTCCCCCCCTCCCCATCCTCCTCCGTATCACAAGAACCTGATTCATTGAACAGTGCGTAAAGGGGGCTCCTCGGACCACTCGGGACACGCGAAACACACGGGGGCCGCACCTCTCAACATCTCTCGCATATGCATTCATTTGTTTATTTATTTACTTTTTCCCTTTATTTACGACTACATTTTGAGTGAGAGAGACAGAGGCTGTACCACTGGGGATAGAGGGAGAGGCTTTGAAGCCCACCCAATGTTGGAATGGTCGAAGAAAATGCTCCGCAATGACTTCTCTACTTCTCTCTCTCTCTCTCTCTCTCTCTCTCTCTCTCTCTCTCTCTCTCTCTCTCTCTCTCTCTCTCTCTCTCTCTCTCTCTCTCTCCACACTATCACCGTCTTCACAATTAGAAGAAGAAGAATAGAGACACCAAGATCAAGATGGAAGTTCAAGCTCTTGCGCTTGCGCGCTTAAACTTAAGTCGCGCGATGCAAGCGTCGCTGGTATATTTATAATGCCCGCCATGGCGAGGTCCACGCGGGAGGTCCCCGCGGATGGACCGCGGTTCGCTCCTCGCATCCTCGGGTGCGGTCCTTCCCGGGCCTCCGCCGCTGTGGCCGTGGCCGTGGCTGTGGCCGCGGCCACCGCGCCGAACGCGACCAGAGGTCCAGTGCGAGGCGAAATGCAGCTCGCGCGCGTGGTGGCCGCGGTGAGTGCGGGGGCGGAGGTGGAAGGGGCCCGCCGCGCCGCGCCTTTCGCCTCGGTTCATCACATCGCGATCCCGCGCTTCAGCTTGTCTCATTGGCCACGGCTCTCATGAATATAGGAACGTCTTGACTAGTGTTCAGGATAGGGGGGAGGGGGATATATAGAGGGGGAGGAGGGGAAGGGGGACTTGGACAGACCCCCTCCTTCCCCCACCAACTAAACTTAACACCACCATTTTTGTCACCTCTACATACAGTAGTATTTAAATGGTCCGATATAAATGCAAGCCAAATGGCAGGTAGAGGTAGTATGTACCCGGAGGACGGCGCACTACGGTCCAGAAGTCCGATTTAGGAAGACATTAGTTTGCATTAAAATCGCCCAATATCTTGAAAACAGCTCATCTGACATCAAAAATGGATATCACAAAAAAGTTAAAACGGTTTACGTTCTATCTTTTTTGTAATTACCAGTTTTGGTGTCAGATGAGCCGTTTTCAAGATATTTGGCGATTTTAATGCAAACTAATGTCTTCCTAAACCGGACTTCTGGACCATAGTGCGGCGCATGGAGTAGTCAGTATTCGTGAACCAATCAGAATGCAGGAAATTTGGCAGCCGTCGCGTCAATTGATCCAGCTCTTTATACTGTCACCTCAGGCTCTGTGCATGGGAATCATATGGGATATTTTTAACGTTGGTCCGAAATGTAAATTGGAGTCAACACTGGTCAACAGAATGGTACGGTGTGTGCAGAGACAATACATAATAGAGACCACGCACTATCTATCTTGCCCATGTTTGCGCGCGGTGGCAACGTTTTTTTTTTTTTTTTTTTTCGGGGTCCCAACAGAACACCGCAAACATGGTCCATACGCTGACTGATGAGAAACGTCGTTGAGATTTTTGCCTAGTGAAACCGAAGTACCGAAATAGCATCAGTCAACGTATGGACCGTGTTGGATGATGCACCCTGATGCTCCCTGTGTTAATTCCTGTTGAGTCCCGAAAAATAAGTCAGCCACCGCGCGCATACGGCTAGTGCGTGGTCTCTATTATACATATATTGTGTCTGGGTGTGTGAATACGTGGGCGAAGGGCATGACTTCCTGAACCTATAGATGAATGTTTCAGAGACGACCGGGAAATTTAAAATCCAGGAATCTGATTGGCTTAGATGCCTCTTTTAAATGTGAAGCCGACATCTGATTGGTCAGTTTTGAATTTCCCGCTTAACGCTGAAATAGTTTATGGAACGTAAGAAGTTTGCCAGGACTGCAACTGGCGCTACGTTGGTAAAAAATTCTCCTTAATCTTCGGTAAAAAAATGTTTTAAACGTATCGATGGATCAATAACGCTAATTTTAGAATGGAGCTGTTGCAAAATTTTGCTACAGGCTTATTAATAGTTGATAATGGGATAATACCCTGTAAAAAATAACGATTAGCGCACTAAAAAATCACGAAATCCACTCTTAAACTCACAAAATGCTTTTAAATGCGAGACCGTAATGGCGGCTGAGGTCGCGGTTTTCTTATGGCTATTGTTTGCTTCTTCTTCTTCTTGTGTGGTGTTGCGAGAACACCTCGTGTAGATGGCGCTGATTGAAGGTAGGGAACTTCAATGAAAACCGCGGCCCCGGCCGCCATTACGGTCTCGCGTATAAAAGCATTTTGTAAGTTTAGGAGTGGATTTCGTGATTTTTGAGTGCGCTGATCGTTATTTTTACAGGGTACTACCCCATTTTCATCTATTAATAATCCTGTAGCAACAGTTTGCAACAGCTCCATTCCCGATTGCGCCTTCTATTGGTTCTCGTTTCCCTTCTGTTTGGAGGATAGGATAAAAAGCATAGACGAATATAGACTTAATTGGAAGATAAATAAATAAATATATAGAGAGATGAATTCCTGATAAGTAAAAAAATAAAGTAATAAAAATCTATATTTCCGATTCCACGTGTCAAATTCTCGTAGCATTGAATCAAAATCACTCGTGCTTGTATTCCATGTAAGGTGGTGCGCCTTCAAAATAGTGTGAGACAAAAAGCATTACGCTGAGGTAGCATGAGTTTCCCTACACTGCCGCGTCGCGGCCGTTCCTCGTTAGCAGTCCGCATAAGGATCAGAGTCAATCATCAAGCGCTCTCTCGGTGATCGGTGGCTCTATCATCAATTAGACCATTTTTCGTTACTTTTTTACAAACCTTTGTGTGCCGGGGGAGGGGGGGGTTGTCTCAAATGACCCCACGCCAGCCCCCCCCCCCCCGTAAAACAACATTTTATTTAACTTAAACTCATTGGAACTTCATGACATTCAAGGAACTGCGATGTAGCAGAAAGAAAAAATACAGAAAAACGAACCAGCAACGACTTGAACAAAAAATAAAACAGTGGCGGCTCGTGCAATTTGGCAACAATGTCATCCCTCCATTTGATTGTATGTAAAACAATCGATTCGAAAGTGAAGCAGCGCTTTACCACCAATCGATTGTTGAACATGGTTTCAAATTTGAGCGAAAAACATTGTTGCCAAATAGCACGAGCCGCCACTGAAATAAAACAGGAGCGGGTAAAATGCTGGAATACAACCTAAATTGGCGAGGACGTTTCGGCAGTGGCGTCGCGTTCCATCTGGCAACAATGAAACTGCTTACTTGAAGATGCTTACTTTATAAGTATTTACTTACTTTTTTTTTTTTTTTTTTTTAAAAGTGTGGTCAAGACGAAAACATACAAAAAGTTTTACCATTTAAAATATAGTTACATTAAAGCAGCACGGGGTGGATTTAACTATTTTAAATGGTAAAACTGAGAATGTTTAAGCCTTGACCATACTTTTCGGTACCTAAGTAAATACTGACAGTTAGCATTTTTTTGTTTTGTTTTTTTTTTAATGTATGCAGGCAGGGTGTTGAACCCAAAAAAAAAAAAAATGTTGCCCGGCCGACTAATTACACTGGAAAAAAAAAATCTCAAATTCTAGTCAAATATTACCAGAAGTTCAACAATATGTGAACCACGGAGAGTCTGGTAATTTTACCGCAAAATTCTGGTGTTACTATCAGCATATGGTCACAAAATCAGAATTTCCTAAAAGTTTGCAAGAGCGATGGTACAAACATTAGAAATCAGTGGCGTCACGTACCATCTGACAACAATGTAACTGCTCCATTTAAACTCATTAAATATATCGAATTTTCCTTGTGCACCCCCTGAATTCGATCTTTTACATGAGTTTAAATGGGTAGAATACATTGTTGCCAATTTTCACGCTTCTCCGACAGTAAACGTATATATGAACTCGTTTTTTGTTATTTGGCTTTCTGTGCTTTGATTAGGCTTTTTAGCCTTACTCAGCTTTCCGTTTTGGTCTATGAATAGAAATCAGTTCAATAAATATTTTTTTGGAAATTTCAAGTCATTTTCAGTGATTCAAATTTGTGGGGGGTTTTGTTGGAAACCTCAGAAACTCAAGAAAGAGGAGACCTGCTTTCCGTGATTGAGCATAACATCATCACAGGAATCCAACTAAAACCAAATAATAATTATAATAATAACTTAGTCATCTCAATCATAAAAAAAGGGGTTAAATAATTAAGACAATTTAATAACGCATAAAACCAAAATACAATAAGCTCAATAGAAAAGTGTTGTCGCACGGGTTGCGTCGATGTTAACGCACGGCGCACAAAGTAGCAAAAAATCTACGGACTCTGCCGTGAATCGAACCGGGGACGCTGAGAGAGTGGAAGAGACTCAGCGCCTCGAGCTAAAGCGTTGGTATGTGAGCCGTCAACGAAGCTACTGTACGTATGCACCCGTTGCACCACAAACGATAATGATAATTACAAATAATACACAATAAGCGAAAACCTTTTTTATACCTGCACCGTCCTTGGCAGTATAAACTTAATAAACAATATCTCTTCAATGACTTTTGGCCGGCTTCCAGGCCTAGTCACACACAAACTAAATAAAACCAAATAAAACGTCGACCACCTCTAGTTGATGGGAGTCGACTCCACGGTCGGTTCCGCGAAAGTCGCTCTTTCAAAATTTACAAACAAACTTGACTCCAGCAACACAGCTTCAGTTGCTGTGGTTCAGCGCTTCGCAAGTTTGCTGAACTCGGGGTTCGCAAACGCACCGAATGCCTTTGCCTAAATTATACGCAGAAAATAATAATCACTTATACGACAAAAATAATAATCCAAGAATAACGCAATCAACAAAACAATTCATTTTCAATAATATACACTTCAAACAATAATATTCACGGTCCGGGGAGAGGAAAATTCAAGCCCCGGGGTCCCACCACGCCCCCCACCTACAGGAGCAGTGTAGCGACGAGAAAAAAGGTCAGCCACTCGACGTCCGCAATATGGCGCGACGAGTACTGAACTTAAACGGAAAACTTGAGAAAAACAGTTTAATCCTAGTTGGAATGGGATAGAGGCCCTGTCACAAGGACATATGTTGGGCCCCCGTTTCTATCAATATTCCGCTTTCTCGGCGCTAACTGTAATGGGAGGGCTGCTTCAAAAGTTGATGGAGATCGCCACTTGACGTCCGCAATATGGCGCGACAAGTACTAATCGTTCAAAACTAACGATACTTCGACTCATCGATATATCGTTAGCTCATACCTCAAAATTCAAAGACCTCGAAGCAGCCTGACCGGTGGAAGGTCGTCAAATGGCCATGCGTTTTCACCAGAGAGAATCTCGTCCCCGGCGTCGCGACGCGCGATCTGTTGGAAGGACGGCGAAAGCTCGCTCAAAGCTGGCTCGCCGGCCGCGAGCTTTGCACACGGCACCAATTCATGCGGCGCGACCTCGCTTCGGATCGCGCCAAACTACTCAACTTTTTTTGTACACTATATTTACACTCAATTTCGATACAATCGAAACAAAATTTTCATATTTTAAAAGCAAATTTCATCATAAAAAGACAAGTCACAAAAAAAATATTTTTCCACTTACAATTAGTGTAATTTTAATTGAATGGATATTTATTTGGAGAGAGGGGAGAGCCATAAATATCCAAAAATTGGTAAGGTAAGATGGATAATGGTCATAAAAAAATTCAGTAGAATAATGTACTCAGTTACTTGAAAGATTTCAATTTAAAAAAAGAAACGAAGTCTCATAAGTAAAAAAACCATTTGGGGTATTTTTAGACCCCCCCCCTCTTGGTAATATACGGTGGCCAAAAACTGTGAGTTCGCCAGTTTTAAGAAGAACACGTAATTTGAGAGTCTCAAAAAAGTGGATCTTGGATAGTGATGAAATGAAACGAAATTATAAATTTGAGAGACAAAGAAGTGTAATTTTCCAACACTGCAATTGAAATAATATTTAAGGTGATTCCATGGCACGTGACCAAGGTGATCGATTAGTCGATCGATTAATGGTCATTTCCCGGACTCTGTGGAGTATTTTTGTAAAACCAGAGGGCCGATCATTTACTTTATCGTTAAACCGATCGATAAGACTGTCTATGAGTGATGCTATTGGTCGAAAATTGTAAAACTTGGCTGTTGCTATGGTAACCATCGTTAAGAGTCTCGTTTTATAAATGCTACTCATGAGTAACCTTTAAAAAACGGACACTATAACGATGGTTACCATAGCAACAGCCAAGTTTTACAATTTTCGACCAATAGCATCACTCATAGACAGTCTTATCGATCGGTTTAACGATAAAGTAAATGATCGGCCCTCAGGATTGTCAGCACCTGGAGGTAGCTCTAATAAAGATATCTGTTAAGTTTGGATGCTCGAATCCGGAAAATAAGGACGTAACTATGGGAATTCGGAATCCGTTGTGCGATACGATAGATCCAACAGCAATCGAGCGAATTCGCATAGTTACGTCCTTATTTTCCGGATTCGAGCATCCAAACTTAACAGATATCTTTGTTAGATCTACCTCCAGGTGCTGACAATCCTGGTTTTACGAAAAAAAACTCCACAGAGTCCGGGAAATGGCCATTAATCGATCGACTAATCGATCGTCTTGGTCACGTGCCATGGAATCACCTTAAAGCTAATGTTTTTTCTTCTTCTTTTTTAAATTAAATCATCGACGGAGTGTAAATAAAAGACATCATCATGTAACTTTTTTTGGAACAGTATTTTTACTCACTTTGACCGTTCGCTCGTGCGTTTTACGATAAAAGGTAGCGTAATATTTCATCCATTTTATTTGTAAGACTTAAATACTCTTGATGTGTTTTAAGAGAGGATGGTCGCATCACGGTCCTCTTTTTATTGTTTATTGAGACACGTTTTATTCTGATCTTTTCAGTTCCTCAAATATTACACCCCCTCCTCCATGTGAGTATATTTTCAACCGAGTTTTTAAGAATTTATGATACTAATATCTCCCTCTTTCTGAATGAACCGATGTAAACGAGGAAGAAGGAAATAAGTTGCCGAGAGGAGAAAGGTGGTTTTCGTCGACACAAATCTTGCGAAAGGGGTCACTTGGGACTCGGAACGTTTCAGCCATAATTTTCACCATCAGAACAAGATACCCCGGTAGTGATTAGGAGAAAAATAGAGGGGGAGAGAGAGAGAGAGAGAGAGGAGAGAGAGAGAGAAAGAGAGAGAGAGAGAGAGAGAGAAGAGAGAGAGAGAGAGAGAGAGAGAGAGAGAGAGAGAGGAGAGAGAGAGAGAGAGAGAGAGAGAAAGTGGGCGGAGCCGTCAGTAGGCCCAAAAACAAACAAACAAACCTTCAAACAGCCAACAGGAACAAAATCTTAAGAGGAGGAACGAATAATATGTGCACGCCGCACGGGCGAAAAAAGGCAGAAGGTCCAGGGATTTTTTTTCTTTTTCTTTTTCTTTTTTCTCCTCTTTTTTCATTGAAACAGCTGCAGTTTGACCAGCAACATCTGCCACCCCGAGACAAGATAATTAATAGAAACTAAATAGGACTATATATTACCGCATTAGGTATGTTTGTTTTTCGTTTGTCAGTGGGAGTGTATATGTTTGTTTTTCGTTTGTCTGTGTGAGTATCAGTATGGCGATGCGCATGCGCTGAGGCCGGCCCGCCCAAGTCACGTTTGTATTCCAAGGCGATCAGAAAACGGTGTTTTTATAATCCCCGGAGTTAAAAAGATTGAGCCGGTAGTTAAAGGATAATAACAAGTATCTGTCAAATGATGACCCACTGTTGCTACATCGTTCGAGAAAATACGACAAGATTTATATTTATATTACGGCTATGTAACGGTAATTGGCATCACAGACAAGGAGGGTTTTTAGGTTAAGGTCATTCCATCATAACGGGGATCTTGCAAACTTTTGCTATGAGCAAATAAATAGTCCAATCTGACGTAAAGACCAGCAGAAATCACGAAAATCACACGAAGAAAGTCTAAAATCCAGTAATAAACTCACATAACTGTTTTAACGGCAAGATCGTAATGGCGCTTCAACGCAGGTATCATGGGAGATTCCTGTCTATTATGTCAAACACTGCAGAGGTATGTCTCAATTTAGATAGGAATCTCCCATGATACCTGCGTCTCTCCGCCATTAAACCCTATTCTGAGAGTGAATTTCGTGATTTTTTATAGTGTACTCATCGTCATTTTTACAGGTTTTTATGCAAGAATCAACTCTTCAATTCCCTATAGCAAAAGTTTGCAAAAGCCCCTCTGTCCGATACTCAATAATGTTTAAATCTACCTTTTATTTTATGCTGAAGTTTGATTTTTTTTTTTTTTTTTTTTCGCAATGTAGCATTCTTCTTACCCTAATCCTCACTAAAAAGTGAATTGGTCTAATTATATTATGAAAAACATGGATTTAAAATATTTCGGGAGAGACATTATTTATGATAGCTGACCCGTTAAGGTTAAGTTGGTGTAATACTCACTATGTCATCTGTGACACAGAAAATGCAACAACTCAACTTTTCTCGATAATCATAAATACAACGAGCTATATATATATATATATATATATATATATATATATATATATATATATATATATATATATATATATATATATATATATATATATATATATATATATATATATATATATATATATATATATATATATATATATATATATATATATATATATAATATATATATATATATATATATATATATATATCAGTGGCGGCTCGTGCGATTTGGCAACAGTGTTTTTATCCCATTTAAATCCATGGAAAACAGTCGAAACTCGAGGAGGCTGCCAGCCTCCGCTTGAATCGATTTTTTACCTAAGTTTAAGTGGGAAAAATGCATGGTTGCCAAATCTCACGGGCCGCTACCGCTATATATACGAGTACATATGTACATTCATTTAATTGGCAATCTAAATCCTTCGTACTTACATAACAGTAATTAGCTTTGTTTTACAAACATGAAGGCCCTAGTAGCATCGACTTGTGAAAAACTTGAAAAAAAAACGTAAAATTTTTGTAAAATACTAAAGTTTTGCTAAAAACTCGTAAAAAAAACGTAAAAATCTCGTTATTTTCACAATCGAGAAATTTTTCGAGAAAAAACCGTAAATTTCACGAGTTTTTATTAAGATATTTACGTAAAATTTACGTTAAATTTACAATGGACATTTTACGAGAAAAAACTGAAAATTTTACAAGTTTTTCTGGAGATATTTACGTAAAATTTACGTAAAATTATCGATAGAAATTTTACGAGAAAAAACTGGAAATTTTACAAGTTTTTTCTAAGATATTAACGTAAAATTTACGTAAAATTGTCGATAAGAATTTTACGAGAAAAAACCGAGAATTTTACGTGTTTTTCTTATGATATTTACGTAAAATTTACGATAAATTTCCGATGGACATTTCACGAGAAAAGGCTGTAAATTTTACGTGTTTTTCTCATGATGTTAACATAAAATTTACGTAAGAATACCGATAAACTTTTTACGAGAAAAATTCGAAAATTTTACGCATATAATTCGGAACATTCACGTAATTTTGACGTACAAAATATTGATTGAAATGTTTCGCAAATTTCCGGTAAATATTTTCTAAAAGTATCTTGAAAACATCATGGTAAAATCTTTGAAAAGGATGACACAAACTTTACCAGTCCCTCCCTAGTTGCTATCGCGAGTTACCCACCAAATCAGACATTTTCACCCCCCCTCCTCCGACCATCCCCCCAAAATCGGACATTTGGCACCCCCGGCCCTTCCCCCGAATCAGACATTTTCCCCTTCTGGCAAGTCTAGGGGGTATGCAATACCCTCCAGGAGGACGGGGGCCCTCCCTCGTTAAAAGCTTTGGTTATCTTCAAATTTAGTTATCAAAGAGACACTCAGTTTAGGGGGGGGGGGCTCTGAATTAGTGGAGGGAAACCCTCAGGAAGGATGAGTCAGGAGACCCTCAGTAAGCTTTGGTTATCTTCAAATTTAGTTATCGAAGAGACACTCAGTTTAGGGGGGGGGGGCTCTGAATTAGTGGAGGGAAACCCTCAGGAAGGATGAGTCAGGAGACCCTCAGTTAAGGGGAAATCCTCTGTCAGGGGGAGACCCTCACTTAGGGGGGGGGGGGGTTATAAAAAGTACGGGAGAGAGAATAGAAATGATCTATCTTTCCCACAACATATTTTTTTCCTTCCATTCGCAGAGAAAAAAAACAAAAAAACAAAAATTTTACCCCACCCCCCAATTTCAAAGCATACGAGCAGATCCTATGCAAAGATGGGACCTGGCACCCCTGTAAAATTTGTAGAGAATTATTTTTATGAGGGGTTGATGGAAGTGGGAGGCAATGGCCTGTGTAGACCGCCAAAGTACAGCAGTCTTGGACTCACAAAAACGTTTAAAATTTCTTGAAATCTTTTTCAAAAACTCTTCGAAACGCCAAGGGATTGGGGGGAAACAGTATTAAAACGTTTTCCCAAAAACCGACAAATTTTGTGAAGGTGCGAGAAATTTAGAACATTCCTTAGGAATAAAATTGATGACAAAAATCTGAACATAGGCGACATGATTTTAAAAATTTTTGGAATAGTAAAAACACCGAATGTGTTTTACGCAGGGAAAAGTCTCTGTTAGTGCCTAAGTAAGGGAAAAATCAAGTTGGAGCACCAATTCTTGTCCGTGTTAAAACCTCTGGAAACTTAAGTTCATTCAGATAAACATAGCTTAGACAGCTTAAGTGTGCGGAAAATTTCCCTTTAAAAATTTGAGGTTTGGCGAGAAGTTTACACGGAACAAATGCAACATAGTCAATTGCATGCATGAGAATAATGTATAAGAAAAGAAACCACATCAGCTCTTTAGCAGCCGCAATAAAAGACTGCGCAAGATTTTATAAGAACTTAACTTGATTCAGTTCGCGCGTCTGATATAGGTACACATGAGGAGTGACAAATAACTTCCAAAAGATACCTAAATTGTCACTACTCTAGCTTGACTGACAAGCATGCATGCCATGCTAATTTGTAATTCTACTTAGTAAAAGAACTCACCGCATCCAGAGTTTAAGGAGTCATACTGCAGTGATTGGTTTGTCCACAGTGATTTTGACATCAAACTAAGTTTACCGACCAGAACCTGGAGTTTGGCACCGAACTGTCACAAAACTTTCTTAAAGCCCGCACAGAAAATTTATAATCACTATAAGCATGCATTTTAAACACAAATGTTTGAGGAGATCCAAAAGTTTTTTAATTTCAACGCACTCCTTCGAAAGGCTAGATTTCTATGATTAATTTTTCACCACCGCGAGGACTCAACTGTGCACAGACAAGTGAGATTAAACACAAAATTTCGGGTACACTTCACAGATCTGCAACCTGCTATTCATCACTATTTTTATTTTTTACTAATGCAGAAACCATACGATCTGAGCGTAGGAGAAAATCACATAATTCAAGGTGGAATCCGCAAATGAACCCGGCAATCTTGATCAAACTGCGCTTGATTATAACCAGCATGCCTCTCTTTCAACTTCCTCTGAGGTGTTCAATTTCTACCTGTAGCATCCTGTTTCATAATCACCAGGTATTTTGACACATGAGTAAGTGGGAAAGTATTTCAAAGGCTATCAGCAGAAGTAGATGTGTTGTGAGCAATCTTTTCCAGTAATCTCTGACCTGCTGGAAAAAGAACCAATAAAACTACAAACCAGTTCTGAAATGGACCAAAAATAACTGTGTGGCTTTCAAATCCTATTCCTTAGAATCAGCACTAAAGGAAAATTCCAGATTCCACTGGTAGTTAGAGCAGGCACAATTTCAGTATGGGGTTCTGCCATGTAGCTATGCCTTAGTGGTGGCTCGTGCAATTTGGCAACAATGTCTGCCCTTTTTTTGAATCTATGTTTAACATTTGAATAGTTGCTGGTGAAGCACTCCTTCACTTCTGAATCCATTTTTTTACACACATTCACATTGCACGATCCGCCACTGCTGTGCCTGCTTCCAAACATCAAAACTCATCGGTGAGCCGGGGGATAGCAAAACGCTTTGACGCGTTGCTAACCAACCACTCTTTGATGTGTTTTGATGCATTCTGGAGGCAGGCACTGCTATAAGTCGGAACCCTATACTGAAAATTTTTATGTTATAGAGAAATAGGTACTAAGAAACAGTCAGTCTCATCACCTAAAATAGTAATGGCGCTGCAGTAAACCATCACACAAAGTATTTTCAAGCAACTTTCCCCCTCTCACAATCAGAGGCAGATACAATGCAACAGTATTGAGAGATTAGATGGGTGATACTTGGCAACATAGCTAGATGGCTAGATGGGTTGCTATCCAACCAAGTCGGTGCAAAACTTTTGTTAGCCTTGAGATTACAGGAGCTTTTTCAATTTTATCAAAAGTAATATTAAGGTAAAAAAAAGGCACACTCTAACAAAATTTTGAGTTGAAATTTCCTACCCAAGTTTCATCCTGATTTCAATGTGACAAACTGTCATTGCAAAGAAATCTCATAAACGGAATCAAAATCAATTTACCAATACAGTTCAAGGATAAGTGGAATCTAGATAACAAAAAATATTACCTGGTTAACCACCGTCGCATTCAACTTACACAGATTAAGTGTGATACGAAAACAGCGAGCTTTGGTTGAGATTTTCAGTGAAAACTCTTCGGAAAATAAACTTAATTTCATCCATGCTATTTCTATCAACTGACATGGAGGAAGATACATTTCCTCTTCAATCTTCAAATAAACCAAAATATCAACACAATATAGACATAAACCAAATGAAATAAAAACAAACACGAGAATGATGCGGTGTGTGAAGTGAGTGCGCGCCAGGAAATGAGCTGGCCGCCATCTTGTAACGTCACCATCCATGGTTCAAGCAGGGTTCAAGCCATAAGCGGCAGTAGAAAGCCGCGGAGTGTGACGTCAACACGGTACCCCGCCACTCGATTTCACCGTCTCTTGTTACAACCTGCTTGTAACGGACATTCGGTAATGGCACGCACTCACAACACACAATGTTATTTGGCGCTCGCAGCTTTCCAAGTTAAGCTCTGTATTCTCTTCTCTTTCTCGGTGAAATAAAGTGAAAACTGTCTAAGTTGTAACCAATCTCAAGATATTCTCACTACTCCTTCATCATCCATTCGTTACTGCCAGAATTCTAATCTGTAAGTTCTTATCTAATTTCCTCACTAAGTCATGGTCCCATATCGTTTGAATGGCCAGAGATTTGATTTTGAAGCTGTTTAAGAATGCAGCTATTTTCACTCTCGTGTTTGGCTATAGTTCATGAAAAACTTTTCTACTCGGGGTTGATTGAAGAACCATTTCGCTGTGTCTATCATTCTTCATTTATCTCTGTGGCTTGTTTTGTAGGTTAACCTAACCTGGAAAAATTTGACATCATTGTTTGCTTCACAATTACATTCAAGTTAAAACCATTGATATTTGCGATGAACTTTAATTTGACTTTGCAACCTAGGCAATTCTTGAATCCTGATCAGTGAGGCCGTTGTAAACCATTAAAGTGAGTCAATGATTGTGATCATGTTAATCTTGCGAGTGATACCACAAGACAGCCTCTTTGTTCTAACGGACAGCTCAACTGCAGTGGGGGCTCGTGCAATTTAGCAACAGTGCTTTTCCTCCATTCGACTCAATGTAGAACAATCGAATGCTGGTGAAGTGCTGTTTCACTGTTGAATCGATTGTTTGGCATAGGATCAAAGGGAAAGGGAAAAACATTGTTGCCCAGTTTCACAAGCCGCCACTGCTAGGTTGGAGCCAGGCAGACTGAGGCCCTTATTTTTTGCTTTGTAAATGTGCTACCTTTATTGTGTTGATGAACACCTTCTGTAAGCTCAATATTAATTAATGGTTCTTAATCATCTCTTTAAGTGAAAGTTGGATTGAAAGATAGCCAAAATATTCTAGTGAGTTGCAAATTATACTTTGTTCAGTCGGAGCTCTTGTTTTTCGAGAATTGAGTTCTAACAAGTACCTGTGCCCGCTTCTGAAGTGCATGACAACGCATATATGAGCGGTTGATTTACGCAGAGTTTTGACTTGGTGCTGACTCACTGCACACAGATGTTCTTTGATGCATTTCAGGAGCAGGCACTGCCTCTTGTTAGATCTCAATACTCATTATACATGAGCTCATGAACACTCAATGAGCAAATAGAAAATTCCTTGAAATCAACGGTCTGCTTGAGTTATTTTAAATGTAATGGAAGGTTGCTCTTTTTCAACTTAATGGTTCTCCAGTTTAGGTTATTTTTTTTAACGGAAGCACAGTTGAATTGAATGGCACTTTTGTGTACTGTGGTTAGCCGACATGGTTTCAGCAATCCCTCTAAATGGAATGGAGCAAGCCGACCACTCTCACTTGTCAGTCCATTGGTCACAGTTATCTTAGACCCATAGAGAGTAACCTTTTCCATAACTTTTCACAAAAAATAAAATTGGCCTTTTTAAACCATCAAAGTAAATGACACAATCTAGCTTCTCTGCTGAGTGCGTCCAAGAATGCTGGTTATTTGTGGTTGCCCATTAGCAGATCCTGCAATCTGGCACCAGTGTATTCTCCCCATTTGATTGCATGAGAAATAATCGATTAGTCACGAGGCTGTAGCCCCCTTTTAAAAATCGATTCTTTATCATACATTCAAATCAGAAGAATGTGCAGTTGCCAGATTGCTGGATCCGCCTATGTGGTTGCCTCTAGATGCATTATTCACTTTCTTTGCATTTTACTTGGGACAGAATCATGGTACTTTCTAGTTTCTCAGTGCTTTTGAAGTCATATTTTAAGGCAGCAAATTGAGAGCAGGTGCTTTATTATTGGAATAATAAGCTAACCTTTTTGAACCAGGAGTGACTCCATTATATTTCATGAATAAACAAAGAAGACTAAATTTCAACGAAGAAGAATTTGTTTCACTGCTAACAGTTTGTCAAGCAGTGGCGTCGTGTACAATATGACAACGCTGCATTCTATCCATTCGAAAGCATGGTAAAAGTCAAAAATTTTTGGGGGTGCACAGTTGCACTCCCTTGAATCAATATTTTGCATGGATATAAACGAGGAAATTCTAACGTTGCTGTATTGCATGCGGACACTACTGCAGTCAAGTATCATCCTCCAAATCATCAGAACTTTCATAAGTTCAGCAAGAATTCAAACTTAATGAAAATGCTACTTGTAAACTCAATGCTTACAATGATACCTAATGTAGGTATCCGTACCCTACAGTTATCTGGAGCGAAGCATTGCTCACCTGTTTCTCCTTGCACAAGCATTTGGTAGGTACCTTTTAGCCGCCTTTGACAAAGAATAAAGTTAAAATAGTTCAAGTACTTTGTGTGTTGATCCTCCCCCATTTACCTCAGCATGGAGAATATGAAAGCCACACTGTTTTTAAGTCTATGAAGGTACTGATTTGTAGTTTTTTTTGTTTTTTTTTATTTCAGCCGGACAGAGATTATTGAAAAAGTTTGTTCCCTGACACATCTATTTCTGCTGAATCCCTTTGAAATTTTTACTCATGTGTAAATACCTGGTGATATTTGAAAAGGGAGGCGTCAGAAAGAAATTGAATCATCGCTTCAAAGGAAATTTGAAGAGAACAGCTGGTTAAAATCAAGAATGAAATTTGATCGTTATCATTTGATTATACATCTGCAAAGTGTAGGTACCGATGCGCCTTTTTCCTTTGCTTGGACAGTGCGGTCTGTGCATCAGTGAAAAAAGTGATGAAAGTGGAATGCTGATCAGTTGAGTGTACCCCATAGTGTAGGTACAATGTGTGTTTAATCTTACTTGCGCTTCAGCGCTTGCACAAATTATTTTCCCTGTGGTTTTGAATAATTAATTTTTAAAATCTTGTCGTTTGGATCAGGGCATTTCAGATAATAAGCCTTGGAATAGTTTTTCATTCCCTACTCATTCTCTTGAGTTTGAAATTCATGCTAACAATAATATTGATTAACTGTGCGGGTCTTAAAAAGGAATGTGAATTAAGTAATTTTGTGTTGTGCTCTAACCTGCAAAGTCAGTTTAATGGTTAAATTTTTGTCAACAACCAATCATCGGATAACTGCTCGAACTCCTGATGCGGTGAGTGTTTTCATTTTGATACTCTATAGAATTTACTTTGTATGCATGCTAGCCAATATGAGACTCTTTGTGAATCCAGGAATTTCAACAATTTTGCCATCTTTCCCCCCTTTTCAGCTGCCACCCTGCGCTCTGAGTTTTACTTCATTTTTTGTCTGTCGTGCTTAAATATTGCCCTTTAATCTCAATACAAGGAATCATTATCATTTTTTTGTTTTACATTTTTCTCAGAAATTTTGAAGATTTTTTCATTGAAAATTTCATTTACATTTTAGAGGAATATGTGGCATTTTCAAGTTTTTAAAAAAGTTTTTGATGATATACTTTTTTTTCAGATCAGAATAATTTGACCTCTCCTACTCTTCATTCAAAATTTTTAAGGGTTCAAAAGTTTGTTGATCTATGTTTGAAGCCTTTTTTTCAATAAAAATGTCGTTAATTTGAAAGGGAAAGGTGATAGTTTAAAAAAAAAAAAATTTAAAGTTTTTACAGAGTAAAAACTAAATTTTGAAGTAAATTTTAATGACATTTTCATTCATTTTAAAGGGAAAAGAGATAGTTTCAAAAGTTTCAATGTTTTTTTTTTTCATTTACTTACAATTTTTTTCTGTCAAATGAAATTTCAAGTTTCAATGCAACTAGGGGATGTGGGACCAATTAGTTTGCTCTCAACGCTACGTGCAAGGGTCACTTGGCGAATATTACTAATTTTCAAAAAAAAAAAAAAAAAAAAAAAAAAAAAATTACATTTGTGTGGGTAGTGGGGAGTGACGAGTGTAAAGGGGTGAGAATTGGGGGGGGGGGGGGGGGGGGGAGGGAGCTCCTACGACTGTGTGCAGGAAGCAGGGGCGTGCCGGGGGGCATGTGGGAACCCTTGCCCCAGGTGCCACTCTCCGGGGCACAATAATCAGGGTGGGGGGAAAAAAAAAAAAAAAGGTCATCGAATTTATAATGTTGTTCGCGGAGGGCGGCAAGGTTGCATTATTGCCCCCCCCCCCCCCTCTGGAGACCACGGCACGCCCCTGCCCTGGTAGGAAGGAAAGGAGCATACAATTTACTTTAAAAAACACGTAAGATTTACCTGAATTTTTACCCATTTTTCGGGATGGATTTGCAGATAATTCATCATGTATTTTACGGAAAAAACTTGTTAAATTTACGAGAAAAGACCAAGGTATGTGTAAAAGCCACGTAAATTTTACGTATTTTCATCGGTAAAATGAATATCCTTTACTTTCCACTCAAATATTTCTCGTATAATTTACCAATAATTTCCGTGTTTTTTCCTTATTCTTTGATAATTTCTCGTTAATTTTACGGAAAATAATGCATATTCTGTGCGAGCAACGAGTTTTTTACGAGTTTTTTTCCAGTAATTTTTACGAGTTTTTACGAGTTATTTCACGTGTTTTTCAAAAAAAAAAATCGTGTTTTTCCCAAGTCGATGCTACTAGGGGGATTTCTAGGTTAGAGTTGACTTAATTTTTTCTATTATCTCCCTATTACAGACTGTGACTCGAGAGACCATAAGATCTCAATATTTTTCGAAAATCATTTGAATACATGTTAAAATACGCAAGAACTAGCCCACTCGTGTAACTCGAACGATAAATCGATGTTTTCAACAATAATAATTACTTCGAAGAAACATTGAGGTATATCTTCATTTACTTGGTGGAGGTTTTTATACTGTGTTTTTTTCGCTTTCAAGAATTTTTTTTTACTTTTTTTGAGCTGTTGCGGTTTTTTTTTCCGTGTTGCAGATGATGAATTTTTTGGTTTTTGAGGTCAAGTCTTTCTGAAATACACAACAAATTATCGAAAAATGAAACAAAAGATCACGCTCACCTTAAAATTTTCCTCGTCGGTTTTGTATAGCTTACTATCCACTCGACTCTAGCTTTTATATATACACGGAAAAAAACTAAGGTGAAAACAACCATACGGATACCTGATTTTGGCACCTGCTAGATATTATGGTAATGTTAACCAGAAGTATACTATATTTTGACTAGGTATACCAGGTGATGTTACCTGATTGCATGTCGACTTTACTCAAAGTATCGGTAAATGTACCATACTTCTGGTCAAGTTTACCAGAACATCTAGCAGGTGCCAAAATCAGGTATCCGTATGGTTATCTTCACTAATCTTTTTTTTTTCCGTGTAGCTCGAGAAATCCTGTAAGATCGTGTAAAAATAACAAAATAGTTCTCGAGACCTGGCAACACTGCTTTCTCCAGAGATCAGACCTCCAACTCGTGCCCTCTCATCGCCGCATGAAAACACCTCCTCTATTGAGCCGCCGTTCGATATCCATCAGACGTACGCGTTTCGATATTTTTCGCCAATCGGAATATATTTCACTTCGATACATTTCTTAAAAATGAGTCTATTAGGGTTGAGACGTTAAAGTTGAGAAAAATATCGATCTGATAAACAAAGGACCACTGGCGCAACCAGGATCTCTTCCATCTTTCTCATTTCCCATTTGAATGCATGAGTAGGAAAAGGACAGAAGGAGGGGGTTTTATCCCTTTGTCCATCCTTGTCTAACATACGTTTCTTAATGGATAAAAGAGAGAGATGAAGAAACTCTCGGTGCGCTACTGCAAAGCACCATAGCTAACCTCCTCCACTTTCACTCGTTCCATTCCCTCTGACCCAAAGACGTAGCGTGCAATTGTGTTGTGTCTATTTAAACCCGTGTAAAAGGTCGAATGTGAAGGTCGGGCAGCAAATAGTTCGATCTTCTTCGAGGGTTTGAATGGGCGCAGTACAAAGTATAGCCACACTGCCACTGCTGAGTCACCCTTACTTTCTGCCTCCACCACAAACGCTTTTTTGCTGTTGTTTCAGCTCAGCAACAATAGTATTACTTATTTATCGATATCATTTAAGTTATTAAAATGATATTAACACCTCAACTTACATAATTATGATTTATTAATACAAATAATATTAGTAGAAACTAAAGACAGTGGAAACTTATATCCGACCAGTGGCGTAACTTACGGGGCCGCAGGGACCGCTATGCGGTGGGGCCCGGAACGATTGGGGGCCCTTAACGCAGGCAGGTAAAAAAAAAAGGGGAACGAAAATAAAGGGGAGGAAGTAAGAAAAGGGAAAAAGAAAAACAGACAGAATAAAACAAGGAGGGGAGAAGGACTTCTCTTCTGTTCTTGTTAAGTAAGGATATTTTCCTTTGAAAATGCGGATATTTTTGAAATCAGGCGCAATTGTTTGAAGTGAGGCCCTTCTTTTCCAATAAATTAGTCTCATAATGGAGCTGTTGCAAACTTTTGCTACAGGCTTATTAATAGTTGAATATGGGATAATACCCTGTAAAAATAACGATTAGCACACTAAAAAATCACGAAATCCACTCCTAAACTCACAAAATGCTTTTAAATGCGAGACCGTAATGGCGGCCGAGGCCGCGGTTTTCTTATGGCAATTGTATGCTTCTTCTTCTTCTTGTGTGGTGTTGCGAGAACACCTCGTGTAGATGGCGCTGATTGAAGATAGGGAGCCCCGATGAAAACCGCGGCCCCGGCCGCCATTACGGTCTCGCGTTTAAAAGCATTTTGTGAGTTTAGGAGTGGATTTCGTGATTTTTTAGTGCGCTAATCGTTATTTTTACTGGGTATTATCCCATAATCAACTATTAATAAGCCTGTAGCAAAAGTTTGCAACAGCTCCATTCTGTCTCCTATAAGACTTTAGGAGCCTCCTCTTCAACGGAGGTTCGGTGAGGAAAAGTTAAAAAGGGCCCCTTTCACTTGTGGAAGCCCGGAAGCAACTGTAGGGGCTCTTTCGACCTTTCTATCATTATTTTGAAAGTTTAAGGCCCTAAAAATGTTGGCGCTTGTGCTGGCAGTTGTTATTAGTCAGAGGGGAGGGGGATTTTGAGGTCAATGAGTTATTTTAGAGTATGCAGATTCTTTTCTAGGGAGGAAGGGGGGCCCTCCAGTTCAATCTGCGGTGGGGGCCCCAGTTTCAAAGTTACGCCTCTGTATCCGACGTGCTCAAAAGCTCACTGGTTTTACACACAATCGAAAGATTAATCAATGTGAATAATTCGTCTTGTCAGCTGCCCCTTGAATCTTCAACAGCCGTAGTTAGTTAGATGATGCACCCGTAGTACCGAAGAATCAGAAATGAAATGCAATCAAAATGACAATAATATCACAATACCGGAGTTGAATGTGTCATCCACAAAATTGCAATTTATAATGCGGTATCACAATAAGTATACATACTTATTGTATGTTACAACATTATAGGTATGCAAGATATTGCAAGTAGTGGGGCAGTGTGGGGGGTATCAAAATTATCGATGCATTTGTTGAAACCGCGTTGAAACACTCATTCTTAGAAGCGTAAAAACTCAATGTTTTACTTTGTTTATAACTTCTTTTTTTTTAAAAAAAAAAAAAAAAAAAAAAAAAAAAAAAAAAAAAAAAAAAAAAATCTAAGTTGTATTATGTTTACTAGAGAACCTACAACCTCCTGTAGAGCTATGTTTTGTTCAACCTGTAAAGTAGACAAATTGAATAGAATATATAGACAGTTATAGTTTACTGTTAGACGGCACCAGATATATATATAAATATACTTCTAACAAAATATCGCGAGCTCCAAGTTTCGGAACTTGAATCCGTGTCCGGTGGAAGAAAAAAACAAATTATCATCCTCTCGCTTGGCATTATCATTTTGTTGTCGAGAAAATTTGCACCTCTACGACTTTTGGATGAAAATATATGAGCATGGATAGGCCTCGAGGCGAGCTATCAATTAATTGATCAGCCTTAGTGAATAGCAAATGATTTATGAAAGTATTAGTTAAGAGCTCCGCCCACTTCCGCTCAGCGAAATTTTCAATAAACGCTCTTGAGTTTTAAAATGTTTTGCGCACTCGAAGTTTACATGCATGAGGCGAAGGGCATGGTTGTTCATCAGGCGCCTGACGCCTGAGTCAAATGTGATTTTATGAGACTCAATTAATGGTGTTTAGCCAACGGGTCTCTGATAATTTCAAGCTCTTTGAAAAAGTAAGGTACCCACCATAAGAATGGATGTAGTAAAGAATGATTGAACAGGTGCTATTTTTATCTAAACTGGTGAATTTTAAGCGTGATTTCATTGATCTCTAGTTTAGCTTTGGATCACCGTGTTGACTAAAACGGTTCAGGCACGTAAGGATAGTTAACTATTATACAACTCACAACTATAACGCTGTCTAATTTACACACTTCATCCGAAACTTCCCAAATCTTCCCGAATTCGACCGATTAGTCTTACTTTTATGATATGCGCCTTCATTTTTTAAGGTAGACTAAAACGGTACAGGTGCGTACGTACAGTTAACTACTTTCCATGTGATTTTAAAAATAGTTTGCGTTTCCTTCCATTCCCTTTCCTGAATCAGGTGAGGCAGTATCTCACAATTGCCTTACCGGACAAGCCGCCATAATCCTTTGAATAAAAATCCAGGAAGGTTGTCATCTATATGAGCGAGGTCGAAACGGGGAGTCCCAATCCAATCGCAACTTTTTTTTGTAAAATTGTAAAAAAAAAACTTTTTTTGTTAATTGTAGGGCTGCCGTTTTGCGTATAATTAATCGCATTTTTCAATTCACCGATGATTCCACCGGTTGAGAAAAGATTACACCGTTCAGTTCATTGTATGACTGAAATGCACGAAAATACGCTGATCTGTAATCTCTTCTCAATCGGTGAAAACTCTGTTAATTAATTAAAATATCCGCAAGTTTTTTAACGTCATCGACGACTCCGCCGATTGAGAAAAGATTACAGCTAAGATCATTTTCGTGCATTATAGTCATACACTGAATTGAACTGTATAATCTTTTCTCAACCTGTGGAATCATCGGTGAATTGAAAAATGCGATTATAATTATACGCAAAACGGCAGCCCTGCACCCAGTGGCGTCGCGTGCCATCTGGCAACAATGCAACTGCTCCATTTAAAGTCATTAAATATATCGAATTTACTTTGTGCACTATGCACCCCCTGAGAATTTTACATGAATTAAAGGATGAATACATTGTTGCCTAATTCGGACGCCAAGAAAAGTCTGCGAGAAGCTCTCTATCACAGAAAAAACACGGTGAAGATCGGCTGAAACCTGATTTGGCACCTGTCATTTATGGTAATGTTAACCAGAAGTATACTATGTTTGACTAGGTACTAGCGATGTTACCTGATTGCATGTCAGATTACTCAAAGTATCGGTAAATGTACCATATTTCAGGTCAAGTTTACCATAATCTGCAGGTGCCAAAATCAGTATCCGTATGGTTATTTTCACTAATCTTTTTTCTTCCTGTAGTTTGACTTTGGATCATTAATGAATTAAAAGACATTAAATTCTCACCACTAGAAGGGAAAAGGGGAAAAACATTACCAATTTAACACGCATTTATCACTTTCACATCTTAGTAAATCAGAACACTAATACGAAAGAATATACGGCGGATTCACAAACAAAGCTTGAATAAGCTCAGAACTTTTCAACACGTCCAAATCCGAACTGCGAACGAAAATTTAAGAAGGGGGATCGAATTATACAAAACATAATTTATTAGAGCATTTAAGTATACCGACTTAGCGGGAAAAAATATGAGGGATCAGGACACCTCGACGTAACATAAAACAAACCACAGTAAAAACGTATGCCGGCGAGTACGACTGACTGACATTTCCTTATACTAGCTCTTACACACAGATATTTATGTTTTTATTTGAAGCTCTAATCGAAATACCGTCGTGATTAATTAACTTGACACCATACTACTAATTAAACTGAATTTAAAGCCGCCAACTTGCTGTGAATCACGGAGTTACGCGCTAGACCGACCGACCGAGCGAGCGTTCAACAGTTAACTGCCACTTTCTTGTTGCGTGTTTGACCACCTAGAGCGCGGAGCAAGCAGTGTTCACGCGTACTAGCCGAAGCGGTTCGTGCTCTACACCCGAGCCATGGCAAATGCTGTACGATAGTGTTTCCGCGAACCGCTCGGCGCATACGCCCGATGCTGGTTCATGCGGGCCACTGGGTGCGTTCGCACGGCACGCATGAACCGCTCGGGCGTATAGCGCGAACTCAAGGTATACGAGCGGTTCGGCCGCCGAGCCCGAGCCGATTTTTTTCAGTGTGTAATGCACGTAAATACTCTGATCTGTAATCTTTTCTCAATCGATGGAAACGGCGTTAAGTAATTAAAATATACCGATTGAGAAAATATAAAAAACGCTAGTATTTTCGTGCATTACAGTCATACACTGAACTAAACTCTGTAATCTTTTCTCAACCGGTGGAATCTTCGGTGAATTTCAAAATGTCATTAAATCTACGCAAATCGGCAGCTCTGTTCTCAAGCCAAGTCAAGGAGATCAAAAATTAAGTTTTTGCACTACACCATTTGATTGTTATTGATTTCAGATAGACAATATATGAAAAACAGCTTTCCCGAGACTTTCAGCGAGTGTTTTTTTCTTTATTTATGTGGTGTATCTTCAGAAATGACTTCATAAAATGACCGAGTCTTTAACGTTGTTCTTAAGAGAGAGGTCAAAACGTCTGGGTGGTCGAAAATTTGATGACTCGATGTACTTACTTGATTATTGCAGCCACGCAAAATGTCATTGAAATGTGGCAACTATGTCTTGCAGTTTTCGCTTGGTGTTTGTCTAATCGAGGAAAAGACTACATACGAGATGCATGTAATTGAGGTTAAATTTGAATAAGCAGCACGAAAGATATAAAAAAGAGGGGAGAATTTGACTAATTGTTAGCCTTCCGGGGTTCGGTGGTGCCCCTGCATCTCACTCTTTTCTTTCCAATCCCAATCTGGAGACGTGTAATTTCGTCGAATGAGGTAATGTGCACAGAGCGGTAAACGGTTTGTTTAAACTGGACAAACAAGATTTCTTTATTTCTCTCACTCTCGGCTAATTTTTGTTGGATTGGTTGCGGCGACTGATTTTAATTTCGACCCGAAATCTTTTTTTTTTTTTTTTTTTTTTTTTTTTTTTTTTTTTTTTTGAAGTATGATTCCGTTGTGGTCAGAGCCAAGCATCGCGCGTCGCACCGAGGGATTGGCTGCGCAAATATGTTCAGACCCTACGTATGAACGCTTGATTTGAAAAAGCACGTCAGTATAGGTGTTTTCGAATGCTGATGTGTCCTTTCAAAAATATATGATTCATATGAGAAAGACATATTAGATCAAAACTGGATACATGGTCAAAAGACGAAAATACTTTTGTTTATATCCAATTTTTATTTTGGGTCCAATGGGGCTCTTGCAAACTTTTGCTATAGGGGATTGAAGAGTTGATTCTTGCATAGTAACCAGTAAAAATGACGATGAGTACACCAAAAAAATCACGAAATTTTTTCTCAGAATCGTGCTTAGTGGTGGGGAGACGCAGGGGGTCGCAGGTATCATGGGAGATTCCTATTGAGACATATCTCTGTGTTCCCGCAGAGAAAGTGACATAATAGTCAGGAATCTCCCATGATACCTGCGTCGAACCACCATTATCATCTTGCCGTTATAGCAGTTATGTGAGTTTATTACTGAATTTTAGACTTTCTTATAGTGTGATTTTCGTGATTTTTGCTGCTCTTTACATAAGATTGGACTACTTTTTTGCTTATAGCAAAAGTTTGAAGGAGCCCCATTGTTTTTTGGGTCTAATGGCAAATCATCCTTGACTTTTTGTCTTATATTCCTTTTCGCCAGGTCAGATTTTTAGGACTCTTTTTTACTTATGTCCGATAAGATATTTTTTCCTTGAAATTTTTTATTGTTATATGAGGTTTTGTGCCTTGACTTTCACTTATTTAATATTATAACTACATACATTTTCTTCATAATCTCAGGTCTGTCATTGATAAAGTGACCTTTGAAGATATGTAGTATAATTATAGACTATCATACAGTCGCACCTATCCGAATAAGCATTTATTATACACGGTGTCTCTTAGAGACAATCCAAACAAATATTCTGAAAGCATATTTAGATCAGTTGATTGCCTGAAAGTACTTGAACTAACTTTGATTGCTATAACGCCATAAATCTCAAATTAGCGTAACTAACTGAAGTAAGCTGGGGTGGGCTACCTTAAGAGCCAGACCATCTTTTGGTAACCTGCCTTAGTTTAGAGACACCCTGTATTTGCTTACTTTATAGGAGCCGGGCCCCCTTTGGGTAACCTATACCTTAATTTAGATACTCCTTGTATTTGCTTACACTTACCTTAAGAGCCGGGCAACCTTTGGGTAACCTGCCTTACTTTAGAGACACCCTGTATTTGCTGCATTTTTCTTGTACATTGATGGGTCAGAGTGCGGATTAATGCGTCTAACTGCCTCGAAGGAAACCTAGGCCTCGGATGCACATCGGTCCTTGTATCAGTCCTCCGATATGTCCGTCTATTTAAACTCATGAAAAAGATCGAAGTACTAGGTGTTCGGTGAACACCTTTGCATTCGACCTTTTTCATGGTTTTAAATGTAAAAAATACAACGTTGCCAAATTGCATGCTACGCCACTGATTTTAAGTTGTAAATTTTTGCTGTTTCATTCATTGATCTGCATTTCATTCAATAAACTACTCTCTGTGCGTTGGTGTTGATCCACGACGGAGCGCAAACGGGGCGTCCAAAACAAGCGCCTGAGTAAATAGAAAGTTAACGAAAATTATAGGGGGAAAATACATGGGAGGCGGCATAAATTATAAAACCCCGAAATGCGAGATCAGATCATGATCATGCTGATGCTTGAATTCCTCGCTCATTCCGCAACGCATTTTTGATTACACTGAAACGTGTTAAAGTGTTTACTTTTACTCTCAAAAGCCTCGATTTTTGAGAGAATGGGGCAGTTGCAAGGGTCTGAAACGTTGTGTTTTTTATACAGAAAATTTAAATAAACCTTGAAAGGCTGGGAAAAAACAAAAAGGTGAAAAATTTAAAATTTTTTTCATAATGTATTGGTTTTGAGATACACATATAAATTACAAAAATTCGTATATGTATATACAATATTCCAATTTAAAACAATATATTTTACCAAAATTAATCTATAAAAAATTTGTATATTAATTATAAATCCCAAAGGGGATTTTTTGGGTGTGCTCAGATAAATTTCCCAAAAAACATTTCCCCCTTTTGATTCATAAAAAAACACAACATTTCAGACCCTTCCAACTGCCCTATTGGAAGGTCTTGAAATGAAATTTATAGATAAAGAGGGTCTGTTGCAAACTTTTGCAACAGCGTCATGGAAAGGTTGATTTCCATGTAAAGTCGCGTGAAAACCACATTGAATGCAACCGGAAGTCTCATAATTCACTTATGAAACCCGCAAAAAAATGTTAAACCAAGATGGCGGCCAAATGAGCGGATCACAATGGAGGAGTCCTATCGAATAAGTAAGCATCTAAAACGACATAATGTGTCCGAGACACTCACCATCCATCAGTGTTAATTTTACAAATTTTTAGTGTTTTAGAATAATTTTTCGCCTTCAATTTCACTTTATCATCGCTAAGTTATGTAATTTGAGACTTTGTAAATTTCTCTTAACTCTTACGAAGCACATGTCCATGAAAGTGAATTTCACGTTTTATTTACGTAAGTTTTATACACTACTCACACTCACGGAAAAAAAAACTACGGTGAAATTAACCATACGATAGCTGATTTTGGCACCTGCTAGATGTTATGGTAATGTTAACCAAAAGTATACTATGTTTTGACTAGGTAGGTACTAGGTGATGTTACCTGATTCATTCGAATTTACTCAAAGTATCGGTAAATGTACCATACTTCTGGTCAAGTTTACCATAACATCTAGCAGGTGCCAAAATCAGGTATCCGTATGGTTATTTTCACTAATCTTTTTTTTCCGTGCTTAAATACCACAACTTATTTAAGTGATTTTTAAGTCCTTGTTTTTAATTAATGATTATACATTCCTTTAACATATATTCCAATCACTTCAAAAGTTTGTATTCTTCACTCAGTAATTACATCAAAGTTTTTGACGCTCCTTCCGTACATTTGACTAAAATTTACAATAGGTACTATTACCTGATGATTAAAAATTAAATCACCTAATAACCTCGCGGTTCTCACGTAAAAACATCACTTCTTGTTTAATCAAAAGATCCGTCTTAAGCTTTTCTCAAATGTCATTTCGATTTTCCGTGATCTTCACATACATTTTAACAGATTATTTGGCACAAATGTGTACGTAATTAGTTACGTAAACAGTTCTTCAATTTTACGAATTTTCAACTTTCATTCCTTCGAATCAAAACAAAACTTGCCTCCGACTGTAAACTTTTGATTTTAAAGCGTTCTTCTTCAATGAAAAGCCAACGCTCAAATTCATTTTCATCTTATAACATGACAAATAATGTTGAGAAATTCCGAAGATTATCAATCTAGGTAAGTCTACACTTCTGAACTGACCTCAAGTGATTCGAATGATTTCGAATGCCATTTTTTTTTTTTTTTTTAATTTTACAGGAATCCATGCGAACACGACTTCTTCTGTATTGGACTATGGAAGGGAGTGAAAGGGTTAATATGAGAAAGAACTTTGAAAAATTATGCTTTGGTGTAAATATCGCATTATCATTCGAATAATCGAGCATTGAGCAGGTACGCGAGGAACTCGAAATTAATGGTGTGTCGATGACAACACCTGCGAGATACAATCAAAAAATATCGATGATGAATCCCCAAATTCCGAATACTTCGGAAATACCCAAGCACAGACATACGGAACTTACACTGCCTCACTTATTACGTGCGCACAATCAGATTGACCCATCATCAATTTATTGTGGTCCACTTTTATATTGACTCATTTCCGATTTTCGATAATAATATAAATAAATCGAGAGATACTCTGAGATTTTAAATGTTGATGTAGGGTTGCAGGTACCCTTTGTTTTACCCATACTCATCTTACGTCTTAACTTAAATCCAGTGTTGTCATGTGGCAAAGCTCTAAATTTCCTTTAGAGTAGTGCATCGGTGGTGGTCTTTGGTAGAAAAATAATTCCGAGATTGGGTTATCGGAAAATGCAAAACGAACACGGAAAAAAAAGATTAGTGAAAATAACCATACGGATACTAGATTTTGGCACCTGCTAGATGTTATGGTAAACTTGACCAGAAGTATCGTACATTTTCCAATTCTTTGAGTAAATTCGACATGCAATCAGGTAACATCACCTAGTAGCTAGTCAAAACATAGTATACTTCTGGTTAACATTACCGTAACATCTAGCAGGGGCCAAAATCAGGTATCCGTATGGTTATTTTCACCGTAGTTTTTTTTCCGTGAAATTTGATGTCGTGTGAACTTAAAACATTCTCATGGCTAGTCGCATCACGTTTGATAAATATAACTTTTAAATTCACATTAATATTAATCGCAATTCCATTTCAATTACAGTGGCGGAGCGTGCAATTTGGCAACGTTGCAACTCGTTCATTGAAATCCATGAAAAAGATCGACCTATTGGGTGTTTGGTGAACACCTTTGCATTCGACCTTTTACATGGGTATAAATGGACACACTATACAGCGTTGAAAAATTGCACGCTACGCCACTGTTCAGTTATTGTATTTGTAAATCAGACAATCAGGTCAAGCAGAGTTCGAAAGCTATTCTCAATCAGTGGCGGCTTGTGCATTGTGACAACAACGCATTATCTCCAATTAAACCCGTGAAAAACAAGCGATCTTTAGGGAGTGCGATTGCACTACCAAGATATCGATACTTTTACATAGATTTAAATAGCAAATAAAGATGGCTGCCATATTGCACGAGCCGCCACTGCTCAAATATACGAGTTACAATTTAGATACGTTACTATGCGAACTTATGTGAGGTCTTCAAGTAAAGGGACTAGTTTCAGCGGGTACAATAAGACCTCAGATTGGAGAATTCTAAAAGCTGGTGAGTCCGAAACCCCTGGAAAAAAATATGGAGCTTAAAAACCGTTGATAATCATCACCACCAGAGGGCTCAAAATGTATCAAAGCGCATGCACTGCGATAGTTCATTCACTAAAAACAAAGGTTAACTAAGGCACAATAGTGTACGACAACAGAGGAAATATACGGTTAATAAATAGAATTTTGGTATTATTTGAGCCACATTTCTTGAAAATTTTAAGGATGTTCTAATTCTGTCCCCAGATTTTGATAGAAAACCAGAATTTTCTGGCATAAGTACTAAATATTCTTTGGTTGACTTATCGTTGTGCTTCCGGTATAGTATTATTAGAATGGAGCTGTTGCAAACTTTTGCTACAGATTTATTAATAGTTGATAATGGGGTAATACCCTGTAAAAATAACAATTAGCTCACTAAAAAATCACGAAATCCACTCCTAAACTCACAAAATGGTTTTAAACGCGAGACCGTAATGGCGGCCGGGCCGCGGTTTGCATTGGGGGGTTTCCCCTATCTTCAATCACGCCATCTACACGAGGTGTTCTCGCAACACCACACAAAAAGAAAAGAAGCAACAATGCCATAAGAAAACCGCGCCTCGCCGCCTTTACGGTCTCGCATTTAAAGCTTTTTGTGAGTTTAGGAATGAATTTCGTGATTTTTAGTGCGCTAATCGATATTTTTCATATTCCCCCCTTATTTAACTATTTTTAGCCGAGAAAAGTTTGAACAGCTCCATTTATGAACAAAGGGAAAATTTTATTTTTTCAGCTTTAGTTTAAAACTTTCCGCGAGTCTTTTCATTTTTTTTTTAATCAACTTCAGATTAATTTCCTTTCTTTTTCTTCTTCCCCTTCTCCTCGCCTTCCTCTTCCGCTTCTCTTTTCTCCCTCTTTTTTCTCCTTCTTTTTTTTCTCCTCTCTCTCTCCTCTCTCTCTCCCCTCTCTCTCTCTCTCTCTCTCTCTCTCTCTCTCCCCTCCCCCTCTCTCCTCTCTTTTCTCCCTCTCTCTCTCTCTTTTCTCTCTCTCTCTCTCCCCTCTTTTCTCTCTCTCTCTCTCTCTCTCTCTCTCTCTCTCTCTCTCTCACTCTCTCCAGTGACTAGCCTCCAACCAAGGAAGATTCTGATTCTATATCACAGCGAGGTATCGAAAACATCGATACATATCGAAAACAGCGCAATGTCGACCTCACTCCTCGCGGCACTCGCATCCTCCTCGGCCCCGCCCATCCCACCACGAGCGCATGCGTATGGTGCCGAGTAATTTGTTTATTTTTCGATAGCATCTCCTTCCTTTTTTTCTTCCCCCTTTTTTTTTAATGGTGGTCATATCGCTGCTGAGGGGCCGTTAACGATTTATTTAACATGGGCATGCTTGTTGTGGTCATCCTTACCCACTTAATTAAACCCTTTAGACCCAAACTCATGGTATCATGGTCGTGTGGAGATTAACATCGCGATTGTTTTGCTTAATTTAATTTTTATTTGAATGCACCCCCCCCCTCTCCCTCTCTCTCTCTCTCTCTCTCTCTCTCTCTCTCTCTCTCTCTTCTCTCTCCCTCCCCTTTCTCTTTTCCCTTTCACCTCGCCCCCTTTACTCTTGTTTTGTTTTCCCTCTTCCCCTCCCCTCTTCCCCCCCTCTCTCCCCCCCCCCTTTTTTTTTTCCTCTCTCTCTCTTCCCCCCTTTCTCTCTCTTTTTTCCCTCCCCCTCCTCCGTCCATTCACTTCTTTTGTTCTTCCGAGTAACACCAATCACCATTCGTGCATCCTGTTAATTAATTTGTAATCTGTAGGAGATTTCTATTCTGACACCCTTCCCTCCGATTACCGGCGCTAAAACACATCAATTGAAAGAGTGTCTTAATTTTGAGAGCATCATCAACCGGTGCGTTGGATGAATGGTCCACGACGAACGCGCGCGACGGCTAGAGTTTCCGTGTGTATAAAGGAGTCAATAGTGCTGGGAGGAATGCTCTATCTCCTTTCTGTTCTCCATTGAAAACAAACACGTATGCCAGACGATCAGGATGGACAAGGTGCTACGATCGACCACCATTTTCTTTTTATTTTTATACATATTCAAAGGGGTTATGAGAGAGATGGAAGAGTTGGAACTACTAAAAGAGTTACTGCACGTCATCACTAATCTTTTTAGTATCCCTATATACCCCCAACCCACCCTTTAGACATAATGGCGCTCTATGAACGCAGTGGTACCTGATGGTAAAAATCATCATCAAAAGTCATCAAAAAAATCTCAGCATGAGATTGGAATTAACCTGATTTCATGTTGATCTCATGATGATCTCATGATGAGCAGAAATCATATTGAGCTCATTATATGAGCTCCAAAGGCGAAAATAGGGGGTCTAGGGGCCTAACCCCCCCCCTCCAGAAAATTTTGGGTACAAAAAACTTTTAGCCATTTGGCTATGTGATTTGCCCAATATCTCAAAATTTCGGCGCTCCTGGAGAATTTAAGGAGCAAAAACTGTGTTTTCCCCCCAAAATTTGCCTACAGTTAATAAGAGAAATAGGGGCATCAAGGGCCTATTGGTGATCAGAGTTATCCAGGATCAAACGCATGGGAAGCAAGAAAAGAAAAGAAAAGAAAAGAAAAGAAAAAAAAGAAAAAGAAAAAAAAGGTCATCAGTTTTTGCCTGCTCAGCGGGGCAGGCAAGCCCCCCTAGAAAAAAATTCTTCGTTCGGCCTATGATGAGATCATCATAAGATCAAATTGAAATCAGGTTCCTCATCTCATTCTGAGATTCTTTTGATGATGTTTGAAAGGGAGAGGGGGGATAGGTGGGTAGAGGGGCAGAGGGGGGAGAGAGGGGCGAGAAAGGGGTAGAGGGGGGAGAGAGGGGTGAGAGAGGGGAGAGAGGGGGAGAGAGGGAGAGAGGGGGAGAGAGGGAGAGATAGAGAGAGAAGAAGTGAATTTCTGGACAATCCACTGTTTCTCCCTGAATATTTCACTGACTTAACACCGAAAAAAGTTATGTTTGTTTGACAGTATAGCATTTAGAAGGAAGACTGTGGTTCGGGTGGGTCCAAAACTTTTGGAAACTCCTCATTCCAATTTACGCATCCTACCCTCCGTAGATTAGAAGGGGCCGAAATATATTTCTTGCCCATTTAAGAAACTTTCATCTGCCTCCCTCCCACCCCAGCTAAAGCTTAAATGACATCTATAAATTGATAATAATCTTAACAAAAGGCAATCGCGAATTTAAAGGCATCAGGAGACACTAGCGAAGGAGACAGAGAGAGAGAGAGAGAGGAGAGAGAGAGAGAGAGAGAGAGAGAGAGAGAGAGAGAGGAGGAGAGAGAGAGAGAGGAGAGAGGAGAGAGAGAGAGAGAGAAGCAACTAGCAAGGTGCATATGCAAAGTGAGGATTCGAGGCGCGTATTATGAAAAAAAAAAAAAAAAAAAATTAAAAAAAAAAGAACTTGGAGGGTAGAAAAATAGGATGTGGTTTGTATTTGTCGAAATGAAAGAAACGTGCTTGATTTCGGAGCATTTATTATCAGTTATTAGTTTGTTACAAGGAGGTATAATAAATAGCTGAGCCTCGTAATAATCATGTTGGCTGTGGTTGACGAGGGGGCAAGGGGGCGAGGAGGGGGGTGGGGGGGCTTGCAGCAAGTCCAAGACGACCGAAGAGCCATCATTCATCAGAGAGGCGAACACCATCGTCGTCGCTCTGAGTCGCGCCACGCCAAGCGCGAGAGCTCACTTTCCAAAGCAACGCTTCGCCGTTTAGCGCGTGGTGGATGGTTATAGGTTATAAGGCTGGTGAGGAGCCGATCCGGTGAGCTGGTGAGCTGGTTATCCCGCGATGCGATGCTGACAGGTGTTTACTTTGGCGCGATCAGGGAGGTCCCAACTAACAGGAAACCATTTGCCCTCAAACTCTTTATAAATTACTCGCTAACTACTTACATCTCTTTCTTAGTTCCATCACCCATTTTTCTCCCCCCCCCCGCACCCTATCCCTCCCATCAGACTTCTCTCCCATGCAATATGTATATTGCTTCTCTCCACCAATTTAATGCTATTATCATTCAATTTTTACCGGCATGGAAATGTTATCCGCGCTCTCGGGGAATGAAAATATTAATCTAATTCTGAAGCTGGGCATCGATGGCTTGGTAACACTTAAGAGTCATGTAGCACCCGAGTGTTACTTCAAGCAAATTTTACTGAGGTTGAATTGTACATAACGATTGTGCATTTTGTTTTTCTTTTTATATCTTTCTTACCCGAACTGTTTGTTTGGTAAGGATGGATGTCACCGATGCAGCACCCAATGATTACTTATACATACAGATATGGCATTAGCCATCTCGCCCGTGTTAAGTGAAAAATGGATAAAACGCCGGCCGTGATACAACCGGGCATACAGAGGGGATCATAAAGATTACAGAATTCTGGTCAGAAAAGATTACGTTTCCCACTTTTCCTGTGTTTGTTTACGGAACTAGAACAAACACGGAACGTGAACAGTGGAACGTGGAACATGGAACAGTTTTGTAACAGACAAACGTGGAAAATGTTATATTTTCTCTGTAATCTTTATGATCCCCTCTGTATGCCCGGTTGTATCACGGCCGGAGTCAACTTAGCAAAATTCAGGCTAATGCCATATCTGTATGTATAAGTAATCTTTGGCAGCACCATCGGAATTCGTGCCCATTATGCGAGGTTGGGACTTTATTTTAGAACCAATTTGGCCCGTTTATGGCTCAAAAAATCAAGCAAAAAATTAAGCAGGTGCTGACAGTCCGATTTTTTGTCAATTTTTCGTCTGTTCAGAGAAAACTGCCGAAAACCGTCCAAAAACGACTATTTTCGGAGCCAGTGACAAGTAACGCCATCTTCTATCGGATTAAAAATTTTAATTTTTTTTTTAATTTTTTTTTAATTTTAATTTAATTTAAAATTTCCGGGAGTAGGTATGCCATAGAATCACCTTAAAGTAATACTACTATCGTGGAATATTCCCAGGAGAATAGGCTTCCATCTGTAACTATATTTGTAAGGTCGAAAACTATAGATGTCCACGGATGTACCAATCCTGAGAAAGAGGCTTTACGCTCAACCAATCAGAACTTAGTAATTTTTAAAGAGAGAGGGTCGCCAGCCTCTCAACACCGAACACAGGCGCACTATAGTATGAAATCATCGGAAAGTGGCCAAATATCAAAACGTAAATGGGGCAGTTGCAAGGGTCTAAAATTTTGTGCTTTCCATAGAGAAAATGATAGTACTTGATGAGCTGATAAAAATAATGCCTTTGGTTTTTACCTTAGTGTCCCGGTTTTGGAGAAACACCCGTGTAAAGTTGTTAAAAATCGTGTGCGTAGTGACGTCACTACGCGGAATTCCCATTTAAAACAATGTATTTTGGGCCAAAATCTCATCTCCGGAACAATGGGACTTAATTAGAAACCAAAGGCATCTTTATTTTCAGCTCATCAAGTACTTTCATTTTCTTTATAAGAAACACAACATTTTGGACCTTTGCAACTGCCCTATTTCTCATCAATTGATCGGTCATTTCATGACCAATATTTTAATCACAGAAAACACTCTTGATAAGTATAATTCAAACATAGAAATGTCAGTGGAAAGTTTTAAATTCAATACAACAGGTCGAAAACGTTGATTTTCTATGCCCTTTTTACTTTCTCACAACTAACAAACTTAGTATAATTAAGGAAGTATTGCGATTGGCGCAGATATCTGTCTGTCTGTATCCCAGCACAACTCCAATCGTCTATATGTATCAACATTTTCTAGAGAAGTTGCTTTGACCATTCTCCAGAGGCATAGAGAAGCTTTTTTGTTTTGTCGACATTTTAAATTGTGGGCAAGTTATGGATGAAAAAATATTTCCATTAAAATCAATTGGAAAATGGGATATTTTAAATATAGCTGTTTGAATTTTGATTAATATTTTCAAAAACATTCTACAACCAACCTTCTGTAAAATCAAATCAATCCTCAAAGGGGGGCCTGCGGGTCTCCCCCAGAGTATTAGAGGGGGTCAGGGGATCTTCCCCAAAATATTAGAGGGGGTCTGAGGATGCCCCCAGATTAAGTTTGTGAGAAAGTATGAGGCTCTTGCAAACTTTTACTGTGAGCAAATGAATAGTATACGACGTAGAAACCAGCGAAAATCACGGAAATCACAACGAGAAAGTCTAAAATTTAGTATTAAACTCACATAACTGCTATAACGGCAAGTTTGTAATGGCGGCTCAACGCAGGTATCATGGGAGATTCCTGTCTATAATGGCACTTTCTCTATGAAAACTCAGAGATATGTCTCAATTTAGATAGCAATCTCCCATGATACCTGCGTCTCTCCGCCATTAAGCCCGATTCTGAGAGTGAATTTCATGACTTTTTAGTACACTCATCGTCATTTTTAAAGGTTTTTGTGCAGGAATCAACTCTTCAATGTCCTGTAACAAAAGTTTGCAAGAGCCCCATTCGTGGGGTATTCCCTACAGTTTATTTTCCACTGATTTTAAGCCAATTTTTTTCAATCTCGACTCATAGTGAGGCGCTCCGTGGTAAAGTTTGACCCCGCGGATCAGCCGAGTCAAGTCGAACGGGTGGCCGGTCGATCGCGGCGCGGCGCAGCGCGTGAGCCGATCGCGAGGATGTCGAACAACGCGCGAGTTTGTGGAGCGCGAGACCTCCCAGGAGCTGAAGCTGCCGCTGCTGAAAAGAAAGATGACTGAAAAAAAAAGAAAGGGGGGAAAACAAGGGGGAACACTGCAGATTCAGAACTGAGGGAACAATTGCTGAATAAATATGAGCCTCCCCAGTCCCCCCCAACCGCGACTTCCCCAGTCACTGCTTTCGCGCTCCTCTCTCAATAGTTCTGCACGCCGCGTCGCCAAGGTTTCAATTCAAGTCTGAGGAAGCGAACACCAAAGACGCCCGGAACAATGTGCAACATTTTGCGCGTTTAATTACATCTCTTAAGTGTATGCGCGCGCTTCGTAGATTTACAGTGTTGCCACATGGATACATAACTATATACACAGAAACTAGGGACCCAGCACATGTTAGCACCGAGAGAATATTGCTCTTATAAACGTTTGCTATAGGAGAGTGAAGAATTGATTCTTGCATAAAAACGTGTAAAAATGACGATCAGTACACTAAAAAATCACGAAACCCACTCTCGGAATCGAGCTTAATGGCGGAGAGACGCAGGTATGATGGGAGATTCCTGTCTAAATTGAGATATATCTCTGTGTTTCTGTAGAGAAAAGTGACATAATAGACAGGAATGTCCCGTGGTACCTGCGTTGAACCACCATTACGATCTTACCGTTATAGCAGATATGTGAATTTATTACTATAAATGTTAGACTCTCTCGGTGTGATTTTCGTAATTTTCGCTGGTTTTTACTTCACATAGGACTATTCATTTGCTCACAGCAAAAGTTTGCAAAAGCCCAATTATGGTAAATGCAACGTACCTTGTAGTAAATTAAGGTAACATGTTGGTACATTTTACCATAATCTGATGAAGTTTACCGTGTACTTGTTATAGTTGTTAGCAGACTCCAAAAGCAGCTATGTAGATGGTAAATTCTACCATAGTCTTTTCTTTCCGTGATGTCTTATAATTCTATTCTAGACTAGACCAATAGTAGCGTCACCCATATAGACATACTTAGCCTTATCCATCGACCATAAAAGTAAACGATCAGCCCGCTGTATTTAGCCAGCCGAAATATTACTTTATGTCGAGCAGAAGGTGAACCCCGAAAAATTGCGGGTGTTCGTGGGCTGTCACACTCGGAGGGCCGAACGACAGACAACCAATTATGAGATAGAGAGGAGAGAGATGAGAGGAGAGAGAGATGAGAGAGAGAGAGAGAGGAGAGAGGAGAGAGAGAGATGAGAGAGAGAGAGAGAGAGAGAGAGAGGAAAAGAAGAGAGAGAGAAGAGAGAGAGAGGGAGGGGAGAGAGAGGAGAGAGAGAGAGAGAGAGAGAAGAGAGAGAGAGAGAGGGAGAGAGAGAGAGTGAGTGAGAGAGTGAGAGAAAGAGAGAGAGTGAGAGAGAGAGAGAGAGAAGAGAGAAGAGAGAGAGAGAGAGAGAGAGAGAGAGAGAGAGAGAGAGAGAGATCATTAGATTGCGAATTTCTTCTTTTTTTGTCGCATCCGATCGTAACCATCCTCATCTTCGCTCAGTGTCGGCCAGGTAACGCCTGCCCCTCCCCCTCCCCCCTCCCCCACTCTTCATCCCACCTCTCTCAACGAAGGTGTCAGATTACGGGCATTACGGCGACTACGGCTCCTCGGATGAAGGAAAGTGGGAAAAGAGGTAATCCAATATTTTCGACAAGAAATCGACTTCTCCGCGCTTCCATCGTAATGCATCCTATCGCATCAAGTCGCCATAGTCCACGGTGATTGGTCGACAAGTACCTATCGCAACTTTCGAATGGACGTCAAACACCATTATGGCCACATCGGTTGCATATATAGCACTCTAACCTCCGGACCGTTGATTTGAATCAAATTCCACCGGAGGATTTATACAGAGTGTTCAAAACCTCTGCGGTTGGTGTGGGTTCGATCTTTTTTTAAACTTTTGAACCGTTTTGAATGGGCCCGTTGCAAACATTTGCTGCAACGTTATGGAGGGTCAGTTATTGTTGGGTACGAAGACATATTGAAAATTTTGCATTCGCCTGGGTGCCTAGTTTCCGACGCACAGTCGGCATTTATTTTTTTTTTTTTTTTTTTTCATTAAAACTAATGAAAACTTTCAATTTGAATGCCATTTTTTTTTTTAAATATATTTTCTTATCGCAAAGTTTAGGTCATAGATTACAAAAAAATGACATAAACCTTATGTTCCGACACATTTATATGCTTGAAACATCCTCATCAGAAGCCAAATAATGTTCGGACTTTTTGCGGCCCTTATTACCCTTAGATTACTGGTGTTCGCTTATGAGGGGCTTAAACCACTTGTAAATTGCTCGTAAGTAAGTAGTAAGTACGCACCATACCTCTATGAGACAAATTAATTGTAAAGTCCAAACACTAATTGCTTTATACATTTGATTTTAACATGTATTGAATGAACGCATGGATTCCCAACGTGAAGACTGATAGACACCATTATGGTTTCCGGCGGAATTAAAGGTCATAGGTCATAGTTACATCGGACAAACACTACGAACAGTTTGAAAACTTGAATACCTTTCAAATGCCCAAGAAAGAGCATTCTACACTGGGGAAAAAGATCCTAACTTATAATAACATCATTAGAAGCACAACGATATGTAAATCTTGGAGAGTCTAGTACTTTTATCAGAAAATTCTAGTGTTACAATCAGAATATGGTCAAATTATCAGCATTTCTTCAACTATTTCAAGAATTATGGTACAAACACTATAATTCTGGTAATAGTATCATCCCTTACCTACCTAGGTTTACATATCGTTGTATGCTCAGTGGCGTAGCGTGCGATTTGACGACGTTGCATTGTGTCCATTTAAAGACATGTAAAAGGTCGAATACAAAGGTGTTCACCGAACACCAAATGGCTCGATCTTTTGCATGGGTTTAAATGGACGAACAGCAACGTTGCCACTACGCCACTGGTTCTGCTTCTGTTAATATTACTATCTCTTTTTTTTTTATTCGGTGTAAAAGTCTCGAGGAGGTGGGGAGGTGGATGTGGGGAGGTACTTGAGAGGGGAAAACCCCATTATTTTTTTTATTATTTTTTTTTTTTTTTTAATGACTGTTGCCTTATGTGGGGTCCAAGAGCCCCTTTTGATAAGATGTAAGCTAACCCAACGTGACATCAACGCTAGGAACGCTAGGATGTTGTGCGACGTGTTCTCAATTTCTGCACTGTTTTATCCTGCTACAGTACAACACCCATGATAGCGCTCTCGCCTCAATCAAAACATGTGGGTAAACTCACACAGAAACTCAGCCCGAGCCAAGAGCCCAAGAGCACCAAGTTTTTCAAGAGTTTCACTTTTCTTATGATTTCCTCTGACGTGCCGAAGCTCAGAGCTTTCAGTTCTAATCAAAGTCGGCGTCGTTCGTGATATCAAGTCGCGTGCGTGTAGAGAAGCGTTGCCAAATTCCCGCCGAGGAGCTCATGATAAACCCGCAGTCACAAAAATATTAATATCAGGGATGTTTGTACATGTACTGTAATTTTGGCAACACCGCGTGTAGGTATACGTATCGTGTATCGTGTAATGCATGCAAATATGTGAGCATGAGCATGTTCCCGCGCTTAGCCTGATTTGATGGGTGAAAACCTTTTCCTACAGCTCTTTTTCTTTTTCTCTTTATTTCCTCGCTTATCTGCAAACTTGCCTCCCCCCCCCCCCCCCCGGGGGGGCCCCCCCTTTCCGTTTTGTTCATACCTCATACCTTTAGAGCTATATATATATAAGTTCGGCACAATTGAGGAGTACAATGCTTGGCGTGCAATTTAGCAACGTTGTATTAAACCCGTTGTCTATTTATATTTAAACCCATATAACAGATTGAATTCGAGGGTCTTCTTCGTATTTTCAATAGTTCGATAATTTTTATTACTTTGTTTTTTTTTCCATCCCTTCTTTTATTTATTTATATATTTATTCAAGTTTCAGATTTCAAACAAGAGTAATGGTAATAAGTTTTGAACATTTTAAAATTACAGAGAGTTAAGATCCAATTTTCTTTATTCAATAATCATCCTTCGCTAATTATTTAATTGTTAAAAATATATTCATTAAAATAAAATACTAGATATGAAGCACATCTTTTAAAAAATCGAAATGAAATGTTATGACAAAATATAAGTAAAACCATTAACACGTTTCACTTTCGATGTACCTTCAATACGTGAAAAGAAGCATAGCGCTCAGCCTAACGTCGATTTTTCTTTTCAAATTATATTTTTGCAACATCTAATTAAGTCCATGGTCCTCCAGCAACGACGCGCGTGCGCAGTCTGGCAACTTTGAATTTCGTCCATTTAAACCCATGTATAATATCGATTCGAGTAAGTGCAAGTGCACTTTAGACACCCCCATTATTTCGATTTTTTTCTAGACTTTAAATGGACTAAATGCAACGTTGCCAAGTTTCACGCACCACCACTGTTCTCCTCGCACCGATTCTTTCTCTTTTTTTCAGATGCTTCAACAATCAACACGAGAGGCAACTAACTGACAAAAAAAAATGAGAATTAAAAATGTCAACATTTATATTGCCTCTCCTTCCTGAAGATAGAGTTTTGGATATATCGCTAGCATGCAACTCTCACCTGTAGTCGAATCTAACGTCAAATGTTCTTGATTGATCCTGAGTTATTACGGGGTGAGACAAGGTATAACCTCTTGTGCACCAACTTATGCCAAAACAGCAAAAATCAGAAGAGACGGAGCTGTTTTGAAACTCGCCTACCAGCATTCTATGAGTATCTACACCTGTTTCCATACATCGTACTTACCCTTTGATAATTCTCATAATTTCCTCCTGTAATAATTACAACCCTCCTCTTTCCTTCCCCGAATGCCTTTGTGGTGGTTGCTGCATTCTCGATGAAGACATACTATAACCAATCTCATCTAAATTACTTTTTAAACGGAGGCCCGAGCCCGGGACAGGCCGGTGCAAAGACAAGCGCCAAATTAGACGCCAACCAAACCTGACCAAAACTGCGTAACCAGAGCCAGGGCATGATGCCTGCGATGCCTGATGCCTATTGCCTTGTCCTATGGTCTCTGACAGAATAAAGGCAAGCACACGATCAATCACTCAAAACGATGAGGTGTGGTGAGGCTCCGAAAATTTCCGACTCCCGGCGTACTCCTCGCCTGCGGTCAGGACGTGCCCCTTCCTCAGATCGGGTGGGTAACTAACATGGGCCAATTTACAAGAAGAAAGAACAGTTGCAGCCTCCTCCCCTTTGGCTTAAACAAACAAACACACACTAACACACGAAAAGTATACGTAAGTATAAATGGTTTAAATTACAGCTCGGTTTTTGAGACTATGCTTGTGCGCTTTTTTGTGTATACACCTGTTCTTGTCCGACGGCTCATCTATCGGCGATAAATGGAGTGATGGACCAAACCGTCGCACAAAAGATCAGATGAAACAGTTTTTTGGACGATTTTACAGGAGCAAAATGAGATTAGAAACACTATTTGTGAAATGAGATTGTTGCACACTTTTGCTTTAAGCAATTTATGGGTCAATTCAGATGTAAAAACCTCCAAAAATAAAAGTAAGCATCAAAAACGACATGATGTGTCCGCGACATTTACCATCCATCAGTGTTGGGGGGGGGGGGGGTGGGCAAAATCAATATTTAACTAATTCCAGTGTATTTTTTGGGCAGTAATATGAAAAAAATGTTAATTTGGATAATATCAATGTGAGTCAACTAATGATAAAACTTAAACCGAATGAACTTGAATCTTTTTTGAGCCATAATTAAAGCGTATAGTGCCAAGCGTCATACTTTGTGGAGACAATTTTCTTTTTGGAATCGCAGGACGTGCATATTATTAAATTGGACTATTCAGAAATTCCTTTTAAGGTGATTCCAGGCGAAACTTTTCCAGATTTCAATCCGATGGATAGCGCCACTAGTCGCTTTTTGGAAAAGTCGTGTTTTTGGCGTTTTAAACTGGAACCATAGATAAAACGCAAAATCCAACAACGTCAGCACCTGCAAAATTTTTTTATGGATTTTTTGAGCCTTAAATGAGCAAAATTGGTTCAAAAATTAAAGTCGTAAATTATGAAATTCGTTTCGCCATAAGCTTACTGAGTGAGAGTGAGCGCGAGTGATGATACGTCCATCTGCCTCACTCGCACTCATTGCGGCTTACGGGAAGTTTCGTTTTTTCATAATTTCCGGCTTTATTTTTGAGTGTTTCAGTCTGAAACTTTCAGGGTATCTTCCTGGAGCATGCTTGCAGGTGCTGACGTTTCTCAAATTTGTGTTTTTAGCGTAAATTCGTCAAATTTAACAAAAAACTGTTGACTTTTTGAGCAGCGCGATGTGGTGTCCACGGTCGGAACTAATCGACCCTGGAATCATCTTAAAATTACCAGTACTATTTTTGACTCAACGATTCTATCTCGTGGAAATATCAAAACGTACGATCAGACCAATGAGGATTGATGATTCTGGTCATTCTAAAAGGAATATTTATTTTCAACTGTGGATATTATATTAGGAATTCCATCGTAATTCTAGAAGAATTATCTATTTAGTCTATATTTAAAGATTTTTTTGTTTTTGTTTTTGTTTTTTGTTTTTTTGTTTTTGGTTTAGGTGGCCTTGCGTTCCAGTCTCCTGTTTAATCCCAGTTCAGTCCAGGCTCTCTGTTTAAGCAAATTTTATTTCGTGACCAATGGTCACCGGTCACTTCTCTCGTGACCAGAGTTTCGAAACCACGGTCACTTACGGGAGCCAATCACAGACAAGGCGATTCAAAATTCAAATATTCCCTCCGGTCACCTACTCGTCCGGTCACGTTTCACGTAACCCAACTCGGGAGGTAGGTCTCGAAATTCGGAACCAAGCAGTTCCCGGTCACCTTTTGATACGGTACCGTACATGATCGTACGTTGCTTGGCTCCGCCCACTTTTAAGTGACCGGAATAATAAAATTTCGGTCACCTACCGATTTTCGAAACCTGGTCACGAAATCAAATTTGCTTTTTTGGTTACCATTTAGTTTGAATACGGTCCTAGCAGGAAAGCTGGCTCATTCCGTTTTTTGGGCCAATTGGTTCAAGGCCCAATAAACCAATGGCAACCCTGGTAAAAACGGTCCTTCAAAATCCTTGCCCATGCAATAAGGATTTCCATGAAATCATAAGGATCCTCATGTAATTGCACGGAAAAAAAAAAAAAAAAAAAATCTTGGGAATTTCCGCACATTTTCACGGAAATGGGGCAGTTGCAAGGTTCTGAAATGTTGTGTTTTTTATGAAGGGAATGATAGTACTTGATGAGCTGAAGACAATGGTGCCTTTGGTTTTTTCATAAGTGTCACGGTTTTGGAGATACACACGTTTAAAGTTGTAAAAAATCGTGAGTGTAGTGACGTCACTACGCGGAATTCCAGTGGCGTAACAATAGCCCCCTCAGCCCCCGCAATTGCGGGGGGGGGCGCAAGGCGTTGGTGGGCGCAAAAAGAGAAGAGGAAAATACAGGGCGAAGGAAGAAAAGGAAAATACTTAAGGAAGGAAAAAAAGAAGAAGAAAAGAGAGAAGAACAAAAAAGAGAAGAACAAAAAATAGGAAAACGGGGACGAAGATGATAGAGAGAGGATTGATGGACGGATTGATAGAGGATTGGTAGCGATGGATTTTGGAAGACTTATTGACGAATTCGCAACAATTAAGGCACGAATGAAAAAGTTTTGAAAGAACAGGTATGCTATTTTTGATTTAAAATTGACAAAAGAAAATAAATTGATTCATATTTTTTCTTTCGTAGGAGTACGTGTTCTATGAAGCCCCGGGGTCGTAGGCTGGTAAAGAGTCGAGTGGGAAATAGAGGGGTTGGAATGGAAGGTGATGGGGGGCGGGGGGGCGCAGCTCTTTTTTTTGCGTGGAGGCGCATGCATGCCTAGTTACACCACTGCGGAATTCCCATTTAAAACAATGTATTTTGGGTCAAAATCTTATCTCCGGAACAATAGGACTTAATTAGAAACCAAAGGTATCTTTATTCTCAGCTCATCAAGTACTTTAATTTTCTTTAGAAAAAACACAAAATTTTAGACCCTTGCAACTGCCCCATTCTTATTATTTCATGGAAATCCTAATCACATCGAGATTCGACCAAGGATTTTCAAGGACCATTTTTACCAGGGAAATGAACAAAACTTTGCATATACAAAAGACTAAACTTCTTAAGATCCAAAAAAATCCCAAGTTCTTCATCGGTGTGCGACGAGCGGGCGGCTACTAGCAGCTACCTATACATCTGTAGTTATTATTCAGTGTATCTTTGTTTGTATCATGGTTATGATAGAGAGCGTTGTTTGCTGATTGTGCCTGATAGGTATTATACCCTTTATTCGGTCTCCAATTTTGAAGTGGCCGCCCAACTTGCTCTAAGGCCGACAACAAGCCCAATCAATGCGCTAGAGTTGTTGCCAAATTGACTATTTATGCGAGAGAGGCTGGATGATGAGCGGGCTATTCAAATTGACCAATCAGATGATGGCGGATTAACCCTTAACTGCAGGATGAGCCCAGATCTGGAACAATTACTTTGAAGCCTTATCTGAAAGTAAGGGACTTGAGTTGTACTGTCGCTGCATGGTGGTTCACATGTGGAACAGGTGCTAAACGAGTAAGAATTGTCGATTTTGTCCTAGAGAGCGCAGCAAAGGATAGAGAACGTGCAGAGGGGTTGAAAATAGCTCACTGAAAATCTGATGGAGATTTTCCGATTTTCATTGTTATGTTTGGGAGTAACGCAGGGGTGCCATATACAAAAAAAAACAACTATTGAAACTTACTAACTTATTTTTTACTACTTTATTTTTTTTTTTTTTTTTTAGCCTGAAAACTTTATTTTCAGTTGCATGGATACCTAAATGCGGGTAAGGCCATATTTGGAACAATTAATATTCAGGCTCTTTACCATTGAAATATAATGGAAAGAATTTTTTCACTATTTTTCCCTGTCTCAAGGATCAAAATTGTTCTGAAAAAAAATTATTTTACTGAAAAAAAAAATCATGCAATAAAGGGTTAAAGTAGCGGGATATTTAAATCGACCAATCAGATTCGGGTAACACGATGAGCTGGCAAGATTTTGAAACTTTAAATTGAGTCACGCTTCTTTGTAAAAACACTAGCGCGACGTTTTGAGTTTCTAACAGGCTATGAAATTTCAACACTGGAAAAAAAAAAGTTTAAGTAGAACTGAAGCAGCAGCTCTTTAAAATAGCTTCGCAGAGCAAAAGTCCTACTAGCTCTTCTGGAGCAAGTTGCGGTTGTCCTGAAGCACGACTTCGGCAGAGCCAAAGCAAAAAAAGAGACTGTTACTCTAGAGAAGTAGTGCTTTGGTACACCTGCAACTTTCTCAGCTTGAACTTTTGCTCTGCAAAGCTATTTCAAAAAGCTGCTTCGGCTGTATATCAACTCTGTTTTTTCAGTGAATGACGTGATACAGCGTTTTTTCACTCACCTGAAATGTTTGCATTTTCCCGATATTTGATTTTGAAACTATGCATTCAATCGGTTGGTTATAGTTCAAACTTGCAAATTCAAAGTAATTTTATGCAATTCCTACGTTTAATTTGAAGATCTCGCAGTGACCAGTCCCGAGTCGGTTTCAATAATTCACGACAGAGTCTCGCCAAAGGGCATAGCAGGATAAACATAGGATTTTGGGCCCCGGCGCCTTTTTTAACGTAACTTTGGGGACTTGCTAAGGACCACGAGATGCTGCTTTCTGTCAATTTTCAGCCCTTAATTCCGATTGGTTCTCGCGCTATATAGACGGTTTTTTCGAAATTTCGAAAAAAAATTAATCTCTCGAGAGCAGTTGCACCGATTGAGTCCAAATTTTAGGACGTTACCTATGTAAGTAACCAAAATGCATCTAATAACATTTACTAGATTTTTCTAGGCCATTTTTAAGGATACAAATGTCCAATTTTTGGTGTTTTTATATTTTTAAATCAATTTACGATTCTCATACGACAACCAAAATTGGACAGTAGACGCCTCTTATGTGCATCTATAACGTATACATTTATCTCAAAAATGTAAACCAACTTACGCCATAGTCAAATCTACGAAAAATTGGTTTGAGGGTTCGAGGGTTTTTTGTAATTAAATGCAATTTTCGACTCTCCTCGAACTAGTTTTTCGTAGATTTGACTATGACGCAAGTGGTGTACATTTTTTTGGGATAAATATATGTTATAGATACACATTAGAGGCGTCTACAGTCCAATTTTGGTTGTTGTATGAGAATCGCAACTTGGTTAAAAAAAAAAAAAAAAAAAAAAACACCGAAAGTTAGACAATTTTACCCCTATAAAGACCTAAAAAAAATCTAATAAATGTTATTAGATACATTTTGGTTACTTACATAACGTCCTAAAATTTGGACTCAATCAGTGCAGCCGCTCTCGAGAGATTAAATTGTTTCGAAATTTCGAGAAGAAAAAAACGTCTAGCGCGAGAACCAATCAGAATTAAGGGCTGAAAATTGGCAGAATTAGTTTCTCATGGTCCTTAATAAGTTCCCGCAAAGTTTCGTTAAAACAGGTGCCGGGGCCCAAACCCTATATGCTTCTCCTGCTATACCCTTTTAATTTGTCTAATCTAATCCTGACGGTTAATTTTAAGCCGGGTTTTTGTGAGCTCTGGAGCTAAGGGTAATAGAATCCTCCCCCTCCCCCCTCCCACCTCCCCATACAGCACTTATTGGTTATTGTTGCAATCTTGCGTGGCGGCGAGATCTCTTTTTGAACAAATCATGCGGAAAGTAAAGTATACCTGTGCTCTGATTTTGTGAGTAGATAGTTAACTATTTCTACGTGATGGTTCTGTTTTTGCCTATGCCACAAATTGAAGGCGCACTAAGTGACTCTACCTGCGTTTGTCCCAGAACCGGAGGTTAAGTTCGAACTTCAAAGTCTACCAGTGGCGTAGCATGCCATTTGGCAACGTTGTTTAGTGTTCATGCAAAACCATGTGTAAGGTCGAATGCAAAGGTGTTCACCGAACACCCTAAAGTTCGATATTTTTCATGGGTTTAAATGGATGGATTGCAACGTTGCTGAATGGCACGCTACGCAACTGAAGTCTACCGCTACAGAAAACCATAATCAATACTTAATCGAAGATCAGTGAGTTTGCTTGTTCTATAACCAAATCCGCGAGTGCTCTCGCACGGTTTACATGATCTTGATTTCATCGATTACAATTTGAATAAAAACGCCGGTTACCTACTAAATTTCACTACACCGAAGAAAAAACAAAAGTTTGAGTTTTAGCAATACTAATTTTAAAAGTGGTGACCCAAAAAATGTAAAAGTTATTTTAACAAAACGGAATACTAAATTAACAAAATATTATTGTTGAATTGACAAAATGAAGTGTTACATCCACAAATTGGTGAGTGAAATTTACAATTTTGTTGATGGAACAATTAATTACCTTCTATCATTTTGCTGTCGCCGTTTCTTACATTAGAATGAGGCTGTTGCAAACTTTTGCTATTGGGGATTGAAGAGTTGATTCTTGCATAGAAACTTGTAAAAATGATGATGAGTACACTTAGAAATCCCGAAATTCACTCTCAGAATCGGGCTTAATGGCGGAGAGACGCAGGTATCATGGGAGATTCCCATCTTAATTGAGACATATCTCTGTGTTTCCGTAGAGAAAGTGACATAATAGACAGGAATCTCCCATGATACCCGCGTCGAACCGCCATTACCATCTTGCCGTTATAGCAGTTATGTGAGTTTATTACGGAATTTTAGACTTTCTTAGTGTGATTTTCGTTATTTTTGCTGGTCTTTACATAAGATTGGACTATTTATTTGCTCATAGCAAAAGTTTGCAAGAGCCCCATTGTGAAATAAAAGAAATAAATAAAAAAAATAAAAAATTCAAGGTACTCATAGCCCTGCAAATTGAGTTACTTGAGTACTTAGCTGTGCTAAGCGTTATTAAAATTTGACCCATCCGAAATTGATAATGAGCAATGATAAGAGTAAACTCACATTTTTGCCATTGTGTATTCAAGGGAAAAAAAGCATGCAGAAATGCAAAGGATTCATGCGTGCGTACATCGCACTGAAGCTTACACCTACCTTTGCTAAAATACGCATCTAAAGAAGGTTTCATATGATGAGGAAACATTGCTCTAGGTTTTTCTTTTTATCGGAGTAGCGCACATTCAACTCACTCACCGTTCACTCTTCCCAGAGCTGACTTAATCATCGTCATAGAGTAAAGTCAGTCAATGGGTCTGTTGCACACTTCGGCTACAGCGTTTTAAAGTATCAATTCCTACGTAAAAATCCGAAAAAATAACAATGGCAGCATCAGAAAACACTTAAATTCAGTATTAAACTCACAAATTGCGAAAAACACTAGACACTATTCACCCCTGTATCTTTCCACCACGTGCACGATATTTCGCGAAATTAGCGCGGCACATTCAAATAATCACGGCCGACTGTCATCACAGCTGACTTCATAAACAAATAAACAGTAGACACTGACGGCATCTGCTCGAATTCTTACGTTTCAATATCCTCAATTCCTCACCAGGCCAGGACTGGCCCACCGGGCAACCGGGCAGATGCCCGGTGCGCCCTCTGTCTGTGGCGCCCCGGCGCCCCCTCCCCCCCAAAAAAAACCTTAAGCAGCGGAAAGCCGCGATTCTGGCACTCTAATTTTCGGTGACTTGAGTACCACAAAATATCATGTGTCATAGGGCGCCCCCCGTCCTATAGCTCATATGCACCGAGGGCGGCATGGTTTTCGTCGTAACTAACGTAGAAGGCACGAGTGGGAACGCATTACATCCCACTTTCCGCCCAACGCTATGCCCAAAGTCACAAAAAACGATTCTAGGGCTGAATGCTTTGCACATTATAGTTAACATAAGACACGAGAGGGCGCTTCCCCCTTCCTCTTAGCGCCCTCCGTCATATGTCACATAAGATGAGTCGAGGATGGCATGGTTTGCGCCCTAATTTACGTGTAAGAGACGAGCAAGAACGCCCCCCCCCCCCCACTAAGAACCGCTAAGAACGTAAAAATAGCTATTTTTGACACTTTGAAAATTCATAATTCGAAGACAAATCATTTCTCGAAAACGAACTTTAACTCATTTTAACCGGAAAAGAAAGGACTTTCTTTGAGACGGTTTTTTGTTTTCCTCAATGCGATCCGCGTATGAAAAAAATTCAAAAATCTAATATTTTGGAATTTCCAAAATTTTGAAAATGCAATTACTCAACTATAAAATTCAATATTTTTGAAACGTCACAACAAAAAAAAGTGGATCTTTAAAACATCTTTCGATTTAAAAAAAATTGATTTTGGTATCTTTAACCGTTCAAAAGTTATGATCGATAAACCGTTTTACCTTCGACCCCCCGCCCCCCCCGGTTCAAAGAGGGCTAAAATAAAAAATAGACCATATACACTCCCCGTAAATATAGCTCTATCAGCCCTGAAAAAATGAAGGCAATTCATTCCCAACTCATTCCTTATGGGCAATGAAACAACCTCTTTCCCCCAAAATATTCCATGGCTCCTTCATCCACATTTCCACATTCCACTTGACTCTTCGCCCTCGAATTATGAGTCGAGAGCAACGATTTCATGCGGGCAAAACTGAAAATATATTCGAACTTATCAATTTTACGGTACATGAAAGTACCGTAAAATTCAGTCTGAAGGTCAGGAAAATTGAAAAATTTTCCGGGGGAGGACCCCCGGACCCCCCGCTTGTCCTAAGGGGTATTCCGTACCCCCCAGATCCCCCGGAATTTGAGTCGTACCAACCCCCGCCCCCAAGGCAAAAGTCTCGGTGCGCCACCGCCTATACTGACTAAAATGTTTTGGTGAATACTGGAGAAAAAATTATCATTTTGATGGCAGCTCCTTAAAATTTGAAAAAGAAAAAAAATTATAGTATTTTCACCTGACTCTGACATAAAATGTGAGTTTATTTTTTCCTCGATCAAATAGATCCCTCTGTTAATATAGGGTCGTTCGGCGGAAACTATAAACGAAAATTCGAAGCTCCAGAAACTACGCATTCATATTCTCTCCTCTTTTTTCATAGTTTTTCTAAGCTCATAATTACACTTTTCTGTTCGTTTTTTCCCCACGGGATTCCGTATTGACGACTTACAAGGTCGAATATATTCTTGGAAATTTGCGAAGAATTGATGAGCTGACTTAATGACCGATCTGATCGCTTAAAAATGACTTAAAATTGCAATCTGGCGGATTCGAAATCTCGAAAATTTTCCGGGGGAGGACCCCCGGACCCCCTTTCTACCTTGGAGGTATTCCATACCCCCCCAGACCCCCCGGTGGATGGCGCCCCCCTAGTCCACCGTCCCGCGCCCCCTCAGGTGAGCCAGTCCGGGCCTGTTCCTCACAAAAGGTTGTGAAAGGTACGGAGACCGATATTTGTGTCGAAAACTTATCAAAATGAACAATAACTCATAGGAGTTCCAAGGATGATTCCAACTTCGATCATCATGCTTGGAACTCCTGTGTGTTATTGTTCCATTTTGAAAAGTTTTCGACACAAATATCGGTCTCCGTACCTTTCACAACCTTTTGTGAGTAATTGAGGATATTGAAACGTAAGAATTCGAGCAGATGCCGTCAGTGTCTACTGTTTATTTGTTTTATGAAGTCAGCTGTGATGACAGTCGGCCGTGATTATTTGAATGTGCCGCGCTAATTTCGCAAAATATCGTGCACGTGGTGGAAAGATACAGGGGTGAATAGTGTCTAGTGTTTTTCGCACTTTGTGAGTTTAATACTGAATTTTAGTGTTTTCTGATGCTGCCATTGTTATTTTCTCGGCTTTTTACATTAGAATTGATATTTTAAAACGCTGTAGCCGAAGTGTGCAACAGACCCATTTTCGTTGGCTATTTTCAAACAACGGCGCGGTGAGTAATAATTCAAGCATCATGAAAAAAAAAAAAAAAAAAATCAAGATTATAAAATGTTTTAATGGTTTACGTGTTAAATTTACGACCACAGCGTCATTTTTTTTTTTTTTTTTTTATTATTATTTAAATAATAATGAGAGAAATTGGTGCAGCAATTACCGCGGCGTAACATTGTAACACTCGAACCTGCTGGAAGCAACACGAGCAACAAGCAACAGATGTGAATTCGGGAGCCGCAAACATAATTACTCTGAGTAAACTTATACCTATATGCGCGCCTGCGTGCTGCGTGTCCCCATACTCCCGGACTGCTCAAAGCGCTCATAGGCCTATTTAATACAACATACTTATCACGCGCTTCGGGGGCTTCAATTTATATTTTTTATTATTTTATATCTCTCGCACACTGTATCCATACTATTAAACATGACACGATAGACGCACAAAACGTTTCTCCGTGTTTCAACGAAAAGCTTTTTATTAAAGAGAGAGAGAGAGAGAGAGAGAGAGAGAGAGAGAGAGAGAGAGAGAGAGAGAGAGAGAGAGAGGGGGGGGGTTGAATTGTAAAAATGATTATCTTACTCGGTAACAAGTTGATTAGCGGCTGGTGTTAAAACGATTCTCAAAATACGGCCACAAGATACGGCCATCTATCAACACGGCCAATCTAAGTTACTTACTTACTTACTTTACCTATGAAGTGATGGCGAGGCTTTTATTGAGTCATCGAGACCATCGCGTCTAAGAACGGAAGATGTTTATCTGAGTATATGATTCTCACTTGGAAGAGGAAGAGGTGGCGTGTTGGGGGGAAAAAAATGGCGCGCGTTTATCGTGATCGTGGTCGTGATTGTTGAAACAAGATTTGCAGTTGTTAGTTTTCGGTTGAATTAATTTTGGTACAACGAAATTAGAAATTGGAAATTATACAATCTACATTTGGTGTTGGTATTACGTGCTCATTATGCCCGGTCCAATTTTAAATGAGATTATTTTCTGAAAGCATGAACTGGACTGTTGAGATTGGAGTTGGCGAAGAAGGTTTGTTCCGACTAGGTTTTCTTAATCCTGATTTTATGTTGCCTATTCAGTTGCCTCAAGACTGTGAACCGACGCTACACTGAAAAAAAAAAAAAAAAATCATTTAGAAGCACAAAGTTATATCAACCTCAAAATTTATAGTGCTGTTACACCATTTTCTACGGTACAAATGTAAAATAGCTCCTGAAAAATTGGTGGAAAATGTGGTATACAGTGACCAGATTCTTACTGAAACATCAGAACTTCCTGGTAAAGGCGCTAGAGATTCCTCGGTTGATTTATCGCTGTGCTTCTTGTATAGTATATTAGTTGAAAGAAAATTAGTGCTTAGCCCATGTATGCCCAGTAGGTCGTTAACGACCCACTTGTTGTGTTATTTTTGGACCAAATCTCAGTCAATCTGGACCAATTTTACTCAAAAACCAATTTTGGGAGTTTTTCGCTCGTAAAATTTATCTGCCCCAAAAAGTTTCTGTTTTTTTTAATTTGTTCGTGTTTTAAGTTCTCTAACTGTGTCTTTTGAGAAAAACACACAAAAATGTTAAATAATTCTGGGCATATGTGGGTTAGGGATTTTGTTTTTGTTTTTTTTTTTTTTGTTTTTTTTTTTTTTTCAGTGTGCTTTTTGCAATACATCCTCGAAAACCCGATCCAACCCGACCTGTGTATAATTTATCAACTAAAACTAATGAAACAAATACTTCAAACTCATACTTTACGTTTTTGCAATAAAAATACTGACTCTTTCATATCGTACCACAAGTGGCAAGTGGTGGTTTAGTGATACGTGGCAACAACGGGTTCTATCCATTTAAACCAACGTAAAATAATCGATCTACAGGGGATTCCCTAAATCACTATGAGCAATCGATACTACAATACAGATTCAAATGTCAAAAGAAAGCAGTTACACGAACCGCCACTGCTATTTCTTGTGATCTATACATTTCAGAAAACGTGAAAATGGCCTGAACGGTCACAAAGTGTTAGATGGCAGAACTCACTTAACCCTTTACTGCATGATTTTTTTTTTCAAAATATTGTCTTTTTTTTTTTTGTTTCAGTACAATTTGATCCTTGAGACAGGAAAAATAGTGAAAAAATATTCCATTAATTTCTTGGTAAAGAGCCTGAATATTAATTTTGCCAAAGATGGCCACCCGCATTAGGTATCCATGCAACTGAAAAAAGTTTCATGCTAAAAAAAAAATAATTGAGTAGTAAAAAATAAGTTAGTAATTTTCAATAGTTGTTTTTTTTTGTATATGGTACCCCTGCGTTACTCCAAACCAATTACAATGAAAATCGGAAAATCTCTATCAGTTCAGTAAGCTAATTTCAACCACTCTGCACGTCTCTATCCTGTGCTGCGCGCTCTAGGAAAAATCGACAATTCTTACGTCTTTAGTATCGTCCACAAGTGACCCACCATGCAGCGACAGTAAAATTCAAGTTCCTACTTTTAGATAAGGCTTCAAAGTAATTGCTCCAAATCTAGGCTCATCTGCAGTTAAGGGTTAAGATTGCTAACCATAGAGGTCATGTTTGGTCATAAGATGGCAGAACTCATTTTACACGACAGTGACTGGATAAACCACAGTGCGGCCATTTCGGTCGTCTTTCTTACTGGTCGGATTCCTTAGATCGCGAATTTGAGCATTTAGAAGTATTTTTACAGTTTTATAGGGTTCTCGTAGGCAAGTCAGACACTACTGAAGATCTTCTGTCAAATTTGAAACACATTGGTTCGCAAAATTAAGAGAAATCAACGATTCCCCGTAACTGACCCCCGCGGATGCGCACCCAACTTAACACGGGCGCCATAGGGAGGAAGTGTGCTCCTGAGTTACTCGCCAAAAATATCGCAACCCCCCGCCCTAAAACTGGTTTACACATAGCATTAATGACTTTTTTCAGACAGGGGGTAGAGAAAATTTCATTCCGAAACCCAGGAACAACCATGCTCCCCATGCTGCCCGTGCTAAAGTGGGTGCGCTATTGAGGGGTGGAGGGCAAATGGCCGCACTGTGGTTTATCCAGTCACTGTATTTTACACCACTTCAAATAGTTCTCATCAGGTCACGGAGACAATTTTATTATTGTGCTCCAAATCTCAATCTGTCTTATAATTTAATGAAAAATGTCAATCTTTTAGCTCGACTTCTTTCAAAACTGTCAAAGAAATGAAAAATTAGTATGATTTTCCCCTGCCAAGCTATGATATTGCTTTTCAAAAGAGACAAGTGAGCAATCCGACCGAAAAATTTCCGAAGACGTCATGATTGCGTCCAAAATGGACTCAAAGATTATCGACAAACCAATTTACTAGTCGAAAATTATTACAAATCATATGGTATTCATGGTTACAGTGAAAAAAAAAAAAAAAAAAAAAAAAACTCTTAGCTAGGACTGGCCTCAAATGTTTCATTCTCATCATGCAGCTATTCAAAAATCATCATCCTGTTTATTTCCTCTGTATGAGTTTTCATAAAGCTCTATTTTTTAAAATAGATGGAAAAATAAAGGAAGAGTTTCTAGGCTTCTACCCAATTCATTTCACTTTCACTTAAGCTCAGTTTGAAGGGCACACAGTTTTCTCTCGGCGAGAACCACCGAGCTTTGGAAATCTCGCGCTCTCTCCGTGGGGGGCACACCGGCCGTATACGCCTAGGGGGCCCTCCGGTGACTCAGTTACTCCTCACCGATAATTTACTCCCAGTTACGCCGTACTTACGACTCGAGTAACTTCCAATGCTCGGCTGTTATGATAGTAGCTTCGAAACACTTATGCATCCATTACACGGTGCATATATGAAACAAGGTATACACAAACTAAACCGGGAGGACCAGACGAGCGCAGTGCACACTTGCTCTCTCTCTCTCTCTCCCTCTCTCTCTCTCTCTCTCTCTCTCTCTCTCTCTTCTCTCTCTCTCTCTCTCACTCTCACTCTCCTCTCTTTTCTCTCTCTCTCTCCCTCTCTCTCTCTCTCTCTCTCTCTCTCTCTCTCTCTCTCTCTCTCTCTCCTCTCTCTCTCCTTTTCTTCTCTCTCTCTCCCTCTCTCCTCTCCCTTCTCTCTCTCTCTCTCTCTCTCTCTCTCTCTCTCTCTCTCTCTCCTTCTCTCTTCTCTCTCTCTCTCACTCAATCATCTCTCTCTCTCTCTCTCTCTCTCTCATTCTCTTTTTCTCCGTCTCCTTTTCTCTCTTTCTCTCTTTCTCTCTCACTCACATGCATGCGCACACTCACACTCAATCACTTAATCTCTCTCTCTCTTTCTCTCTCTCTCTATCTATCTCTCTCTATCTCTCTCTCACTCAGACGCATACAAACACACACTCAATATCCCTCTCTCTTTCTTTCTCTCTCTTTCTATTGGACTCTAAGCAGTGAGCAGTGAACATCAATGATCACGTTAGGTGTAGGCCTGAAAACTCAGGCTGGTGGGGCGGTGTCGGGTAGTTGATTAACTGAGTTTGTTTTACATGTCAGCTCGCCTTCCAAACCTATCATTATCGCTAGTATTTCTAACACTCTTCCCGATATCCCTGTCAGCAATCCCACCATCAATTTAGTAATACAAAATAAAAAAAAAAAAGAGAAGAAACAAGCTTGCGCCCGTAGCTATTCTAATACCACACTTTTTCACTCGAGACCTGCATAAATATGAGCGCTAACTGCCCCATACATTCTTTTTTTCCCTGTTTTTATCTCTTCTTTTCGATGCCTAAGGAATCTATATCGACCGGTCAGCCCCCCTCCCAGCCTCCCTCCCTCACCCCACAATCGTTTCAAGAAACACATAAATTGAATTTTATATACTCACCCGTTTTGGTCATCTCTGAATGTTGTGGAGAGCATCGTCCCCGATGGCTATTATAGTTTGAAGGAGTCCTGACATTTGATGGGTCCGATTATTATTTTTTCGTCCTTTTTCAATAACGTATACGATTTTTGAAGTGCAATTTGAAAAAGTGCAGTTTAAAAACAAGTATTTGTCTCATCAAAACGACTCGAGAAACGCTTTGAGACCATTCATTTTTATAATCGTTCCACTTGTTGTTAACCACTGATTTGACCGAAACTCACGCAAAATGCGCCTTGCAATCTAAAAGTCGAAAAATTCTCCTGTATATAGTGATTAGTTTTTGATGTCAATAATACTTAAATTGTAAAAGAAACTAGCATTTATAGGTATAAGCAAATTTTCCTTCTCATCAATCAAAACCAGACTAGCAAATTTTCCTTCTCATCAATCAAAACCAGACTACTATTCTTGAGTGGTTATTACATTATTACATTGCTTTATTAATATAGCAATTATACTGGACGAGTCGGATTAACAGTGTTTTGTGATAGATGGTTAGGTACCTATACTTATTTGCCACTCAATGAATTTTGACTCAATTTTTAAATCCGCAGCTACTTAAGAACAAATCAAAATCCGCGGTACTCTTCTCGCATATGACCGGTCTTTCTCAGTTTTTTTCTTTGGGAAATACTACGAGCGAATGGTAAAGAGTGATTTTTAAGAGTGAAAGTTTCTTGGTTTTTCGTCTTCAGAATATCAGATCATCATGCAGATTCCTCGCATGGACCAATTGATATGAGCGGAATACTTCGAATCAATTAAGAGCTGAATCGCTTTGGTCAGAAATTCTTTAATTAATTGTTCAAACATATGTTCGTGCAGTTAGCAGAAGTGCAAATGGGGGGCTCTTGCAAACTTTTGCTGTAGGGGATTGAAGAGTGGATTCTTGCATAAAAACCTGTAAAAATGACGATGAGTGTGTACACTAAAAAATCACGAAATTCACTCTCAGAATCGGGCTTAATGGCGGAGAGACGCAAGTATCATGGGAGATTCCTATCTAAATTGAGACATATCTCTGTGTTTCCGTAGAGAAAGTGACATAATAGACAGGAATCTCCCATGATACCTGCGTCGAACCGCCATCAACATCTTGCCGTTCTAGCAATTATGTGAGTTTAATACTGAATTTTAGACTTTCTTATAGTGTGATTTTCGTGACTTTTGCTGGTCTTTACATAAGACTGGACTATTTATTTGCTTATAGCAAAAGTTTGCAAAAGGCCCATTGATAAAAAGAAAATGATATAAAGTCGTGTCCGATATATGCGGCGCGTTTTGAGACAAACTTTAATTAAAAGAATAAAATCATACCTATGATGATGATGGCAGTAAGGAGTAAGTGCCGAAAAGCCCCGGGTATGATTTCATTATTTTAATACATTTTTATCTTAAAAGGCGCACGTGGAGAAATAGTTATTTGATGAGGCTACCAGAATCACCTATACGAATTAGTTAAAATGCAATAGGGCTCTTGCAAACTTTTGCTGTGAGCAAATGAACAGTCCAATTTGATGTAAAGACCAGCAAAAATCACGAAAATCACAACAGGAAAGTCTAAATTTTAGTAATAAACTCACATAACTGATATAATGGCAAGTTTACGTAAATGCCGGTTCAACGCAGGTAGGCATCATGGGAGATTCCTTGTCTATTATGTCACTTTCTCTACGGAAACACAGAGCTATGTCTCAATTTAGATGGGAATCTCCCATCTCTCTCGTCTCTCGACCGCCATTAAGCCCGATTCCGAGAGTGAATTTCGTAATTTTTTTATAGTGCACTCGTCGTCATTTTTACAGGTTTTATGTAAGAATCGACTCTTCAATCATAGCAAAAGTTTGCTAGAGTCCCATTCAGTAGCGTACGCAGAAATTGTTCTTTCTTTCTCTTCTCCCGTTTGAATGTATGTGCTGGAAAAGGAAAGAAATAGGGGCTGAAGTCACGTTCTAGCCCCTGTCTCTGTCCTTTTCTAACACACGTGTTCTAAGTGGGCAAGAGAGAGATAGACAAATTCCTGCGTACGCTTCTGGTCCCATTCTTACATCCTTACTTAGAATCTTGATGGTAGATAATTAAAATAAATTATTTCGCTTAAAATATTTATTATTTTTTTGTTTTTTTTCTGGTTTCTGTCGAACATATCCGACATTAGAGTCGAATACAAGTATTGTTTTGCCGAATATACTCGACAATAGAGTGGAAAGGGTTGCAAACGTATTTGTATTTAGGGTATTAAGGTATTTGTATTTTATATTTAAATGTATTTGTATTTAGGGTCAAAATCGCATCTCTGGAACTGTGAAACGTTGCTAGAATCCAAAGTCATCTTCGTTTTCAGCTCACCTATATAGTACTTACATTAACTTACTAAAAAACACACACACAACACAAATTCAGACTCTTGCAACTGTTCCATTGTATTCAATTTCTTTTTAGAGGTTTTTAGTTTCGAATTTTCTTGGACGTGGCATCGCGGTCACCCACGTGAAAATTCCGCCGCTGTAATTTTCAGCTCAGATCCCCCGAGTTTTGGCGTAATTGAGCCCGAGACAAAATGAGGGCGTTGAGGGAGGGACTTAACCGCCTCCGCAACCCCCTCTCTCGCCCGCGCCTCCTGAGAAATGGAGGGTCTAAAACAAACAAACTAAGTGAGGCTTGCTTTGGCTTTAGGAGGCCCGGGCCGAGTCCACAATTAGGATGTCAAAAACACATGTTGCTCACCGGCCTCAGCCCGACTCCTCGCCCGGTAGTATCATACAGGGCTGCCATTTATTTCGTATAAATGTATTTTCCAATGGGGCTATTGCACACTTTTGCTATAAGCGATTTAATAGTCGATTATGGCGTAAAAACCTCAAAAAATAACGATGGCGGCACTAAAAACTTCCAAAATCCACTCCTAAACTCAATAAACGCAGTTATTTGCGGGAGCGTAATGGTGGCCGAAGGCACTAACAATGGGAGATTCCCATCTAACAATTCTGAAACTCCATCAAGAAGTGACCAATAAGAGACTACTTTCATTTGACACCGGTGTCACTTGGTGTTGCGGTACCATTCATCGGATGTGGATCATCACTCTGATGACTAATTACTCTGTGAATCATCCTTCTTGTCAGCATAGAAAGAGTGACGAAATTAAGATAGGAATCTCCCATTGTTAGTGCCTTCGGCCACCATTACGCTCGCGCAAATAACTGCGTTTATTGAGTTCAGGAGTGGATTTTGGAAGTTTTTAGTGCCGCCATCGTTATTTTTTGAGGTTTTTACGCCATAATCGACTATTAAATCGCTTATAGCAAAAGTGTGCAATAGCCCCATTAGCTATAATTTTAAAGTGGCACATCAAGGAACGTTCCGCTGGTTCATTGTTGTCACCAAGGGCGCCGCCGTCTTGCCGTAAAAATCGATTTTGAAGTTAAGTTTTGTAGGTTGTTTCCGGTCGTTTCGTTTAACAAACTCGTGCATCGCCGGAAACGGCCTTCAAAATTTAACCTCAAACCTTGGAATCTGCCGTCGAAATTCCCGCCAAATTCCGAACGACCTACAAAATTTAACCTCAAACCTTGGAATCTGCCGTCCAAATTCCGCTTTTTCCCGGGATTCCTTCTACCCTGTGTGGCACAAGGTGGACCAGCCCGCTGCCACTCTAAAGTTATAGCTCATTGGTATTTTCATATCTAACTCAAAAGTAACATTTTATTTTTCCCGCCAAATGTGGCAATACCTACAGAGTTTGCAAACAACAATGTCGGTTCAAGATCCGATGGCGACGCGAAGCAAGAGTGTGCAAGTGTGCGGAGCAGGGCTGCCGTTTTGCGTATAATCAATGCTATTTTTCTATTCACCGATGATTCCACCGGTTGAGAAAAGATTACACAGTTTAGTTCAGTGTATGACTGTAATGCACGAAAATACTCGCATCTGTAATCTTTCCTCAATCGGTGGAAACGCCGTTAATTAATTAAAATATCCGCAAGTTTTTAAAAGTCATCGACGACTCCACCGGTTGAGAAAAGATTACAAATGCGAGTATTTTCGTGCATTACAGTCATACACTGAACTGAACTGTGTAATCTTTTCTCAACCGGTGGAATCATCGGTGAATAGAAAAATAGTATTGATTATACGCAAAACGGCAGCTCTGGTGCGGAGGGCACGAGAGATTTTCATCCGCCTTGTTTTGATTACATTAGTGTAAGAGCATAATTATAGTTACTCTCTCTTTTGCGGAGATGAGTTTTTGGGATATACTGCGCTAATAACAGACGCCGAGTGGGTCATTTTCACGAGGTATCACTCTCGTTTCGACCTTGCAATGGTTTATATAGTTAGCTATACCCAACATCCTACATTCCTCCCATCTGCTCGTCACCTATATCTACAAGCAAGCGAAGCATTGTGGGTATTCCATGGCAACAGGACTTTTCGCTGACGCCGATAAATGCCGTTTTGCATTATAAAAACGTTTAAAGGTACCAAATAAATGAATATCTCTATTTGAAGGCGTTTCTGACAGAGCATGCTCTTACAATAATGGACCGTAAATTTAATAAATTATTGAAATTATTTAACTTTTTAAGGGTAAAAAAAAAACAGGTGGGATGTCCTGACAAAATGACCAGCAGACAGATCATTTACTTCATCGATAAAACGATCGTTAAGACTACATAGAAAAAATATTAAATGAAAATTGCTACAACAAAAAAAAAAAAGCAAACGTAAAAGCAATTCAAAAACAAAAAAAACCTTTACTTCGCAAAAATTGCAATTCAAAAAATGCCAATTTGGAAAATATATTTCCTAAAATTGCAACAAATATATTGCCAGTTTATAAAAAATAAATGCCTGTAAAATAACAACAAATATTGCAAAATCAGCAATATATTTGGTGGTAAAGTAGCAACTCATAAACTGCAATTTTTGCGAATGGAAAACAGTTCCGATTTATCAATTTTTTTCTATTTTAATATTAACATTTTTTTCCTGCGTATGACTGTAAGTGATGCTATTGGTCGCGAATGATAACACTTAGCTGTTACTATGGTAACCAACATTAAATGTCCGTTATTCTAAGGTCATTTATAGATGGATTTAAAAAGCGGCACTTTAACGATGTGATTGTTAACCGTGTGAAAATATATCTTTCATCGCAAAGAAACAGGTCTCGGGTATAGGTAGTTTCAGAAGTGGGAGCGGGCCTAGACAGATAATCTTTGGAATTTGTCAACATTATTTCTGATATTGAGTGTTTACTTTTCAATGAGGTAGGTAAACTTTAAACACAAAAGAATAAAGTCAGGGGCACATCGGTATTGATTGAGGAAAAAAGTTGAAATTCGCCAAAGATTAGGTTTGGTCCGCTACACTACTGAAACGAGCTCCACGCGCGGACCCGGCCCGCCCCTCGCTCCATTAGCAATGTGAAGGTTAAACACTTCAACGTAATTTGATTTTTTTCTTGGATCAAATCATTTCAAAAACGGACACCTATACCAACCGATAATTGATAATTTTTCTGTTTTAGGCCTCAATACGTCCGGCAGATATGTTGAGTTTGTTGTCACTGTGCGACATTTGAAATATGAACAAGTTGTAAGAGGCCGAGTGTGGTCTGCAAACAGTCCTGTCAGTCTAATCCGCCGCACTGGCGCGGTAGATCCAGCGGATTGTCTTTCTCTCTCTCTCTGTCCATTTAAAACGTGTGTTAGAGAAAGGATAGAAGAGGGGAGTGAAAGTCACGTGACTGCCCCTAATCTGTCCTTTTCTAACACACGCTATCAAATGAGTATATAGAGAAAGAAGGAAAAGTTCCTGGATCCGCTAGAGGATAATCTGGTGCTTGAGCCGCACGAGGAAGCGGATGGATTAAGATTGAGATGGTAATGAATAAAACGCCGCTCATTAAGGGTCGCCAAATGTTGCTCCACGAGCAAATCTCAAGACTTGTCTGGACCAGCCGCAGTCTTGAGATTTCCTTCAAATCTTGACATTTTCCGCATCCTCAATGGGTCTGCTGCATACTTTTGCTGTAGCGTTATGGAGGGTTCATTCTGGTGTAAAATCGCATGGAAATCAAATCTCATTGAGAGCATCAAAAAGTCTCAAAATGCGGTTTAAGGTGCATTAATCTTCAGCGTTTAGTGCCAATTTCTGCCACCAGAGCGCTACCGTTCGATTAAAGTCAAATGGGTATGTTGCAAACTTTTGCTACAGCGCTATAGGGTGTACAATCTAATGTAAAATCGCATGAAAAGTCCAATGATGGCATCAGAAAGCAATGAAATGCGACAATAAACTCACAAAAGGCGTTAATGAAATCCAAGATGGCGGCAAAATATCGAGCAATCTGTATATACATGCACCACGAACATTCAAGGATAGCCAACCTCACAATATCCATCACACTCAATCACAACGTAAACAAACACATAACCTCTACCTCCTGTGAGGTTGTCAAAGTTGGCAATCCTTGGATGATCACGGTGCATACATTCAGATTCCTCGATATTTTGCCGCCATCTTGGATTTCAATAAACGCCTGTTGTGAGTTTAATATTGTATTTCATGACTTTATGATGCCACCAATGGACTTTTCAGGCGATTTTACATTGAAATAAACACTTTTTATTGCTGTAGCAAAAGTTTGCAACAGACCCATTACAGGCCGAAAGTAATTTATTTTTAAGAAAACGGAATGTCAGTTACTAGACAATCATCTGAAGAGTGTCTCTGCAAAAAAATCTCGTGAATGACTTCAAAAATAAGACTAAAAGTACCAAAAATGAAATATCGCAAATAGATTCTTGTATCGAAATGCTACATTTCTTTTTTTGGTACTTTCAGCCTTATTTTTGATGTTATTGACAAGATTTTTTGCAGACACTCTTCAGATGATTATCTAGTAACTGACATTCCGTTTTCTTAAAAATAAATTACTTTCGGCCTGTAATTTGACTTTAATCAAACGGTAGCGCTCTGGTGGCAGAAATCGGCACTAAACGCTGAAGAATCACCTTAAAGAACCCCAAAATGGCGGTTGAAAAGGCGTTTCAACCTGCATGCATGCACCACGAGCAGCTAAGATAGCCAACGACGACATTCGACAAAGTAGGTATACTTGTCCGGCGTTTCCTTTTTAGAATTCGGGCAAATCGACTCAAAACGTGATAAATTCACCACAGTAATAACGAACAACAACGAGAAATTGAAATTTACCGGGAAAAACTGCTAACATTGACGCAAATGTAGGTACTATGAGGAAGCGAGACGTTTGTTTTCTTTCTAACCAACAATACAAGTTGCCTTTCACCAGCAGCCATCTTTTGGTGCTCGTGCCGGTGCAATGTATGATGCGTTTTTTTATTCTCCGGAATCCGCACCGGTGCAATAACCCGGAGTTTTCGGAGCTGCTCCGAAGCTGTCTGGTGCAGCACCGGTCACGTGTTGAAGCTCCGGAGCTCCAGCTCCGGTGCATCGGTCTTCAACTCCGATACACTGGAGCTTGCACCGGAGCAGCTCCGGGCGCATCGCACCGCTAATAAAACAACACTTCGGTGCGCACCGGTGCTGGAGCCCCGGAATAAAAAAACACTCCGGAGCACTGGAGCTGCACCGGTGCGCGCTCCGGAGAATAAAAAAACGCATCAGTATGCATGACGGGTTGATTCGCCGATTCGACCGTCATCTTATAGGCTTTCCTTAAGATGATTCCATGGCACGAGACCAAGCTAGGTGATCGATTAGTCAATCGATTAATGGTCATTTCCCGGACTCTGTGGAGTTTTTTTTTTTTTTTTTTTTTGGAAAACCAGGATTGTCAGCACCTGGAGGTAGATCTAACAAAGATGTCTGTTAACTTTGGATGCTCGAATCCGGAAAATAAGGACGTAGGTAACTACGGGAATTCGCACAATCGCTGTTCGATTTATCCTAATCGCACAACGGATTCCGAATTCCCATGGTTACGTTCTTACGTCTTTATTTTCCAGATTCGAGCATCCAAACTTAACAGATATCTTTGTTAGATCTACCTCCAGGTGCTGACAATCCTGGTTTACAAAAAAAAACTCCACAGAATCCGGGAAATGACCATTAATTGATCGACTAATCGATCGCCTTGGTCACGTGCCATGGAATTGCCTTACAACGCATTTTGTGAGTTTAAGAATACATTCGATTTGGACTTGTTGATGCTTTCAATAGTACTTCTACGCAGTAGCGTACACAGGAATTTGTCTTTCTCTCTCTTTCCCCATTTGAACACGTGTGTAAGAAAAGGACAGAAAGAGGTGCTCGAACGTGTTTTCAGCCCCTATCTCTTTCCTTTTCCAGTACATACAATCAAACGGGGAAAGAGCGAGAGAGACTAATTTCTGCATACGCTATTGCTTCTAAGTGATTTTACTCAAGAACCGAAACATTGCTAAGAACAAGATGTGTAGTATTAAAAGAAAAAACTAAATAAATGAAACTAAATTCATAATAACCAACCTTGTATTAAATTTGCCTACTTACTCATTTTCATAGTTTTTATTAATTTGCAAACTTTCTTTTTGTTGTCTATTCATTAATTTTCTCATTCCACCTTGTTCTTGAATTTTTCCTTTATTTTGCTTTTGCTTTAGTTTTGTTAACAAATTGCATAATGCTGTGTTTGTTAATTTACATTGTTTTTATTGCTTTTACTGTTGTTAATTTTTTGCTCAAGATGATCTTTTGATCCTTTGGATTGAAAGGCCTCTAGCGACTTTTATGAAAGTCAATTTAATTTAGTTTCATTTATTTCGTATTTTCTTTCAGTATTCAAGAATCGGCCCTCTATAATGCTAGGCAGTGGCGTACGCAGGTGGGGGGGGGGGCTAAGGGGGCTGAGGGGGCTAAAGCCCCCCAGACCTCAGATTTTCAGGGGTGGTGGGGAAGGGGGGAATAATTTTCAGTCAAACGCTCATCAGTGCAAGACCCTCCCAAAAAAATCCTGCGTACGCCACTGGATGTACAGCAAATGTTGTTAGCAACAGACTCATTGCCTCGAATGGAAGAACTGTAGTCTTTCTGTCTTCTGCATCCGAAAGAAATCCCACGGCTCGATCCTCTGTGTGCTGGACTCCAGAGTCCAGACCCCATGAATTATTATTCGGCACAATTTCGATACCCCACGTTGCGCGCTCCCGACCCGTCCGTCGCATCAAGCCACACCAAGCGGACCAAGCTACGCCGCGCCGCGTTGCGCGCGGGTCAGCCGCTTGCTCTCCGTTTAAACCACTTAGAACTCAATTTACTCGTAATTACCAGCATGTATTTACATACAAGCTCTTATTTTCTTCCTCCTCTATTTTTTTTTTTTTTTTTTTTTTTTTTAATGTGCTGTTCCTCATTCCATCGTCCCTCCTTCTTTGGAACGTCCGGTCCACTCTCCTCTGCAAGGGTCACTCTTCAGAGATTTAGAGACAAGGAGGAACTGCAAAACGATGACCCTGGGGACATGAAGAATGAGGACCCTCATCCGGTGATGATTCGTCGATCCATGGACCGAGGTCTGTTTAAATTTTACGTTTAAAGAAGGAAGTAGTCAAAAAGAGTAACGTGTCTACAGATTATTAAGACTCCATCAGATCAGAGGCGGTGGAACGAAAAACAAATAACTGATGAGCGCCTTCATTAGAAGCTGACGCAACACCGCGCGGCAGCTGCAACGCGTGACCTCATAACCCGAGTCAAGACCAATCAGAAAAGATTGATAGAAGCGAACAATGTGCACGAGGTACTATGGCTTTCAAAAGAAAGTTCCCTCGTCGAAATTTTTAGTCTTTTAAATCTTGGCAATCTCCCAACAATTTTTCAGCTTTCAAGGATTTAAGGACTAAGCAGAATACCCCGTTTAAAGCAGTAGCGGCCCGTGAGATTTGGCAACCATGCATTTTTCCCACTTAAACTTAGGTAAAAAATCGATTCAAGCGGAGGCTGGCAGCCTCCTCGAGTTTCGATTGTTTTCCATGTATTTAAATGGGATAAAAACACTGTTGCCAAATCGCACGAGCCGCCACTGGTTTAAAGTAGGTACGGCATGAAAAATTGATAATTCTATTGGAAACAACGGAAAAATTTAAACACAAGAACTTTGGCCAGGGTACTTTCATTTGAAAGTCATAGTACAAAACCAGGGCTGCAGTTCTGCGGACAATTTAGGGAGTTCCCAAGTCTTCCAATGATTTCACCGATGGACGAAAATATTTTTAATTGCTGAATAGAAATAAATTACGACAGTATTTCAAGGAATCCGTAAAATCTGCACTCTTTTCGATCACTGGTGAAATCATCGTAGATTTTAGGAATTCCCTAAATTGTCCACAGAACGACAGCTCTGGTACAAACTGCAAGGCCGGAGCGAGACTGCCTGGGACCGGTCTATGGACGCAAACTTAAAAAATGAGGCCCCTTTGGAAGGACAGGACTAATCCAGTTGAGAGGTGTCTGGGTACGGCCAAAAAAATTTGAAAATTTTACTTGTCTAGAATAAAATTTGAAGCAATAGTATAGGCTAAAATATTCGTTGAAATTACATGTAAAATAAGTAATTAAACCATGGGGAACGAAGATAAAAACTGGGCGTGTTGTTTAGAAAGAGGCATTAAGGTGAGGAGGCGAATATCGAATATTCGTTGGCTAAAAGAATTTTAGTGAAATAATTGACCATTTTGACAGTTAGTTATGCTTTTTCAAAATGACCTAGCGGTAAATGCAATAAAGGAGGAAACTATCAAAAAATTCAATTTTACAAGCACAGAAGTGGACGTCAAATTGATTGCGCTTCAAGTTTTAACTTAATTTCGAGCTGTAGCAAGTTTGAAACCTTGAATTTTATTATCTCAAAATCCTAAAATATCCACAAACCGCTCCACATTCAATGGGGCAGTTGCAAGGGTCTGAAATAATGTGTTTTTTATATAGAAAATGATAGTACTTGATAAGCTGAGAACAATGGTGCCTTTGGTTTTTTCATAAGTGTCTTGGTTTTGGAGATACACACGTGTAAAGTTGCATAAATTCGTGTGTGTAGTGACGTCACTACGCGGAATTCCCATTTAAAACAATTTATTTTGGGCCAAAATCTCATCTCCGGAACAATGGGACTTAATTAGAAACCAATGGTATCTTTGTTCTCAGCTCATCAAGTACTTCCATTTTCTTCATAAAAAACACAACATTTCAGGCCCTTGCAACTGCCCCATTCAATGATCAAAACACTATATCCAATCCAACTAGTATTTTCAAGTGGCGGCTTGTGCAATTTGGCAACATACGCTTTCCCTCCATTTGACTCAATGCAAAACAATCGAATGCTAGTGAAGCCCTGGTTCACCATCTCTAATCGATTATTTAACATTGAATCAAATTGAGGAAAAACATCGTTGCCAAATCGCACGATCCGACACTGTTATGTTATCTTCGTTTACCTACTCACCTCGCACTTTCGGACTCTGTGAAAAGACGAACGCTTTCGCCTGAATCCACATATTATGCCAAATAAGAAAAACTAGAATTTTATTTTTAATACAGTTATCAAGCGATCGATAAATGTACGGTTCTGATCGTAAAATCACAAACTGCGATGAAAGGTAGGTAACTCTCCTCATACTGACTACTATAGCAAGACCATTTATAATAATATTAAACTCTTATTCGCCTCAAAGCTACTCAATAAAAATCGGATTTTCGATTTTTGCTCTGCGCCACAACTTGAATCTTTGCTTGCTATAAAAGGCGGGTCTAGGTCTGGGACTGGAAATCGGATTTCTGCCGTGCGAAATGAGTGACGATTATGGGCTTTGCTTGTCCGATGCCGAGGGCGGCGGCGCGGCGCGCGTGCTATAATCTCGATACCTCGAATCTTGCAACGCGGCGCGACGCGACCGACGTCCGCCTTACCCTCGCCTATCAGCTGTTATAATTTCAGGACATGATGCTTTGACTCCAAATGTGTTATTTAGTTATTTGCACCATGAAACGAGGTGCGTGTGATAATTTGAGAAGCAGAGGCGTTGCTTTTGTAGAATTTTCTTTGTTCAGTGTTGCCAGGAATGCCAAGAAAAAAGACAATGGGGCAGGGGGGACGCCCCCCCCCCCACAGAAGCCTCAAATTTTTCCTTTTTTCAATTAGAAATAGCCCGAAATTGATTCCACCGACGCTTCAAATTGCAAAATTTTGCAGGCGTGCCTCCCCCCCCCCAGAAAAATTTTCTGGATCCGCCACTGGTTACAAGGGTCTGAATAATGTTGTGTTTTTTACACGGAAAAAAAGGATTAGTGAAAATAACCATACGGATACCTGATTTTGGCACCTGCTAGATGTTATGGTAAACTTGACCAGAAGTATGGTACATTTACCGATACTTTGAATAAATTCGACATGCAATCAGGTAATATCACCTAGTACCTAGTCAAAACATAGTATACTTCTGGTTAACATTACCATAACATCTAGCAGGTGCCAAAATCAGGTATCCGTATGGTTATTTTCACCGTAGTTTTTTTTCCGTGCATAAAGAAAAAATTATAGTACTTAATACTTGAAGAGCTGAGAACAATGGTGTCTTTGGTTTTTTCCTAAATGTTCCGGTCTGTGAGATCCACAGATGTAAAAAAAAAAAAAAAAAAAAAAAAAAAAAAAAAAAATCGTGTGTGTAGAGACGTCACTACGCATAATTCCCATTAAAACGATGTATTTTGGGCCAAAATCTCATCACCGAAACAATGGCACTTCATGAAAAACCAAAGGCATCTTTGTTCTCAGCTCATCAAGTACTTTAATTTTCTTTATAAAAAACACAACATTCTAGACTCAGACCCTAGCAACTGCCTCATTTGACCATTTAACTCTTTTACTGTAAGTGATACGCACATTTGTACCATTTTATTTAACATATATTGGGTTCAATGGAATTTCAATGGACATTTTGCAAACAGTTGTGAGACCCATCAAAGTTCTTAGAAAATTATCGTCTTTTGAACGATCTAAAAAAATCTCAAAAAAACTCAAATCCTAAAATGTGTGCATGAAAGGGTTAAATAACACGCCTACGCCTACACGCCCAGTATACCTAGTTGTTTCAGTGACTCGGTCTGCCTCACACCAATTCGGTTTTCTATTCACAATCATTGATGCTTATCCAAATTTTTAACATTTGAAAACTAATGTTTCTTATATATAGAGCCTTCAATCCATTGCGTATGCAAAATCAGCACGGAAGTGTAGGAATATATAACTACCCACTTAAATTAAGCTATAGAAAATATGGGTTTGTCTTCGTAACCTGGAATTGAAAGGGTTAAAATGAATCTACAGCGTTTGTTGCCGATTTCTGCCTCCGCAGCGCTAAACCGTTCCATTAATATCAATAAATTACTGGCTAAGAGTAATTTATTATTGAGAGAACGGAAAGTGAAACAGTCCGACCAGTGGCGGCTCGTGCAATCTGGCAACCGTGCACTTTTACCATTTAAACGTATGCAAAAAGATCGATACTAGGTGAGGCGCTACGCCTCACCAAGTAATCGATTATTTTACACAGTTTTAAATGGAGGAAATCCATTGTTGCCACATTGCACGAGCCGCTGCTGAGTCCGACACAACCAGGATATCTTCTTTCATCTCTCTCATTTCCATCGAATATTTTCACCGTGCAGTCCTATATCTGTCTGCAAGAATTTTCTTGATTTAAAAACGTACACGAATTATGTGAGAGTATGATTACGCATAACAGAAAAATAATAATAATATACCATCAGTGGCGAGGCGTGCGATTTGGCAACTTTCCTTTTTCCCCATTTAAACACATTAGAAAGGTCGACATGCATGGTCATCGTCGATGACTGAAGCGTTCGATTTTTTTATTGTGAATTTAAATGAAGACAAAACATTGACGCCAAATTTTACTCTTCGCCACTGAATACTATGGATCAACTAATCAGTGGCGATGATATTGAAAAAAGAAAAAATCGAAAATAATTCATCAAACTCTACTCAAAAACGCTTCGAAGAGACCACCCAATCCTCTGATTGAAAACCTCGATGAGCGATAATAACCATTGAATATTTTTTCCTCCTTCTCCCTCTCCTTCCCTCTCCTATACTCTTTCTCCTTTCCTCCTTTACTAACATATAAGCCTGCTAGACATACAAAATTCCAAAATCAGCAGGGCCAAAGAGCCGAAATAGAAACCGTCCGATTCTGATTTTAAAGATTTAAGATGATATAATTATAATTACCCGGTTTGATTTCCGAAGACAAATAAAGCCTGGCTCAAGAGAAGATAGGAGCCCGAATAGTTACTCCCTATCAGTTTCGATAAAGGTCTGGATATAAATGGTTGTTAAGACCATTTCGATTAGATGAGGTGCGATACATCTCACACCCACTATTTCAGAGATAAATGCCTCATAAACACTTTATATAGACGAGTTAAGAATTAACATAGTTACTACACGGAACGCATGCTTCGAAACTAGTGGTCAGCAAGGTTGCCGGTCCGGGCAAACGAGTCATCACTGGATTTTTCACGTCTTCCAAAGTGTGTCTATTTTTTGTTGAAATAATCCCCGGAAGGAAAGTTACCAATAAGAAAATGGTCGGAATAATCATTAAATTCATCTATCCTCAGTGGCGGGTCCACGGGAGCATGGGGGCACGCCCCCCCCCCCCGAAGCTTCCGCCCTTTTTCAACAGAAAATAGCCGAAATTTCTTCCACCAACGCTTCAAATGGGGCTATTGCACACTTTTGCTGTAAGCGATTTAATAGTCGATTATGGCGTAAAAACCTCAAAAAATAACGATGGCGGCACTAAAAACTTCCAAAATCTACTCCTAAACTCAATAAACGCAGTTATTTGCGCGAGCGTAATGGTGGCCGAAGGCACTAACAATGGGAGATTCCTATCTTAATTTCGTCACTCTTTCTATGCTGACAAGGATGATTCACAGAGTAATTAGTCATCAGAGAAATGATCCACATCTGATGAATGGTACCGCAACATCAAGTGACACCGGTGTCAAATGAAAGTAGTCTCTTATTGGTCACTTCTTGATGGAGTTTCAGAATTGTTAGATGGGAATCTCCCATTGTTAGTGCCTTCGGCCACCATTACGCTCCCGCAAATAACTGCGTTTGAGTTTAGGAGTGGATTTTGGAAGTTTTTAGTGCCGCCATCGTTATTTTTTGAGGTTTTTACGCCATAATCGACTATTAAATCGCTTATAGCAAAAGTGTGCAATAGCCCCATTTGCATGGGGCTATTGCGCACTTGCAAGCGTGCCCCCCCCCCCAGAAAAATTGTCTAGATCCGCCACTGTATGCTCTCATAAATGTAGGTCTGTATAGGTGCATATACCTGCTGCTTTTACAGAAAATGAGCAGATGTATACATATATATTTGTCTTTGATCGCAAAGCGAACATGTTTGCTTTATGCATCAGTCAAAATTCGGAAATCAAGGTTACTATATTATATTAGAGGGAAAAAAGTTGTTCAGTTCCGACCAGGGACCAGATAATGGAATGCTTGATGGTCCTCCGAAAAACGTGTTGAATGCGGTGCGTATACTTCACCCTTTTACTTTCAGGCTCAGACTACTAGAAAAAATCAAAGGTAAAATTCGCTTTTTAATGGGTATAGCTAAATATTCATACTCACCTGTGTTCATTTTGCCTATTCCGGTAATTGCAGGCGCTCGATGAAGCATTATTTGTCGAGTGTTATAACCGTTGCATTTGGAATAACTTTTACTGTCAGCGCGAGTTCGAGGTAAGCAAATAAATGACTCTGGGCTCGGATGTGGTACCGAAAGGGTTAAGTGTAATTGCGTGGGGTTTTAAACTTTTAGCGGTCGTTTCACGAAAGTTGGCCGATGACAGATAGGTTTATTTACTTCCCAGAGACGATTTTGCGTTTTTGCGCATGTGCAAGAACGCAAACACGTCTTTGCGCAGCGAGTCACATGATCTGTCATTGGCCTTCTTTCGTGAAATGAGCTCTAACTCCCTGAATATTTACGATATGAGCCCTACTCAGGATTTTTCTTTCCTCAATTTTGTGAAAACGTCTTGAAAAATTAAAGAAAATAAGAAAATTATAAACGGATGGTACGAATAAAGTCGAAAACTGTCCAAACACCCGACGAGAACTCCTTGCCAGGCCCGCAGCCGGAAATCTATGAGATTTGTGCGCGTACAAAATCTTTAATCGGTTCTTTGGCTCTTCATTTCACTCCAATGTGGCAACACAGCAAGTTATGCCACATTGATGTGTGAGTGCGTGTTTTAAATTTGTGTTCAGGCGCATATAAAAAGTATCGAGCAAAGTATTTAAAAGAAGAGGAAGAAGTCAATTTTTTAGGCGGCTCTGCTGCCTCTCTATACGACCTGCGCCTTGGCCGAGCAGGTAAAGTTATCGTTGAAACAATGGGCCAAGCCGCAGGGGTCCACGATTTACAAAGTTAAAATATTTTCTAAATCAAAACGCTGTCAGTGGCGCCAACCCTATCAGCCTCGTCTCTGACTTCTTCTCCAGATCACCCCCCCCCCCCCTGAACGGCCACATCAGGTCTACTTTCCGCCACAGCCCCCTCCCCCCTCCCCCCTCCATTGCTACCACCTCCCATTGACGTTTTACGAGAGCGCCGTGCGCAAGAATTTTCTTTTTATCCTCATTTCATACTTTACTAGCCGTTCCAAGCACCCTACGGGCGCCCTCCACGGCCAGCATTCTGGGGTTACGGGCTAGTTGGTAGTTGGTAAAAAATGATAAAATGAAACGGAGTATTGGTGCTGAGAATTAAAGAGATGAAAATGTAAGAATGTGAGCGCAAAGCGCTTGCACTTTCCTGTATTAAATAGATAAAAATATATCGTCGTTCAGTGCGTAGAAAGAACCAACAAGACGCTCAGGATACAAAAAAAAGCGTTGAAAATCGCAGAGGAAATAAAAGATAAGCGAGTGCTTAAAGGTTAAATATATATGCGCGGGGCGCAAAGAATGGTTCTTTACTGTGAAATTATAATAAAAGCAGACTGCAAAGTATTACACCTGTTAAAATATACGAAAAATTAAAACGGAGAATTGATTCTGAGAAAGAGACGGAAGTGTAAGAATGTGAGCGCAAAGCGCTTTCACTTTCCTGTATTAAATAAATAAAAATATATCGTCGCGCAATGCGTAGAAAGAACCAATAAGACGCTCAGGATACAAAAAAAGCGTTGAAAATCGCAGAGGAAATAAAAGATAAGCAAGTGCTTAAAGGTTAAATTTATATGCGCTGGGCGCGAAGAATGGTTTACTTTAAAGTGAAATTATAAAAGAAGCAGACTGCAAAGTATTGAACCTGTTAAAATATACGAAAAAAAATAAAACAGAGAATTGATGCTGAGAAAGAGACGAAAGTGTAAGAATGTGAGCGCAAAGCGCTTTCACTTTCCTGTATTAAATAAATAAAAATATGTCGTCGCGCAATGCGTAGAAAGAACCAATAAGACGCTCAGGATACCAAAAAAAAGGCGTTGAAAATCGAAGAGGAATTAAAAGATCGAGTGCTTAAAGGGTAAATTTATATGCGCTGGGCGCGAAGAATGGTTTACTTTAAAGTGAAATTATAAAAGAAGCAGACTGCAAAGTTTTAAACCTGTTAAAATATACGAAAAAAAAAATAAAACGGAAAATTAATGCTGAGAAAGAGATGAAAGTTTAAGAATATGAGCGCAAAGCGCTTGCACTTTCCTGTATTAAATTAATAAAAATATATCTCCGCGAAATACGTAAAAAGAGCCAATAAGACGCTCAGGATACCAAAAAAAAAAAAAAAAAGCGTTGAAAATCGAAGAAGAATTAAAAGAGAAGCAAGTGCAAAGGCGACAATCCACGGTAAAAATAAATGCTCAATGCGCTAAGAACGTTTTCCCAACAAAAAAATAAAAAACAAAAAAAAAATTAAATCAAGAGCATACTGCAAAGTATAAGGAACGTTATTCAACGATCCCGAGTAATGTAAGTAGAAATGAGAACAGTTTAAAGAAAATGAAAAGAGAAAAGAAGAAGAAAAGCAAACGAATGGTCAATGCGAAGAATGGGAGTGCGTCAGTTGAGAGATGAGCGGCCGTAAGGAGTGAGAGAGAAGGTGCGGTTGAGACGGGCGACCGACAAAGGTGAAGAAATGAAATTTTCGGAGGAAGAACGAAGTAATCAGTGCGCAAGATAAGAAATTGGCGAAACGACCCTCCCCGCTTCACTTCTCTCGCTGCACTGACTGACGGGGAGGAGGTGAGGTGCGACGTGAGCGTAGCGGTGGAGGGGTGGGGGAAGAGCAGAGAATCCAGCTCAGGCGGTGGCGCGTTGCATCTCGTCACCTCGCTGTCCGTGCGTCGTGCGAAAATGAGTTTTCACTCTTATTTTAAAATTCATTTTGCGGCGCTCACAGACGACTTTTTCAAAAACTGTTCGGACAGATTTTTTCTAAATACCCTAAGGAATCATCGTGTCAAATTTGAGGGAAATCGCTTCGGCCAATTTTCGGGAAATAGAAAAAACATTTAGGAGGGACGACAGCTTTATATATATAATTATTTCTCTTTTTTTTCGTGTGTGACGAGTTGGGTGTAGGCCATTTAACGTTTTATTAAGGGACATGAGAGGGAATGAATGTGCGAGAGTGTGTGTGAGTGAGTGTGTGTGTGTGAGAGAGGAAGAAGGAGAGGGAGCGAGAGAGAAGGGAAGAAAGAGAGAAAGAGAGAGAGAGAGGAAGGGGGAGAGAGAGGGGGGAGAGAGTGGTGAGAGAGGGGCGAGAGAGGGGTGAGAGGGAGGGGAGAGAGTGGGGAGAGGGTGAGAGGGGGGAGAGGGTAAGAGGAGGGAGAGAGCGTTGATGAGAGAGATAGAGTGAGAGGTAGCGAGAGAGAAGGGGGAGAGAGAGATAGTGTGAGAGAGAGAGAGAGAAGAGAGAGAGAGAGAGAGAGAGAGAGAGAAAGAGAGGGAGAGGGAAAGAAAGAGTGAGTGAGTGTGTGTGAGAGAGGAAGAAGGAGAGGGAGCGAGAGAGAAGGGAAGAAAGAGAGAAAGAGAGAGAGAGAGAGAGCGTTGATGAGAGAGAGAGGGAGAGAGAGAGAGAGAGAGAAACCGCTTTATTATTAAAAAATAAGAAAACAAAAATAGGTACATTGAAATAAAAAAAGGGCAAAATTAGGGCCAAACGGCCCTTTCTACCAGAGAGAGAGAGAGAGAGAGAGAGAGAGAGAGAGAGAGAGAGAGAGAGAGAGAGAGAGAGAGAGAGAGAGAGGGGAGAGAGAGAGAGAGAGAGAGAGAGAGAGAGAGAGAGAGAGAGAGAGAGAGAGAGAGAGAGAGAGAGAGAGAAGAGAGAGAGAGAGAGAGAGAGAGAGAGAGAGAGAGAGAGAGAGAGAGAGAGAGAGAGAGAGAGAGAGAGAGAGAGAGAGAGAGAGAGAGAGAGAGAGAGAGAGAGAGAGAGAGAGAGAGAGAGAGAGAGAGAGAGAGAGAGAGAGAGAGAGAGAGAGAGAGAGAGAGAGAGAGAGAGAGAGAGAGAGAGAGAGAGAGAGAGAGAGAGAGAGAGAGAGAGAGAGAGAGAGAGAGAGAGAGAGAGAGAGAGAGAGAGAGAGAGAGAGAGAGAGAGAGAGAGAGAGAGAGAGAGAGAGAGAGAGAGAGAGAGAGAGAGAGAGAGAGAGAGAGAGAGAGAGAGAGAGACAGAGACAGAGATTATTTCGCGAATGAAGGCGTCACATTCACATAATGTATACCTACTATAGGTAGGTACGCTTAGCGCCAGTGTCAGTACTCATGGATCTTCCTCCTTCACCTCCATTTCTATGGTAGAGCGTAAATATTTCTCCCAAGTATAGTTTTCTTGGGAGCATCAACGGATTCCTTCCCGAAGACTGAAGAAATGGGGAAAAATTCATTTGTCCCCTATTTCTCGTCATCTCTGTCTCGATCCGTTTTCCACGGAACGAGCGCCGCTCGTTGTCGCTTCCACAAAACAATCATCCTCGTCGAGAGAATGAAAGGAATGTAATCGATACAAGTTTTCGTTATTTTTTTTTCAATTGTTAAATAATTGCCGACTGAATTAACTCCACTCTCATCGGAAGATTTTTTTTCTCCTTTCTCGTGAAGTCTCGACTTTTCCTTCCTCTTTTCTTCCTCCGCACAAGTCTCGTGCAG